>CAWUFW010003773.1:377500-1100000 GCA_963921515.1 Calotriton arnoldi
GGCTTCTGCGCTACCGTAAAACAGTTAACGTGTCCATCCGGTTCTCTTAAAAATGCCCTGGATTTCACACAAGCTTTTGAAAGCAATGTTATGTGATAGTGGCTATTACGATTTTTAACCTCATGCTTGTGTCTGGATAAGGAAAGAAATTGCATGCTGGCTATCAAACAAACATACAGATTGTAGGAAGCTGGGTTTCTGTTGCAGTACCCCCCCCCCACCCCCACACACACACACACACACACACAAACACACTTTTTGCCAGATTGCTGATGCACTTTGACTTGATGTGCCCTGGGTCCCTGCCAATCAGGTTCCCAGGGCCTGTGTTCTTTCCCAAAACTGCACCTTTGTACCCACAATTGGCACCTCTCTGGCCACATGTAAGGCCCTAGTAAGAGGTACTATGGATACCAAGGGCACTGTGGCCAGGAATGGCCTCTAGGGGCTGCAGCACTTATTGTGCCACCCTTAGAGGTCCTGTACCTTAACTAACTAACTAACACACACACACACACACACGCATGCCCCCCCCCCTTTTTTGCAGGCTGCATGTTTTGGTGCAGAGAAAAGAGCACATACCTGTGTGCCATGCCTACAACCCACTGCCTATGGTATAGGTAAGACACCCCTCTAGCTGGGTGCACTATACCACTGGTGAGGGTACAGTTGCATGAGCACTGTACACCTACAGTGTCGAAGTCCATTCTTAGACATTGTAAGTGCAGTTAAGCCATAAAGAGTATATGGTCTGGGAATTTTTCATTATGAACTCCACAGCACCATAATGGCTTTACTGAATTCTGGGAAGTTTGGTAGCAAACCTCTCAGCATAATAAACCCACACTGATGCCAGTGTGGTATTTATTATACAATGCATTCAGAGGGCATCTTAGAGATGCCCCCTGAAAAACGACCAGTTTCTGAAGGGTTCCCTGACTGGTAAACACCAGCCTGCCACCACGAGACATGGTCAGGAAGAGCCATTTGAGGCAGGGGAGCTTCAAAGGCCTTGCCGCCTTTGTAAAGCGACCCCCAGCCTCTCCTGCTATCAGGAACCAATACATGGTCTATATACAAAGAATATGACAACACCAAATGGCTAATTCAATAAATGATTATGATTTAATGAATATTGTGAACTGAATATCACATTTAACATTTAATAAAAACAGGTGCATACAGCGTGAGGTGATAAGTGCGTAGTTGGGATAAGTGAAAGTGATGTGCAGGGGAAAGGTGGTGCATATATATACATCAATATACAATAATGATAACCTAACCTGCCAAATTACTGGCAAAACATACAAATGAAAAATCATAAACAAAAGATGCAGATATAAATTCTCTGTCATCCAGGTTTGATAAGTGAAGAGAAGGAGATGTCGACGTTTCGACCCCTATAAAAACCAGCAGATTTGACGTCTTGGAGGTGGGGTCTTCATCAGGACCAACTGAGCTATGGGTTACGTTTGAACCCTTACTCTTTCAATACGGATACATCCGCGACCTTAGGCTATTGCGTACCTTTGGTTCATTTCTATTCGGACTGCTGTACCTATCGAGCCTTGCTGGCCCACATCACTATCTTTCAGCCTGAAGATTCCTGTGCTGTCACTGGTGCAACATAAACCCCTCGCTTCCCTTCCCCCTCCCCCGTTGGTCCTGATGAAGACCCCACCTCCAAGACGTCAAATCTGCTGGTTTATTTTTGAGCCTATGATCTATGATGACAATTTCTGTGATATTCATTAAATCATAATCATTTATTGAATTAGCCATTTGGTGTTGTCATATTCTTTGTATATAGACCATGTATTGGTTGCAGATACATTGTGAATATTTTCCACTGTGACTATCTTTTGTGTACCACTATTTACCCGAGTCCAGTGGTCTTTCGGGTTACCCCATTGATACGAAACTCTCCCATCAGGAGCAGCCCCCCTTCCTGTCTCCCCTCCTTTTCGGCGGTAAGACAGGCGGGAAAAATTAGAACAGCCCAGATGGTGTGCCCACCTCTGCCAACCGCACCCCTCAGGTGGGGGAGGAGAGGTGAAGCCCACTCTTCAGTGCTCTCTATCTTGCAGATGGCAGGCACTCTCCAATCAGGGTTAGGGATTGTGTCCACTCCCCCACGTGGGGTGAGCACACGAAGGGTGTAGTCACCCTATGGTCAGTAGCCCATTGGCTACTGACCTCAAGACCCCTAAAACGCCCCCTAAATGCAGGATTTAGGGAGCAGCCCTGAACCAAGAAGACAGATTCCCGCAACCTACGAAGAAGGACGAAAGAAGACGCCCAGCAGAGGAGACTGCAGAGAAGAACTAACTTGGCCCCAGCCCTACAGGCCCGTCTGCAGTTTCCAGAGATCTTGCGCCAAACGTCGCCTTGTCCTGCAGCCAGTGACCTCCACAACCCCTGGGAGGACTGCCTGCCTTTAAAGAAAGACCGGATCTCCTGGGAACAGCAGCTCTGTTCAAAAGAAACAGCCAAGAAAGACTTCGAGCCTGCTGAGGACAAAGAAACCCAATGCCTGGAACCACCACTGCACCCGATGCCTACGGCCCTAGTCAGAGTGGCCGACCGGTCCTAGCAAGGGCCCCCAGCGCTCCAGAGTCCGAGTCCACCGTGGGTTGACCACTCCAGTACTCCCCGACTTCGCCTGATGCCTCTGTACGGAGACACCTCCCAAACGCGAGTGGCCCAGTAAGGTGAAATCCGACCTCAAAAGGCACCGCTGCTTCCAGCCGCCCTGCGCCCTAGAGAAGAGAACCTGAGGTGCACCTACATCCCCGAGCCCTCCAACTTACCTGCTCAGCTGTTGGTTCCTCCCGGAAGACTTCCTGGACCTAGCCTGCATCCAAAATCCCAAACCGGCTAACGCCAAAACAGCACCCTGCCGCCCCTGTGCTGCTGTGGGTGCGCCTTGTGTGCTAAACCGGATCCCCATTTGCCCTGAGCCTAACACCAGGAGCTTTGCTCCCACAACCTTGTGGCCTGCTCTTGAGCCGCCCCCTATCCCCCATTGGATAACATTGGGGTTCAGCACTCTGCACCCAGCTGCCCTAGTGCCGCTGAGGGTGCTTTGAGAGTGCATCCTCGACCCTGGGGGAACCCTGGTTCTAACCCCAGAAATCCAACTCCCACAACCAAGTACTTACCTGTAAACTGATAACTCCATTTCCTCCCATAGGATTGCATCGACTGCTTTTCTTTGAAAATTTTGTGTGGAGTTGGTTTGTATGGAACTCTAAGAAACTGCAAATATACAAAAATTGCTTTACTTACCTTATCTCTAGGAAATGTCCCAGTGTGATATCTAGGCATATCACACTAAGTAGAAAAAGTAATCCATAAAGTAATCTGTACAGTAATCAAAAGTAATCTAACAGTAATTTCAACTGTATTCAAAGTATTTACAAACCTGTAACAAAGTCATTTTCATTCAGCTTGCGTTTATAGTTCAACTTGCCTTGAAAAGTACCATTTACACTTACCTGTGCCAGGCTTGCTTGGTTTTAGAAAATAAATATAACTAAATAATATTTTATACAAACAAATTTGTCTGAGTTCATTCTTTGAGTGTGTGACATCATTTCTTGCCTGAGTGTGTACAATAAATGCTTAGCACTACCCTCTGATAAAGCCTTACTGCTCGCCCACACTCCCACAAATAGAGTAAGGTATTATCTACTTTTACCTCTGCCTACCTTTGGGGTTCCACTGGACTTTGTGCACACTATACCTTACTTTGGTAAAGTATATACAGAGCCAGCTTCCTACACCAAGCAACAGGCGCCCTAGGGGAAAATCTCAGTCTTTGCATGAACAGCAAATGCTACGAGCTAAGATTTACAGCCCTGTTTACACAAAAGCTCAGAAGAGTAAAAACACAAAGTGCTTGCTTCCAAAACATGCACTGGACTGGCCTGCAAGAAAATAAAACAAGTGTAGCCTGGGAGATGCCTTTTCTTAGGGCTTAATTGGGGAGCAGATGTTTGAGGAACCGCAGGGAGCCGAGGACAACGGGGAGATGAATGCAAAAGAATGTCAGCGACATGGGAGGAGGTGGGAGGGACGAATGCTGCAATAAAATGCAAGCGACTACGGGCGACTAAGCTGACCACTCGCCCACCAAAACACGAGCAGGAAAACAAGGATACATAGTCCCCCCAAGGAACAGATAAACAACCAAAGCTTAAAGATACAGTACTTGGTCCCTGCTCCGTGGGAGGAAATGAAAACCAAAAAAGAGGGACAAAAAGGATGGACGGACCACTAGCAGGCAAGGATTTTTAGAGGACACTGAAACAAACAAATGAAAAGCATGGGACAGGCTTTAAGCCCCCACAGAAGTATATAATAATAATAATAATGTGACCACATCTTCAACAGAGCAGGCATCACCATCGCCCCAGAACTCTGCCGCACCATCAACTGCTCCATCAACTCCGCCACCTTCCCGGAAGACTGGAAACACGCAGAGATCAATCCTTTGTTGAAGAAACCCTCTGCCGACCCAACGGACCTCAAGAACTTCAGACACATCTCGCTTCTCCCCTTCCCAGCCAAGGTCATCGAGAAGGCCATCAACGCCAAACTTTCCGAGTTCATCTAAGCAAACCACATCCTGGACCTCTCCCAACTAAGGCTTCCGAAGCAACCACAGCACCGAGACCGCCCTCCTCACCGCCACAGACAATGTCCGCACCCTTTTCGATTGAGGCGAAACTGCAGCCCTCAATCTCCTGGACCTCTCGGCTGCCTTCGATAACGTCTCTCACTGCATCCTATGCATAAGACTCCACAACGCCGTCATCCGCAACAAAGCCCTGGAATGGATCCGCTCCTTCCTCACAGGCCGAGCACAGAGAGTCAGACTACCTCCGTTCTTCTCGGAAACCACGGAGGTCAGCTGCGGAGTGCCTCAGGGCTCCTCCCTGAGCCCCACGCTTTTCAACATCTACATAGCCCCACTCACAGCCATCGTCAGGAACCATGGACTCAACATCGTCTCCTATGCCGGCGACACCCAGCTGATTCTCGCCCTCACCAACGAACCAACAGTCACCAAGAACAACTTTCACGATGGTATGAAGGCTGTCGCCACCTGGATGAAGAGCAGCTGCCTCAAGCTCAACACAGAGAAGACTGAAGTCCTCATCATGGGCTCTACCCCCTATGCCTGGGACGACTCCTGGTGGCCCGCAGCATTCGGAACCTCCCCCACACCCACAGACCACAAGCGGAACCTTGGCAGGCCTGCTGTCAGTAGTTTATTTAGGTCACTCAGGGTGGCACAAACAGTGCTTCAGGCCCTGATGACCCCTTTAACACCCATGCCCTGGGTACCACTGGTACCATATACTAAGGTTTATAAGGGGGTTAAAGTCCTTGCCAATTGGGGTTACCAATTTACACACCAGTTTTAGGGAGAGAGCACTGGCAGTGGGGCCTGGGCAGCAGGCTCCAGTGCACGTTCAGAGTCTTAACCATCAGCATGGGTGACCATACACAAGGGCACTTTCCTGCACAGTCTACCAAGGATCTTGCCACCTAGAACCACTTACCGTTTATCCCATACAGAGGCCACGCAGCAGCGAATGCGAGAAAGCCTCTGTAAAGCTACATGTATGACTTCTAGTAAGACCAGACAACATAGAAGTCGCCATGAGGTGCTGCCTCCCTCAAACAGCATGTGCATTTCTGTTCTTTCATGGGACGCTATGCAGCAGGGAGCGGAAACAAGTATTTTAGCATATTCACTTATGTGCTTACGTGTAGAATGTAGTTATAGTTATAATGCCTGCTGACTTGCTGTATGTATTTTATTGTACAATGGCATGCTCTGTGCTCCCATTATATTCCATTCATAAGAAATCTACACAGCCTCTGTTCACAAACCTCTGTTGTTACATGCTAGATATATGATTTCGCCTAATTCTTAGGTATATGCTGCTGTTAACTCTATTATAACTAGATTGGTCATATCCAGTTATGTATGCCCCAAATACTTCTTCACTCCATGGTCGCTACCTAATATGTTTTGAGCAGTCTCTGCTTTGCAACAATCTGCTGAGATAATCCACGCAGTTTCGACTTCCATAGTTTTGTGCTTAGACGAAGCAGGCAGTTTTTGCATCTTTGATTATCTGCTGGCTTGAACCTTGTTCTTGCCCTCTGGCTGTTTTGGATCCTGCTAGCTAAAGATCCTTAAATGTCTTGTTCTCTTTTGGTGTAAATATGTGCATGTGCCACTAGAGCAAAGAATTCAAGTGTAACGATCTGCTCCACGCGATGAATTTTACACCTACCCCCTCAAATCCACCATTTTAACCTCTCTCACACTCCTATTTCTTGTCTTTACATCTTCCTCCACTCGTCCTTGCTTTACACCCCTCTCGGTGCTGGTCTCCCTCCACTACTCCCTTCCCAGCCTCACTTTTAAATTATCCTTCAGAATGTGACAGGTAACCCTTATTTCTACCCCACCCTCCTGTCTCCATCTCAACCTCTGTTCTCCACTCAACCTTCTTTCTCCACCTAACCCGCCTCTCCCCCTCTTTTCTTCAACCTCTCCTATCAGCTCACACTATGCCACTCCATTAAACGGATCAGAAATTAGTGCACCAACTTTTGCACAGTCTCTTACACGCACGCCAGGGTGAAATGAGATCTGAGATGATGTATTCAAGGTATTTTAGGCAACTAAATCATTCAGTCTGTTTGCACTCGAGGTCCAGGAAACTATGGCATCCCCACGAGGTTCTCAATATCTCCCCCCTAAATTCAGACCCTGGAATTACCAATACCGGGGTTACCAAAACCACCTGTAGAGTGAATCAACAGGGATTACATGTGGGGCCCTGAGGATTCACTGCGAAATTGAGAATCAAAGGTTAGCCCCTCATTTCTCTTGCAATTCATAATTTCCCTCCAGTAGTTTACCAGACACACGCTCTGCTTTCAGGAGGTAGAATCTGAAGGTGAAAGATTAGAGATCCAGAGAGTTATTGTGTACTTTTTAATACTGATTTACCTAGTAACTCCTGGTATCAGGCGAATTAGGATTCCCAATGCGAGTGGAATCAGCCCGAGTGTAAACGTACTTTTAACTGCAGTAAGAACAATCTTGGAGGTTTCTTCTTTAAAACAAAAGTACACATATTCCTGAATAATTATAATATTTTACCAGTTAGAGTCCAAGTTGCTAGCACTACACCTCAGTTTACAATGAACTTTACAGCGAACATCTTTTGCAAAAACACAATTTTTGTACAAGTCCTTTGAAACAAATAGCATTTCTGTCGTGGTCAGTTGCAAGAGATTTCTTAAAAGAGAAAGCAAACATGTACACAGCGCAGGCTTCCTCCCTGGAAAGCACCTGCTCAGACGGCCTGCAGTCAGCACAATATGGTTCACCAAAGTCTGTAAAATGGAAAGTGGCTAACAGAGTGAGAAACTGCAGAGGAAAATGGTGTGAAGGGGAGAACAGGAAAGACTGAGACACTCAACTACAACGAACCCTTCCACAGGCCTAAGAATTGTTAAATTCACAGTCTAAAACTTTCAGAATTTAAACATTTTGAATTCTTATTATTATCAAAATCAATGTTGTTAAACATTGATCTGATTCTGCTAATAATATTTGGCAATGGCAATAGATCTGGATACAGTGGCTGAAAACTCACAGAGAGACACACCAATACTGGTCAGTGCTTTGATTTATTCGTGTTAAAGTGTCACTCGAAGTGTCATGCATTTGACGGATACATTTCACTTATAGCCGGATTGAAACCATAGAAATGTCATACATAAAAGATCTGACAACATGGCAGCTATGAAATGGCCTGAGCGCCAGTTTGAAACTGTAAACAGTTTAGGAGAACCAGTCATTTAGCCTTGCAGTCTAGCTAATGGGCCGCCCCTATCATTCACTGCACGTTAATAATTGTAGTGTCTTGTATATATATATATATGTATAGCTGGACCCTTCTGGTCCCCGAAGGACTCCGTAGGAATGACGTAAGCATGGGGGTGTGTCTAGGAATGGTTCAATAAAGTTGGTGACATATTGCGAGTCAGTTAACGGTTGCACTCTGAAGAATAAAGACCTGCACTACAGAGCTCTGTGTGTGGTGTAGTCATTTGCATGCTACCAGGCTAGAGAGGGCGCTACAGACATCAGAAATATGCGATTACAGTTGGAAGTGAGCTCTGAACATTTGTTTAGCTTTTGTTTCAAGCAAGTACACTACTAAAGCACGCTTGTCTGGGGCAGAGATAGAGCATAGGGCAGTTTATAAGAAAGCATCCAAAGGCCACTCACCCCTCGAGAGTGACTGTTCGAGCCTCCGCGTCTGATCAGAGCCATTTTGAAAATTGAATTTTCAGCCTCCGCAGTCCAAATGTGATGTGTTACGTGAATTTGTCACGAAAATGGCACCAACATTTTTTACTGCCAGAAGTCGTATGGGAAATAGTGGTTCTTGTTATGTGAAAATAAGCAAAGATTTTTTTTTTAAAGAACATACGACCACTTGTTCCGATTCCATTTCAAAGGTGTTGCATTTCTTTATTTTCTTAACGTAGCAGCAAAAATATTTATGCTTCTTGGCAAAGGTCTGAAAAGGAGAAAGATTGAGACATCATTTAAGATAGTCCCCTCACTCTGGTATATGTTTTTCTTCCAGAGGTGCTGGAGACATGCTTTTTGGGGTCAAAGCCTACCAGGCAGTACAGCTGTCTGGTTTGCTAACAACACCTTGTGGACATATTGAAAGCTTCCCTGGGAATGCATTCCACCCATTGCTTACCGTTGGCTTTGTAACTCACAGTTGCCTGCTTTCTATTTGCTTTCTTTATTTGTATTACGCTGTCCAGCTTTAGTTTGTCCCTTCCGTGGCCCATACCCTATTTACTGTATTCTTCCACCAGTAGTCGCTTTCTGTAAAAAGGCCTTTAAATCATGTTCTTATCTTGTCAAAATTGCTGTGCATTCAAACACAAAGGTCATATGTCAGGCTTTGTCTTCAAAAGGAGCTTGGGGTTTACTTTTCTTTCTCTGACTTCAAAGTGTGAGGATTTATGTGACAATCATGCTGGCTACCGGGGGTGTGCTCGAGAAAGGCTGTACAGTGTTATTTTTTTCCAGCGCACATCAAAATTTAAATGTCTGTAAATGAAATGTGCAGATATTTCAGAATATATCAGAATTAGAAAAGCACAAATGAAGCACATTTTTGAGTAGTTCGGAAGTGTAGTGGAAACAAATATTTTAATACAATCAAAACAAATCAATACATTAGAAAGACAGCAAGTGTGCAATTACCTCTGGACACAAACCAACTTACCTCTCCAGCAATTTGACCCTCAGCCTTTCTCCACATGAAAACAGATTCTTTCCTAACTGGGGTAATGCCAGCAAACATTCCTTGATCAGAATATCTGTGTGATCGCAAAAGTATACAGCCCCTTTTGCACTAGCACGTTTGGCTACTGTCTTTTAATTTATGTTTTATGACACACAACATTTTTATTATAATGTCTTGCACATTGCTCGGGTTGCTACTAAAGTATTGTTTTTTAACCATGACTCTTGCATATTGTATCCATTTTAATTAATCTAACAATAAAGATTATTATTAATACTGTAGGAGATGACATTTCTACACGCTATAGTTTGTGCTCAGTATACTTTTATCAGTAAAACTGTATTTCTTTCCAAATGTAATGGTAATTTCAGTTGAAGATGTGTTGTCTGTAATGGCAGTGGGCTACCACACCATGCATACTCCACATTACCCCGCTCCACTCTACTCTGCACCACTTCATTCTACACCACTCTACACTGCGTCACTGCACTCTACTCTGCACCACTCCATGCCACTTCACTCACTACTTCACTCTGTGCCTTTCTACTCTACTCAGCACCACTCTATGCCAATGTGAGGTGGTGTATCCACAGGAAAGAAGACACGCAGGCGTGGTACTTGAAGAAGGGCTTTTAATGTAGCTCCTTATAATAAGACCTCATCCTCCAACCAACAAGATCAACTGACACTCTTCTTCAAGCACTAACATTCTATACAGATGGAGTTCTAACTCAGAATGTGACTCTATGGCAACATGGCTCACACTGGGCATAATGATAAGAACACCACATCACCTCCCCCTTTTACCACCAAAAGAGTAAAATGAACAGAGTGTGAAACATGAAATGTACTACACATGAAATATGCTAAACACAATCTAGAAGACGAAGAGGGACTTTCCTCAGTCTACTAGGCCTACTTCCCATATGAGGTGGAAGAGAAGCGGGACTGCAGAAGGAGTCCTCATCAGCACTTATGGAAGGACACTTGACAATTCTGCTGAGGTTCCATATCCTGTGATCTTGGGTTTTCACCGCATTCCCCAAGAGCTTGATTATTTTTATTGGTTGGCCAAACTTTGACTTCCAAACTCTTCTCTCAGGGAGTCTCACCCTAACCCAGTCCCCAACATTAACAACAGTTCTTTTCACAGCCTTTCTCGCATCAAACTCTATCTTCCTTCTCTCCATTTTCTCCAACTCACGGCTTTTCCAACCCACAGTACGGTCAACCACACCACCAACTTCCATTCTTCTATTGGTCACCCAAAGAGGGTTGACCTGTGTACTAGGCACTCTTCCTTTAAACAGCGTGAAAGGTGAAACACCTGTACAAGAATGGGGGTGAATCTGTATTCACACACTTTTTTTCTGATAGCTTCCTCCCAGTTGCAACTAGAGACAACAGCCAATTGCATAGTCTCCTTGAGGACTCTCACAAATCTCTCCACAACACCATTGCACTCTGGATGATATAACGCAGCACGCTTGTGCGTAATCCCCCTTTCACTCAAAAACACTTCTACCGCCCCGGAGGTAAACTGCACTCCATTGTCCGTTAAGATGGAACGTGGTAACCCCTCACTTGCAAAAAGATCGTCCAAGAAGCCTATTACAGAAGTCGAGTCAACTAAATTGACAATTTTTATCGCAGGCCACCTTGAAAACATGTCCATACACACCAGCACATAACGATCTTGGGTTCTAACCTTTACCGGACCCAGAATATCCACTGCGATATCAACCCAAGGACCACTGGCTTGTTGTCTGATAACCATGGGTTGCGTTCTGCACTTAAGAACTTTGTCACTCTTGGCACATTGAGGACAACAGCGCACCTGCCTCTCTATCTGGACATCCATTGCAGGCCACCAATAGGCTTCCCTAAGCCTTTCTTTTGTTTTGGCTATACCCATGTGGCTGGAATGGGCATTCTCAACCAATTTATCACGCAGAACAGAAGGTACAACAAGTCTACTCCCTCTGAAGAGTAATCCATTAGAAAAGGACAATTCCTCTTTCACACTCCAAAATCCTTTGACCTGATCCTCACAGTCGCGCTTGTCACACCACCCATCACGCACATAGCTGATGACTTGCTGCAAAATGTGATCATTCCCTAAACCTGTACTCCATTCTTCTTCAGTCACAACACCCTCAGTAACCACACATACTTTTAAATCTTCCTCAGAGTCCTCACCAGCGAGATGGTCATCATCACAAACTTCAGGGATAGCTGAACCACCAAGCCTAGACAAACAATCTGCAAGGATGTTGTTAGCTCCTGGTAAGTAAGAAACATGAAACTCAAAATGGAAGGACACTTGACAATTCTGGCTCACACTGGGCATAATGATAAGAACACCACACAATGCTCTCCATCCTACTGCACTCTACTATGCACCGCTGCACTCTTTGCTACTGCACTCTGCACCATTCCAGTCTAGGCCAGTCCACTCTACTCTGCACCACTTCGCTCTATTCCACTCCACGCCACTTTACTCTGCAACACTGCACTCTACGCCAATACACTCTACTCAGTACCACTCCACTCTATGCCAGTGCCCTCTATGCCACTCTAATCTACCCTGCACCACTCCACTCTACCCTGCACCACTCCACTCTACGTCAATTTATTCTACTCTGAAACAATCTACTCTATGCCACTCCACTCTGCGCCACTCCACTCTGTACCACTCCACTATATGCTGCACTACTCCACTGTGCACCACTGCACTCTATGCCAGTGCACTCTACACCAGTGCACTCTACACCACTTTACTAGAAACCAATGCACTCTATGCTACTGCACTCTACGCCAATCTACTCTGCACTCTACGCCACTCTACAGTACTCTGCTGCACTCTACACCACGGCACTCTATACTACTCTATTCTACTCTCACCACTGCTCTCTATGCCACTCTACTCTGCACCAATGCACTGTACGCCACTCTACTATACACCACTGCACTCTATGACAGTCTACTATGCAATACTGCACTCTCTGCCACTGGACTCTACTCTGCATCACTCTACTCTTTGCCACTACACTCTACACCTCTTTACTCTACGCCACTGCACTCCACTCAGCACCACTCCACTCAGCACCACTCCATTCTACGCCACTTCACTCTATGCCACTGTACTCTGCACCACTGCAATCTGACACTGCACTTTTATTCTGCACCACTCGACGCCACTCAACTGTACTTTACGCCAATGCACTGTACATCACTCCACTCTACTCTGTATCTCTGTATACGCCAATCCACTCTAAACCACTCTAATCTACACCACTGCACTCTATGACACTCTATTCCATGCCACTGTATTCTACACTGCTTCACTCTACTCTGAAACAATCTACTGTATGCAACTGCACTCTACGCTACTCTATTCCACTCTGCGCCATTCCACTCTGCCACTCCAGTCTAACCCGCACCACTCCACTCTACACCACTCTTCTCCACGCCGCTGCACTCTACACTAATGCACTCTACACCACTTTACTCTACACCACTTTACTTAAAACCAATACACTCTATGCCAATCTACTCTACACCACTGCACTGCACGCCACTATACTATACTCTACTCTGCAACACTCTACCCCAATACACTCTACGCCAATCTACTGTACACCATTGCACTCTACATCACTCCTATTCTACTCTGCACCACTGTAATCTATGCCACAACTCTCTAGAACATTTTACTCTTCACCACTCTATGCCACTGCACTCTACACCAATGCATTCAACAACACTCTACTCTGCAATTCTGCACTCTCCGCCACTGAGCTCTATGCCACTCTACTCTGTGCCACTGCACCCTACTCTGCACCACTCTACTGCACTCTATGCCAATGCACCTGCACCACTACAATCTGTCACTGTACTCTGTCACTCACTCTATGCCACTGCACTCTACGCCAATCCTCTCTATGCCACTCTAATCTACTGTGCACCACTGCACTCTACGCCACTTCACTCTTCGCCTCTCTACTCTGCACCACTCTACTCTATGCCAATGCACTCTACCATGCATCACTGCACTCTTTGCCACTGCACTCTACACCACTCCAGTTTAGGCCACTCCACTCTACGTTACTCCACTCTACAACACTGCACTCTATACCACTGCACTTTAAGCCAATGCATTCTATTCTGTACCACTACACCATACGCCAGTGCAACCTACACCACTACTCTATGTCACTGCACTCTACCCTTCACCACTCCACTCTATACACCACTTCACTCTACTCTGAAACAATCTATTCCATGCCACTGCACTCTACGCCACTCTACTACATTCTGTGCCACTCCACTCTATGCCACTGCACTGTCCGCCTCTGCAATCTATGCTGCACCACTCTACGCCACTCTACTCTGCACCACTCTACACCACTGCGCTCTTTGCCACTCTACTCTAAAGCACTGCACTATACACTGATGCACTCTACACCACTTTACTCAAAGCCAATGCACTCTACACCACTGCACTCTACACCAACTACTCTACACCACTGCACTTTACGCCACGGTTCTCTACGCCACTGTATGCTATGCCACTCAACACTATTGCACTCTATGTCAGTGCACTCTACGCCACTCTGTTCTTCTCTACGCCACTGCTCTCTACACCACTCGACTCTTCACCATTGCACTCTACGCCAATGCACTCTACGCCACTCTATTCTGACATTCTACTCTGCAAGACTGCACTCTTAGGCACTGAACTCTATGCCACTCTACTCTGCACCACTGCATTCTATGCCACTGAACTCTACTTTGCACCACTCAACTCTAATCTGCACCACTCCACTCTACCCCACTCTACTCTGCATCATTCCACTCTACGCCACTCTAATCTACTCTGAACCACTGCAGTCCACACCACTGCACTCTTTGCCACTCTACTCTACACCTCTGCAGTCTACCCTGCACCACTCCACGCTACGCCACTTCACTTTACTCTGAAACAATTTACTCTATGCCACTGCACTCTGCACCACTCTACTCAGCGCCACTCCACCCTGAGCCACTCTATGCTATTGCACTGTACGCCACTGCAATCTACGCTGTGCCAGTCCACTCTGCACCACTCCGCTCTACTGCATTCTACGCCACTCTACAATATGTCACTGCACTCTAGGCCAATGCACTCTACACCACTTAACCCAAAACCAATGCACTCTACGCCAATCTACTCTGCACCACTGTACTTTATGCCACTTCACTCTAGGCCACTCTACTGTATACAACACTCAAAAATACTCCACTCTATGACACACTATTCCATTTAACTCCACTCTATGCTGATCCACTCAACAACACTCTACACAACTCTCTATGCCACGCCATGCCACTTTACTCCACTTTGTTCTAAGACACACTACTCCACTCTGACACTCTATCCCACTCTACTACACTACTCCACTGTATGCCACTCCACGACACTCTGCTCCATTCTACACCCTTCCACTCTACAACACTCTATTCCCTTCACAACCTTCCACGCCACTCCACTGTATGCCAATTCATGACACTCCACTCAACTCTACACCACTTCATGACACTATATGCTACTCCATAACAATCCACACTACTCCACTCCACTTTCCTTTACTAACTTTTAACCATGCTGAACTTCAGCCACGCTGGTGTACAATCATGGCTAAAACATATTGGCAAAGCCAATATCTCTTGCGTAGGCGAGACCTATTGGCTTTGCAAATACTTGTTCTCATTGGCCAGAAAGTGGCACAGACACTCATTCTGCTTGTTGTCAGCAGTTCGAAGTGTCCTACGGTTGCTATGGAAACGCAAAGCTTGTGTTGTTGTTAGGGGCAGAGCCATGGGTTGGTGTGCAGTGAGGCCAGAATGACAGTGAGTTGCAGGTAAAGACGGCCACAGCCGCAGCCACTCGAGTCACTGAAGCAACTTGATATACCTTTTGCAGCAGAAACATCCGTAGCACTCTGAGAGGGCGACAGAAACCAGATACATCAGCAAAAGATAGAACAAACACAATTTCCAAGGAAGTACACAACGTCTGCTTAATCAAGTCTTGTAAACATGGCTCCCAAAATGTGGGTAGAGCCAGACACCTCTCCTGGTGACTCTTTCTCACATTACTGTCTGGCGACAGCTGCGATGTCAAGCCAGACCATAAATAAGAGTTCGACAACTGTTTAAACCAATACAGGGAACCCTCAAAAACAGGAGAAACGAGCCCAGGGATGACTCCCATAGACTTAGAACCCCCAGTAATACAGGAGGACATGTACACGGAATAGGATCAACTCTTGTAAGAGGAAAGAACACATGGCAGTAGGCAGAAGCTGATTCTTCAGAGGGGAGGTACTCTACTCCTATCTTGACCTTCACCTCCAAACGACCTCTCGTTGTACAATGCAGGGGTTATAAGAGCAGCAGACCTGTGAGGTGCAGCGCGAGGAAGACCAGGCGGAGGCTCCCTTCCTACTAGAGATGCTTTTACCCCCTCAGAAGAGGCACTAGTTCCTAACCATGCTTCGTATCATTACAAATCAGGGCAAAGAAGCCTTTAAAGAACTGGCCTTTGTGCCTGCAGTCAAGTCCGGATCCAGTATGCACAATAACAAACACACCATTAAACCTCTAATAGTATCTACAGCTAGGAAAAGGGCTAACACATTGGCATCCACAGCACCACCACCAGACAAAAAGGGAAGAAGGTTGGAGGCAGTAGGCTGAAAAATGGAGAGGGGAGCAGCCACCAAATGCTCTGCTTAGTTGGACGAGGTCGAATACCTCATGCAACATCTGCAAAACAATGTAAAAAGAGGGCAAAAACTGTCATCCAAGAGGGGTAAACAATCACAAACACTTGCCTGAAGTCCTCTCTGTATGCAGGCAGCAGGCAGTTGTGCACTGGCACCATACTAAGGTGACTTGCCTGGCTCCGAGTCTCAGAATTCGAGCCTGAAGTTGGGGCGTTGATAATCAGCATGCCCTTCACAGGAGAGTTCCTTTTTAGGTCTCGCGCCTAGCTTTGCATTGCGCAGCCCTGCTCGCGCAGCGCGAGACCTCTAGAAAGGGCTTCAGAAAGCTACCCACACGCTCGTGCGTGTGGTTTTGCTTTCCGAAGCCCACATTGGCTGTAGCGTGTTTTTTTTTTGTAAAAACGGCACGCGATTGGGCAAAGGCGGGCGCATGTCCCGCCTTTGCTCCTCCCATTCCCGTCGGTGGCCAGCACGCGCAGCAGCGCGCGTTCGTCTCGCTGCCGCGCTCCCTCCCCCCGCTCCTCTGTGGTGCGCGCGCACCACTGGTTTCCCCTCCCCTCCCTCCTCTCTCGCAGGCGTCTTGCGCCCCCTCCTTTGCAATCACCAGCGCACTCGCACCGCTTCGCGCCGTTATCGTTCTTCCCTTCCGAAGGCTGGCCCGGCGCCCCCGCCAGCTCGCGCGCTCCTTCTCTCCCGTCTCGCGCTCCCTCCTCACGTGTTCTCCTTGTCTCCCCGGCCGGAGGTGGGGTGAAGGCAATCCTCTCCCTCACATGACCGAGTGTTTGTCCCCGTGATCAGCAGCGCCGATACCCCGTGTCCCTGCGGCCCGAGGAGGGAGAGGGAGGCCCGCCTGCCGTCCGCGTGACTACTACAGCCTGACAGCAACCAGGAAATAAGAGGCGCCCGACCGCGGCGGGCCCAGCGCCCTCCCGCGCTGCCCCTTACAGAAATTCCCACCGCCCCATCCCCACCCCCCATGGACATGCTGGATCCAGGCCTGGACACCAACTCCAGGTGAGTGCGGGGGAGGGCCCACTGACAGCCGCGGGCAGAGGGAGGAGGCTGACTTTGTGAATAGCAAGCCGCGGGAGCTCTGTTTGTGTAGCGTAAGACAAGGGGTATCAGCAGTGTGTATGTGTATAATTATTATTCTCGCTTATGACGCGTGAGTGTCATACATTGGAGTGTATAGCGTGTACGTGCACCCTGTAAATGCCTAGAGGTGAATAGTTTTGTGTGCACTCTCACAATATTAGTGTACTATGTGTATTCTATTGGTTAGTATATGTATGTTCTATTATATGTACTCTATACACACACGAAAGTTATTCGTACACAGGCATGCACAATCTGTATATATGAACTAAAATAATATTTCCCCAAGTGGTTTTTACAGTAGTGAGAAATGCAAAACAAATACGCAACAATGTTTATGGTAAGTATTCTGAGAAACAATTTCACTGTTGGTGTCCAGCGATATGCCTGTTTGCTCCTTTCATGAGCGCAGTTTGGTTCTTTCCCTACATTGAAGAGGAACGAGTGGGCTCGCCTCAGAGGGAGGCAGTGAGTGCTGACAGTTCCGTGCCGTCCGATCCAATCTCAAACTAAACTTTGTTTCAGCTTTACAGTTGTTGTAAACCCTAAATTACCATTAAAACAATGCATACGCTACACGAAATGCATGCAGCAAATTTAAAAAGTGAACATTCATACACACCTGTCCAACATTGCAGGCTAGTTAGTACAAGATTTATATGGTATACAATATCTTATGTATGTAAAGCAGGTCGGAAATATGGAATGAATCTTTATTTTGGAATTTGCTGCAGGTATTTTGTGTTGCTTGATATGATTTCCATTTACATTTTTAGTGGTACTTTATATGTGTTTTATATAGTTAGGCTTAAAACAGTAATTTGAAACAATACAGTTGAGATATGAGTACAATGGTAATAGAATCAATACAAATGTCTGAAATTGATTATTATTATTATTCATTCTTGGTAGAGCGCATGGCTACCCTTAGGCATCCCAGCGCTGTTGCAACCAATGGCAGAGTACAGTCTCAAGGCAGGTTCTGGAAGAGCCATGTTTTTAGATGTTTCCTAAATGAGAGATGATGGGTCATTGGTCGGAGCTGGATCGGGAGCGTGTTCCATAGACTTGTCGCATTGTATGAGAAGGAACGGCCTCCGGCTCGTGCTCTCTGGACTTTAGGTATTGTTGCCTGGAATAAATGAGCCGATCTCAGATTGCGAGAAGGGCGATGAAATGTCATCAGAACGAGATTGATTTTTGGACCCGTACCCCATAGGGTTTTATGCGCTATGCATAGTGATTTGAACATTATGCGTTCTTTGATTGGTAGCCAGTGCAGTGCTCTCATCGCCGCTTTAGCTGACTGTGCTCTGGGGATATTGTGTAGCAGCCTAGCTGCGCAATTCTGCACGACCTGCAATTTCCTATTGGTGGTCTTCGGGGTACCCAGGTACAGAGAGTTACAGTAGTCCAACTGGGACAACACCAGTGCTTGTACCATGATCCTGTGCGCAGTTACAGGAAGCAGTGGCAAAAGTTTCTGCATTTGCCTGATAATCCCATAGCAAGTAGCTGCTACTTGTACTGCTTGGTGGTCCAACTTTAATGACCTGTCTAGCCAAACTCCTAAGCTTTTGATCCTTTCTTTGGGTTTTGGAGGTGAGCCCAAACAATTGGGCCATTTCAATGATGGAGAAATTATAGTGTGACTGCCAAGGATCATTAACTCTGTCTTATCTCCGTTAAGCTTGAGATTCTAATTAAATTACTGTTTTCCAACCTCCACTCCCCAGTTATTTATGTTCCGCTCCCCCATAACAAAAAATTTTATAACAAACAAGCATGAGAACAGGCAGGAAGAAGTTGCCAGCAGTGCAAGTACAAAAAAACTAGAAGACATTTTTTATGTTACAATCTTTTTTTAATCAGGTTTTTCACTGCACTCAATGCAACATAAATGCACTCCACATAATACCACTCAGTGCCACATAATTACATGCCACATATTCACACTCTACTCAATGCAACATAAATACACTCCACATAATACCACACAGTGCCACATAATTATATGCTACATAATTACACTGCAGTTAATGCAACATACACTCCAAATGCACTCCACATAATACCACTCAGTGTGGCATAGTTACACGCCACATAATTACACTCTACTCAATGCAACAAATACACCCCACATACCACTCAGTACCACATAATTACAAGCCACATAATTACACTCTACTCAATACAACATAAATACACTCCACATATTACCACTCAGTGCCACATAATTACATGCCACATAATAACACTCTACTCAATGCAACATAAATACACTCCATATAATACCACTCAGTGCCACATAATTACATCCCACATATTCACACTCTACTCAATGCAACATAAATACACTCCACATAATACCACACAGTGCCACATAATTATATGCTACATAATTACACTGCAGTTAATGCAACATACACTCCAAATACCACTCTGTGCCACATAATTATATGCTACATAATTACACTGCACTCATTGCAACATACACTCCAAATAATACCACTCAGTGCCACATAATTACACGCCACATATTTACAGTAAACTGCATACAACATACACTCCCCATAGTACCACTCAGTGCCACATAATTACACGCCACATAATTAGTCTACTCAATGCAACATATATACACTCCACATAATACCACTCAGTACCACATAATCACACGTCACAATTACACTCTATTCAATGCAACATAAATACACTCCACATAATACCACTCAGTGCCACATAATTACACACCACATAATTACACTGGACTCAATGCAACATAAATGCACTCCACATAATTATATGCTACATAATTACACTGCACTCAATGCAACATACACTCCAAATAATACCACTCAGTGTGACATAGTTACAAGCCACATAATTACACTCTACTCAATGCAACATAAATACACTCCACATATTACCACTCAGTGCCACATAATTACACACCACATAATAACACTCTACTCAATACAACATAAATACACTCCATATAATACCACTCATTGCCACATAATTACACTCTACTCAATGCAACATAAATAGACTCAACATAATACCACTCAGTACCACATAATTACACGTCACATAATTACACTCTATTCAATGCAACATAAATACACTCCACATAATACCACTGTGGCACATAATTAGACGCCACATAATTCCACTCTACTCAATGCAACATAAATACACTCCACAAAATACCACTCAGTGCGACATAGTTTCACGCCACATAATTACACTCTACTAAATGCAACATAAATACACTCCACATACCACTCAGTAACACATAATTACACGCCACATAATTACTCTACTCAATGCAACATAAATACACTCCACATAATACCACTCAGTGCCACATCATTACATGCCACATAATTGCACTGTACTCAATGCAACGTAAATACACGCCACATAAATGCACTCTATACCACATACCACCAGTCAACATAAATGCACTCCACACCATGACACAATTTCACTAAGCATAATTTCACTCAACACCACAGTTCCAGGCCACACAATTCAACTCCACACATTTTGCATCAGCGCACCACCTAAGCATCACGTCAATCTGGCCTTGGAATCTGGCATCTGTTGATTCTCCCCTAGTGTCCGTCCGCTGCTCGTGTTCTAATTAAATTACTGTTTTCCAACCTCCACTCCCCAGTTATTTATGTCCCGCTCCCCCATAACACATTTTTATATAACAAACAAGCATGAGAACAGGCAGGAAGAAGTTGCCAGCAGTGCAAGTACAAAAAAACTAGAAGACATTTTTTATGTTAAAATCTTTTTTTAATCAGGTTTTTCAGTTGTATATAATGTCGTCTTCGTTTATATAAAGGTAACAAGAATGCTTAACACTTTTTATTATAACTTTTCAACATAATGCACAGCAGCCACAATGCTCTACAACATAGCCAAAAGTTCTGGCTAAACACATAATTTTAAAAGTCGCTGCTTGTTTGGTTTACTTTTGGCCAGTCACTCTCCAACAGAGCATTTTGGCACTCCGACACAAACTGCTCCCTCCATCCTCCCTTAGTAGGTAATGGACATTGCCATTTACAATGCCAATAGCTCTAACTTAAAAAAATGCGAGACCTATTGCATTTCCAATGCTTGTTACACCAGCGGTGGATGAATCCTTGCAGCAAGTGAAGAAAGATAACTATCCCTCTAAGGCAATTGCAGCACCCTAAGCCTGGGACTCCTTCAAAAGATATAAACCGGTTACCACCCATAGACCGATAGGAAGGCCTGGTTTCCAATAACCGAAAAAACAAAGAACATACCAGTTAATGGAGAGGCGTGCAAGGAGTAAGCTTCCAGAGTAAGCTTCAGAGCGACCTCTGACCCTGCCTTCAGGTTAGGTCGCCCCCACGCCGCTGCCGCCTGCTCACCCTGGTCTCCTGCTGCTGTCTCCTGCTTGACCTGCCCGCTTACTGCCTCCGCCTGCCCCCGGTCTCAGCCGCTGCTGAGCCGGTCACTTCGCCGCACTTTTCCCGCCGCTGCCTCCCTGCGGCCCCGCCCCCTGTCAGCCCATTCGCCGCCCCGCTCCCGCCACCCAGCTGCTCCTCCCTCCCATCAGCACTCTTATGCAGACCGCAAAGCGGCCGCGCAGCGGCCGCGCGCAGCGGGCGCGCCGCTGGCGCGCCTAAGGCAAGCCCATCCGCGCCTGGACCGCGCCCAGCGCCAGAACTCCTGGCCCCCGCGACCGCCACAACACCCGTCTCCACTACGCCACCGGAGCCCTCCACGCACTCAACACCGGACGTTCAAGCTCCTGCTACCTGGCCGCCCCGAAACGCACCCACGGACCCTTCACCTGCCAAAACTGCAGCTACACCAGCATCCAGCCCGCCAACCCATCCGCCAATCAATCCAACCACCTTCGCTGCATCCTCCTAAACACCCGCTCCGCCAGGAAACACGCCGTCGAACTCTGGGACCTACTGGACACCCACACCCCTGACGTCGCCTTCCTGACCGAGACCTGGCTGAACCCCTCCTCAGCACCCGACATCGCCATAGCCATCCCGGAAGGCTACAAGATCATCCGCAAGGACCGCACCAACGGAGTAGGAGGAGGAATCGCCATCATCCACAAGAACACCCTCAACATCTCGACTAACGACGCTGACACCCTCTGCACCGCCGAACACCTGCACTTCCAGATCCACACCGACCCCAACACCACCCTCAGAGGAACACTCGTTTACAGACCCCCGGACCCCGACCACAGTTCTGCGACTCCATCGCCGACCTCGTCAGCACGCACGCCCTCGCCTCCACGGACTACATCCTCCTCGGGGACCTGAACTTTCACCTCGAGAACAACAACGACCCTAACTCCTCCACCCTGATCGATAACCTCGCCAACCTCGGACTCAGACAACTCGTCACGACGCCCACCCACTCCGCCGGCCACACGCTGGACCCCATCTTCTCAGCAAGCACCCACGTCTGCTTCAACCACACCACCGAACTCCACTGGACTGACCACCGCAGCATCCACTTCACCTTTCGGAAACCCGTCACATCCCACCGCACCCAACAGATGCCACGCCGCTGCTGGAGCAAAGTCACCGATGACCAGCTAACCACCACCCTCGCCCAAAACCCACCCGCAGACCCGACCGACCCGGACGCCGCAGCCCACAACCTCAGACAATGGATCGAAGACTGCGCCAATGCCCTTGCCCCATTCAAGAAACTCACCACCAGCCACACCAGGAAGAAAGCGAGCTGGTTCTCCCAAGACCTCCAGGCATCCAAGAAAACCTGCCGTAAGCTAGAGAAGAACTGGACCCGCGAACGAACCCCGGAAAGCTACGCAGCTCACAAGGACGCCACCCGCAACCACCACCACCTCATCAGATCCGCCAAGAGAGCCTCCTTCAAACCCCGCCTAGACAACAACGCACACAACAGCAAAGTGCTCTTCAACATCGTGAAAGAACTCTCCAACCCCAACTCCAGCGCCAACGACATCCCACCCTCGCAAGAACTATGCGACTCACTGGCCACCTTCTTCCACCGCAAGATCACGGACATCCACGACAGCGTCAACACCACGATCGCCATGGCAACCACCGACAGCTTCAACACCGCGACCGCCCCGGCATCCACCGAGACACCCACGACCACCACTCGCACCAACCGCCTGACCTCCCGGACCAACATAGACATCAACGACACCATCAAGATCATGAACTCCGTACACTCCGGATCCCCGACTGATCCATGCCCACACCACATTTTCAACAGGGCCAGCACCGTCATCGCACCCCACCTCCGGAAGGCCATCAACAGCTCCCTCGAGACAGCGACCTTCCCTGAGGACTGGAAACACGCCGAGATCAACGCCCTACTGAAGAAACCCACGGCTGACCCCAAGGACCTCAAAAACTTCCGACCCATCTCCCTGCTCCCATTCCCGGCGAAGGTCATCGAGAAGGCCGTCAACATACAACTTACCAGGTTCCTCGAGGAAAACAGCATTCTGGACTCGTCCCAGTCCGGATTTCGCCGCAACCACAGCACCGAGACAGCCCTCCTAGCCGCCACCGACGACATCAGAACCCTGCTAGACAACGGTGAAACCGCGGCCCTCATCCTCCTGGACCTGTCGGCCGCCTTCGACACGGTCTGCCACCTCACCCTACGCGCACGCCTCCACGACGCAGGGATTCAAGAGAAGGCCCTGGACTGGACCACCTCCTTCCTCTCCGGTAGAACACAGAGCGTCCGCCTTCCTCCCTTCCGCTCCGAAGCCACCGAGATCATCTGCGGCGTACCCCAGGGCTCATCCCTCAGCCCCACGCTGTTCAACGTCTACATTGCCCCGCCGCCCGCATCGCCCGACTGCACAACCTCAACATCATCTCCTACGCCGACGACACCCAGCTGAGCCTCTCCCTCACCAAAGACCCTCACACAGCCAAAACCAACCTCCACGAGGGAATGACGGCCGTCGCCGACTGGATGAGAAACAGCCGGCTGAAGCTGAACTCAGACAAAACGGAGGTCCTCATCCTCGGGTCCACCCCCTCGGCTTGGGATGACTCCTGGTGGCCCTCCTCGCTAGGAACGGCCCCCACACCCACCGATCACGCACGCAACCTAGGGGTCATCCTCGATTCCACCCTCTCCATGACTAAGCAGGTCAACGCCGTCTCCTCCTCCTGCTTCAACACCCTCCGTATGCTTCGCAGGATCTACAAGTGGATCCCCACCGAAACTAGAAGGACGGTCACCCAGGCTCTCGTCAGCAGTAGACTGGATTACGGAACGCCTCTACGCCGGAGCCTCGGCGAAACTCCTCAAACGGCTCCAACGCATCCAGAACGCTTCAGCACGTCTGATCCTCGACATCCCGCGCCGCAGCCACATCACACCCCGCCTGAAAGACCTGCATTGGCTCCCCGTCAACAAGAGGATAACCTTCAAGCTCCTCACCCACGCACACAAAGCACTCCACAACACCGGACCAGCGCACCTCAACTGCCGCCTCAACTTCTACACCCCCACCCGCCAGCTCCGCTCCGCCGACCACGCCCTGCCACCGTTCCCCGCATCCGAAGAACAACCACCGGCGGTAGATCCTTCTCCCACCTAGCCGCCAAGACATGGAACACCCTCCCCCTCCACCTACGGCAGGCACAGGACCTACTGACCTTCAGGAGACTGCTCAAGACCTGGCTATTCGAACAGTAGCAGCTCCCCCCCTCCCCTCAGCGCCTTGAAACCCTCACGGGTAAGTAGCGCGCTTTACAAATTGATTGATTGATTGATTGAGTGGCAACAAGCTGTGTAGGTGAGACACCCCTTTCAAGCTAGAGCACATGACAGGAGCCAGTTCACAAGAGGATCTGGCATTCCAAGCAGATAACTGGCAATTGGGACACCGCCTACACTTAACACCAGTGGGGGCACTAGGAGAATTATTTCAAGAATGGAGAAAAACCCCTCCAATAAATCGGTGCTAAACATAACAAAAGACAGATATTGCATCGAATTAGAGAAAATACCGCCAGCATAAAAACAAAAAGGAGAGCCTGCAGAACAGAAGAACTAAAACTGTTACAGAAGTGCAGGTGGTCAGAAAAAGAGGGCAACAGAGGAAGTACCAGGGGAAGAACACAATGAGGGAGGTTACTCAGTACTTCCTATTCCCCAAACAAGACTAGACTTTAAGACTAATAATGAACTTGAGATTCCTAAATAAATTTGTCATGACACAGAAGTTTAAAATGACCGCCTTACAGGAAGTGATCCCATTGTTACAGAAGAGAGACTTTATGGCAACGTTTGCAACTATATAAGGACTTCTAATTCCATATCCTGATGAACAGGAGCCAGATGAAGTGCCTCAGATCTGTGGAAGTTAACACTCATTATCGCTGAGGATTAAGTTAGTACAGAGAATGTTCCCAAAATGACTTATAGGGGTGGCTGTGAATTTTCAGAGGCAGGGGATCCTTATGTACCTCTATCTAGATGACTGGCTGGTGAAGATAAGCTTGTTCAAACAATGCCAGAGCAGAATAGACCAGGTAAGAGAAAAAGTGCACACTCAGGTTCTCAGTGAACATGAAGAAATCCTTGCCCCACCCGAGGAAGAAAAAGATGTTCCAACTTGAACAAGGCCAAAGCCTTCCCAATCTGAAAGAGAGTTACAGCACAGATAAAGCAGATTCACCTTTACCAGAAGTCACAGCCTGACACTGATAACTGTGATGACAGTGATGGGCATTATAGCTTTGTAAATTCCTCTAATTCCCTTCACCAGGTTGCATATGAACCCATGCAAGAGTAGCTGGCGAGACAATGGTCACAGTCAACAGGGTATTGGAAAGATCTTGGGGTTGTCACCAGGAAAATGCAGAGATACAGAAGGTGGGTTACAAGACATAGCAAAAGGCAGGCTGTTGAAGCGACCAGTCCTCACAGTGACCATCACCACAGATACATCTGCATAGGTTGGGGTGCACACATGAGGAATCAAATGATATGGGATGGTGGCAACACAAGAAGCAATAAATGTGCTGGAACTGAAGACCTTTTTTTTTTTTTACTGAAAGCATTGCACGAAGAGATCACAGTAGTACAGATCCAGACGAACAAGACGATCATGATGTTCTACCTGAACAAGCAGGAGTGCACAAAATCACTTCTCATCCAAGCTAGCAAACGACATCTGGAGCTGGGCAATACTAAAAGGATCCTTTTGATAGAGGCAAATCTGTCTGGAAAACAAAGAAGCAGACAGCCTAAGAAGGAGGAATCTCGCACAAGTGGTATTTAGACCAGGAGTTGGAAGAAACAATCTTCCAGACTTAGGGGATACCACAAATAGACCTGTGTGCAATACATGCAAAATGTCACAACTGCACATCCAGGTAGCCTCACCGCCTATTGTGGGGGAAATCACTGTCCGTAGACAGGTCAGAAACATTTGACCATGTCTTGCCACTGATCCCCCTGATATCAGCGGTGATCAAGAATGGAAGCATGACTTGAATTGTAATAGCCTCACAGTGGGTAAGCCAAACATGGATCTCAGACCTGATGGAAATGGCAGCCAGCAGAATGATATGAATACCATTGTTCCAAAACTTTTTAAACCTATAAGAATGGAAAGTGTGTTTTCCACATGCAAATCCTGTGCAGGTAAATGGAACAGATGTACACACTGGTACACAAACGAAAACCTGGGAGAGGTTGTGGTGTTAACAGCCAAAGCTGCTAACTTTGGGGAACACAAAACAAAATGGAATCAGCACACATCAATTATGTCTTATTTAAAGTTCATTGAAACATCGAGTATCCGTGATGATTTGAAGAAAAGCAGGTCCAGATTTTTCTTATGATCGCAAAAAAAAATTCTTTATTGATAAATATGTTCAGTTGTTAAAATACAATATTCAAAAATTTCATTTAGCCAACGCGTTTCGTCTCAGGAGAGACTTCTTCAGGGCTCAGAATTATATACACGTTGTTTGTTCGTATTCCATTAGTAAAGAGAAACTCTAAGACACAAATAAATATAGTGCCAAGGTAACCATCTTAGTATGATGAAGGTAATGCAGACGGTAGCATTGATAGGCAGGGTGGCCAGCAGCGATAATCTCGGCGTCCGTGCGTAAAGCTTGTAAAAACGCCAGCAGAATGATATGAATACCATTGTTCCAAAACTTTTTAAACCTATAAGAATGGAAAGTGTGTTTTCCACATGCAAATCCTGTGCAGGTAAATGGAACAGATGTACACACTGGTACACAAACGAAAACCTGGGAGAGGTTGTGGTGTTAACAGCCAAAGTTGCTAACTTTGGGGAACCAGGTTTGAGTCCCGCGTCCGCTCAACATCCTGTGATTCTAAGCAAATCACTTTGTCTCCCCAAGCCTATAAAATTACTATGATCTTTGTGTAATGTAACTGGTGCTCATGTAAAGCTCTCAAATGCTTTTGGACTGAGTTTGGTCATATAAAATTGCACAAAAAAACGTCATCACATATTTGATGCATTTAAATGATGCAGAAATCGCCTATGTTTCTGACAGATACTTTAAACCACAGAGTCCTTTCCTTAGAATTCCTTTCCTCTGCAGGCACCAGACTGGATCTGGAAGCTTTTCTCCAGCAATGCTCCCACACACCACTAGGAGCTCCACTTTGGCTCCGTAGTGCTCTGAAAGTGATAGAGAGGAGTGGCATTTAAGAGCCACCTCTGAGCACTGAAATCAGTTTCCACGCCCTCTGATGCAGACCTGGAGCTCTGCTCCCAATTGTGTTGGCCTTTTGATGACTTCCAAACGAAATCTCTTGTGCTAGGGAACAAAGTCCCCGCCTAAAACAACGGGGTTCAAACCATGTGTTAGACCTGGCATCTTTTGGCGTGATTTCCCCAGTCTTTCTTTGCCTCTGACCTGTTTTTGACTGTGTGCTGGATTTCTCTTATGCTGGCTTTAGTACTCTTGCAAAAGAAACAATTGATGGACGGAATGCTGGACAATGCAAACATTCACCCCCAGTCACAAGGATCTGGGTTAAATCCATCATTCTTTTGCTCACCACACCACCCCAGTTTGGACCCAGCCATATGCAAATCAGTCTTGACCCTGTTCCTTGTGGGAACAGTCCAGCCCGAACTGCCAAGCCAGGTCCTCCCTGGACCGGAGACAAGCATCCTAGGACCGGTTTCAGGGCATCACCCTTCATCAGCCAGGCTAGCTTGAATCCAGTGGTGTAGTGAGCACGGGACCCATGTCTGGGCATACCCTTCCCACTTAGGGCGACATATGCAAAAGAAACAATTGATGGACGGAATGCTGGACAATGCAAACATTCACCCCCAGTCACAAGGATCTGGGTTAAATCCATCATTCTTTTGCTCACCACACCACCCCAGTTTGGACCCAGCCATATGCAAATCAGTCTTGACCCTGTTCCTTGTGGGAACAGTCCAGCCCGAACTGCCAAGCCAGGTCCTCCCTGGACCGGAGACAAGCATCCTAGCACCGGTTTCAGGGCATCACCCTTCATCAGCCAGGCTAGCTTGAATCCAGTGGTGTAGTGAGCACGGGACCCACGTCTGGGCATACCCTTCCCACTTAGGGCGACATATGCAAAAGAAACAATTGATGGACGGAATGCTGGACAATGCAAACATTCACCCCCAGTCACAAGGATCTGGGTTAAATCCATCATTCTTTTGCTCACCACACCACCCCAGTTTGGACCCAGCCATATGCAAATCAGTCTTGACCCTGTTCCTTGTGGGAACAGTCCAGCCCGAACTGCCAAGCCAGGTCCTCCCTGGACCGGAGACAAGCATCCTAGGACCGGTTTCAGGGCATCACCCTTCATCAGCCAGGCTAGCTTGAATCCAGTACTGTGGGCACTTTACCACTGCTGACCAGTGCAAAAGTGCAAGTGCTCCCTGTCTAATATAATGATGTTTGGTTTCTCCATGATTGGCCTATATGATTTACTAGTAAGTCCCTAGAGCAGTGCACCAGGTGTGCCCAGGGCCGGTAGGTCAAATGCTACTAGTGGGCCTGCTGCACCGATTGTGCCACCCACATGAGTAGTCATGCAAATATGTCTCAGACCTGCCACTGCAGTGTCAGTGTGCGCAGGTTTTAACTGCCATGTCGAACTGGCAAGTACACCTACTTGCTAGGCTCAAACCTTCCTTTTATTACATGTAAGGCACCCCTAAGTTAGGCCCTAGGTAGTCCCATGGGCAGGGTGCAGTGTATTTAAAAGATGGTACATGTGGGTTTAAGTTTTACATGTCCTGGAAGTGAAAAACTGCTAAATTCGTTTTTCACTACAGCAAGGCCTATCCCTCTTATAGGTTAGCATTGGAGCTGCCTTATAACATTTTACAAGAGTATCTTCTAATTGGGAGTGGATAGAGAATTGGAGTTTGGAGTCTCTGGACTAACAGTTTAAAAAAACATCCTTTAGTGAAGTTAGTTTTTAAATTGCAAGTCTGAAAATGCTAGTTTTAGAAAGTTGGTATTTTCTTGCTGAACCATTCTGTGCCTCTGCCTGTCCTTAGAATAAATGTCTGGGTTGGATGACACTTGGACTTTGTGAAGTAACTTTAGACACACAAAGGGAGTTGAGATGTGCCCTGCATATCCTGAGGGCCACTCACAAGGCTGATGGGTCTTCCTGAGCTAGAGTGGTGGGAGGAGTTGACACTTGCACCTGAATAGGGCTGTGCCAGTTCACACAAAGCAGTCTCGACCAACCTGTAATGTGTCTGGAGCCAGGGCCAGGAAGAGCAGGGTCTTGTGCACTACAAAGATCTTTCTTTGAAGTTTGCCTACTTCAATTACTGAAATGGGTATAAATACTGGACCTCTGACACCATATACTCTGAAAACTTCTGGATAGAGGACATTCTACCAGTGAGAAGAGCTGGGTTGCTGTCAGAGGGACTGCCACTTTGCTGTTTGCTTTCCTTTGCTGACCTGCTGCTTCTGTCCTGGGAATGAAATACTGGACTTTGCTTTCTACACCCTGCTTTCCAAGTTTCTCCAAGGGCTTGAGTTGAGCTTGCCTCCTGTTGGAAGTCTCAGGGCCAGCAAAGACTTCACCTGCAGCCTCGAGGCTTTTCTGCTGAGAGCCCTACCCTGCCAAGTGTGGCCAAATCTAGTTCCTGGGCCCTTGGAAGTGTGTTTCCTGTGTTCAACAAGAAGAAACCAGCACATCGACTTCAAGTGTGACTTCGAAGCCGGCACTGCTCTTTGATACCACGCCACTGCCTGCACCGGAGCAGTGGTCCCCGCTCGACGCAGCGGTTGCAACTTGCAACGCAGACTCCGACGCTGCCTCAGCACCTCCGAAGAACCGCAATAGAGGGAGTCCCGAGTACTGCATCACCGAAGTCCATCTTCCCCGACTCTGACACTGCTGCCCCGTGGTGTGACATCGACACTGCAAACTCAATGCCACATGGCTTGACTCAACACATCATCGACCCTGCACCACCAGCGGAACCGGAATATGCGACGTTACATCGCGGTGTTTACACCGCTATACCTTTACAACACAGGCATTACAACGCAAGTCGTTACAACGACTTGCGTTGGAAGGCGCTGGACTTCGGAATAGTATGATTTACTATTCCAACTCCAGCCTACGTTACAGTAGGGAAGGTGTTGGAATAGTAAATTATACTATTCCTTAGCTTAGAGCGACATCCAGCGCAAGTCATTGTAATGACTTGCGTTGTAAGACCCGCGTTGTAAAGGTATTGCGGTGTAAACACCGTGATGTAACCGATGTTTCCCACGGAACCGACGCCTTGCCGCCAACACTGCATCACCTTTCCTGTGCCTTGCAACCTCCAGAGCACCGACGTGCCAACGACCTGCACCGACTGTAAGGAACCGACACCGCACTGGCCAGAGCGACACTTCACCTACCTTGCAACCGCTTTGTTTTGTCATTTCCAAGGTACTGTAACCAGGGTCTGTGCCACTTTGTAACTGGCTCACGCCCCATCGCAGTCGGCCCAGAACTAGCCTTGTGTTTCTAAGCACTATAACTGCATTTAGGCTTCACACTGACTGATCATCTGGGGTGACAAGGTCACATAATGCAGCAACGATTAAAACTGGAACAAGTGGTGGGAGGTATTCTAAAGTTGTCGCACAGCTCACAGTACCGTCCCATCCTGCCAGCCATACAGATTCAGAATCTTCAGGCCTTGGGGTGCGACCTAATTAGCAATGGTGGAAAATCGCTTAATGCATCAGTTGGTGGGTATACCTATAAGTACTTCCACTTAGGCTGGACTTTGGGATTATGGCCTCTCCAACAGATTGGCACTATGCCCCTTACTTTACTGAAGGAGGGTCTGGACTATCCCAAAGCTATCTGCCGATCGTCAAGGGCTAGAGGAATTTTTTCTCAAGTGGGCTCTTGCAGAATTTCATGGCTCAAGCATGTGAAGGGTACACTGACCTAAATTGGCCTCCATGGTCTATGGAGCACCCCAGACCAGGCTGGGACTATTTCCAAATCATCTATCAAAACAGCATATTGGCAATATATAGATACTCTCTTACAGAGTCAGTTGAGGCATGAATCTTCAACAAATGCTTTTCTTACAGTTAAGGACTCCTTTCAATAGGAGGACTTTCTGGAAAGAACCCCCTCTAGCTAGGCAACTGTATTTGAAATTCCGGTATGGAATCGTGCCTCTCCAGGACTTTACTGCCAAGTGGGTGCATATGCCATGGGTCAATGAGCTGCAGTGCGCAGCCTGTGCTGACTAAATAAATTATTGAACATATTATGTTCTTCTACACAACCTATGTGACCTATAGGAGGTGCTGGATAATTCCGTATTGTCTGAACTTGGGAACTAGGGAGTACAAACAAGCTCTAAGGATTTTGAGATACGATACATGCAGATTGATGGTTTTTGCGCTCTCTCGAATTCTGATCGGTGTGTGGAGAGTAAGGGACAAGAGCACTTCTCATGAAAAATTGTTTAGTGGCGATCTGCAAAAGGGTAACTGCAATTACTGATAGAGAACATGATGTGCAATACTTATTTAATATCACAAGAACCGCTTTTAGAGTATTTATATATTTTAATCTTTAGTTGCTGGCCAACCTATTTTATTGTGTTTTAACATATTCACAGCTTGATGTGCAGTTATAGGATCAGCTGGTTGTGCAACTCTGCTAACGAACACCACCAGTAAGGGAAACACCTGGCACTTCTTGACTTATTGCTTAATCAACCCCGTTGTTGGAGCCTGTTTAGTAGAAAGGAGGTATTGGTTGTCCTAATGTTTATTATATTGCACATTTCATATTACATATTTTATCTGTTCTATTGTATGTTTTTGCCTTATGTGCTTTTATGGCTTACAGCCAAAATAAAGTTTTACTGACTGACATTTAATTTTTGAGGATTTGTAATTTGATTTTTGTATGTTGGATTCTTATCGTTTTACGCAGACAAATATTGGGTATGTGTGTACGTGTGTATGTACACAAATATTTACACATTTCCTCTGGGGAGAAGCCTGACTGCTCTTGCCAAGCTACCAAGAGGGTGGGCACGGGTTATTCTGAGGGTGTAACTTCCTTACCCTGACAAGAGTGAGGGTCCCTACTTGGACAGGGTGCAAACCACTGCCAACTAGAGACCCCATTTCTAACATTGGTGTTCAGCGAAGAGGATAGGACTTGTATTTGTATATTACATACAGTGATTGGTGTACACTACTTCCATATCGCAGACCATTACACCCCAGGATACTGTTTTTGTTTCTCTATTTTTGCAATTCTTGAGCTTTTACCACAATCATGTCTCAGTCTGGAAAGCCTTCAGCTGTACCTGCAGATTTGGAGTTTGAGCAGGAAAGGTTGGAAACCTATACAGTGCCTCAGCTTAAAAGATTCTGCCGGTGCAGCATCAGGGCTTTTCTGGAGAGGGAGAGGGGAGAGGGAGAGGGAGAGGGAGAGGGAGAGGGAGAGAGAGAGAGAGAGAGAGAGAGAGAGAGAGAGAGAGAGAGAGAGAGAGAGAGAGAGAGAGAGAGAGAGAGAGAGAGAGAGAGAGAGAGAGAGAGAGAGAGAGAGAGAGAGAGAGAGAGAGAGAGAGAGAGAGAGAGAGAGAGAGAGAGAGAGAGAGAGAGAGAGAGAGAGAGAGAGAGAATATATATATATATATATATATATATATATATATAACTATCCTTGTGGGGACTTGGGTGTGATAACACACTCACGCTGTGGGGACCTGAACCCAGGTCCCCACAAGGCAATGTCTTCTAAATGATAATAAAAAAATGGCTTCAGGAACATCTGTGCCAATTTTTACAACTTAAAAAAAAATGGCTTGTGGGGACCTGTGTTTCATCAAGTGTGTTTATATTTATGCTCCGGTCTGCCCCCGTAGACAGGAGATGGTACTGCAGTCTTAAACACACTGGGGCCGATTCCGATCTCGGCCGGTAGGGCTCCGAATAGGATTCGGCTTTACCGGATCCGATTCGGAGCCCTTTTTCCCGACCGAATCGTACGCGGGTCCGGCCGAGCCGAGTACGATGCGACTCGCCGACCGACTCGTCCGGGCGACCCGACCGCTCCGACCGACTCGTACCCGGATCGTACCGCTCCGACCGACTCGCTCGGACCCGATTCGCACCGCGCAATGGAGACGCTTTCCGGCCGGGTAAGTACGATGCGCACCTCGACCGCTCCGACCGACTCGCGCCGTCCGACTCGAACTCGCTGTCGGAGCCGTACTTTGGGGGTCCGTGTCGGACCCCTGTGACGCGTACCCGTGCGAGGCGCACACAGGGGGACCCATGGGTCCCCTACCTGTGCGTGTACGCCGCGGGCGCTGCCGCGGCGTACTCGCTGTAGGGGCGCCCTTGTCCGCCTCGCACCCATTGAGGCAATGGGAGCCCGCGTACGCGTTGTACGACCGGCTCCCATTGAGTTCAATGGGAGTCCGACCGACTCGTGTCCGGTGGCATACGAATGCATCGGACTCGTTCGGTCGGACTGCACGGGTCCGATTCGGTCGGAAATCTCTCCGGGTCCGGCTCGGTCGGAGAGATTTCCGGCCCGAATCGGAATCGACCCCACTGCATTTAAACACACTTTGCTCATCAGAATCTCATGCTAGCAGCAGAAAGGACAGACATTTCAAAGGGAAAGCTGCATAGCCATGTGTTTATTCAAATATTTTAATGAAAATTAACCATTTTTCTATTTATTAAAAGAAATTTTTTATTTACATGAAGCTATTTAATTTAAACTTTTTGTGTCTGAAAATTGTTTGTGGTTTTATAAATATTGCTAAAAGCAATTAGGGTCAGTTTCTAACCCCCAGAATACTTCACGATTGCCTTTTGATCTGTAGCTGCAATTAAAGAAGGATGGTGCACTGCGCTGAGATAGGATATAAACTGATCTGATCGTTTTTTGTAAATAACCTTGAGGCATAAATGCCTATTGTTACATTTAAATTTACATTGTTACATTTTAATGCTTGTATCAGAAATTCAGAGTTTTTATGTTGCTTTGCCTTTGTTCACATACTATGATGCACTATGGAATATGTTCTTTTAGATGATGGCTAGATGTGTGAGTGACTAAAGCTGTATTGTGCTAAGGGCTACGTTCTTGCATACAGTGAACGGAAGCAATGTTATGCCTGCAGCATGGGGAAGTATATTTTTAACAGACGAGGAATGCTCTTCTAAAATTAGTGAAATTCTTAAAAGATATATTCGATTATCAAAATAATATTTATTTTGAGTGATTTAAAGAGCAGAACAATATGCAGAGAATAGAGCGAGCATCAGAAATTTGTGACATAGGACAGTGTGGGATGCATGAATTGCCATTGTGCCAAGTTGTTTGATACCTTTGCAGTAGGTCAGGGCACCCGAGCATCTTTTTTATGACTACAGAGTTATAAACAGAATGTTCGCATTTCTGCCTTTACATGTATTATGTTAGAATTATGAAAATTATGGGTTTCTTTTGTATGAACTGGGTTGATTACATGCACTTAAACAAAATAGGATTAAAAGATGTTGATTGGCTGAGTATACCACATTTATGATCAGCCAGACTACAAAAATGCACTGCTTTGTCATGATGACATATTCATACACAGAAGCCAAGCCATAGAGAAAATTAAATTCCTACGATGGCACTTTACATTTCACCTTATATGAAAACTGCCAATTATTTAACTAAGTTACTGTTTGCATAGCGACTAAGACTGGCGGACAATCAAGCTTCCTACAGCCAGACACACACCTTTCCACCATAGTGCAAAGGGGTCTGTCATGTCTAGCATAGGTTTCCAGTACAAGATCTTTGCCTAGACAAACTTTAAAAATGTACTCACTTTAGATGTGTGCTGCACTGTAAAGGTTTTGGAGAAATAAAAGCATTCCTCTTTTTTACCCCTTCCTCCAAGATGCATTATTTTTTTGGGCAAACCCTGCCTAATATTGATAGTAGATAGGGTTTTACATCAAAAACCATGGGTGGTTGCATGCGAATGTCCATGTACTACCCATGGCACGCTCATTTGATGCAGTGATGCAAAACACTGCATTGCGTTACTTACAGGCAATTTTCCATGACAAATCACTTTTTGAGCAGGATAGTAAATTCAAAATAAACATTTTGTACTGGATTGCCTCATTTTTGTAAAGCAAACCCAGTGCAAAATGTTGGTACATCTGCCCATGTCCTCAAAAAGCAGCATAGTCGATTTATTAAAAAACAAATCCTAACCAGACTTAATCAATAAAATTAGAAGAACTAATAAGGGCAAACGTCCCCTTCAGATGATATCTTTATAAAGTTGCAAATTAGTCACAAACAGTAACTACTTAACCATGTCAGAATAAGTGTAAGTAGCACTGCTTTAGAAATCGAGTTTTCACAAGAATTTTATACATTTTTAAGTCACTTTTGTCGTTGGCTTCTTCCTCCTACACATTTATTGGTTATATTTCCAAATGTGTTTATGTTGAATATCATTAACCATAACCTAAAATATCAAAATAAAACAAAATTATAAAAAATGCTGTCTTGGCGGTGCACTACGCCTGTCATTTAAAAGATGGTTAAAACTGATCCCTGATTTCCCTCAGTAGAAGAATGCTGTTTCTTACAAATTGCAAAATTGTATTTCTTCTAAGGCAGTAAAGTACACAGGCAGTTTAGCACTGATGTTTGCATTGAGATAAAGCACTGCAAACTCAAGGGATTTTGGTAAGTAGTAGACTACTTTCAGAATATCTGTCCTTTTCAGTTTCACCAATAATAATTATTAGAATGGTATGGGAGCTCAGTGGTTGAACATGCGCTCAAGAGATTATAATTAGGGCTCCCGGTTTTATGGTATTTATTTTTTTAACATTTCCGTTTGTATTTATCCATATTTATTTTTGGTCATTTTATCTGTATTTATCCACATTTATTTTTGTAGCAAGAAAAAAAGACACTAAAGCTAGTATTTTTCCACATTTATTTAAATTGACATGCACACATGCATTAGATCGTTTTGCTGTTTTTTTTAATTGGAGCCTATGCTAAGTGCACTTTACATATTGGGAGCGAACCTGCCTTCCTTTGAGAGTGCAGGCTAATTCCTTCCTACCCTGAGGAGGCATGCTGCCCTCACACCCCAGATCGTTCCACCCCTATGCCCCCACTGATAGAAAGCATGTTCTCCTGCCTGGTGGCTGATTGGCGAGGGGAAGCCCTCCCCATCATTACCCAGAGAAGTGAAACCTCTCTAGTGCCTAGGGCCTATGGAGACAAGAGCAACCTGTAGTATAAGGTCGAACAAGATCCGGAGATCATATGCAACAACCTACTATTACCACAAAGAAGCACGCAAAAAGTTTTCCCTGCTGTGTATTACAAGTATGGAACACGGTTCCGGGTAATTTAGGATGTGTTACTGAACTCATTGGTTTTAGGAAGCCTGTATAGGATATGTCATTTTAGGAGTTCTTTCCCTGAACTCTGTTGCCATTGTTTTTGTCTTAAACGTTATGTAAGGTCCACGAATGGGGGCAGTAATGCCGCTATCTCTTCTCCAGCTGCAGTGTCTTCTTGCACAGTTGCACTCCGTGAGAGAGGGCTTCGTGATGTGGAGGCCAGGGCACTGCTCCGGTCCTCGTGGGGTAATATCAGCACACAGCCAGAGTGCAAGTCAGTCAGGGCTGTGTGCACATCTCGGAGCTGCAACCACGCCACTCACACACCACCACCCCCATTACCCCACGACGTAAGCACCAATCTCTCCATACTCATGTGCCTCCGCCTGAAAACGCCATCCCAACTACATTTTTAAAAAACAACAAAAAAACAAGAGTACTGTTAATTTTAAATATATTTCTGCACCCGATGTGGGCCTAGCTCTTGGCACACAAAGTTAGGCCTCTGTTCTCAACACCGCAATTCAAGTGCGTCTCTCCACCCTACTACGGTAGGAAGATCACATTACTCCCTGACACTTAATGTGCTCCTTTTTGATCCGGTCAGTGCCAGCTAATAGTTGTTGGAGGCACGTCTGCCCCCCTGCCCTGCCACATCAACCTCCTTCCCCCTCCCATACAAAAAACAAAACAAAAGGTTGCTGGGCCTGCAGCCGATGTCCTGGGGTGTTTTCACACCTCTTAATGGACATCGGCTGCTTGCACTGCTCGAACAATTTACCTTGCCTGACAACCGCTGTGAGGGGTGCTGGAGGGTCTCTGCAGACACGGCGCTCTCAGCTGCAATTGTTCCGCAGTTTCCGATTTCTTTTGGCAGCCCCTGTGCACCTCTGACTCGGATTTATAGAGGAGCACAGAGGCGGCAGGAGCATTTGTTTTGCAAGTATTTTTCCGTTTCAATATATAAATACAGACAAAAACCAAAAAGGTTTCTGTCTGTATTTATATGTAAAAATCCGTTTAAACGGAAAACCGGGAGCCTTCATTATAATGTAATGTGCATTTCCAAGTTTACACGTGTGGCAGGGCTGACACCACCTTTTCCCCTTGATAACATTGACTTATGTCATGTAGTCATGTTTCATAACAGTGCTGAGAGCTGGATGCACTTTGGGTAAATATCTATTTAAAAAGAGGTATTAGTAATTATGTGATAAAGTTATATTTCAAAATGCATTGTTCCTTGTAAACCTTGGCTGAGACTGACCAAATTGTGAAAGCCAAAAACTGGGGCATACCATAAACATAAAAGGAGAGCTACAATTTGGCAGCGACCATGGGCATAGAATGGATTTCTGGGTAACACTCCCCAATATAGAAAACGGATGACATAGAGGCACTAAGCATAAATTAAATGTAACTTTTACACACCATATCATATTTAATTACATCATTTCTTATAAGGGCTCTTAACTAATCTTGCCCTGGTGCACGTTAAGACATGCTTCCTGTGTGTTTAGTTGACCATCTTTGAAAAACAGGACATGTGCTGAATTCATAGATATTTGCCAGGACAGATGCTGAAAAAACAGAACCATCCTGGCAAATCTGGAATTTCTGGGCACCGTACCTTACCTACACCGATGTTTCATACAAACTGACAGTTGTTCCTTCTTGCATGAACATTCTTATTTGTAATAGATGCCAAACTGTCCACTTTCAACAACATCATGTCCAAATGTAAAATATAACTGTTTTATTATGGTTCATAGTGCCAGTGGACTGTAAGTAAAATGTTGCTGTTTGTCATAGATGCTAGTGTTTGCCCATTTTAGACATTGGTTTCTCACATAAGAGACAGCACCCGAGGCTGAATCATTGCTAAAGTATTCCCAATGAAGAAATAGTAATTTGTGACAAAGTCCACAAAAGTATGGCCACCACAGCTGGGCTGCAAGCACACAATCTTTTGTAGGAATTTGTTCATACTTTGAAAAGTAGAGTTACACAATTATGTTGAGACAGTCTGTACAAGAGAGTAGGCCTGAACAAAAATTTTGTTCTGCCCGGCAGAATCTTTTCTGCATTTTGCTTTATGCTTCTTACCCGAAATTAGACCGCTATGCCACTGTGATATTTTCCATTTATTTGGGGAGAAAAATCCTATTGTGGGAGTACTGGATTAACATGAACGAATAGAAAGAGAGCAGCTGCTGCTCAAGTCATGTGCAATGTGCATGTCAAAGTGGACATGAGGATGCATTTCACACTAAAAGACAGCACTAAATACCAGCTTTGCAGCTCATGTAATTGTGTGTAATTTCACATAATTTTCCATAAAGTCGTCATAATTATGCAAATGGGAATTATGTGAATTTCACACACCTCTACCACCGAGGGCAAGCCATCCATTAGGTAAAATATAACTTCCTTACAATACAAGCCAGGCTGCAGCCCTGTAGATAACTCCAGCTACAGCCCTTCAGCCCTTAAGCCCAGGTGAGACTATATCCCTGAGTCCAGCTCAAACTGCAGTCCTATGCCTACCTGAGACTTCAGGTCTATGTAAAGCTCAGGCTGCTTGTCTATGTCCAGTTGAGGCTGCAGACCTGTACTCAGTTTTAATGTCAGTCCTGTTCCCAGCTCTGACTTTTTTTTCTGTGCCCAGCCTGTAGAACTATGCTCAGCTCAGACTTCATTCCCATGCCCAGCCCTGACTACAGGTCGGTATCCAACTCTAACTGTGGCCACGTACCAAACTCTTCCTGCAGACCTGCACCCTTTGCAGACTGCAGACCTGTTTCCAAACTGAAACCGCAGGTCTGTGCCGAGAAGAAGCTGCAGGCCTGTGCCCAGCTCGGACTTCATGCCTGTGCATAACTCTAGCTATAGGTCTGTGCACAGCTCTGACTGAGGCTCTGTACCAAGGTCAAACAGCAGCCCTGTGTGCATCATTAACTGCAGACCTGTCCCCAGATCATCCTGCAGCCCTACGCAGAACTGAGATTTCAGGCCTTTGACCAGCTCAGATTGCATGCTCCTGACTAGGTCAGACTGAAGATCTGTGCCCAGGTCAGATACCAGCCCAGTGTCAAATTAATATTGCAAGTCTGTGCAAGCCTGTGCCCGGCTGTGACAGAAACTCTCTGCTCGGCTGAGGAATCAAATATTAAACACCTTACTAACTTTTATGATTTTTGAATTCCTGGATCTGTCGGGGTGAGAAGACTAGTGAGTGATATGGCCATGCCCAGAACACAAAGTAGAAAGCTAGACTGAACTGACTACTTCTATGTTGCCTGCAATAAGCTGGGAGCATAATTGTGGGATTGGACAAGTACAGCTAATTTCCAGTTAAAAAGAGCCAATTTTCTGAATACAGACTCATATTTGCTATTCTTAATTCAAATTCTAATCCGAGAGGCAGGGGGATTAGCAGAGATCAAGTTAAGCAATGACAGGCACTCACTCTCTCTTTTATTAGGTCGGGCTTGATATTGCAGTTGTCATCTGAGCTTATGTGATAAACCTAAAAAAGAGATTTCAGCAGCACTATACAGAGGGTCTTGTCCTCCGCCCATATGTTAGTAGCCATGTTTACAAGAATTGATTGGGCAGAAGATGTGTACCTCCTCTGAAAGAGTGTTTCTTCGGGGAATGCACTTGGATTGGAAGTAAAGAACTGATGCCAATGTAAACAAATGATAAACAGGCTGTAGCAGCACTATAGCCTGCAGGGATGGCTCTGTGCTTGTGGTGCTGGTGTGGAGAATGGGTTATTAACCTCTGTTGGCAGAAGTCACGTATATGATTGCCTTTACCTTTGACCTCTGTGGGCCTTAGAGTCTGCCCATAGCGATCTGGCGACTTTCAGGAAAGAGGTCTGCTGACACTGAAGTTGTATATTGTACACTATCAACGCAATTTGAAAGACTCTATGTCACATTCATACAAAGACAGAAAGAAACTGTCTTTCAGGAAAATGATTTACTAGTGCAGCCGGTGCAGTTGCACAGAATGCACTACCGTTATAGCTGCCTTTTACTCCCCAATCAACAGATAAGTGGACACATTCTGTCCTTATATCGGGGTCCAAGGCACCCTTACAATGCCACTGGAACCTTTGCTCAGCATCCCAAGTGCACATTTATATTTCATTTTCCAAAATTGTTATAAAATGCTTAGCAGGAACTACTAAACACACCCCTTCCTGCTCCCACTCAAAAGCAGAATAAACTATTGTCACATTTCATGGTTTTTGATGACATCTGCCGGGTAAGTATAACAATGAATGGTATAGCATGCCATATACTTCAGTTTTTCCTGGGTTGCTAATATTCACAGGCTTGTAGATAAAGAGCACTGGAGTATGTGTACATTTGTTCACAGTGTGGTACCACTTTCATTTCTTTACACAACAAAGAGAAGTGAATTTTGAAAGTCATTGCGTCAAAGAGCAATGCAGCGAAAGCAATATTACTCTATTTTCTGGTCAACATGAAGTTTATCATGAACAACTATAAAAATACTGCAGTGAAAACTATCATGACAACCTTTTATCACTAATGCATCAAATTGGAGCTTTGAGGACGTTCAGAACTGACACCAAATAGTACAAGGTTGGTATTGCTACACAACATGGCAATATCAAGCACATAAGATCATTCATCTTTTACCAAAAACACTAAGGAATTATTTTTTGTTTTAAATGTAAATTGTGAGAGCTCTTCAAAAGGAAAAACAACTCTGCTCTATGCATTTGGGTGGAGGAAGGCATTGTGTGACTAGGAAAAATGCATTGACATGTCTTAATATTACTTCCACACACTCTGGGTTGCACAGTGTCAAAAACATTGTGTATCTCCACTAGTTTCACTTCCAAGTTTCACCCGTAGGAGATGCTGGCTCATAGGCCCAAATTTACAAAGAGTTGACCCAACGCAGGGCAGCAAGCAAAGTTGCTCACCTGACTTGAAAGAGCAGAACTGCTCGATATCTACGAAGAAGTGGCTATCTTGACAAAGCATTCGCTTGTCCTTGCCATTGATCTCATCACGATACCATCATATGGCCATATTACCTATTCGGGCAGAGGACAAGGTAGTCTTATTGATTGCATTGCTCTTGCAATGTATCACAAGCATAAGGTCAATAACTTTTGGATATTAAAGAATGGCCTCAGTGACCATAATCCTATGGAAATGTCTTTGGAACTGGGAAAGGTAGCAAAGGTAGCGCACCACTGTCAAGTTATCGCTCCAATTGTTTTAACTAACAACAGAGGATTCCTTCGTAAATGGGTCACAGTGGATACACAGTGCTTGCTAGAAGACCTTGTTGAGAAAAATGGAAACCACTGTCGGACTGTTTGGACGAGAAGCTGGATCCCTCCCAAATTTTGGGTGCTTTCAATGGTCTCTTGATTACAGATACAAGGGCTAAGCAAGACAGACCCAAAAGATGGTTTGACAATGTCTGTTCCTCTGCTCACAAATCACTTATTACCACCTTGAAGCAAGTACCTATAGACAGATGCAACTAAAAGCAAGCCATTCTGAAAAGGAAGATGATAAATAGACAAGAAGCCTGGGAGTTGATTTTCAAGCCGCCTGTTCGGGCTTGCCACCCTTTATCAGGGAAGAGGTCAGAAATGTAATTAAGCAGAGTACGATGAATAAGGCTCCCAGACCGGATGGAGTACCAATGGACATATTTAGTAATAAAATCACTCTTTGGGCTCCACTTATCACGAACATGCTAAGAAGTGCCGCTGCCATTGGTCCACTTAAATCCTTGTCCAATTCTATTATCGTTCCCATCTTTAAAAAGGGCGACAGATCAGATCCACGTTGCTATCGCCCTATTTCCTTGATTGATTCCACATGCAAGCCAATGTCAATATGAATAATGACACATTCATGTGTAAAAATGAAATCACATCTTTATTGTCAAATTTACCGTTTGTGAACTCCACGTCAACCCTGACTCAGAAATACGTAGTTACTAGACCCTGAGACCCAGGCCCGAGGTCACTAATTGACAGGTCACAGGTGAGGTGGCACATAGCAGATCAATCCCACAGATAGTTGCAGCGACACCACAATGGTCCAGGGAGATTGGCCCCAATAAAGCGCACATTGCCGGAGGGGTGCGCGCGTTCCCAAAACACCATAAAGGCAGATGCCACATGAAGTTAGGAACACATAGCCAAGCAGGACACAGCACACACAGTGGTCATGCTCTCCCCATGCTGGACATCTGGACACATTACTCACTGGCCGCATTGTGTACACGCAAGGTTGACAACCACCTGGATTCCTCATCTAATACATTAATTTATGTCTCTAAAGATAGAGGTTCACATTCCTTACCATAAAAGTATCACCAGAACTGTTTTATTGCATTCATTGAACTGTATAAAGATCCATGTTCTACCAATTGTAAATTGAGACAGTCCTCAGACCCTATGTCTGTGGCAGTTCTCCCGGTTGCATTGTTTAATAAAACAGACTGTTCTGTTTTGCCAAAAGCTTCTTGTCTCTTGTTTTTTCAAGGTATTTCATGTTCAAGCAACAAAGGTTTTGGGAAGGATCTTGTTAGCCCGTTTGGAGGCATGAGTAGCCGAAAGAGGTAGCTTGTCCCCAATACAGTATGGGTTTAGAAGGGTCTCGGCATGACAGAGCAGTGTCTAAATCTGTGGTTGATAATTAGTAAATATGCACAGGCGAAGAAGAGCTGTCTCTCATTATTTTATATACCTTACTTCTGCCTTTGACTGGGTGGATATAGGCAAGCTCTAGGGCGAAATGTTTGTCATGGGAATGAAGGAAGCTTTGGTTCACTTTTTGGTGCAAATGTACGAGGATTTGCGTGCACATATTAGGTATGGCACTTATGGGAAATATACGGACCCTGTCAAAATGCAGCGAGGCATGCAAAAAGGGTGTGTGCTGGCTCTGTTCATTTTTTGTCTATATATAAATGATTTGTAGACCTCGTTGAATCTGGGAGAGGCAGACACTCCCAGGGTGGGCTCAAGAAGACTCCTTGCTCTGCTATATGCAGATGATTGTGTCCTGATGTCAAGGACAGGGATGGGCATACAACTCTTGTTAAATAGATTTGCCTCCTACATGAGCAAACTGGGCCTGCAGACAAATCTTGCTAAATCTCACAGAAAGATTTTAGGGTGCACTATCTTGAAAACCAGAGCTCTCTATATTAATAAAGAAAAACTTGCCTGTGCCACAATATTTGGTTATCTGGGCATCACATCTTGGTCTCACTTAATTAAAGTCAGGCATGACCATTTTAATCAAACAACAGAGGCCCTATTCCGGTTTGCTGGGAGGCTTGAGTGCAAGCCGAAGGATGCAATAAGAAATATCTATACGGCTCGATGTTGCTCTGCTAAGGTCTATGGCACTGGGGTGTGGGGGTTATTGTGACACTGGCCCTCTTCAGGTGAATGAAAACATGTTTGTCAGAAAGCTTTTGTTTGTCCCTAAATCCCTGCTCTCATTCCTTTGTCACACGGAACTAGGCCCGTTTATCCTAGAAGACCAAATTAAGCTGGCAGCACTAAAGCTCTGGCACTCGGTGTGGGCAAAAGATGAAACTGCCTAAAACCAGGACATTATAAAAGATTGTCTAAGTTTAGAAAATGCCCACTGTATATCCTGGCCTTTTGCTGGCAGCGAAGGCAAACCAGGGAGTTGGGGAAGCAAAGAGTGTCCACCTATATTCCGCTAGTGACTATGGACCAGATGAAACCCTATCTATATTTTCCTCTACAGCTCTCACTGAGAATTTATTTAATACGGTTCAGATTTAATATAGCGCACTTCCTGGTCTCATATCCTAGCAAAGCTTTTCCTGAATCCGAGCTCATGTCCTGTCCTTGTGACTTAAGCTCTTCCCAGAATACACTTAATTTCTTTTTATTTTACAAGTTATATGTTATTCCTAGGGAAAGGTTTTTACTCCCACTCTTGAGGGGCCAAAATGCTAGGTTATGTCGGCCCACGCTGCACCAACTGCAGCTGCTATCATTTCAATACACCTGTTTGATGGTGCATAAATTCATCTCTGCTTCTGTTAGACTGAGAAAAATGGTGGGAAAGTTAACTGCATATTATATTCTGGTGCTATAAGTGTGTGGGGGATGTTGATTGATTATCAGTGAAACATGATCAAATTGTACCTTTTTGTATATTTATTGTGGTATTTTAAAAAAAATTATAAGCATGTTTTAATGGAAATTTCTTTTAAGTTGTATAATGTATCATATTCGGTATTTTAAACATGAACCATGGCTTTGATGCCTTTGGTTTTATGCTTATCTGGTTTTTTATCAACCGAAAAAAGCTTGTTATGACTGACTGACTGCAAAGAAGTGACACACTTCTGCTCTTTCCCTGCATTGGCACAATTTCAGCAGCCATGCTCCAATTCAGACACCCTTACAGTGCAAGAGTGTCTGCGTTGTGGTCAGCATAGTTTTTGTGCACGAAAGGGTCCCTTTCTGCAGAAAAAAATATGCTTTAAGGCAATTTTCTCTTTGTATGTGTGCTGCAGAATTATTTCAAGAGACAGTAACTCATATGTAATACATTTTTTTAACAGAAAAGGCACATTATTTCCTTTATAAGATCATTGTGTGCTAACAGTGCACACCCGTAATTAACAGAGACCAACACATAAAGAACTTTACTATTTTCTAAGGATGGCATCACTTGATGATGGCTAGTGTAACATTATTCAGAGTTGACTGAGTTGTGAATTCCAAAGAGCAATTTTCTTTTTATTTACAGGGAAATTAACGACAACCCACTTTATTATGGAACAATTCATTACTCTGTAAATATTAGAAGTGATGTGTATATACTCTTTTCTACTGGATTTAACTGTACTGTTTATGGACCTCTCAAAAGTTCTACATTGCCCCTTGGACAATGTCAGACAAAAAAAATTGCAAATATGTGAATAAAAAACAATAAATAAATAAACTGATCTTAACTACAAAAATGTTATGTGCACTTTAGGATATTCTCCAAAATCATTGTTTTCATACAAATATATATGTGCGCTCTCTTTCTCAGGTGCCTTCTAAAAGCTTGCAGTCATTGTCTTGTTTATAGTGACAATCACTTTGCCTTGTTAAAACTTCATAGAACTGCGACACATAACATTGGGTTATCCATACTTTGAAACCAGGGTGGTGTTTTATGGGTAACAACCAAACAGGCATAGATAAGGAGACGCAGAGCCTGTCTGGGCTTGGGAAGGCTCTCACTGTCTGACATCTTTATAAATGGCATCCATGGTAGGTAATGAATGCACGCCAATGCAGAGACGGGGAAGCTGCCATGCCTCGAACCAGCAGCAAAGAAGAAGCTGTGTCCGACACAAAACCAAGCAGTTCTTGTTTGATAACAGTAGAACAAGCCGTCATGCAGTGCATCTTGAATGTTCTCCAATACAGCAGTGCATTGAGGCACAACTTTTTATGTGCATGCATAAGTCTCTGCTGCTTTGTTGCTTTCTGTTTACCACAAGCTGAAGCAATAGGGTGAGGCGGAGCCGAGGGCTGGATAGGTTGGTTGACATTATGCTGCAGTTGTCTAGTCTGCTACACTATCTTTTATGCCTGCTTAATGCCTCAGCTTCAGAAGGAGGGCCACCTAATGAGAATGTTTTTGCACGTTAAAACCAAAGCAAAAGCAGTAGTTCTGGCTTACAGCTGAATATGCAGGCCAGACCGATTGGCTTTGCCAATGCTTGTTGCATTGTGAGGCTTATTGTTCTGCATTTGCAATGGGAAAAACTAAACTACAACTTACAAAATGTGAAGGGTAATACCAGGATTTTATAGGCTACTCTATGAAAGCCCAGCGTGAACATACTCAGCTTCCCATTTCAAAGGGAGAGACTTGCTACAACCCAGTGCTGAAAAATCACACAGACGGCACAGAATGAAAGCCAAACATTATCACAGAGGAAATTCAAACCAGCGAAAAAGTGCAAGCACATCCAAAGCTTTCAAAGTGCGTTGGAATCTCTCACAGTAATGCATAGGTAGAGATTGCCTTTAAAAAAAAAATATATATATATATATTTATATTATCTACTGGCGGTCGCCAGTAGATAGTTATAGTTAGGACCTATTTTCCATAGGAAATCCGCGACATTCTATTTGAAATAACTCTTGCGTCGGTTGACGAATCTTCGTGAAATTTTCAAACTTTATGGCCCGGTCCGCTCCTACCCTGAAAGTCTCAGGGTGATTCGTCAAGCGGGGGCCGAGAAAAAAGGGGGGTCCCAAAACGTGTTTTCCCCATTCATTTTCCCATAGGAAACTTTAGACACGGCTACAGCCCGACTGCTGAACGGAATTACACCAAATTTGGCAAAGAGGTAGTTCTTGGTTCAGAAAGAACCCTTTTGTTAAATGGTGTAAATCCGTTCAGTAGTTCCTGTGAAAATCAAAATGAAAATCACATATATATCTATGGCCGCGTCGGATTCGCGCACCCTCCCGATCACGAGCTGCATGCTAATTGGCTGTCAACACTCCAAATCAGGAAGTGTTGGCAGCCATTTTGTCTCGAGAACCGAGGGACAGAAACAAGTGCGCAAAGCGCACAAAGGGGGCAGGGTAGAAACACCCTGACCCCCTATGTCTGCTCAGGGGGTCCCACAAGGACCCCCTGGGCAGAAAAAAGCATTTTTTTTTTTTTAAATCGGCAGGATGCGCTCAGGGTGCGCGGATCCTGCCGAAAAAAAAAATCGAAGCGCGGTCTCCGCGCTCGATGCAAATTGCCCCCGGGTGGCCCAAGTCCCGGGGGCATGCGGGGGTGGGTTTATTGTTTATATGGGGGCCTCTAAGGCCCCCAAGCCCGAGGACCGCCACCCCTGGGGCTTTATTAAAAAAGGTGCGGGAGGGCTCTCCTGCCCTCCCGCAGCCCCGGGGACCGCCACCCCCGGGGCTTCTTTTTAAATTTAATAACGTGTGGGGGGCTCCAGCCCCCACACGCCCGGGGACCACCACCTCCCGGGGCACTTAGAAAATAAATGTGGGGGTCCGTTACGGACCCCAGAGCCCCGGGGACCACCACCTCCCCGGGGCTTTGTCAATGGAGGGAGGGGGCCGCGCGGACCCCCTCCTGGAGCCTGTAATGGCCCTGGGGACCACCACCCCCAGGGCCGGCTCCTGCAGTGTCCCGGGGTGCCTACCCCGGGACACTGTAGTTTGCTATGACAGGACGGGAGCCTCGCGGCTCCCGTCCTGTCATAGCAAACTGCTTTGGATATTGGAGCGAGAGCAGGAAACCTGCTCTCGCTTCCAATATCCAAAGCAATTGCTTTCCACATGGGGAGCTGCATCTTAGCAGCTCCCCATGTGGAAAAGCAATGCCGGCTCCCAAGGGACGCGGGAGCCGGCGGGACTGTGGGGGATTGGGGACCCCCCACAGTCCCCAACGGAGAGGGCCAGCCCCGGGGGATGGGGTCCCCGGGGCAAGTAGTGGCCCGGGAGGGGGCCACGCGGCCCCCTTCCCCAAAATTAAGAAAAAAAAAAAAAAACAAAGGCCGGCCCCGGGAGATGGGGTCCCCGGGGCCATAAGTGGCCTGAGGAGGGGGCAACGCAGCCCCCTCCAAAACAATAAAAATTTAAAAAGGCCATGCCCCGGGGGATGGGGTCCCCGGGGCTGATTAAGGCCTCGGGAGGGGGGCCACGCGGGCCCCTTCCAAATTTTTTTTTTTTTTAAATAAATAGGGGGCAGGCCCTGGGGGATGGGGTCCCCAGGACCAATAAATTAGAAAAAGAAGGGGGGCCACACAGCCCCCTTCTTTAAAAAAAAAAAAAGAAAAACACCGGCATCACGCCGGAGGCCACGCCCCTTCTTTCACCACTCTGCAAACGCGCCCCTGGCGCGTTTGCAGATGGGGAACAATTCCCCTTGAATACTGGGGGTCCCTGGGGGCCAACTAGCCCACCAGGAACCTCCAGTATGCGCCAGGGAGCTGCGTTGCAGAGAGGTGTACAGAGGCCACGCCCCTTTTACACCTCTCTGCAACGCAGCTCTGTGGCGCTTTTGGAGGTACATGGTGGGCTAGTTGGACTCCAGGGACCCTCAGGATTGAAGGGGATTTCATTCCCCAACTTAAAACGCGCCACGGGGCGCGTTTGCACAGTGGTGAAGGGAGGGGGCGGGGCTTCAGGTGACATGTGTGCAAACAGGCCCCGTGGCGCATTTTAAGATGGGGAATGAAATCCCCTTCAATCCTGAGGGTCCCTGGGGGCCAACTAGCCCACCAGGTACGTCCAGAAAGCGCCACAGAGCTGCGTTGCAGAGAGGTGCAAAAAGGGGCGTGGCCTCTGAACACCTCTCTGCAACGCAGCTCCCTGGCGCATACTGGAGGTACAGGGTGGGCTAGTTGGACCCCAGGGACCCTCATGATTCAAGGGGACTTAATCCCCCAACTTAAAACGCGCCATGGGGCGCGTTTGCACAGATGTCACCTCAGGCCCCGCCCCCTCCCTTCACCATTGTCCAAATATTCCTCTAAAATCAGCCGAACTACGAATTTCGATTTACTCACCTGTTATCAGGAGAGACCTCAGTGCTGCATCTTTGAGCCCAGTACTGATCCTGAAAAGTAATTTTAACCGTACTTACCAGTAACTTGAATTTCCTTCCATAGGCTAACATTGACTGGTTTCACTTGGAAATTCTTCTAAGTGTGGAGTTTTGGAACTTTATAATATTCCTCTAAAATCAGCCAAAATACGAATTCCGATTTACTCACCTGTTATCAGGAGAGACCTCAGTGCTGCATCTTTCAGCCCAGTACTGATCCTGAAAAGTAATTTTAACCGTACTTACCAGTAACTTGAATTTCCTTCCATAGGATATCATTGCCTGCTTTTTGCTGAAAAAGTTTCTAAGTGTCGATTTTTGAAACATACAAATATTCCTCTAAAATCAGCCGAACTACGAATTCCGATTTACTCACCTGTTATCAGGAGAGAACCCAATGCTGCATCTTTTAGCCCAGCACTGACCCTGAAAAGTAATTCTAACCGTACTTACCAGTAACTTGTATTTCCTTCCATAGGAATCCATTGTCTGGTTTTCAGCAGAAAAGTTTCAAAGTGTCGATTTTTGAAACATACAAATATTCCTCTAAAATCAGCAGAACTACGAATTCCGATTTACTCACCTGTTATCAGGAGAGACCTCAGTGCTGCATCTTTGAGCCCAGTACTGATCCTGAAAAGTAATTTTAACCGTACTTACCAGTAACTTGAATTTCCTTCCATAGGCTAACATTGACTGGTTTCACTTGGAAATTCTTCTAAGTGTGGAGTTTTGGAACTTTATAATATTCCTCTAAAATCAGCTGAACTACGAATTCCGATTTACTCACCTGTTATCAGGAGAGAACCCAGTGCTGCATCTTTTAGCCCAGCACTGACCCTGAAAAGTAATTCTAACCGTACTTACCAGTAACTTGTATTTCCTTCCATTGGAATCCATTGTCTGGTTTTCAGCAGAAAAGTTTCAAAGTGTCGATTTTCACAAACTACAAATATTCCTTAAAAATCGCCTGTATGACTTAAACGCATTCTTTCAACTGTTTACAGGAGATGCACCAGTGCTGGATACAGGATCCACCACTGAGTAAGAAAAAGTAACGATAACACTACTTACCTGCTAAGTGAATTTCCTCCCATAGGATAACATTGGTGATTCTATGTGAAAAAGTTTCTAAGTGTCAACTTTTAAAATACAATAATATTCCTTAAAAATCACTACTGTAACCAAAACGCTTTTACTCAACTGTTTACAGGAGATGTCCCAGGACTGAATCTAGGATCCAGTCCTGTGGTTATAAAAGTAATCCATAAAGTAACTAATTGCATTTAACTAGAAATTCACATTGAGCTCAATGTTGCATTGTGTTTGAAATTGTGTTGCCCATTGCAACAACTGTAACTACTGTACTTAAAAGTCTATTGCCTATTTGCAAAGTATTTAAACTAAAGTAATTCATTCTGAGAAAGTATATTTTGTAATGTAATGTATAATGTAATTACAATGTAATTTAAAAAATAAAATATGTAAAAATAAATAGTTTAAAAAAATGTAGTAAATCAGTATCAAAAAAATAAATATAACAATTAATACATTTAAAAATTGTCATTTACAAAACCTTTGAAATTCACTGAAAAAACCATAGGTTTTAGGGCGTTATAGTTAGAAATTAGCATTTAAAAAACCTTTGAAATTCACTTAAAAAACCATAGGTTTCAGGCACGTTATAGTTAGAAATTAGCATTTAAAAAACCTTTGAAATTCACTGAAAAAACCATAGGTTTCAGACACGTTATAGTTAAAAATTAGCATTTAAAAAACCTTTGAAATTCACTGAAAAAACCATAGGTTTTAGGGACAGTTATAGTTAGTTGGACATTTCACTCGTACAAAACCATAGAAATTCCCCCGTTATAGTTAGTTCAGCTAACTATAACTCGCGCCCCATAATGCACTGCTGATGACGTCACATATTACATCACTCATGACATGGTCAGTGACATCACTGATGACATCACTGATGACATCTCAAATGACATCACTGATGACATCACTGATGACATCATCCACGTGATAATCTGATGCACCTCCTCACACCCTAATATAACCTTTGATACACCCACTCTAAATTACAGACTGCCATTCGCAAAACCATAGACACTCCAACACCAATAACTACATACCCACTCACTGATTCTTAGGTCTACACACACATCCACTCACTCACCCATACAGTCACTCATACTTACGGTCACTCAGTACAGGACTATCATATGCACTCATACTCCTATATAGACACTCAAACACCGCCACTCATCCATAGAGGTACTCACACACCTAGTCAGTCATGCAAATAATTAAACACACTGCCATTTACTCACCTATACAGTTATACACACACCAGCTCACTTACTCATACAAATACTAGCACATTCTTACGCTCTTATACAATCACTGATACAAGCACACACTCATCCATACAGTCACTCTCACAATCACACACTCTCGCTTATAGCTATTTATATACTCCAACACACATATATACTGCCTTTCACATATGTAGTTACTCACACATGTACCACTGGGACATACATTCACTCACTAACACACTCTTACACACACTTACCCACCCATACAGCCTATCACAGATGCACTCTTGAAACCATCCACCCAGTGAATCACCCACTCACACATCTATGCACAGAGTCGCACACACCCCACCCACACAAACACTCAGGCACCCATACAGATACTCAGACAACCAATCAATAACTCATATAGACACTCATGTAGCTATTCACAAACCCATGCAGCCACTTACACAGCAACAGACAGACAGTTACAGACATTCACCCAGTTTAGTCACTAACCCTTGCATTCAGTAAGATACGTTTAATCACTCACTTATAGAGTCAGTCACGCACCTACTAAATCCTTCATCCACACACTTATACACCCACTCATTCTTCAATACACCTTTCCCTATATATTAAAAATATTTAAACTTTACAGAAACACAGTCACTGGATGATGTCATCAGTGATGTCATTTGAGATGTCATCAGTGATGTCATCAGTGATGTCACTGACCATGTCATGAGTGATGTAATATGTGACGTCATCAGCAGTGCATTGCGGGGCGCGAGTTATAGTTAGCTGAACTAACTATAACGGGGGAATTTCTATGGTTTTGTACGAGTGAAATGTCCAACTAACTATAACTGTCCCTAAAACCTATGGTTTTTTCAGTGAATATATATATATATATATATCTATATATATATATCTACATATATATATCTACAGATTTGAGATGCAACATTTTCTATTTTGCTCGGAATGTACAATTTTAACAAAAATGGGTTGCAGTCGATGTTTAAAAATAATTTCTAATGTGTTGAAATGGCGCTTTTCAAAGACCTGAGAACGTGGGTCCCTTTTCTCCATCTCTGCATACAGGAGAGCATTGCACTTTCAAAGAGAAGGGCTCCGTCAGTACTTCATTCTCTGAAGCAGCCCCTTCCCCCTCCTGTTGATGTGCGAGTGGCGGCCTTCTATTGTCATGCCTAAAGCTGAGGAAGAGGTGCGAATGCGCACTGTCCCAGGCAGCTCTGAATCACAAAGGACCTAGACCTTGACACTTGACACTCCCAGCTCCTGCCGAGTCCCATTCACCGAGGGGCACCGGTGTTTGTGCATTTCTATTGAGCAGCAGGTACTTCTCAAAAGTCTGGAGTCACTGTCTTCGACATCAGCACAGCACACAAGCTTAAAGCAAAACTTTCTGCGGTGAAAAATATTTTCGAAAATGCAACCATTTATCATCTTTTAATTTATGTGAAAAGGACGCCACACCTGCTACAAAGGCAAATGTCCAACAAAAGAAATGTATATTTTAATACCATATGGTGATTTTTGTTTTCCAGAAGCAGTGGCAAAGCCAACAGTCTTGTCTTAAACATGCATTCATGCACCGACGCTGACTGCATGCCAATGTTTGTTTTATTTTGAAGCAAGCATTTTATGGTTTAATGTTCTTGTTCTTCATAAAAAAATACCCTTACAAGATCCTTGCATGTGCAGCATTTATTTTAGTCATAAATATTTTAGTTGACCTTTTCTCATGGTGTTCTGCTTAAAGTAAATGACGTATGATTGCGCAGTAGGCAGAGGAATGCAGGGCCTCATTTAGGAAAACTGTTGCATCGCTGCGTGAAAACAGTGATGCAACAGGTTTCCCTGCGACACAATGGATGTGCCGTATTTAATGTACGGTGGCCCATTTTGCAAGGAGTTACAGATACGTCAGAATTTTTGACGTATCTGTAGGCACAGTAATGACGCAATGCTGGAGTGTGTCGCAAAAGTGACGCAACTCCAGCAATGGATCCTTACACATGGGCAAGTCCCATTTTAAATGTGCCTGCGTCAGTCTTACGCCTGCTGTGAGGTAGGCGTAAGATATTGACGCAGTGGCGTCCTACAATTACGCCTGCTGTGAGGTAGGCGTAAGATATTGACGCAGTGGCGTCCTACAAGTGACGCAGTGAAATCTCATAAGTTTCACTGTGCCAATTCTACGAGGCTTTTTGCAGAGGAACTCCCACCCTGCATACATTATACCTGACACAGGTATAATGTAGCGGAGGGCTTTACAAAGAGACGCATCTGCCTAGATGCATCACTTTGTAAATAGGGCGCAATATGGTGCATTTTATACGCCACCGGTGCGTCACAAAAAGTGACGCACCAGCGGCGCAAAAGTGTCGCAAGGCCTAATAAATAAGGCCCGCGGTCTTTACACCGCAGCCCGTTTTTACACAGGTAAGTACCACGCAAGCCTTTTTGGCTAAATTTCCCACACAGTAGTTTACCATATAGATAATTATTATTTTAAATGTCACAAATCTAATGTTATTAAAAAAGGGGGATTTAAGGGTAATGGAAGGGGTAAGTGTTCAGGGTGATAAGAGTCTTAAAGGGGCTTTTAGCATTCCAGGGTGGGTTAAGGAACAGGATAGCAAGTATAGTAAAATACAGCACTCTGCCAGCCACACACTCCCCTGTGTAGCATGCTGCCATCTAATAATGTGCTTCAGCGTCCCATATAGGATATGAAGCACTAATAAGTGTTATAATACGATACAACAATAGCAGCACCCCAGTGCTTTGTGCCGGGAGCAGTCTCCAGTTGGCTTTTCATCCACTTAGGCCCCAGTTCCACTGTACCAGCTGTACTGTTAGCTGTGCTCCTGTGCGCTGAGTTCTCTTCTGAGAGCATATTTCACTGGATACTAACCCTTCTGGACCCTGGGAGCAGTTTGCACTGGTTCCTCCGGCCCATGTGGCCCGGTTGACTGCACCTGGAGCATTAATGACTGCTGTGGTCTTGTGATCCATGCTGGGAGGAGGCTGCAGTGGGTTCCTCAAACATATGAGGCCCTGTGCTCCCCGCACCTGCTCAGTCCTCATCTCTGGATTTTCAAAGCATTTCTCTCAGTAGAATATATTTTAATAAAATCAGCAATTGAGTATCTTTACCCTTAGCAGTGAACTGCAGCATTATGACGAAGCCCAATTGCACGTCCAGTCAGTTACTGAAAGAGCAGAGTGGGCCAGACATTGACCATGCCTTACGCTGTTTCCATTACAACACTGGGTTACACAGTATCATAATATTCTCTAGTTGAGGGTGTAAATTCAATACATTTAACTAGCTAGAATGAATGTCTGCTTATTATCAACGATCCAGTGTATAGCTTATTGTGGAACACCTCCTCTGCTCTAAAAACTACCAGTGATGGATGGCAGGTCTAACACGATTCCTTTGTAGTGGAGTCAGTTGATCAAGATGTGGTGGGAAGCGGTGTCGAAGATGGCAGGCAGGCCCAGGAGGATGAGGGCTGCTGTTTCACCGTGGTTTATTGGTCATGGAAAGACTAAGAGATAGGTCTAACGATGTGCCTAATGCACAGAGACAATAACAGGAGGGGGGACAGCTGTAGGGGGTGAGATGGGATTACACAAACGACAGAGACACTTGCACCCAAACAAAACTGATTCATCATTCCACTCATTGAACCACTGGTCATCTGCAAGGATAGATATTTTCCTAGTGGGGTCCGAGCTCCTGAAAGGGTTAGCAGAGACTATTATAAGTCATACTGCCATGTCAGATGGAGTCTTGGTCTACATGACACTCACCTCATCACACAACAATTGCAGGTTGCAATTAAATAACAACACACTGCATAATGGACAGGCCCGGCCAGATATAGAGGAGTCACTGAAGTCCTTACTGAGGGAGAATGATACACTGCATAGAAAACAGGTGTGGCCAGAGATAGAGGAGTTGTTGAAGTCCTTAATGAAGGCGAATGACAGTAGGGAGTAGTAGGGGAATAATAAGGAACAAACTTTGAGACATAGTCAAGTTAGTCTTTTGAGGACAGATAATAGCAGCCTCCACTAAGAGAAACAAGCTGAAGGTGGAGGCACAACAGGACTTGGAAACATAGCATAGTGAACTTGAGAGTGTAAACAGATAGAGAAACTTGATGAAAGTGGGGGAGACCATATTAGAAAATGTGGTATATAATTGACAGTGTGCACTGCACAGCTAAATAAACACTGTTTGTGGCCTTAGTCACAGAAAGGTTATTTGACTGTGGTATCTGGCAGTGTATCCTCGGTTCCTGGAGGTGCAGCTTTGATCAGAGAGTGCAGGGCTTTATACTGGCTGGGAAAAACTTGATATTTGTGAGGATCAATGGTGTTAGCTCACCCATCTTCTCGATAAGTAGAACCAGGCAGGGGTGCCCCCTCTCCCAGCTCCTCTTTGCCCTGACAATGGAGACCTTTGTGGACAGACAAAAACACCTATGGTGTCACCTAGGGAGGTTAAAGTGGAACTTACAAATATAAAATGATAAAATACAGAGAATGTCTTGCTAACAATTTCAAGCCCTCAAGACTCAATGCCCCAGGTTGGGGAATATGGTATGGTGTCTGGGTTTAAGGAAAACCTGCAGAAATAAATCAAAGCTAATGAACCTCACACTCCCTCACAATTAAGTCAGTCAGCTGAAAGTATGATACCTGTTTATTTGGATGAGTGACTCACTTACCTATCCGGCGATAAATATCATGTCCACACTGTCTCAAATGGCTCAATCGAACAAGAAATCACAGTTGGTTGTAGTGCAAATATAACTTTAGACATGGCATAAGGGAGGGATGTCATGGCTCATTCTTATTTCCATGGTCAAGATGATGACCCCCCCCCCAAGGATACTGATGTTTCAGATTGGCCCTCCCACTGAACTGGAGCTTCTGCAGCAGGCTATCAATAATTTCATATCGACTTGGAAGAAGCTCAGAATAGCATGGGCTACCTGCACCTCTTACTGAAAGAGGTCTGGGCTCACCAGGGGCCTCATTTATGAAAAGTGACGCATCGCTGCGTGAAAACAGCGATGCGTCACTTTTCATTGCACCCTCCTTGCGACATGCTGGATGCGTCATATTTACAGTATGACGCATCATGTCGCAAGGAATTACAGATACGTCAGTTTTTCTGACGTATCTGTAGGCGCAAAAATGACGCATTGCTGGAGTGTGTCACAAAAGTGACGCAACTTCAGCAATGGGTCATTCACATGGGCAAGTCCCATTTCAAATGTGCCTGCGTCAGTCTTACGCCTGCTGTGAGGCAGGCATAAGAGATTGACGCATTTGTGTCCTAGAAGTGGTGCAGTGAAATCTCATAGATTTCACTGCGTCACTTCTACGAGGCTTACTTGCGTCGGAACGCCCACCCTGCATACATTATACCTGGCGCAGGTATAATGTGGCGCAGGGGTTTACAAAGTGACGCATCTACCTAGATGTGTCACTTTGTAAATATGAGGCAACATTGCACATTTTTTAAGCCGCTGGTGCGTCACAAAAAGTGACGCACCAGCAGCGCAAAAGTGATGCAAGGGCTCATAAATAAGCCCCCAAGTGTTTCTGAGATACTATTAAGCATCCCAGCTCGGTTCTTGATTGAGGAGGGTTAAAGGGAGTCCGAGAAGCAAGGGTCTTTGAACATCAGGCCATAGCAGCCACTCAGATCTGCAATAATTCCATGTCTACCCAAAAAGCATCATAGCTAGGGACTTTATTATTCTCCAGTGACTAGGTCCACCCTGGTGGTGTGGCACCATCTACAAAGTGGATGAACACCAACTACCTTCCATTTCCGACTTACCCTGACAGTAGTGAACATAAATGTCACCCCAGCAATGAAAGAAGATATGTCTGTAGAATGGGAAATGGTGGGTTGTCCAAGGGAAGAAGAATTATTTGATAATGGAATCAGATCATTCAAAACACTAAGGAGGAATTTTCATCTTCTTGAAATCGAAGTTTACATATCACGAGTTTAGACACTATGTCCTGCTCACACTGTTTGAAAGATGGCTCCTAACCAAAGACCGTAACAAAAACATTGTCTCACACATATACTGACTGGAATTAGTTCATCACAGAACTTATCAGGAAGCATTAAGCCAAGAGTGGCTATTTCTAAACTATCACACTACTGCTATCATACCCTTCCTGCGTGTGGTGCTTAGGTGAAATTGTGGATGAAAGGGCACATTACTACACTTAATATGTGCTTGCCTTAAACTCCAGCACTTCAGGTCGAACCTACTGGATGAGAGTGATATCATGTTTCAAAAGAATACTCCCAGATTATATACATACATGTTGTGTGGGATATCCAATACACAAACATATCAACTGCACACTAAGCAGATGGCACATGCATTTTGTGTGCCTAGGCAGCTGATAACCCCAGACTGGGGAAACATGCACACCTCGATATTGGAGAATGGCACTTTAGACTGTGGGGCCTGCTAAGTGTTGAGAAACTAACCACAGGTCAAATTGTCTGACTTCAGTCTTTAGGGAATTTACATGTCCCAGATTCTTCAGAGTACTCAGGATCACCCCATCAGGCATTTCACAATTTGGCTGGGTAGAAATGTGAGCATTAGTTGAGGGCAGTGAGACCCACCTCAAATAATAATCGCAATCCTTTTTAGGTTGAACCTCAAAAGTCACTAACTAAACCTATCCTTAACTCTCTGGTAGGACATAAAAGCAGTGAGGCTTAATTTAGAGGCAATGTGTAAAGTATTTATGCAGTACTCAAACAGTAATAAATTGAGAACACCACAACAGAAAAATCTCTCTCTGTGGGGTCTTGACTATCACTGTAATCACACAATATCTCTGCGGGTACCTGACCATCACTATAATCACACACTATCCTTGTGGGACTTGAACATTGCTATAACCTCACACTATCTTTATGGAGACTTGAACATTGCTATAACCACACACTATCTTTGTGGGCACTTGAACATCACTATAATCACACACTATCCTTATGGGGACTTGAACATCGCTGTAATCACACTATCTTTGTGGGGACTTGAAAATCACTATAATCACACACCATCTTTACTGGGACTTGAACATACTTACCTTCACAAATCATCTCTGTGGGAACCTGAACATTCCTATAATCATGCACTCTCTCTATGGGGATGTAGAGAACAATTACCTTCACATACCATCTTTGAAGGACTTGAATATCCCTATAATCACAAAGTATATCTGTTGAGAACACAACAACAATCATTCTCTATGTGGAGGCTTGAGTATGCCTACAATCACACACTGTCTCTGTTTGGACTTGGACATCATTATCTTTAAGCAATGTGTGGGGACTCTAACTTAACACACTATCACTCTGGGTGTGTGAACATGATTACATTCATACACTATTTTGTGGGACTTGCGCACCCCTATAATCACACACTATTTATGTGGAGGTTTAAACATGCCAATGTAAAGACTGAGGGCCTGATTTACAAACTTCACTTTGTAGTATGTTTTGTAGTACCACAATAGTACTACTAAACATACTACAATGTGCTATTCACAAACTGCACTTTTGTAGTAAATTACACTTTTGTAATAAGTCACTATTTCCAATATTTTCTATAGGAGGGTGTTGCAGTACCAGTGATTGGTCATGTGTAGCTCTGGACTTCCTATAAAAGTGTAGGTTTTTTTAGAGGTGTAATATACTACAAATGTGAAGTTTGCAAATACTGAAAATTAGTAAACTTACTCAAAAGTGTAAACTTACTCAAAAGTATAAATTACCTTTGTGACTCGTGCCCATTATCTCTGGACATGAACATCATTATCTCCACAAACAATCTGCATGGGGGCTTAAAAGTCCCAATAAGGCACTCTTTCTATGTGGGGTCATCACTATCATTCTAATCACACACTATCTTTGTAGGAACTTGAACATCACTATAATTACACATTGTGTTTGTGGGGCTTAAACATTGCTATAGCCACACACTATTCTTGTGGGGACTTCAACATCGCTATGATCACACACAATCATTATGGGGACTTGAACATCACTATAATTACACACTATCTCTGTGGGGACTTGAAAATCACTATGATCGCACACTATCCTTGTGGGGACTTGAACATCACTATGATCACACAGTATCTTTGTGGGGACTTGAAGATAATTACCTTCACATACCATCTCTGTGGGGACTTGAACATTACTATAATCTCACATTATCTGTTTTGGACTTAAACATCTTTCTCTTCACACTGTGTACGTGGACACTTGAACATTATCTTTACATTCTAGTTCAGTGGGGTATTGAACACGATTGTCTTCACACTCTATCTTCACACTCTGTGTCTACGGCGACTTAAAACTCCCAATAATCACTCATTAAAATCATTATATTCACACTATCTGTGTGGAGCCTTAAACAATATCTTCATACATTATCTCAGCAGGTCTTGAAAACATTCATCTTCACATACTATCTCTGTGGGAACTTGAACATCCTTATGACCACACACTATCTCTGTGGGGACATTAACATTGCTATAATCATGCATATCTTTGTGGGGACTTTGAAATGATTACCTTTCCACATCATTTCTGTTAGGAATTGAACATTTCTATAACCACACACTATCTCTGTGTTGATCTGACTATCATATCTTCACACTCTACCTCTGTTGGTACTTCCATCACATTTGTAGACATCATCTCTGTAAACACTCTGGTGCCTCTGTGATCACAAACCCTCTCTGTGGATATCATTACACACCATTCCTATACAGCGATCGCATACCAACTCTGTGGGCATCTTGTATGCAGACATTAACATTCCATTCCTAGTGAGATATGCTATAGTATCTACTTTGACAAAAATATAATTAACTAATTAAACTCTTGATTTAATTTTGTTTTTACCATTCTCACTGGCTGAGCACTTTACCTTTTTGCTGTTTGCACATCCCTCTGCCCCTCCCCGGTCCGCCGCGGCACGAGCCGTTTGAAGCGGAGGGAGGGTCACAGGCATTGATTTATTTCCGGGGCACTACTTCCGCCCGGTCAGCGCTCCAGACTTCAGCATCGCCTATTTAGGGGCGAGCTGGAGCGAACGCGCAGCGGACTTGTTTCTGTTCTGTTGGGGCGATGGTTATATTTTTAACTCCTGCTTGCCGATACACTGAAACTCTGGTATTTTAGATTTTGAATTGGGGACAGCTTTTGTTTTTAAAGTTGCTATCGTTTTTTTAATTGTTTTTACCATTCTCACTGGCTGAGCACTTTACCTTTTTGCTGTTTGCACATCCCTCTGCCCCTCCCCGGTCCGCCGCGGCACGAGCCGTTTGAAGCGGAGGGAGGGTCACAGGCATTGATTTATTTCCGGGGCACTACTTCCGTCCGGTCAGCGCTCCAGACTTCAGCATCGCCTATTTAGGGGCGAGCTGGAGCGAACGCGCGCAGCGGGCGCGCCGCTGGCGCGCCAAAGGCACGCCTAAGGCAAGCCCGTCTGCGCCTGGAACGAGCCCAGAGCCAGGATTCCTGGGTCACAAAATATTTCGAAGCCCAGAACTACTTATTCAAGGGAGAGTCTTCTCTTGCTCGGTCAGCAAAGGGGTAAGAACTGCCATCAATATACGGGTGAAGAACTATTTAGAACTGTTAACCCTTACTGTATGGAATGCTCAAATAAACTTCCCAAATATTGCAGGGACAAACCAAAACTTGACAGAAGTCCAATCAAGGTTAAGAAAATAAAATCAGAACTAAAATTAGCACTTATCAATGCAAGGTCCCTGATTAAACACAAATATGAGATTGTGGATTTTATCTTAGATAACAAGCTGGATGTCCTGTTTGTTATGGAAACCTGGGATGGGGATTCATCTGGCCCTGATTTTAATATTGCGGTGCCTGGTGGCTATACAGTATTCAGGCATGATAGACCAATCAAAAAAGGGGTGGACTTGCACTAATTCATAGAAGTGAACTTATAGTTCATTGTTCAATTCTTCCCTATGTGGAATGTGAGGCCCTTTTATTTAAAATTAGGGCCTCTGAACAGGAAATTCTGAAAGGATTATTAATTTATCGCCCACCTGGATCTAAATCTAGCTTTCTCACTAACTTGTCATCTATGCTTGAACTGGGTATTCAATCCAGGTGTTTTTCCATGCTGGGTGATTTGAATTTTCACCTAGAAATACCAGGCGACAAGGAAACACAGGAACTTCTGGATATCACTTCGGACGTAGGTCTCCGACAGCTGGTCCAAGGGTCTATACATCAAGCAGGGCAAACCTTGGATGGTGTGTTTACAAATAATTCAGCCATTTCTATTTCATCTATTCTCCCCCTTACATGGTCCGACCACCACGCCATCTTATTTCATTGGGACCCAAGTGGTCCCATTACCACTAATATGGCTAGCTCTAAGCTCTCGAGGAGAGCTTGGCATAATATTGATTTAGGTGTATTAGAAAACCAGCTCACAAAAAGCATTCCTAGTCCTGAGTTAGAAGTTGAGACAGCAGCTAGCAACTATACGGCCTGGTTAGAAACCAGTTTTGCTAAACTAGCTCCGGTTACAGGGATAAATAGAAATAGAAAAACCCCATCTGCACCATGGTTCTCCGAGGCTCTTAGACTGGATAAACAAGCTTGCAGGAGGCAGGAGAGAACATGGCGGAGAAACTATGATATAGTGGAGAAAGAACAATATAAGCGTATGCTAGCGGATTATAAGAAAAAAATAATCACGGAAAAAGGCCAATACTTTACTCTTAAAATAGAGATGGCAGGCAACTCAAGCAAAGAACTTTTTTCAGTCATGAATAAGCTAACCGCGGTTAATAACGGCGCGAATGTGAATTGCACCCAAGATTTCTGCAACTCACAGGCCCGGGCATTTAAAACAAAGGTCGATATAATATACGACCAATTTGCCTCAAATAATGGCAACAACTTTGATACAGAACAGGAACCTAAGATAACAACATCTCTTTTAAATTTTAATGCTACTTCATCAGAGCAGATCGCTACCCTTCTTTTAAAGACTAAATCGGGCTCCCCTGACGACCCCTCCCCTCCCAGAATACTATATAATATCAGCCATATCATCAGTCCCCAGCTATCTGGTATATTTAATCAGATGCTGGTAGAGGGAACTTTTCCAACATTGTGGAAACAGGCCTGTATACTTCCGTTATTAAAAAGCCTAGCCTTGATGCTGCAGATCCAGCCAACTACAGACCGATTGCAAGACTCCCGTTGCCTGCAAAAAATTTTGAGAAAATTGTAAATAGTGAACTCTCTACTTATATTATAGATAATAATGTCCTGGATCACAGCCAATTTGGCTTTCGGCCTGGTCACAGCACCGAGACAGCCTTGATTAAGACCACTGAGGACATTTGCACTGCATTAGATGGTGGGGGATCAGCAGCTCTTATCCTCCTTGACCTGACCGCAGCGTTTGATACTGTGGATCACACCTTACTGATAGAACGTCTGAGATCTATTGGTCTGGGAGGAAAGGCTTTGTCGTTGTTAACATCTTTTTTAACAGATAGAACGCAGACAGTGCAATTAGGCAATTTTAAATCGACATCTTTTATTCTGCCTTGTGGGGTCCCACAGGGCTCTTCATTGAGTCCCACGCTTTTTAATATATATGTGTCCGAGTTAGCACCCTTGATCAGAAGCTTTGACCTAGTTCCAACCTCGTACGCTGATGATACCCAGTTGGTCATCTCGACCATAGACAAGGATGTTGACCACTCTAACAAATTGCAGGATTGCATGGTCGCCCTGAGCAATTGGATGGACAGACACTGCTTGAAGCTTAATTCGAACAAAACCGAGGTGGTACTATTTGGAAAGCTTTCTCCTCAGTGGTCCCCTGCTTGGTGGCCAACCACATTGGGCTCTCTTCCTACACCGGTAGAAAAGGTTAAAAATCTTGGAATTATAATAGATGATAAGCTTAATTTCAAATCCCAGGTTTCAAAGGTGGTGTCTTCCGCGTTTCTGACAATTAAAACTGTGCGGAAAATTCTTCCTTTTATTCCAAAAAATACTAGGAAAATTGTTTTATCCACCTTGGTTTTATCTAAGTTGGATTACTGCAATTCTTTATATATAAACTTACAGGTGAACCAATTTAGAAGATTACAGGCAGTGCAAAATGCAGCGGCTAGATTGGTGCTTGATGTCCCCAAACATCAATCTATTAGGGATGGAATCCGAGAATTGCACTGGCTGCCAGTCGCCCAACGTGTGAAATTTAAGGCTCTTTGTATAGCACACAAGGCACTTTATAGACAAGGTCCTCGATTTTTATGGCACTGTTTTAACTGGTATTCCCCCACCAGAGTTTTACGTTCGACTAATGGATTTCTGATGTCTGCATCCAGAGTTAGAACGATGAACTGGGGAGGGAGGAGTTTTAGACATAACACTATAAGGCTGTGGAATTCACTTCCGCTCGCCCTCAGGAGGATTTCCTCCCTACTTGAGTTCAGAAAAAATCTTAAAACATGGCTTTTTAAATATTAGTCCCCCTTTTTTACAGTATGCAGTCCGTAGCGCCTAGACACCCAAGGGTATTAGAGCGCTTTAGAAATTATTATAACATAACATAACATAACTCAGCCATTGAGCACTAAGCAATGGATTGAACACAGTTTTAAGTGCCTTTCAATGAGTACGGTATGTGATATTTTCTGACATATTTTGGAATAATCCAGTTATTCTTAACTAGTGGTTCGGGGACTCGCTACAGGTCTGCAACATTTTCTCAGGAGGTCTGCAACAGTTTTAAAAATTAAATAATATCAAATTAGCAAAATATATATGCATAAAAAAGCAAAAAATGTAAAACTCTCTGTAAAAGTGAAGGAATGTGAAATTGGAGGCTTAAACGGAAGTTAGTATCCTGATTTTGGCTTGTGGGAGCGGTGCAACTATAGTAAAAGGAATCTAGTAAGGACGATTGATGTTCTCAAATGAAGCTTTGGTATACACCAACAAAAATATGAAGCATTTGAACCAAAAAACAAAATAATATGCTAGCATCCAGTATATTGCTTTTTCTTTTAGAAAAATACTGCATTTTGAAACTCTCCAACCTTCCGATTAAAATTACAGTTTTTAATTTTGCCTGTTTTTGTTTATGAATGTAATCAAATATTTTATAATTTTTTTATTTTGCGTGATATAAATTTGTTTCTGTATTTTCATTTATTGTTTTGAGTTTCAAGTCATAGAAATTGCTTAGATGGGGGTCCCCGGCATTCAGTAGTGATTCAGTGGAAGTCCACAAAAGACAAAAGGTTAAGGACCACTGGCATAGTCCACCTTTTGTGTTTCCCATAAATACGTACAGCAATTCAAATGTGAATAGATTATTATGTTATTTATATGTATTACTGATAAAAGAAACATTTAGGCATGTGCCTTTGACTGTATTGAATCATATATGATGATTATGAAGCAGGCCCCCACAAGGATGGTAGCACATGTTTAAGTCCCCACAAGGATAGTTCTGTGCGCGTGATTAAATAACAATATATTTGAAGCAGGATCATGAAGAGAGTGTGTGAGTGTGTGTGTGTGAGTGAGTGAGTGAGTGTATGTGATATATATATATATATATATATATATATATATATATATATTCACTGAAAAACCATAGGTTTCAGACACGTTATAGTTACAAATTAGCATTTAAAAAACCTTTGAAATTCACTGAAAAAACCATAGGTTTCAGACACGTTATAGTTACAAATTAGCATTTAAAAAACCTTTGAAATTCACTGAAAAAACCATAGGTTTTAGGGACAGTTATAGTTACTTGGACATTGCACTCGTACAAAACCCGTGAAATTCCCCGTTATAGTTAGTTCAGCTAACTATAACTCGCGCCCCACGCAATGCACTGCTGATGACGTCACATATTACATCACTCATGACATGGTCAGTGACATCACTGATGACATCACTGATGACATCTCAAATGACATCACTGATGACATCATCCAGTGACTGTGTGTTTCTGTAAAGTTTAAATATTTTTAAAATATATAGGAAAAGACGTATTGAAGAATGAGTGGGTGTGTAAGTGTCTGTATGGATGATTTAGTAGGTGCGTGACTGACTCTATAAGTGAGTGATTTAACGTATCTTACTGAATGCATGGGTTAGTGACTAAACTGGGTGAATGTCTGTATCCGTCTGTCTGTTGGTGTGTAAGTGGCTGCATGTGTTTGTGAATAGCTAAATGAGTGTCTATATGAGTTATTGAATGCTTGTCTGAGTATCTGTATGGGTGCCTGAGTGTTTGTGTGGGAGGGGTGTGTGCAACTCTGTGCATAGATGTGTGAGTGGGTGATTCACTGGGTGGATGGTTTCAAGAGTGCATCTGTGATAGACTGTATGGGTGGGTAAGTGTGTGTAAGAGTGTGTTAGTGAGTGAATGTATGTCCCAGTGGTACATGTGTGAGTAACTACATATGTGAAAGGCAGTATATATGTGTGTTGGAGTATATAAATAGCTATAAGCAAGAGTGAGTGATTGTGATAGTGGCTGTATGGATGAGTGTGTGCTTGTATCAGTGATTGTATAAGAGCGTAACAATGTGCTACTATTTGTATGAGTAAGTGAGCTGGTGTGTGTATAACTGTATAGGTGAGTAAATGGCAGTGTGTTTAATTATTTGCATGACTGACTAGGTGTGTGAGTATCTCTATGGATGAGTGGCGTTGTTTGAGTGTCTATATAGGAGTAAGAGTGCATATGATAGTCCTGTACTGAGTGACCGTAAGTATGAGTGACTGTACGGGTGAGTGAGTGGATGTGTGTGTGTAGACCTAAGAATCAGTGAGTGGGTATGTAGTTATTGGTGTTGGAGTGTCTATGGTTTTGCGAATGGCAGTCTGTAATTTAGAGTGGGTGTATCAAAGGTTATATTAGGGTGTGAGGAGGTGCATCAGATTATCACGTGGATGATGTCATCAGTGATGTCATTTGAGATGTCATCAGTGATGTCATCAGTGATGTCACTGACCATGTCATGAGTGATGTAATATGTGACGTCATCAGCAGTGCATTGCGGGGGCGCGAGTTATAGTTAGCTGAACTAACTATAACGGGGGAATTTCACGGGTTTTGTACGAGTGCAATGTCCAAGTAACTATAACTGTCCCTAAAACCTATGGTTTTTTCAGTGAATTTCAAAGGTTTTTTAAATGCTAATTTGTAACTATAACGTGTCTGAAACCTATGGTTTTTTCAGTGAATTTCAAAGGTTTTTAAATGCTAATTTGTAACTATAACGTGTCTGAAACCTATGGTTTTTTCAGTGAATTTCAAAGGTTTTTTAAATGCTAATTTCTAACTATAACGTGCCTGAAACCTACGGTTTTTTCAGTGAATTTCAAAGGTTTTGTAAATGACAATTTTTAAATGTATTAATTGTTATATTAATTTTTTTCATACTGATTTACTACATTTTTAGAAACAATTTTTTTTTACATATTTTATTTTTTAAATTACATTGTAATTACATTATACATTACATTACAAAAATACTTTCTCAGAATGAATTACTTTAGTTTAAATACTTTGCAGATAGGCAATAGACTTTTAAGTACAGTAGTTACAGTTGTTGCAATGGGCAACACATTTTCAAACACAATGCAACATTCAGCTCAATGTGAATTTCTAGTTAAATGCAATTAGTTACTTTATGGATTACTTTTGTAACCACAGGACTGGATCCTAGATTCAGTCCTGGTACATCTCCTGTAAACAGTTGAGTAAAAGCGTTTTGGTTACAGTCGTGATTTTTAAGGAATATTATTGTATTTTAAAAGTTGACACTTAGAAACTTTTTCTCATAGAATCACCAATGTTATCCTATGGAAGGAAATTCACTTAGCAGGTAAAAACTGTTATCGTTACTTTTTCTTACTCAGTATTGGATCCTGGATCCAGCACTGGTGCATCTCCTGTAAACAGTTGAAAAAATGCGTTTAAGTCATACAGGCGATTTTTAAGGAATATTTGTAGTTTGTGAAAATCAACACTTTGAAACTTTTTTGCTGAAAACCAGTCAATCTTAGCCTATGAAGGAAATTCAAGTTACCGGTAAGTACGGTTAAAATTACTTTTGAGGATCAGTACTGGGCTGAAAGATGCAGCACTGAGGTCTCTCCTGATAACAGGTGAGTAAATCGGAATTCGTATTTCGGCTGATTTTAGAGGAATATTTTAAAGTTCCAAAACTCCACACTTAGAAGAATTTCCAAGTGAAACCAGTCAATGTTAGCCTATGAAGGAAATTCAAGTTACCGGTAAGTACGGTTAAAATTACTTTTCAGGACCAGTACTGGGCTGAAAGATGCAGCACTGAGGTCTCTCCTGATAACAGGTGAGTAAATCGGAATTCGTATTTCGGCTGATTTTAGAGGAATATTTTAAAGTTCCAAAACTCCACACTTAGAAGAATTTCCAAGTGAAACCAGTCAATGTTAGCCTATGGAAGGAAATTCAAGTTACTGGTAAGTACGGTTAAAATTACTTTTCAGGACCAGTACTGGGCTGGAAAGATACAGCACTGAGGTCTCTCCTTATAACAGGTGAATAAATCGGAATTCAGTATTTCGGCTGATTTTACAGGAATATTTGTATGTTTCAAAAATCAACACTTAGAAACTTTTTCAGCAAAAAGCAGGCAATGATATCCTATGGAAGGAAATTCAAGTTACTGGTAAGTACGGTTAAAATTACTTTTGAGGATCAGTACTGGGCTGAAAGATGCAGCACTGAGGTCTCTCCTGATAACAGGTGAGTAAATCGGAATTCGTATTTCGGCTGATTTTAGAGGAATATTTTAAAGTTCCAAAACTCCACACTTAGAAGAATTTCCAAGTGAAACCAGTCAATGTTAGCCTATGAAGGAAATTCAAGTTACCGGTAAGTACGGTTAAAATTACTTTTCAGGACCAGTACTGGGCTGAAAGATGCAGCACTGAGGTCTCTCCTGATAACAGGTGAGTAAATCGGAATTCGTATTTCGGCTGATTTTAGAGGAATATTTTAAAGTTCCAAAACTCCACACTTAGAAGAATTTCCAAGTGAAACCAGTCAATGTTAGCCTATGGAAGGAAATTCAAGTTACTGGTAATTATGGTTAGAATTACTTTTCAGGACCAGTACTGGGCTGAAAGATGCAGCACTGAGGTCTCTCCTGATAACAGGTGAGTAAATCGGAATTCGTATTTCGAGCTGATTTTAGAGGAATATTTTAAAGTTCCAAAACTCCACACTTAGAAGAATTTCCAAGTGAAACCAGTCAATGTTAGCCTATGGAAGGAAATTCAAGTTACTGGTAAGTACGGTTAAAATTACTTTTCAGGACCAGTACTGGGCTGAAAGATACAGCACTGAGGTCTCTCCTTATAACAGGTGAGTAAATCGGAATTCGTATTTCGGCTGATTTTACAGGAATATTTGTATGTTTCAAAAATCAACACTTAGAAACTTTTTCAGCAAAAAGCAGGCAATGATATCCTATGGAAGGAAATTCAAGTTACTGGTAAGTACGGTTAAAATTACTTTTGAGGATCAGTACTGGGCTGAAAGATGCAGCACTGAGGTCTCTCCTGATAACAGGTGAGTAAATCGGAATTCGTATTTCGGCTGATTTTAGAGGAATATTTTAAAGTTCCAAAACTCCACACTTAGAAGAATTTCCAGGTGAAACCAGTCAATGTTAGCCTATGAAGGAAATTCAAGTTACCGGTAAGTACGGTTAAAATTACTTTTCAGGACCAGTACTGGGCTGAAAGATGCAGCACTGAGGTCTCTCCTGATAACAGGTGAGTAAATCGGAATTCGTATTTCGCTGATTTTAGAGGAATATTTTAAAGTTCCAAAACTCCACACTTAGAAGAATTTCCAAGTGAAACCAGTCAATGTTAGCCTATGGAAGGAAATTCAAGTTACTGGTAATTATGGTTAGAATTACTTTTCAGGACCAGTACTGGGCTGAAAGATACAGCACTGAGGTCTCTCCTGATAACAGGTGAGTAAATCGGAATTCGTATTTCGGCTGATTTTAGAGGAATATTTGCACAATGGTGAAGGGAGGGGGCGGGGCCTGAGGTGACATCTGTGCAAACGCGCCCCGTGGCGCGTTTTAAGTTGGGGGATTAAGTCCCTTGAATCCTGAGGGTCCCTAGGGCCAACTAGCCCACCAGGAACCTCCAATATGCGCCAGGGGCTGCGTTGCAGAGACGTGTAGAGAGGTCACACCCCTTTACACCTCTCTGCAACGCAGCTCTGTGGCGCTTTCTGGATGTACCTGTTGGGCTAGTTGGCCCCCAGGGACCCTCAGGATTGAAGGGGATTTAATTCCCCATCTTAAAACGCGCCACGGGGCCTGTTTGCACACATGTCACCTGAAGCCCCGCCCCTCCCTTCACCACTGTGCAAACGCGCCCCGTGGCGCGTTTTAAGTTGGGGGATTAAGTCCCCTTGAATCCTGAGGGTCCCCGGAGTCCAACTAGCCCACCATATACCTCCAAAAAGCGCCACAGAGCTGCGTTGCAGAGAGGTGTAAAAGGGGTGTGGCCTCTCTACACGTCTCTGCAACGCAGCCCCCTGGCGCATATTGGAGGTTCCTGGTGGGCTAGTTGGCCCCCAGGGACCCCCAGTATTCAAGGGGAATTGTGAAAATAAATAATAAATATAGAGGCCATGCCCCGGGGCCAATACAGGCCCAGGGAAGGGGGGCCACGCGGCCCCCTTCCCGTTTTTTTTTTTTTTTTTTTTGTAATTTAAAAAAAGGGGTTAGGCCCTGGGGGATGGGGTCCCCAGGGCCCAAAAAGAGAAAAAAGGAAGGGGGGCCACACTAGCCCACAAAAAAAAAAAAACGATCGGGCCCGCCCCCTTCCTTCACCACTCTGCAAACGCGACCGCCAGTAGATAATATATATATATATCTCCTTTACCCATTTCCTCTGGGGATAAGCCTGACTGCTCTTACCAAGTGGTGAGCACAGGTTATTTTGAGGGTGTAACTTACTTCCCCTGACTGGAGTGAGGATCCCAATTTGAACAGGGTGCAAACCACTGCCTACTAGAGACCCCATTTCTAACACCATGATATAATTGTAGAAAGGAGATGTTAGTCACAGACCACATGGTGTGCCTCTGGAGTTTAGGCTCAGGACACGCCTCAAAGTTGTGTGATAAAGCACCATCATGCACTTGAAGGCAATCCAGGACCAAGAATGAAGCTGTATGACACTGAACATAAGAGGTCAGGGCCCTTGTGAGAGTCCAGAGCAAGTGGCGGGTGCAGACTCGATCTCGCTCCAGAGGCATTTCCCATGAGAGGTCACCTTCATGGTCCAAGTCTTCTGGTAAGTCCAAACACAAGCACAAAAAAGTGAAACTGGACTCGACCTCTTTCTGCTACTCTGTATCCAAAGAGAAGGCACAAAGGCATCATGATGTCAATCAGTCTCCCTCTAGGTCCTTTGTTGTAGATCCGATCTCACTGCTTGCAGAGTTTCAGGCCATCAGCGACACCTCAGCAGACTGAAGTCTTCAAGGAGGCCATGCTACAAATTGTTTTGTGCACTACTCCCTCCCTCTGCGATGCCTTTCGGCCCAAAGTGACCACAGGAGCCTCCAGTTGAGTTACTGTGAGGCTCCGTCCTCAGCACCATCTGACCCCTTGGGACCAGCTCTGGTACGGATGTCCACTCCATTCCCAGACCTGCAACGGGCCCTTCCTCATCAACACCGGTACCAATATCACTGGTGCCAGAAGTGGATGTGGTGCCGATTTTGTTGTCTGACTTCATACCAACTTAATCCTGATCTCAACCAATGTCACGTAACAAGATTACAAAAGTGCACCCATTTGTTATACAGTCAGACTCTGATCCTGTGCCTTTACCAGGGCAGACACGCCAGCAGAGGCTCCATTATCATTTTTGTTTAATATCTGTTTATTGAACAGAAGCAAATAGAAAACAATACACGCCACAGGAAGGGGAGGGGTGGGGGGATAGCAAACAAACATAAAGGAAAGTGAGGTCCCCAATTTGAGGCCCCGACATCAAGGAGGGGAGTAGAAAATTAAAGAAGGATCATCACATATGGAATTGGAACAAAGCAAAAGTCCAGGACTTAAAAGTCAGTCTTATGGGGAGGGTTCTCCTTCAGTTCTCAGGGAGAGGCCGTGGAGGGGACCAAGGTCCAATAAGGACGAGTTTGACTACCATGAAAGGGTCCCGACTATATGGAGGGAAGCAATTAAGGACTCAAAATTAACAAAAGTTAGGCAGAACAGAGCCCCCGTCCCCGTCCACTCGTAAGGCACAGGTCACAGTGCAATATCACCATTACAGTTTGTGGCAAACAACATAGAAACCATCATAGAACAGAAAAAAAAAAAGGAAAAAAAGAAAGAGGGAGACTAAGAAGAGACAGAAGAGAAAAGGAAAAGACAAAGAGGAGAGGAAACAAAGGGTGACGAGGGTAAGGAAGAGTGGGGCGAAGGGAAGCGGATGCGCCGGGGAAGGGGAGGGACCGAGGCCAAGTTCTAGAGTGGAGGACGGTGATCTCAGGGCTCAGGGGGCTCGTCCAGCAGGCATCGCGGATTACTCTGAGGGGTCTGGCCTCCTGCCTCTAGAATAAGGTTCCAAAGGATCGTCAAACAATTGCAGAGCCCGCAGTCTAGGAGGCATCAGACGGGAGTGTTCAATTTTAGTAAGGTGGTGCACGAGAGAACGACGTATGCGATCAAAGCGTGTGTCAGTATGGGTAAGACGGGCAGTAAGCAACTCTAGGGAGAGGACGTCCCATAGTCGGAGAAACCATGCAGCAATAGGAGGGGGGTGGGGCCGCTTCCAGCAGGAGGCAATGGTCTGTCGCGCTGCGCCCAATAAGTGAAGGATGAGGTGCCAGTGGGCCGAAGTCATGGCTTTTAGCGTGTTGGGTCGAATGCCCAAGAGCACCAGGGACGGGGCAGTAGGGATCGGGAAACCCACCACCTCCTTAATGTGGCGGAGGACCTCCTTCCAGAACATAGTGAGCTCCGAGCAAGACCACCAAATATGCAAAAAATCCCCTCGATCAGTCTGGCATCTCCAACAGATCGGAGAAGTGCACGGAAACATCTGATGAAGGCGAGTAGGAGTATAATACCACTGCGTCATTAGTTTATAGGCGGATTCACGCTGAGGAAGGCTACGGTAAACCTTAGGCATGTCCTTCCATAAGCGGCCCCATTCCTCCAGGGAGACATCAGCAGCCAAATCAGCGGCCCAGCGAGTTTGATAACCATGGAGTGGTAGACGCCCAGAATGCTGAAGAACCGAATAGGTTTTAGAAATGAGGCCCTTAGATCCGTCAAATCTACGGACCAGGGATTCAAAGGGGGTGAGTTGCCGAGTCACTTCCCGGGAGTACACAGGAGAAGACAGCCAGTGACGTACTTGGCAGTACTGTAAGCGCTCCTTGTCAGTTAGGCGGAAGAACTGTTTACATTGATCGAAAGAGCGAAGAGCAGAGCCCTGAAAGAAGTCCTGGAGGACACAGCGTCCCTCTATAGTCCAAGCATCAAAGGACCGAGGCTGAAGAGCAGGGGGGAACGCAGGGTTGCGTGTGAACGGGGTGTTAGGGGAAGGGAAAGTTGTGAGACCCCGGGAGAGCGCCAACCTATCCCATATCTCCAAGACCGTTCTCGTTGGCGTCGCCAAGTATGCACTGCGTGGGCGCGCCTCACGCGGAAGCCAGGCGAGGTCCCAGAGCGGTCTACAAGCCACTGCATGGTCCATATGGAACCAATACTTTTCACTTTCAGGGACGATCCACTCCGATATAAAACGGAGGTGGCAGGCCCAATAATATTCCAGCAGATTAGGACAGGCCAGGCCCCGAGATCTGGGGAGTAGGAGTATCCTGTGGGAGAAGCGGGACGCGATTTCCCCAAATAAACTTAGTAAATTCACGCTGCAGGGCTTGAATATCCGCATGCGGGATAGGGGTGGGGAGAGACTGGAACAAATAGAGGATTTTAGGGAGAAGGGACATCTTAACAGCATGAAGACGGCCCAACCATGCCAAAGGAAGACTCTCCCATCGTCGCATCTCCTCACGAACAGAGTTGCGGAATCGAGGCCAATTCGTGGAGGTCCAAGAAGAGAGTATAGGGGTTAAGTTTAAGCCCAGGTACCGAATCGACTCATCAGTCCACTGCACTGGAAGCAGGCCCCGTAAGCGCTGGACCTCCGATGCCGATAGCGTGAGATTAAGAGCATGGGATTTCTCCAGATTAATGCGATAACCCGAAGCAGCCTCAAAGGAGTCCAAGAGCTCGGCCACAGCAGGCAGGGAAGACGACAGAGAGGATAGAGATAGCAACAAGTCATCAGCAAAAGGAGAAGCCTTATGCTCCAACCCCCCCATACAAATACCTTGAATCTCCTGATGACGTCGGATGGCTATAGCCAGGGGCTCGACAGCGAGCGCAAAAAGAAGGGGAGAAAGCGGGCACCCCTGCCGTGTGCCCCGGTGAATAGAAATAGGGGCGGTGGTAAAGCCGTTAAAACGTATACGAGTAGTAGGTTTGGCATAAGAGGCCATCAATTTAGAAATAAAGCCCGGTCCCAGGCCAATCTTCCGAAGAACCGGTCGAAGGAAGCCCCAGTCCACGCGGTCGAACGCCTTCTCGCCGTCAAGAGAGACCAAACAAGCAGGGATGTCTCCGATACGCAACTTTTCCACCAGGTGGGCAATGCGCCAGATATTATCGGCGCCCTGACGGTGCCAAATAAAACCCACCTGGTCAGGGTCAATAAGCCCCGGAAGGTGGGGTTCCAACCGGTTCGCTAACATTTTTGTGAAGAGTTTGGCGTCAGTATTTAACAAGGCAATAGGGCGGAAGGAAGCCGCCAGAGTCAGATCCTTTCCAGGCTTAGGGACCAGGACAATCTCCGCTTCATTCATCGTAGGAGAGAGGCCCGTACCATCCGTGAAACTATTAAAGAGATGGAGTAGATGATCCCGTAGTTGCGGGTAAAAGACCCGGTAAAAAGTTAGCGGAAGACAGTCAGGACCCGATGTCTTGCCCGACGGGAGCTGCTTCAGTGCCTTAGCAGTTCCCCATGGGTGATAGGTTCATCAAGTAACCCCTTGCAGTAAGGGTCGATAGGGTCCCAGGGGCAGTCATCAAGAAACTTCTCAACCGCCTCCAGGGGGCAAGGAGCATGAGCATAGAGATCCTTATAAAAGGCCCTGAGGGTACATCCCTTGTCCTTCTCCAAGGTGGCCCAAGAGCCATCAGGACGCTTGAGCTTGGAGATGTGAGAGCGAGCAACCTGGGCTCGCAAGCGCCGCGCTAAACATGCTCCAACTTTATTGCCCCAGATGTAGAATTTCTGTTTAAGATTGACAAGTAGCCGTTCAGCCTTATTAGTACGTTGCAAGCGTAGTTGACCTCGCAGGGCAGCCAGTCAGCGTTTATTCGCAAGTGAAGAAGAGGCATGGTCTTCACGTTCCAGATCTTTAATATCGCGGGAAAGAGTGGTCTCAACCAAACGTGCCTCACGGGTCCTGGCAATAGATATAGAGGTGATGACCCCCCGAACAGTAGCCTTGAAGGCATCCCAGCGAACATCCTCAGGCGTATCGTCAAGAGTATTAGTCGCAAAGAAAGATTCGATCTCCTTACGGATGTCCGCCACGTCCACCGGGTCGCGGAGAGCTTGGGGGGCAACCGCCACCATGGAAGGGGATCATCTCGAAGAGTGGGAAGTTGAAGCGTAAGCCAAACATGCGCATGATCAGAGATAGAGATGTCTGAGATATCCGCCGTGCAAAGGTCACGAGCCAGGGAAAGCGAGAGGAAGAAGTGATCAATCCGCGAATAGGAACAATGGACATGGGAATAAAAGGAGTTGTCCCGGGAGTCCAGGTGAAGATACCTCCAGGCATCAACCAAACCAAGGTCAGTTATGGAGTTTTTCAATTGTGCCGACATTGCCCCCGAGATATGGTGCGCCTGCGTCGTGCGGTCCCGCTCAGGATCCCAGACTAGATTGAAATCGCCTCCAAGGACAATAGGGGTAGAGACCGAACGTAATAACGTCCCTAACTGCTGTCTCAAATATACATCTTGTTTCTGATTGGGAGCGTATATATTAACAAAAGTGCAAGAGCCCCGACCCCAAACCATATCAATTTTGAGAAATCTCCCGTCATCGTCAGCTATGCATTGGGAGGAGGTCGCTTGCCAGCCAGGCTTAAAAAGAAGTGCCACCCCCCCCAGCCTTGATAGGGGAACTCGCCCAAAACTGGGTGGGATATTTGCGGTGGGACATAAGGTGAGTGTCAGAGGAAAGCAAATGAGTCTCCTGAAGAAAGACCACATCAGGATCGTGCTGGGAGAGATAACGCCAGACTTGCCGACGCTTAGAGGGAGAGTTGAGGCCCTTTACATTAAGGGAAAGGAATGTGACGGTGTGGGTCATAATGTACGAGAGGGGGGGCAGCGCGCTTCAGCACCAACAATGCGCAGGATGAGCAAGACTCCAGACCAGCCAGGGGCAGGCCCAAGGAGCTAAAGAAGATAGACCCCAGACCTGGGAGATCCATAGCCCCCCCCCCCCCACCGAGTCGCACATGAGAGGGGTGGAGGCAAAGTGACAAGGGCAGCCGCAGCGAACACAAAGCAGGCGTAGGGGCAAAGGCCCAACCGACCCCACACAGTGGCCAATAGGTCCTCTCTGCGATCCAAGCGTAATATTGCCGTTCAGACCGTAGGGAAGGCGCATCTGGAGAGAGCATAGGAAAGAGAAAACAAAAAAGAAGAAATAGAGAAAAGAAAAAACATGAAAGATAAACAGGCCAACTGGGCCAATGCAATGTAGAGTCTATTCGTGACAGTCCGGGGTCCCGAAGGCGGACCATCTCGGAGAAGTCACTCTCCTATAGGACTCCAAGGAGGGGGGGTGTCGGGTACACACGAGGCGGAGAGCCTCCGCCGGCAGCATCCCGTGCATGGATGGAAGAGAAGCACACTGAAGTCCAGCCACCAGGTCCTAGTTAGGGGACCCCAAGGGTAAGGCGCAAGGTGAAAACACAGCCAGACACATCGCAATGTCGAAGACAGCTATTTCGTGAGAGACGGGGAGGCACTCAGGGAACGAACTTGATTGATGGCCTCCTGCTTAGCTTGAGAAGATTCCAGATCTCTGGAGAGGCGCCTGGAGCGAGGAGGAGGAACAGTGAACCACTCCGGCCGAAGAGAGCCCAGAAGACGTGTACCAGGGGGCGGAAGGCCATCGCTCTCAGGGTTAACAGGAAGATGGAGGAGACGCTGCGCCTCCTGCAGGGATCGGATACTCCGCCTTCTACCTTCCCAAGAGAACATCAAAGCAAAAGGGTGGCCCCACTGATATTTAATCGCAAGATCCCTTAGTTTGTCCGTCACGGGTTTGAAGCTCTTCCTCCGCCTGAGCGTAGAAGTGAGGTCCTGGAAAATCTGGATAGAGAGTCCATTGTAGGAGACAGTTTGAACTCCCTGTACTTTGCGGAGGATAGCTTCCTTGTCAGCGAAGAAGTGAACCCTTGTAATGATGTCCGGGACAAAGTTAGGGCGGTTGCGAGGACCAGATAGTCGATGGGCCCTGTCGAGCATAGGCGGGGAGGAGCCCTCGCCTTCACGAATGGCATAAAGGAGGTCCGCTGTGTAGGTCAATATGTTCGGCCCCTCCGTTCCCAATGGAACACCGCGGATGCGGAGGTTGTTCCGCCTACTGCTGTTCTCCAGGTCATCCTGCTTCAGCTGAAGGGTGATATTCTGGTCCTCAAGTTCAGACACTTTTTTCCAGAGACCATCTACGTCCTCCGTCCTCGCGTCCATTGTTCGTTCGAGTCCATCAACCCTATCGCCAATTTCAGTAACCTCTCTGTGAATGTCCTGCAACCCAGCCTTGAAGTCCTGACGAAGGGAGCCAATCTCAGCCTTGATTTCTTGCAGAAATGTCGACATATAAGCCTGGGTGATGGGCACCCCAGAGGAAGGCAACCCAGAGGACGCCAAGGAATAAGCAGGATCCTCTTGCGTATTGGGAAGTGTCTTAGACCACAAGGAGGTCACCGGATTCCCCCGGGTGGCTGCAGCATCAGGATCCTTAGCGCCCCTGTGCTTAGGAGGCATATCTGCAAAGGCCGGAGAAGCTGGGGGCCCCGTCTCAGGGGGAGAACCACAGTCGAACCAGGGAGCGGGTAAGCGAGGACCTGGGGGAGGCCAGTTAGGCAGTAGAGGGTTGCGTGACCCAGAGACAGCGTAGTCCCCGGCTCCCAGGGCAAGATCAGGGGCCAGTAGCTCCCAGGTGTGTAGGGGCTGCAAGGCGGTGAACAAGCCCAGGCAGCGGTGGCTCCGGAGGCCGATGTGAGGCGACCAGGGAGCAGCCAAGCAGAGGCAGCAAGGTAGAGATCCCTCCCAAGGCAGGGTGCAGGCCCAAAGCGGTGTGGAAATCACAAGGCTGAGATGAGGTTGGGTGGGCCAGGAAGGGGCCAAGGCGAAAGTCACTGGGAAGAAGCAAGGCCTCACTGAACTCAGAGCGGGTCCCCACAGGAGCCAGAGGGTCCCCAAAGGCCACGAGGAGCAGGTACGTAGCAAAGTAGGGCCCGGAAAGCAGGAGAGGCCAAGGTGAGCAAGCAGAGGGGAGGGAACCACGACGTGAGTCCCCAGGAAAGCCGTCCTCCACAGCCGAGGGTCAGGCGACAGGCATGGGCACCAGCGTCAGGGCCAGGGGAGCGCAGGATGCAGAGAAAGACAAGATGGCGGCGTCAGTGCCGGGGAGCACACTGAAAGCCTCCCGGGCCGCCCGCGCCTTCAATGCTGCACCCCCCGTCCCGGTACCTCCTGACTTAGAGCAGCACAGCGATGTCCCCTCCGTCCGCAGGGCCCGTCGATGGCGTCGCTCTCCCTCGCGGCGAGGTCCAGCAGGCCCCGGGAGCCGTCACCGCCGTCCCCCGCAAGCTTCAGGGCGCAGATGGGGAGAGCCGGCTACACACAAGACCCCAGATGGTGCAGGAATGGTCTGGAGCCTCCGAACCTCCCCGGAGTGCGAGCGCTACACCAGGGCAGCGAAGGAAGGCGTCAGATATCGCCCGAGGTTCCACCGCAGTCTGTAGGCAAAATGGCGGCGGGAGCAGGGCGGACCATCGCCGATCAAGAACACCGCAAAACAGGGTTCCCGGGCAGCCTCCACAGCGGCAAATGCTGGCAGCAGATATCCCCAGAGGACTCAGGGCTCCACAGAGGACATGACGGTCCCGGTGGCCGGGAAAACAGCGTATTCGGGAAGCGCCGGAGCGGAGACTCGATGGCACACATCTCACTCCATGCGCGCCCAAGCCACGCCCCCCCCCCCAATTATCATTTTTACTCATCTCAAAATAAGTTACACTCCAGGATGGTGATGATAATGATGGTGGAGAGGGGGATGGTTTTCTCTCCTCGCTATAGAGATGACAACTTTTACGCAGACTTACAAGTGCCCAGTGAGCTGGATACCTCCTCAAATTGGGGTCGACTCCCCACATGGAACACCAACGAGGAGTGTATCTTTTGAGGTAGTGGTCCAGCAGGCAATGGAGGTCCTGGATTTGCAGCTGCCTTCAGTCAAGACCAAAAGAAACGTCCTTATGGACATTTTGCAGCTTGGGTCACCCACTTCTGACCCCTTGTGCTTCTTTAATGAGACCCTCACTGATACCTTGCTGGGCACTTGGTCAAAGCCTTGTTCCTGCCTGTATGGAGCTGGGTTTTTATGTAGTGTACCAAAATGAGGTACTCTATGTAGAAAGCCCAGACAACCCTTATTGGCTTACAGGACTTAAATTAATAATCCCAAATGCTCTCATTTGTGGTAGTGTTAAGCATTTGTAGAACACACAGACTCAATAAATGATACACACACTCAAGAAGAAACTCTAGACCAATTTAGAAAAATAACAGGTACATTTTATATATTTTTAACACCAAGAACTTCATAATTGGGTAAGTACTTTTAGAGTCATCACATTTTTATAGGCAAGTAAAAATCTCACACAAATGCATTTTTATGCTGTAATGCTTTCCTATGGAGAAAGAAACATACATGTACTTGTAATTGTATTTCGGGGGTCCCTTTTAGGACTTAAGGTGCTAGGGGGCAAAGATCCAAAGAACCACCAGCAGTTTTGGTTTACCTGCTCTGGAATGTACAGGTGTAGAGGTGCCGGACTGGTTGATAGCCTTGCACACTACACCGTAGGCAAAGAAGGGGGGCCATTTAGAAACCGGCTGCAGAGGGGGTCCTGGGAGCTGGAGGCACAGTCTGTTCTTGTGGACTGTGGCCGGGGAGCTCGAGTGCAGAGGTTTTTGATCGGCTGGGCCCATGTGTCAAAGGTACTCACAGTTCTCAGTCAGACCTGCAAAGGGGGGCAAAACAGGACATCTGAGCCACTCTCGATGCTGGCCTCTGAGACGCTGATGGCCCTTGTCAGCTGGTTGATCTTTGTGGTGGTGGAGTCCGGATTGGACTTCTGACAAATCTTGGTTGTTGCAAGGGATCCGGTACCCCTGGGATTGGTGAAGGGCGGCTCCCTGGGGTTCTGGCATCTTGACACTTGGAGGGGAGATGGATATGACCTCTAGAAGCATGGTGACCTCCTCCAGGGCAGCTGCTGCGTCGGTGAACCCGGTGGTCAGCAGAACGGTGAACTGGACATTGCGGTCGGTGCCTGCAGGTTGCAGGGAAGTGGCTCCTCCACTTCAAGGGAATTGCTGACAGCTTGTGGCCCTCCGAGTCTTTTGGAGGATGCACAGCTGCAGGACGAGTCGTATTGCTGCACTTCTCGATACAGGAGCGGGCAGGGTTTGCTGCCAAAGTCCACCAGTAGTCCACAGTTCTTGCTTCTTCGGCTCATCTTAGTCCTTCTTTTGTCAGGTTAAAGGCAGGGTGCATTCTTTTACATGTGAGAACACATCTGCATGAGCAGATATGCCCCTGTACTGGATGACTGGCATCTTCCGGCCTGCCACAACAGACACGTTTCTGACTCCAGGAGGTGAGAGCCCGTGCTCTGAGGTCAGAAAACATGCCTGCTCTGGCGGGAGGTGTTTACACCTTCTCCAGCAGGATGGCTAGTGAATCTGCATACCAAGGCCAGAGGCTTCAAAGCCACCATATGCCCAGGTCCATCTGGCACCAGGACAAGTGGGAAATTAGGTATGCAAGTAGGCGTGTTTCACCACCAGGATAGTCGCACCCTAAAGTGGGCTACCTGATGCACTCCATGAAAGAAGGGTTCCACAATTTTGATTTTGGTGGAATTAGGAACTCTGGGACAGGGTTATGCTCACTTCCCACAAGAAGTGGTCATATAGGGGGTGTAGTGACTGCAAGGGTAAGTAGTCTATTGGCTACTACCCTTCACTCCCCTTAACACCCCTAAATTCAGTATTTAGGTGGCCCCAGGGTGTGTGCCACGTCGTGTTTTCACATTTGTCTGCACCATTTCATGCAGCTTGCAATGGCAGTCTGCATGAGTTTGGTGGTGGGTCCCTTAGGGTGGCACAATACATGCTGCAGCACTTAGGGACCCTCTTTAGTACTTATGCCCTAGGTACCAGGGATACCATTTACTAGGGACTTACAGAGGTGCTAAAAGTCTTACCAATTGCGGAAAAATTAACAGTTACCTTGTTTTAGGAAAAAAGCACTGGCACTGGGGACTTGGTTAGCAGGAACCCAGTGAACCTCAGTCAAAATTGCATCAAATACCAGGCAAAAAGAAGGGGGTGACCATGTATACCAAGCATTGGCATAGCCAATAGGTCTCGCTTTTGGGGCCTTATAAGTATTTAGTTATGCAGCACAATATCCGTGGGGCAACAACATTAACTGTTGCATGGTTAAACACTTATAAGGTCCCAAAAGCGAGACCTATTGGCTATGCCAATGCTAGTTTCATTATCCTAACAGCTCAGCAAGTTTACCATAGAGCTTTCAATACAAACTACATATTTTAATTAAGAATCTATTGTCTCGAATAAACGGAAAAAACAACAAAAAGTCACAAAGAGGATCAAAAACATGGATCCCAGTGAAACGCAATTCCGAAAACCATCAAGGTATGCTGCAGTGCCAAGGTAAGTGACCCCAAGCAACACAAAAACACCAGCACACTGCATTTTTGTACTTTATTAAACCTGCCATACCTTTAAATAAATGTCAGCAGCCCGCGCAAAGATGAACTAAAAACGAATTCATAGTATGCCTTAGAAAATGACAGTTTTAATGTATTTCGTGTTTGAGAACCTACAGCCCCTTTGAAGTTGTTTTCAATTATTTCAAAAACGTGGATACAGCTTTTGACCGTATAAGTCTCATCACAATAAGGAGCAAGACAGGACTGTGCTCTAGCGTGCTCGGCCTGCCTTCTGCATTCGGTAAACAAGCCCTACGCTGCCAGTGCTGGCATGGGCAACCGAGCACTAATCCGGTCACGCGTGCTTAATTTAACCAGTAACAGATGGAAAACAAGGGGGAGGATCAGTATGCGTACGGTATGACCATTAGTACAGTCAGTCTAGCTTCCATCTTGTTTGAGGATTACATCGCTTTTCCGTAGGCAGGAGTACGTAGTGCTGGGACCTGGGTAAATGAGTAGTGGAAACTAAACTCCGGTCAAAATGAACCGCAGTAATAAGTTACTTCCATCGTTTCACACTTAGTCATAGGTGTTTAAGTATTCTCAGTGCAATTTGTGCTTCCGTGAATGGCACATTCTTTATCTAAAAGCGCCGCCGCATGTTTTGTTAGTTGGCAACTTTGTACAAGTTTAGGGAACCTCGGAAAGCACTGCGATAAGTTGCTTTGGTTGTGTGACACGTGGTCATGTTAATTAGCTTTCAGCTCCGTTGCGGGGTTAAGAAACCCCAGAATGAACCGCAACGGTAAATTACTTTCATCTTATGTTGTCTAACACTCGGTTAAAGATGTTTAAATGGCCCCAATACAAATACTGGCTCCATGCACAAGAATATTTGAGTTGAAACGCCATATTACGTTAATACGCCTGCAGCTTTAACAAGCAGCCTTTGTACACGCAGCACAGCACGAGCGTGTGGTCAGCTTTCAAAAGCCCCTTACATAAAGTCTCGCAGAGCAGCGCTTGCGCGCTACTCGAGGCTCGACCTAAAAAGGAGACTTTCCTACACTGCCCTCTGTGCAGTCTGTGGCCTGGCACCACAGACTGGCTCCATTTGCCCCTATTTTCATACTAAACATCCTACTCCAGAGAGCTGTGTGGTGTAGGCTTCAACCAGTAAGGTGAAACTTAATTCAATCTTCACGACTCCTCCAGATGGGAAATCCAAGAGGGTTGATGACTTTGGTAAACTTATGTTCAGTTCTGCCACCGAGGCATGCCAATAGGTAAATGGGGTTAGTTTATTGGGTCACTACACATATGCCCTTTCGGACATGGCAGAAAGATCTTGCTGCAGGGGTCACCGCAGACTTAAAGGCTCTTTGGCTCATAATTCATGATGCACAAGAGACAGCCAAATGAGTGATTTGTGCCGGCCTTGATGCTACTTACTGATTGGGAAGGGCAGTCAGCACCTGTGTTGTGCTCCACCAACACATGTGGCTGTGTTCCACAGGATTTTCTGGGGGTGTACAAGCATCTCTTGTGAAAATGCCTTTTCGATGGCCCACGCCTTTCTGGTGAAAAAGCAGATTCTGCCTTGAAGCGTTATAAAGAAAGTAAGGCCACAGTGTGCTCCCTGGGTTTGTTGACCCCTGCAAAGTAGTTCCTGCATCAGTTCAGAAAGTTCAGAGGCTACTCCAGAGGGCTGGTGTACTGGTAGAGACAGTCTACCCAACAACTACAGCAGACCCCCTAGGCCTTTTTAGGCTGTGGACATGGGTCTAGCAGGCAACACACGGGTCAGCAGGGGATCAGTCCGTAAGGTCCCCTTCCCCTGCTGCAACAGCCAACAAGGCGCTTTAGTTTACCCTTAGTTGCGCAGCCATCCTGTAGGGTCAGCATTTAGAAATTCAAGCCAGGGTGGCGATCCATCAAGTCCAACTCGCGTGTCCTACAGATCGTTCAGCATGGCTTTGCCCTTCAATTTCTTTTTGCCACACCAAATCATCCCCCCACACCAGAGCGAATTTCAGAGAAGAAACTGTCCATTCTGTTACAAGAGGTGTAAATGTTACTTTCGGGATTGTTACTCTCGCCATTTCCTTGTGCTGGAGGATGGGGGTCTCTGCCCTGTTTTGGACCTTCAAAGTCTGAATGCCTAGCTGCTGAAGGACAATTTCAAAATACTCTCACTGCCCAAGATCCTGTCTGCTCTAGACTCAGAGTATTGGATGGTGTCATTAGCCCTGCAGGACACTTATTTTCATATATGCGTCCTACAGTCACACAGACGTTCCCTGCAGTTCAAGGTAGGCCAGAAGCATTTTCAGTTTGCCATGCTCCCCTTTGGCCTCGCCAGCGCTGCTTGGGGGTTTAAGAAAGTGATGGTAGTGGTTGCTGCCCACCTTGGGAGGCAGAGGATACAGTTTTCTCCTCCCTCAATGACTGGCTGTTGAAGGTGGACTCACCACTGTCAGTCGTAGACCACCTCCAGCTGATGGCAAACCACCTGTCCTCATGATTCACTTTCAATGAGCTGAAAGAGTACCCAACCCCTTCACTGAGGCGCCCAGTCCATGGAGCTTTTCTGAATAAAGTGCAGTTCAGGGCCTGCCCACCGCCAAAAAAGTCCAGAACATTTGGGGGAAGATCCTGATATTTTGGCCTCTGTCTCTGATCTTGGTGAGAGGCGCTCAAAGGCTTCTTGGCCTCATAACTTCCTGCATCCTCCTTGACTACACCAGGTGGCACGTGCAAGGTCTACAATGGAATCTTTAGTTCCAGTGGGCCCCGTATCAACGAAATCTGATGGATGTCATCCAGACTTGGAAGAGACGGCTCACTATCTGCATTGATAGCTGTTTGAACGCAGTTGGTCCAGCAGCAGGCCTCTGTCCTTCACCCACCTAGAGCTGACATTGGTAACAGATACTTCCCTGCTAGGCTGGGAGGTCATCTGGGGGAGGTAGCGGTGAGAGAGCTCTGGTCTCTGACAGAAGCCCTGCTCCGTATTAGGTGTAGTACCTGAAACTTCTGGGTATGAACACCGGTCCTCCGATCAGGCTACCACTTCGGGAGGATCTTCTGTCACAGCAGAATCTGCGCAATTTACATCTCGATGCGTACAGATTGAGCAGCAGCAGTTGACAGTTAGATCTGCTGCTTAAGTAGATGTTGTCAACCTTGCTGCCATATCACAAAGTCTACTTATGCCAGGCTGTGGGACAGGTTTGTGGCCTGGTGTGGGATCCACATGACTGACTGTTTACAAGCCAAGCTGTTGACTGTTCCTTCGTTCAGTTTATATTTGGCCAAGCAAAGCCTTACAGTGGGCCCTAGTAAAGGTTATTTGTCGACCCTTTAGGTTTTTGCTTGGTTTGCTGGACCAACCGTTCATGTTTAAATCACCTGTTCTGATAAGGTTTACAAAAGGTTTGTCACATGTTTCCTCCCAAACTGTTTGTGATGCCACAGTGGGACCTTAATTTGGTCGATGTTTCTCATGTATATGCCCTTCGAGTCGAACCATAGCTGCTTGCTGCGTTTCCTGACTTCAAAGACCACCTTCAGTTTGTTGAGTGAGTGAACTTCAGATATTGTCAGTGCAGCCACTCTACGCCAACGTTTTCCCAGTCAAACTGGTGCCAAGGACGCACGCAGACTTCTTCTGTAAAGTTGTGTCTCCATTCCACTTTAGACAATCCACCATCCTACCAAGCGTTCTTTGCCCTCCTCCCCATTCCTCAAAAGCGGAGGCTAAGTTTCATCGTCCTGAGCCCTAAAAGGGGTTTAGGCTTTTACATTGATCATACCAAAGAACACTATGTGGATGATCAGCTTTTTGTGGGTTACTCGGAGGTGAAGAAAGGGACGTGTCAAAACCCTCTTCAGAGGGCCACAGAGCAAGCACAGGTTACTGGGCCCAACTGTGTGTGCTGTGGCCTTTTACTCCTGCTGTCCGGGGACTGACCTACTATGGGACCCACGAAACTGGGCCAAGCACTATCTCTTACAGCACTTTACTCGCATTCCAAGGCATACGCAGGCTTTAAGTATAAACAGTTATGGCAACAAGCGGACTGTCCAGTCAAACACTTGCTTTTATTATATAGACAACACACTTAAGAGTCAATGTTAGCAGCACTATGTGCTAAGTTTGTGTAAGTCCCCAGCAGGCCTGATGGCCTAGAGCAGTCTTACCCGACCTGATGGCAGCTGACAAACACAGGAGGGCCGGTGTGCTTCTTTGCAAGCTCAGGTCTCCCGCTGCTGAGGGCCCACAGCCTTTTGCGGTCTTTCCCCAGTGACGCATAGGGCCTCCTCAGTCTTCGGACGGCTCGTGTCAGTAGTCCTCTCTTGGCAACTACAGCAGACATTAAGTGTTCTTCACAGCATCCTTGCACGACGATCCAGTTTGGAGGCCTGACTTCACAGTGGCCCCTGCTGACACATGGAGGTCGCAGACTGGCTTGCACATAGACAACACTTGCTTCATGGTGGCACCCTCCTGGTCACCCAAGGATTGCAGACTGTGGCTCGTACAACTGTCTTATCTTCACTGTGGCCCACCTTCCTGGCACATAGAGGCCGCTAACTTCAGCACGAACAGACGTCAAACCTAGCTTCATGGTGGCCCCCTCCTGGCACACAGGGGTCGCCAACTTAAGGATACACACTGGCGATGGTCCCAACTTCACTGTAGCCTCCTCCTGGCACATGGGCGGGGGGGGGTCACCGATGTCCACTCTCACAAAATGACGACCCTTTCTTCCACTAGGAGATAGGGTGGATGGCTCACACTCTTGCAGTGGTCTCCACTGGAGGGTGTCTCACACTTAGCTCACCAGAATCTCCGCTAGGCCTTGCTCCCTCTAGGTGCACTCTTCACTCCCAGAATCCACTAGTCTTGGCAGGCAAGCAAAACGCTCATGCTCTCGGCTCACAGCAGGTGGTCTTGACTTCCTGAGTGATGGCTTCTAACCCAGCAGGGAGCCTAGCAGACCTTGGTAACCAGTCCTCGTTCCAACAAGTAGTCTTGGTTTTCTTACTTTCTGTTGAACCCAGCTGTAGAACAGCGCTATTGATTAACTTGTGGAATTTATGCTTCCACCTTTATAATCCAAATCCAGACATGGATGTGATTTTGAGTCTGATCCTTCGATATTCCTATTGCGAGTGTTGACATCTTTGAAGTGCCCTCTCCTCTACCCTGTCCTTTGCTAAAGGAACAGTCTGCCACAGCAGAAATGGCTCCAATTGCAATGGACCCACAACACAGACTAAGGGACCAGGAAATACATCAGGCTGTCAGTCTCCACTGAAATATGCCTTATAAAGTTTCAAAGGCCTAAGCCTCACCCCGTTTCATGATTCCCTGGTCCTTAAGTGCCAATCGTATCAGACCCACCATCTCCCTGATGAGCCAAGGCCTCACTGACCAGTAACTGTTCTGGGAATCAGACCTCTGAAGAGCACAGAGGATGCTCTGCTCCCCTTCTTTCAGTGTGTGTGTTCAGACTCCAACCCTCAAGAATATCAGCAACCAACATCTTCTGTCTGGGGGTTGCAACCCTCACCTCCACTTGCCTTTCCAAGCACTGAGCTTTCAAAATGGATCCCATAGGCCTCCATTTTATGTACCATACATACATGCTAGCACAAACCTGCAAGTATCACTTGCTGTTCGGCACGGCACACAATCACCATGTAAGTAAAAAATAAAAATGTAAGTCCGTTTTTATATAGCGCAGCTACTCACCCTTATGGGTCTCAAGGCGCTGGGGGCCGGAGTGGAAATTAAGTGAGCTATTGCCCAGAGTCACATGGTGCTGAGCTGCCGCCGGAGATCGAACCGTGAACCCTGTGCTCCGAAGTCAGCTGCCCTGGCCGCTGCACCACACCTCTCCACCCATGTAGGCCAAGGGTGAGTTAAATACACAAAAGGAGAACTTTACATGAGTGGGCCCGTAGGTCCCACTCCTGTGAGACAGGTAAAAAGGCCTGTTCAGACTACTGGTCACTACTAAACAAAACAGGTATGCTGGCACCACCGCACTCGTGTCACTTAACCTTTGGTAAGGGTAGTAAGCCCACTACCAATACAAGAGAAACACTTGGTGCACATCTCTTAGTCTAACAAAACTGCAGTACCATGAGACAGGCCTAGGTCATGGTGCATGACAAATCTGTACCAGGGGTCCAGATATCCATGCAGCTGGGGTACTCAGGGCAGGGGTGCATGTCCATCAGCCCACAGGGGACTTCTCCGCCCCAACAGGAAGGCAGTGCAGAAGAGGACCCTGTTGAGGTGGATAGTCCTCTGCATTAAGATCTGCTACACACTGGCCAAGGGAGCGGTGTGGTGCAGCGGCCAGAGCGGCTGAGCACGGAGCGTGGGGCTCACGGTTCAATCTCCGGCACCCACGGTGAATTTTCTCTCTCCCTCAAAGCGTGCCTGGAGAGGGTCTTTCACTGGCAACACGCCTTGGGGTCACAAGAGTCTGGCAAACAAAATACAGATCCTGTGCAGCTCTGTTTTTTGCCATTTTCCTGCCACACCCTGGGCTGTTCGCAAAAAGAGCGCACTGCGAAAAATGTGATAATTTTTCTGTCACATAATTATCTAAAGATACTCTACGTCCTAAAGGGCGCAGAGTGAACTAGCTTTACAAAGGTTTTAGATGAAAATTGTGAGAAAAGCCCTTTAAAAAAGGCAGATCTCTGCTCCAGGATCCTGTCAGCAGAAACCGGAAAAAAAACTAAGTAAACTGCCACCTACAGGGAATGATGAGACACTGGATGTCAGAAGGCCCTTAAAAGGCGTAGTGTCCTATTTACAATGTTTCAATGCTGCCGCCTATTCAGCCTACATTGCTATGCATTACTCCTTATCTTACTTTAAAAAAGGAGTAAACGTATGTGAAGGAGGTTTTAAAAAGATCACTTTTCATTTTGCTAAAGTGATTTTGAGGGTACGATCCTTTTTTCCTTCTACATTTGAAAATAATTCAGTAAAGATTGGCAATATAGCCCGTTTTTAAGGCTGAAAAAACGTAACGTGTGTCACATATGTGTCCTGGCCTTTCTGAAGTAAGGCGAAGTAGATGTGACTTTGAAAGAACTGCTCTGGGATCCCCGCACGTAGGCAAGACTATTCAGGGCTTGATCATCAATGGAGATTCCCCTGAAAGAGAAGGAAAATGCTACTTACCAGTATGCATCTGTTCTTGGCATGTAGAGCTGCAGATCCTCACACTGTGCATTAGATTGCCATCTGGTGTTGGGCTCGGATGCTTGCACTTTGTTGTTGTCTTCGAAGAAGTCTTTGTAGTCATGTGATAGGTGACTCCTCCTTTGGACAATAGTGCGCATGGGCATCGACTCCATCCTCAGATTGTTTTTCGCCATATTGGGGAGTGATGGAGTTAGTAGAAAAGGAAAGAGATGTCCATGTGTGTGTATCTAATTAAGATAGGACTGGAACACATACAGGTCCCGGGGAGGTGGGTGGGCGTGTGAGGATCTGCAGCTCTACATGCCAAGAACAGATGCATACTGGTAAGTAGCATTTTCTGTTCGAGGCATGTGAGCTGCAGAGCTCACACTGTGCATAGACTGTACAGCAATATCTCCCCTAGCGGTGGTCACCTGTATGTGTTGCAGTAGTTTGAAAAAGGGTTTTAAGGACAGCTTGGCCCACTAAAGCTTGTTGCTTGGCTTGCACATCAACACAATAGTGTTTAGTGAAGGTGTGTGTTGTAGACCATGTGGCTGCCTTACATATGGCTTCTAGGGAATGTTCCCTAAGAATGCCATGGAAGCCCCTAGTTTGCGTGTTGAGTGCGCTCTAGGGGAACTGATAATGTGCGTTTGGCTTTTTGGTAGCAGATTTGGATACATTTAACAATCCACCTTGCAACCCCGGCTTTTGAGATGGGATTACCCTTGTGTGGTGGAGAGAAAGCTACAAACAATTGTTTGGTTTTGCGAAAAGACTTGGTTCTGTCAATGTAATACATAAGGGCTCTTTTGACATCTAGGGTGTGGAGAGCTCTTTCTGCCACGGAATCTGGGTTTTGGAAGAACACGGGTAGTTCTACCGATTGGTTAAGGTGGAAAGGCGAAATGACTTTGGGAAGGAATTTTGGGTTTGTCCTGAGAACTATCTTATTATGATGTATTTGTAAGAAGGGCTCTTGTATAGTTAAAGCCTGTATCTCACTGACTCCTGAGAGAAGTGATTGCAATTAGGAACGCAACTTTCCATGTAAGGAATTGAAGTTCACATTTATGTAGGGGTTCAAAGATGGTCCCATGAGCCTGGTAAGTACTATATTAAGATTCCACACTGGGGAAGGTGGTAATCTGGGAGGTATGATCCGCTTAAGGCCTTCCATAAAGGCTTTAATGGCGGGGACTCTAAAGAGTGATAAGTGTTGCCTGTTTTGTAAGTAAGCAGCAAGGGCTGCGAGGTGCAGACGTATGGATGAGTATGCAAGATTACATCTTTGCAAATGTAGCAAGTAGCAAATGATGTTTTGCGTGGAGGCCTGTAATGGTTGGATATGATTGTTAGTGCAGTAAATAGCAAATCTTTTCCATTTTGCTGCATAGCAGGCTCTGGTAGTTGGGCGTCTAGCCTCTTTAATAATGTTCATACAGTCTGGCGGTAGGTTAAGGTAACCGAATTTTAGGACTTCAGGAGCCAAATCGCAAGGTTCAGTTGAGATGGATCTGGGTGCCTTATCTCTCCATGGCTCTGCGTTAGCATTGATGGGGAGAGGTGTAGTCTTTGGTATGGGACTACCGATAGTTCTAGTAGTGTGGTGAACCACGGTTGGCGTGCCCATGTGGGAGCTACTAGTATCATTTTTAGAGACTGTTGTCGGAGCTTGCGTACTACAAGTGGGATCAGTGGTAGCGGCCTCGATCCCGGCTCCACAACCCCCATCGACGCCGGTCGACCTAACGACACCTCCGCCGGCGCCGATGTCTCCGGTGCCGTTCTCGACGCCGCCTGGGGCTCCGGGCGGCGTCGTCCCCCAGTTCCTTCCGGCTCCGGACATGGACCCGGACCGACGTCGCTCGACGCCGGTTCCGGCGCCGATGAGACCTTGGGTCCCAAATGTCCCTCCTCCCCCTTATTTTGAACCTGAGGAGGACCAGGAGGACTGGGAGGGGTCTGATGACCCTCTGACACAACAGTGTCAGTACGATGAGGACTGGACAGAGGGTCTAGGGGATGCCAGTGGTCTGGATACTTCCCCTGACACTGGCATGCTGTCTCCTCCCGTGGCTACGGAGGAGGGAGCCAATTTTGCAACGGTGTTGCGTAGGGCGGCTGGAGCCTTACATCTCCAACTCCCTACTGTGGCGGTCAAGACTAATCTCTTGACAGAGGTGCTTCAGCCGGCAGCCTCCTCTACGGAGACTGTGCTGCCGTTTAACGACGCCCTCACTGACGTTCTTTTGGGCGCCTGGTCCAAGCCCAACACAGGGGCTCCTGTGGATAGGAACGTGTCCCGACGCCATCGCCCAGCTCCGGGCGACCCCCTGTTTCTCTCTGTCCACCCCACCCCTGAGAGCTTGGTTGTCCAAGCCTCCGCTTCCCAAACCGCCTCTCCCTACCGCCCCTCCGGATAGGGAATCCAAACGCCTGGATCAATTTGGGAAGAAGGGTTTTCTTCCTCCAGTGCTGGCTTGCGGTCCATCAACACCGCTTGCCTTTTGGGCCGATATACCCACTCCTTGTGGGATTCGGTGGCGAATGTTTTGCCCCAGTGTTCTGAGGAGGTCCAGACACTGCTTTCCCGCGCCATTGCGGAAGGAAGGGATGCGGCCAAATACACAATAAGATGTGGCCTTGATACCGCCGACTCGCTGGGCAGGTCTATTGCAACGACGGTGGCGCTACGACGCCACGCCTGGCTGAGAACCACTGGTTTTTCAGGGGATGTCCAGAATACTCTCATGGACATGCCCTTTGATGGAGTCGGTCTTTTGGGTCCAAAGCAGACCATGCGTTGGAGCGCTTTAAGGACTCACGGGCTACTGCAAAGTCCCTGGGCCTTTCTGCTACACGCCCTCCGCTGACTTCTGCTTTTCGCCCCTATCGTGGCCACGGTAGGGGCGCCCCTTCACGTCAGCAGCCCAGCCACCGGCCCGCGCAGCAGGCGTCTTCGCGTGGCCGAGGACGTGGATTCCGCCGTGGCTGATCGGGCAACCAGCGTGCGGGTCAGGCCACCACCTCCAGCCCGTCCGCGGCCTCCAAACCCTCCTAGTCCCTCCTTTCAGGTGCACAGCACGCCGGTAGGGGGCAGGGTCCGCCATCACCTTCCCCACTGGCGTACCATCACCTCGGACAGGTGGGTCTTGGACATTGTCCGAAGGGCTACTCCCTCCCCTTCGAGTCCACCCCCAGCCATGCCACCTCAATTCCACCGCATGTCAGGGGATCACTTGGTACTTCTGCAGAAGGAAGTCACGGCCCTCTTGGCCAAGAGGGCCATCGAGCATGTTCCGACCCCAGAAGTAGGGCGTGGTTGCTACTCCCACTACTTCCTGGTGCCCAAAAAGGACAAGGAGGACATGCGTCCTATCTTGGACCTCCGGAACGTCAATCGCTTCCTCCGGAAGGAGAAGTTCAAGATGCTCACCCTAGCTCAGGTCTCGACTGCCCTCGACCCTGGAGACTGGTTGGTAGCGTTGGACTTGCAGGACGCATATTTCCACATCCCCGTCCTGCCGGCCCACCGGCGTTACCTGCGGTTCACGGTAGGCCCCGAGCACTTTCAGTTCACCGTGCTCCCCTTTGGCCTTTCCAGTGCCCCTCGGGTGTTCACGAAAGTATTGGCGGTGGTCGCAGCTCATCTGCGCCGGGCAGGGGTTTCAGTCTTCCCCTACCTCGACGACTGGCTGCTGAAGGCGGGCTCGTCCCAGGCAGTCGTCTCCCACCTCCAGACTACGGCCGAACTCCTGCACTCGCTGGGGTTCTCCATCAATGTGCCGAAGTCGCATCTGACTCCTTCTCCACAGCTCCTTTTCATCGGAGCAGTTCTGGACACAACGCAGTTTCGGGCCTATCCTCCCGAACGGCGAGTCCGGGATATTCAGGCTATGATTCCGATCTTTCAGCCTTTATCCTGGGTTTCGGTACGGATGACCCTGAGGCTGCTGGGCCTCATGGCCTCCTGCATCCTGCTGGTCAATCATGCCAGATGGCATATGCGGGCTCTGCAGTGGGACCTGAAGTTCCAGTGGGCGCAGCACCAGGGCAACCTGTCCGATCACGTCCAGATCTCGGAGGGGACTGCAAAACAGTTGCAGTGGTGGCTCTCGAACCGGCAATGGGTCATGGGCAGATCCCTCTCCCTTCCCCAGCCAGAGCACACAGTTGTGACGGACGCGTCCCTTCTGGGATGGGGCGGTCACATGGGAGAGGCGGAGATCAGAGGCCTCTGGTCTCCGGCGGAGTCCCGGCTCCATATCAACATTCTGGAGCTCCGGGCGATCCGACTTGCACTCAAGGCATTCCTTCCCTCTGTCAAAGGGATGGTAGTGCAGGTGTTCACAGACAACACCACCGCCATGTGGTACTGCAACAAACAGGGCGGGGTGGGGTCGTGGACCCTTTGTCAGGAGGCTCTGCGCCTCTGGACATGGCTGGAACATCAGGGCATGTTCCTGATGGTTCAACACCTGGCAGGTTCCCTGAACGCCAGGGCGGACGAACTCAGCCGCAGGTGCATGATGGATCACGAATGGCGTCTTCACTCGGAAGTGGCGCAAGGACTCTTTCTACAGTGGGGAGAGCCTTGGTTAGATCTATTCGCCACCGAAGAGAACGCGCAATGTCATCAGTTCTGCGCGTTGGAATTTCCAAGGCGGCACTCGCTCGGCGACGCTTTCGTCACGAGTGGAGTTGCGGTCTATTGTACGCCTTTCCGCCTATACCACTTCTACCCAGAGTGTTGAAGAAGATTCGGCACGACCGGGCCCAAGTCATTCTTGTGGCTCCGGACTGGGCTCGAAGAGTTTGGTATCCCGAGCTACTCAATATGAGCGTAGATCCCCCGATCCGTCTGCCTCTTCGGGAGGATCTTCTGTCGCAGCAGCAGGGGACGGTCCTCCACCCGAACCTGTCCAGTCTACACCTGCTTGCGTGGAGATTGAGCGGCGGCAGTTGATTCCTTTCGACTTGCCTCCCGAAGTTTGTAATGTGATTCTGGCAGCCAGGCGTCCCTCCACTAAGGTGGTATACGCCTGCAGGTGGAACAAATTTGTGGCATGGTGCACAGCAAAGGCTGTGAATCCCCTTTCTGCCCCTCTTTCTGAGGTCCTTCTGTTCCTTCTCTCTCTGGCCCAACAGGGTTCTGCCCTGGGTACCATCAAGGGTTATCTTTGTGCTATCTCGGCCTTCCTCAGGCTCCCTGATCAGCCCTCCCTTTTCAAGTCCCCTGTTAACAGGTTCTTAAAAGGCATTACACACCTCTTCCCTCCTGTTCCGTTTGTAATGCCTCAGTGGGACTTGAACTTGGTTCTTACCTTTTTAATGTGCGCTCCCTTTGAGCCTCTACATAACTGTCCTCTTCGTCTTCTGACTCTGAAGACAGCCTTTCTGGTGGCCATCACCTCCGCTCGGCTGGTGAGTGAGCTCCAGGCTCTATCTTGCAAACCTCCCTTTCTGTCTGTTCATCCAGACAAGGTTGTTCTTCGGACGCGTCCGTCCTTCTTGCCAAAGGTGGTTACTGCTTTCCACATTGGGCAGACCATCACTTTGCCCACCTTCTTTCCGCCTCCTTCCAGAGAGGAAGAGAGGCTCCACCGTCTGGACCCAAAACGTGCGCTCTCCTTCTATATTGACCGCACAAAACACTTCCGGGTGGATGACCAGCTCTTTGTTGGCTACGTGGGCGCCAAAAAGGTCGGGCGGTGCACAAGAGGACCATCTCCCGCTGGGTTACCTTGTGCATCAAGACCTGCTATTCTTTGGCTAAAAGGAGCCTCCTGTTGGGCTGCGTGCCCATTCTACCAGGGCAACGGCTGCTACCACGGCCTTGGGCCGCGGTGTTCCGCTGCCGGTTATCTGTCAGGCAGCTACGTGGGCCTCGCTGCACACGTTTACAAAGCATTACTGCCTTGACAGTCAGGTCCGGAGGGATGGCTTCTTTGGCCGTTCTGTCCTCCAGGACTTCCTTGTCTGATCTTTGTTCGCAGACCCACCACTGGGGTTGGTATTGCTGGGGTATCTATTCTAAGGTAAGGAATCTGTCACTAACGTGTCTCTTTCAGATGCACAAGTTACTAACTTGTGTAACGATATATCTGTAAGAGACAGTAGTTAGTGACAGATTCCTTACCGCCCACCCATCCTCCCCGTTCTGCGAACTGATTTCTAGGGTTAAGGACATCCCTTTCAGGGCCCTAGTATTTTTCAGACACCTATGTCAGCTTCTTGCATGGCTCTGCGTTCCTGGCGCGGAAAGTCGTGTACAGAACTGACGTCAGCGCGCAGGGGCGGCGCCTAAGTACTGCCCGCGACGTCATCCCGGCGATCACGACGCCGACGACGGACGCGGAGCCGCACGACGCCGCCTACCGACGCGCAAAGGGTACTGCTACGCAAAAACTTTCCGGATCCAGCCTGACGACTGGGGATATTCTAAGGTAAGGAATCTGTCACTAACTACTGTCTCTTACAGATATATCGTTACACAAGTTAGTAACTTGTGCAACGGGTGTGCTCCCCATCCTGTGAGTGATGCGTCCGTGGTTAGTACTATTTGTGGAACCGGCTCTAGGAACGGCCGCCCTTTGGACAAATTTTTGGTGTTCCACCACTGCAGAGAGCGATGTGTGCAGCTGTCCACCAACACCAGATCTGTAAGATGTCCGTGAGCCTGGTTCCATTGGCGCACTAGGCACTCCTGTAGAGGACGCATTTGAAGTTTGGCATAAGGGACGATGAAAATGCAAGATGCCATCATGCCGATTAGCTGCATAAACACTCTGGCTGGGAGAGAGTGTTGTATTTGAAACCTGGGGATAAGGGTTTGTATACTGGCTATCCTGGCTGGGCTGGGGTAAGCTAGAGCAGTGGAAGTGTTTATTGTGGCTCCCAGATATTGAAGTATATGGGAGGGCTGAAGGTGCGACTTGGTGTAGTTTACTGTGAACCCCAAGTTGTGTAATGTTTGTATTGTTTGGTGAGTGTGTTGGAGACACTGGTTGAATGATCTGGCTTTGATGAGCCAGTCGTCTAGGTATGGGAAGACATGTATTTGTTGTCTTCGTAGGTGCGCTGCTACTACTGCAAGGCATTTGGTAAACACTCTTGGAGTAGTGGTGACTCCGAATGGAAGTACTTTGAACTGGTAGTGCTGTCCATTGAGGACGAACCTTAGATACTTCCTGTGAGCAGGATGTATGGGAATGTGGAAATAGGCGTCCTTGAGGTCTAATGTGGCAAGGAAGTCTTGTTGTTGTAGTAAGGGAAGCACTTGCTGGAGAGTGATCATGTGAAAATGATCTGAATGTATATACTGATTGAGGGGTCTGAGGTCTAAAATAGGCCTTAGAGTGCCATCCTTTTTGGGGATTAGGAAATACAGGGAGTAAACCCCTGTGCCCTGCTGTAGTACAGGAACTGGCTCTATGGCGTGCTTTTGAAGCAGGGAAAGTACCTCTTGCTGTAAAAGCGTAAGATGGTCTGCGGACATTGGACGCTGCTTGGGTGGTATGTTGGGGGGGGTAGCTGTTAGTTCCAGGCAGTAGCCATGTTGGATAATTTGTCTTACCCATCTGTCTGTTGTAATGGAGTTCCAGACAGGTAGGAACTGTGATAGCCGTCCAACGACAGGGGTGGTGTGGTCGGGGGGAATTGGAGGGAAGTCACTGTTTAGGAGTGGTGGAGGTACGGGTGTTATTACCTCGACCTCTGCCCTTAGTGTTGTTGCCTCTGTAACCACCTCTAAAGTATCCTCTATTGGGAGAGGTTTGGGTGGTGCTTTTATATGAAGAGGAATTGTCTGTGGTGTTCCTAGAGCCCCCTCTGTAGAAGGAGCGGCGAAAGGAGCCACGTTGTTGTGGGGACTGCAATGCTCCCATTGACTTGGCAGTGTCAGTGTCCTTTTTAATTTTTTCCAGTGCTGTGTCAACAGCAGGACCAAAGAGTTGGTTTTGGTTAAATGGCTGATTTAAGATGGTAGTTTGGACTTCTGGCTTAAAACCTGAAATACGGAGCCAGTCGTGCCGTCTGATGAGTACGCTAGTGTTGACGGACCTAGCGGCGGTGTCGGCTGCATCCAGGGCGCACTTAATGGAGGCATTTGAAATAAGTTTGCCCTCCTGAATGAGGTCATTGGCCTGTGTCTTGTACTGATCAGGTAGGTGTTGCAATAGGGTCTCTAGCTGATCATAGTGGGCCCTATCGTACCTAGCTAGTAGTGCCTGGGTGTTAGCTATGCGCCAGATGTTGGTGGCCTCGCGCAGCTACACGTTTGCCAGATGAATCCAATAATTTTGAGTCCTTGTCAGGGGGCGGAGCATCCCCTGAAGTTTGGGAATTCGCTCGTTTACGAGCATTAGAGACGACTAGGGAGTCAAGAGGGAGCTGACCTTTGATGTAGGCGGGGTCATCAGGGGCAGGTCTATACTTTTTATCTATTCTAGGGTTAAGGATCCTGGCCCTTACAGGGTCGTTGAATATTTCAGGGGCATGTTTAATGACACCTTTGATCATGGGTAAAGTTTGAACAGTTTTTTGAGACTGTTCAAAGGTGTCTAGAAGGAAATCTTCCTCTGGTTGGTTGGTGTTTATATGCACCCCGTGAAAGACAGCAGCTCCTTTGGATAAGTTGTCCAAAACCAATGTGATCATCTGGTGGAGATGGTTTTGTGGGATAAGGTGGAGGGCTGGGGAGGTCTGTAGGATCTAGGGGGTCGTTGTAGCCCCAGTCGTCCTGTGGTGGGTTATCTGGGTCTAGAAGTAGATTATCAGGGTCATCACCATATCCCATGTTGTCCTGATATTCATGTAGTGGAGAAGTTACAGGCTGAGGCGGTGTAACAGGGATGTGGAGAGGAGGGGTGTTAGATAGAGGTATAGGAGAAGAAGGAGGCATAGGGGAAGTAGAAGAGTCCTTCTTGTTTGGAGGGACAGGCTTGTGGCGTGGCACAGAGGAGATATGTCCAGTGTTAGGATTAATATGTATTTTCTGTTGATTAGGATCGATGGGATCCGGTCGAAACAGTTCCTCCTCCTGAATATTTGGCTTTGGCGCCGACTTTTTCGGTTCCGAGCGCGGTGATGGCTTCTTTGGATGTTCTTTTGTCTTAGAAGACGTAGAGGAGTCCTTCGGCTTAGCTATCGGCTCGACCAGCTTCGGTTTAGGGGCTGTGTCGTGGAGCCTGGGTTTCGGCGCCGAGTGATCCGCATGCTTGGAGGCGGATTTTGGGACCGAACCAGATTTCGGCGCCGGGTGTTCTTTTGGTTTCGGCGCCGAAGGTGCCGGTGGAACGGACACGTGTGGTTTGGTCGGTGCAGAGGAGCCGGAAGGCTTTATTTTCTTCTTCGGCGCCGAGCCGGAAGGCGGGGCGTCCGAAGCACGTTTACGGTCGCGACTGGGGCCCGCAGGCAAAGTGTTGACCGGTGCCTTCGTTTTTGCAGGTGGGGTTGGGGCGGGGCGGTAGTACTCACTCGTTGCCCTGGAGTGATGGAACCGTCTGAGTCCTCTGCCTCCGAGACGATAGTGAGGTCTTCGGAATCTTCCTCCGGAACATCGGGACCCTCATCGAAGATATTGACGGGTTCCGGAGCGGACCGTTGCGCCATGATGTGCCTTCGGGCTCGACGATCTCGAATGGTCTTTTTGGAGCGGAAGGAAGCGCAGGCTGGACAGGTGGCCTCGTTATGGTCAGGTGAGAGGCACAGGTTACAGACCTCGTGGTGGTCACTGTGGGGGAACTTTGCTCCACACTGGGGGCATTTCCGGAAGGGCGTCCTTTCCATGGGCAGTAGGCCTTACGGCGTCGATGGGCCCAACGGCCCGCGTCGACGGCTGGAAAGGAGATCGAGGAAGTGACGTCGAGATGTTGATATCAAGTCGTGAAGTGTGAAAACACTGAAAATGAAGTTTCGAACCGGAGGGTCGAAGTTGCATCCGAACCCGATGGCGGAAAAAAACAATCTGAGGATGGAGTCGATGCCCATGCGCACTATTGTCCAAAGGAGGAGTCACCCATCACATGACTACAAAGACTTCTTCGAAGACAACAACAAAGTGCAAGCATCCGAGCCCAACACCAGATGGCGATCTAATGCACAGTGTGAGCTCTGCAGCTCACATGCCTCGAACACATTGTTCTGAGGCAAACAGTACAGCTCAATGAAGATTTCCTGTACTCACAACATGCAGTGAAATCTTAGAGTTAGAGTTAATCACCTCTGGGAGGAATGGAGTTCACAGCCCTCCAACCCACTGAAGGTCAATTTTTTTTTTAAATGTGATGTAATGGCTAGTAAGATGCACTGATTTGTTCTTCTAAGGGAGGTGGTTCTCTGCACTAATCAAGTATGTACCAGAGGACACCATGTCGACAATGGGGAAGATTCAACCATGTGAATCTGTGCAAGAGTCAGTGTTGGAGAAGAAATTGTTACTTGCCTGTAACTTCAGTTGAACAGCACTGGTAACGTACTTAGATTCACAAATACCCCTCCCATAGTCCCCACTTTCAGCTCACCCGTTGCTATTTTCAGGACCCTGAAAGGTCAAACGCTGGAAAATGAAACATTCTCTCCTCAACCAAATTCAATTAATAGATTGATTTACTGCGTTTGTACATTAACAGATTGACTCTTCTGGGCATGTTTTATACATTTAAAAAAAAGAAAAAAGTCTTCCCTAAAATTTGAATCTTAAATTGTTTTCTCTATATAGCCTCTGGACAGATTTTCTAGAGTTTATGGATATCAAAAGAAAGACTGGTAAAGGAGAACTTGCCATTGCTCAAAGTCTCATATGCACGGTGGCACATGCCCCAATCCCAATCAATAAATTGGGTCTACATTGTACATGATGCAAAGAACATAAGGCAGGAGTTTATCCTTGTTAAACATGCACATGACTAATGTACGTTTTCCAGCTTCAATCAACGTACAGCCTTTTAAGAGATCAGAATAAGGGAGCAACTTTTATGATGCAAAAAACGAAAAACATGTTTAATTATTGATTTTTATTTCCATAATTAATTCTGTGTCCATAACATATATGGTCGAATTTTAAAACTAGCACAATAGCAACCCGTGGGTTTTTGTTTTCTTTTGTCTGTCCACCACAGAATACAAAACAAGGTGTTACAACAAGTATTAAAATCCTCTAGGACCGATTTAAGATGTCTGACATTGAACACCTCCTCTTGGGTGATCTTCGTCGTCATCATGATACACTTCTCCGTTATAATTACGCCTTCTTTGCTGGGATGGGTCAAAGTCTACTAAGTCTACTTGTTCCATGTCCTCCGTTTCCTCAATGTTCTTCCTTGATGGCAGAAGTTTTTCCAAGAAGGGCACTTTTTCAGGTGAAAGAAACCCATTCTCTGGAAAGTTCACCTAGAATGGAAAATTCACAAACAACTTGTCAAAAGATTTTTCACTGAAGAGTAAAAACATACAAATGGTTCCTAAAAAATTGGTAAAAATAAAATACCTTCGTAAAAATGTACACAGCCACACGCTCCACTTAGAGTCGAGGATTTAATACAATTAGGCTTGGAAGTACTAGCATGGCATTGTAATGACAACTAGCTGAGAAATGAAAAATGCTTCAAAACTACATATTTGCTTCCTCTTCAGTGTTAAGAGAAATTGGATCTGTGCTAAGAGCCCAACAAACATATACTATCAACAATAAATACAGAGTTACCATTCACAAGTGCCATGTTATTCTGACAGTAACTGCTCTTGCCAATCAAATTTATTTTGGGAGATGGAACTCCATTGTGTTTCTTTGGTGGCGTTGGTGGTGGTGATGCAGAGGTCACAAAGAGGTCGTGGAGAAATGTTCCCAACAATGCGAACAAGGACAGAAATGGACATGGAACTCGCCCTAGGGACTTCTATTCATAATCCAATATTTACACTAAATCTTTAAAAGTAGGATTTTAAATCCAGACTTACACAGAAGGTAAAGTTGAAACTGAGGTTCCAGTGAAGGGTTGATTAGGAGTGTGAGTAGATAAGATACAGGTAAGCACAGTGTCATGGAAGTATAGTGTTTCATAGATTTATATGCCATTTCAGTAATATTTGGTAAATAAAACATTCTCAAAGCGCAAGCAAAAATGTTAAGATTTTCACATATCCATTTTGGTCTCACCTCTTACCATAACTTAAGTTTAAGTATCAAACACTGCCTCTGTTTTGTATAAAGTATTTAGGCATTTCAGTAAGTCACATACTCTGTGAAGGCGGAGGACCAATGTCCTTTGCAATGCTGCCCCAGGAATCGGCAACTAAGTTTGGCATCCTTCACTATGGAGTAAGCCTAAACTAGCATGTTAAGAGAAAAGCCCAGATACTCAGGTGTGCAAGAGTTGGATATTACATTACTGGTTAGAAAAAGACCACTGTTGGGATTAAGGTGAGGCATAGGCCATAACAGGGCAACTGAGTCACAGGGAAGCACTCCGTAAGCTCAGATCAGATTCTTCTGCAGTGCCACTATGTCCCAAGGCCACAGACCTGGCCTCTCGAACTGGATAGCAAAGTTACTCAGTTAAGGCATTTTTCTCTCTGATAGTAATGAAGAGAAGTAGGCACTTCGGGGGGGGGGGGAATTCAACATGAAGGTTGGGCAGTTTACCTCAAACACAGATTCAGTATACCACAATACGTAACAAGCAGTCGGTACTTTAGGAAAAGAAAATATCTAACTGGTAATTAAAGTATTTATGTGCTAGCAGGGATATCAGAGATGGACATCAGCCTGATAAACCAAGCCACCATTTTGTGCATCATGCATACAACAAATGCAGAACACCAGTGAAGCACATCACAACAATTACAGGGACTGAATGGTACTTTAAGAGAGCCAGTAAGCATTACCCCCAACAGATGTACACCTAAGATGGACGCTGCTCATGCAATCACGCTGCCACTATAATGACTTATAACACCTCCAGTGGACTCAAACGATTGTAAAAATCAGTGGGGGAAACCGGTCTGTCCAGAATACATACAAGGGTAGTGTGGCCCAGATTTCCAAAGCCAAGCAGAGGATATCAGCCCATTAAGGGAAGGTTAATAGGGCGCCTGAACACTTGGATAGGTCTGCCTCCTGAGCTTCTTGCAGAGGTGCTCTATGTTCGCAGACTGGATGGTATTCTCCTTTACAGTCTCAGTGCTCCGCATAAGCAACTGCATGGGCAGAGGAGCCAGGAGATGGACCTACCTGATCAGGCTAGGACCTGGCTTGGCAGTTCAGGCTGGACTGTCCCGACTGGAGCAGTGTCAAGACTGATTTGCATGTAGCTGGGTCCAAACTGAGGTGACATGGTATGTAAAATAAACATGAAGTGGGACGCAGCCCAAGTAATTACATCACTTTTTTGTATACTTTGATGTGTCGCCCTAAGAGAGATGAGAATGGCTAGGCGTGGGTCCCGTGCACACAGTCACTGGAACCAAGCTGTACCCGGCTGATAAGCCCATAACTAGGGCGAAACTGGTCCTCGGTTGCTCATGTTGGGGTTCAGGGAGGACCTGGCTTGGCAGTTCAGGCTGGTCTGTTCCCATTAAAGCAGGATCAAGACTGATCCAATTTTACAAAAATATACTTTGTACTTTATTTTAAGACCAAGTTACTCGTAATCAGGTAAGTACGTTTTTAAATAAAATTACTTTTCACTTTGAAAAAAAACGAAAAAGAAAAAAAAAACACGACAAAATATTTTCAGGACAGTTCAATGTTATCCTATGGGGGAAACAGTTTTGCAGTTAATCAGGTAAGTACGCAACTTACAATTCCAGTCTTCAGGACCAAAGGTCAGCAGTGGGCAAGGGTCAGGTAAGTAACACTGCACCACCAGCAGTGCAGGGGCGGCAAGGTGCAGAGGACAAAATCTGAGTTCGGACCCAATGCGTTTCAATGGAGACTGGGGGCTTTTGGAGCCACACTGTTTGCAGGTAAGTGGGACGGTTGCAGGGGCCAAGCTTTGGGTGTTAGGACCAGCACGGGGGTGAGGAGGGCACAAAGCAGCACCAAACATACACCACCAGCAGCACAGGGGTTGCTGGGTGCAGGGTGCAAACACGGCGTTGGGCACCAAGCGCAATCCTATTGAGTTTCTTCTTTTTGGAAACAGGCTGCAGGCGTTGAACTGGAGGGTCCAGGCAGAACACCAGCGACAGCACAGGTAAGTTGAGGTGTTGGGGGTCACTGGGGCACCGCTGGTCGAGCTCCCCAAAGCCTGGGGGCTGCGGGTGCAGGGGTGCCTTTAGGTGTCGGAAATCTCCTTACCAGGCACTGTTGAAGGCAGCAGTCCTCCCAGGGGTTTCAGAGGTCGCTGGCTGCAAGAGAGCTCGCAGGTTCCTCGAAGCTGGAGAGCGGCCGGTAGGGCTGGGTCCAAGGCAGTTGTCTTCAGGCTTCTTCTGCAGGGGTGTCTTCTTTCTTCGCAGGTCGTTGCAGATCTAGTTTCTAGGTCTGGGGGAACCACCTAAATACTACATTTAAGAGGCATTTTAGAGGAGTAGTAGGTAGGGCCAATGGGCACCTTACCTGGCGTGACTACATCCTCTATTATGCCAACCTCCTGTGGAAAGGGGCACAGACCTAGCCCTGATTGGAGGGGTCTCCTTATCTTCAAGATGGCTGGGACTGAATGATGTGCTTCACGTCGCATTACTCATCTTTGGGGTGGAATTGGCAGAGGTGGGCACACCTATTCGGAGTTTTCCCGGCCAAAGTGGGGGATGTTATCTGCTGCTAGCAGCAGAAGCTGGGGGTTGCATTACAAAGGCGGAAGGCTTTTGAAGCTTCCCCTTCGAGCACTGGCCCATCCTGGGGAAGGAGGTGTGATACCTCCGCCCAGGATGTGCATTGTTTCTGGGCCCAGAGAGTAGCGGCTCTCCACCCAGGGATCCAGAAACATGTCTGTGTGTGACAGGTTGCTAAACCGGGTACTGACCATACCAGGGTCGGTAGGTTTCCAGGGGGCACCGCTGAGGTGCCCTCCGAGTACATGGTTCAATGAATCCCACACTGGCATCAGTGTGGGGTCATTGAGAGTAGTAGTTTAGTACCAAACACTCCTGTGTTCAGTGAAGCAATCATGGTAATGGGGAACTTGAGTTGTCGATTTTCCAGCCCATGTACCCTCTATGGTTCCCTGGCACTTACAACATTAAGGAATATACCCCAATATTGTTGGGACAAATCTGCTCATGTAGATATACCCACACCTGTAATATAGTGCACCCTGCCTTCGGGCTGGTAAAGCCTGCTAGGGGGGTGAGTTACCTAGATCTTTGGCAGTGCTAGTTGGCATTGCACACAGGCAGGGTGCTATTTCGACTTTGTTGTTTTGGCTACACCAGGCCATGCTTGCTGCAGTGGCAGTCTGTATGGCCTAGGTGAGGGGTCCCTAGGGGACCCTCTTCAGTCCCAATGCCCTAGGTACCCAGGTACCACTTACTAGGGTCTTATAGGGGGCCTGAAGGGCCAATTGTGGAATAGTTTTAGGGAAGAAGCACTGGCACAGGGGGCCTGGTTGGCAGGTACCCTATGCACTACAATCAAAACCACAAATACCAGGCAAAAAGTGGGGGCTAACCAAGTCAAAAGAGGCACTCTCTCACACCCACACCGATTCCAGTGACGGATGTACCAATACATGCACCCAGAGGGCACCTTAGAGGTGCTCCCTGAAAACCTACCAGCCTCTGGTGTGTTCCCGGACTAGTTTCTACCAGGCTGCAACCCGAGACACTGTTCTGACCTCCTAGGGTGATAGCCTCTGCTCTCAGGAGGCCCAGAACAAAAGCTTGTCCAGGAAGAGGGTGTAACACTCCCTCTCAGAAGACGACCTGCTGATCAGCCTTCCTAGGCCGGCAAGCTTCAAAGAGCGGTCACCTTTGAAATGCGAATTTGGCTCCCTCTCCCCGGAGAGGAAGCCGAGCGCCTCGTCCAAAGCCCCCTTTGGCACCTGGACAGCCTGAAAAATTAGCTAGTCAGGTAGGTGTGCCACCCCCAAAGTTAGAACCTCCCCTAAGGTGGGCCAAACTGAGGTGGACACGATTTCACAGAAGTAGCCATTTCTAGGATGGCATACTGAATTCTGGGACAGGGTTCTGCCCACTCCCCACAGGAAGGGGTCATATAGGGGGCGTAGTGACCCCAAGGGTCAGTAGCCCATTGACTACTACCCTACACTCCCAGCACCCCTAAATTTAGTATTTTGGGGAGCCTCTGGCACCAGAAGAGCAGATCCTGAAGAAAGAAGACGGACGAGAGGAGTCACACAGCAAGAACAGAAGATCCATCACCTCACTTGGCGCCAACTCTGCCGACCTGCCTGCCGACTGCCTATTGCACCAAAAGTTGATTTGTCCGGCAGTTCCTAAGTTCTCAAAGCCTGGGAAACCTTCCAGCCTTCACCGAGGAACCAAGACCTCCCGAGGGACAGCAGAACTGTCCCCTGCAGACAGCAAAAGGAGGACCAAGAGGACACCGGTCCTGCCAAAACCCGGCGCCGCCAAGCACCACTGCACCCGAGCCCCCAGCCCATGTTGAAGTGGGCCAACCGGGTCAACGTGGTCCCAAAGCCCTCAAGGTACTGAGTCCACTGTGGAGTGACTCCTCTTGAATTCCAGACATCGCCTGCAGCCTCTGTTGGCAGGCTCCCTCAACCACGAGTGTTGCGGGATGGAGAAACACCCCAAAGACCCTCTGACCCGGACGCCCGTCCCGAGGAGAAGAGGACCAAAGGTGTACCCACATACCCCAACATCGCAAGAACCGAATCCACTTGTTTTCACCGACTGGTCACACATTCCCCTCCTGCAGCCTCTTTCTACAGCAACCGTTCTCCGCTGGATAACACTGGGCACCTGACGCCGTTGTACACCTCTGCATCCTACAGGTCAACATTGCAGAACTCAGAAATTGCACTGTCGACTTTTTGAACTGAAGAATATTTCTGTTTAAAAACATACTTACCTGAACGATTTTTTGCTGATGCTTAAACATACACAAAGATACTTGCTATTTTTATAATTTGGTGTGGCTCTCCTTTTTGAGTCGTGTCTCATTTATTGACCAATGTGCGTATTTTCAGATATCTTTCACTCCACTGTGATAAGCCTAAGGCTGCTCGACCACACTACCTCCTAACGGAGCACTTTGGGGTTGCAATAGAACCCCCCTGTCCACTCATAAGGGAACCCCTGGACTCTTTACATGATATATCTCATTTTGATATATCGTATAACAGCCTGCTTCCTACAGTGTCCCCCCCCCCCGTTTTTGTAACTAGAACATGGCTGTTGTGTTGTCTGTCCGGACCAAGACAACTTTGCCCTTGAGGTGGACTAGAAATGCTTTCAATGCTAGGTGAACTCCTTGAAGCTCTAGGTAGTTAATGTGGAGACTCTGGGGTTTGGTGTCCCAGAGACCCTGAACTGTGAGATTCTGTAGATGTGCACCCCATCCTCTAAGGGATGCGTGCCTGCTGTGAGGATGATCTGGGGAACAGGGTCGGCGACCCTTTAGATAGGTTCCGTGCATTCCACCACTGCAGAGAGTGATGTGTGCGGCTGTCCAACACTAGATCTTGTAATTGACCCCATGACTGAGACCACTGACTAGCTAGACATTCTTGCAACAGACACATTTATAGTCTTGCATGTGGTACTATTGCAATAAAAGATGCCATCATGCCTGGAAGTCGTTGAACTATTTTGACTGTTATGTCTTGATTGGGGTGAAATTGATGTAGCAGTTCTGTGATGTTGTGAATCCTGACTGCATTTGAGTAGGCGGTCTGTGTGTTGAGAATAGCCCCTAGATAAGTTTGAATCTGTGAAGGCTGAAGATGTGATTTCTGTATGTTGATTGTAAACTCCAATTGATGAAGTTGTATAGTGGTGCGAGTATGTTGTAGGCAAAACTGATGTGTACTGGCTTGGATTAGCCAATCGTCCAGATAAGGGAAGACATGAATACTGTCTGCATAGATGTGCTGCAACTACCACCAAACATTTGGTGAACACTTTGGGTGCAGTAGCGACGCCGAATGGAAGCCCTTTGAATTTATAGTGTGTTCCTGCAATGACGAACCGGAGATATTTACGGTGGGCTGAATGTATTGGAATGTGAAAGTAAGCGTTGGTTAAGTCTAGTGCAGACAAAGTCGCCCTGTTGTAAAAGAGGAATTACATCTTGAAGTCACCAAGTGAAAGTGTTCTGATAGGATGTATTGATTTAGAGGTCTGACGACCAGTATGGGTCGAAGTGAACTGTCTTTTCTGGAAATGAGGAAGTATAGAGTATACTCCTGACCCTTGTTGTGCTAGATAAACTGGCTCTATGGCTCCTTTCAGCAAGAGAGCTTGCACTTCCTGTTTGAGCAGGGTTCGGTGCTGTTTGGAAAGTATGTGCCTTAGGTGGAATGTTTGGAGTGGTTTTGATGAGCTTCAGACAATAACCATGTTGGATAATATCCAACACCCATTGGTCTGTTATGGTTATCCGGTTGGGTAAGAAATCTTGTAGTCTTCCCCCAACAGATGGTAAGTGGTCATGGGGAATGAAAAGTGAGTCACTGTTTGAAAGTGGAGGGGTGTGGTACGAGTGGAGGCACCTCTTCCATGCTCTTTGGAATTATTCTCTCTATATGAGCCCCTGTAATATCCTCTTGAGGGGGAGGTGTGATGCTGTTAACTATAAGACGAAGTAGAGGCACCTGATGTTGCTTTGTATGAGGGCGTCAAAAAGGAACCACAAGGAGTGGGGGCTTGAAGCGCCACCATTGAATTGCCAACCTCTGTCTCCTTAATTTTTTCTAGTGTTTGGTCCACTTGGAAACCAAACAGATGTTGCTGGTCAAAAGGGACATTAAGGAGTGCCAGCTGTACCTCTGTCTTAAAGCCTGATATACGTAGCCAAGCAAGTCTACGTAGTAGTATGCTTTTATTTATGCCCCTGGCACTCTTCATGAAGATGTTGGAGAAGTTCCTCTATCTCTTCCCAATGGGCCCGGTCATACCTTGCTAATAACCCTCGGGCATTGGCGATTCGCTAATGATTTGTTGACTGTGCTGCCACCTTTTTCCCCGAAGCATCAATGAGTTTAGACTCTTCAGGTGGAGGGGCATCTGCTGATGTCAGAGATTGCTCTTTGGCAGGCAGTAGATACCACCAGGGAGTCTGGGGGAAGTTGTCCTTTAATGTAAGGTGGATCTGAGGGTGTAGCTTTGTATTTTTTATCTACATGTGGTATAATGATGCATGCTCGTACTGGATCTTTAAAGAGGTCATCTGAGTAATGGAGCATCCCTTATAGAAAGGGCAGATACTGACATGCTCTAGAAGTAGAGGAGAGTATTTCAAAGAGGAAATCATCCTCTACGGGTTCTTTGTGCAAGGGGACCTGGTGATGCGCAGCTGCCCTAGCTATAGGTTCTTGAAAGGATGTTGCATCCTCCAGGGGTGATGGTTTAGCTGAGTAAAGGTCTGGGTCATTATCCCCGGAGGGTCTATGTCATAGTTGTTCCATGGATCTGTGGACCGCTGATCCAACCCCCCCCCCTCCCCCCCCCCCCCCAGAATCAGACTGCAGAGAACCCTGGGGAGTAATGTCTCCTGTGTCACTATGATATAAGGAATGTGGTGGTGGTAGAGGTGGGGAATAATCCTGCAAAGGTGGCTGCAAAGGACTAGTTGCAAAGTCCTTTTTCTGTTTCTTAGGAGATGTAGATATAGCAATGGCCTCCTCAAAAGAAAGCTGATGTTTTGATGAAACAGGCGCCGACTGAACTGCCTTTGCCAAAATCTGACCAGTAGAAGGCTGAATATGTAACTTCTTCCGATTCGGATCAAGCCTCTCCTTCATAGTTTCAAGGATCGGTTCCGGTGCCGAAATGGAGGTTTTCAGTGCCAAACTTGATTTTTGTTTCGGTGCCGGAGAGGTAGGAATCAAAGAGGTGGAAGAGTGAGCGCTTGGTGCCTATGCAGCAGCTGGTTTACTCAGCACTGAGATTGGTCAGCTCGAAGTAGTAAATATTTCGGCTTACCTTGTCGTTGGGCCCCAGGGCTGGGTATCATTAGCAGATACTCTGTCGACCACAGCCTGATGGCAGTGGTGGTACAGTAGCCGTAATTTCAGTACAACCGAATGTCTTAGTGAGTTGGGCAGGGACATAGGTACTGACTGCGCGTTGTGCCGAAGGAAAGTCCTGTATTTGTAGGCCAGACTATCTCAGGTTCGATTGCTGAGTCCGAAACGGAACAGGCCCCTCTGTGTGTTCAACATTGTGTTACCAAAGATGTTGGGTGTCTCCTCCAGATCTCAGCACTGCATTTTTTTCTGATGTGACTGACAGTCCCGCAACGTTTACTTTGACCGAAAAGATCAACAGGCCTCACAATTTTCTTCGCTGTGGTCAGGAAACAAAAGTTGCAAACCTGATGAAGGTCTGTATGTGGGTATTTTTTGTGGCAGTTGGGACAGAACCGAAATGGAGATCGATCCATCAGCACCGCATTGTTGGTTGAATCCGATGAGATAGAAAAACTAATCCCGAATGGAGAAAGGCCTGAATTGGGGAGGCCCAAATTCCGTGACCCGAGCACACAATTGACGATCAAGTTTGAGGCATTGCTTCTGTTTTCGAAAGGTAACGCAAACAAAAACAATACGGACGAGAAAAGAAGTGATCAATGAACCAGAGGAAACATGAAAGAGGTCTTGAGCTGGAGAGATGAAGAAGTCTGAACTCTATGGCGGAAAGAAAATCTCACAATGGAGTCAATGCCCATGCGCCATATCACCGAGCGAAGGAGTCACTTTTCCTAGCGACTCAAAAGACTTCTTAGAAGAACAACAACTTGCACACATCTGGACCCAACACTAGATGGCAGGAGTATGCAAAGCATGTGTATCTACAGCCACACATGCCATCGAACAATTATATACTTCTGGTCCTGGATCATAGGAATCTTCATCGAAGTTGTAAACCGGATTATTCCCCACTACGTGCAAGGATCCTGGAACACTTCACATCAAGAGTGTGTGTATAGAGAGAGGGTTCGAGTTCAAGATGTTCAAAATGTTGTAGAGCACCATCCAAGAATCTATCCAGGAAAGAGTTTGAATTTTAGAGTATGTCAAAAAAGCTGCCTAGCCCCACACTAGGTATGTGTGATACGTTCTGGGGTGCTCGCACGGTGCAGGGAAATATTCCAACGTTTACTTCTATCAAGTTAAATGCTACAATGCAGAAAGCCAATATTAATTGTTTGAAAGTCTAGAAAGGGTTAATTGCTAGTAAAACTACACAATTAACATTGCTATTTTTTGTTAACATAAAAGCATTATTTGGAAAGATTTGCCAAGTTTATTTAACTGCCTACATCTTTTCTGAATTGAAACGCTCACCTTGAATTCAATGATCAGACGTCCCTTCTCATATGGCCTGCGATATACTGGCATACCTTCACTCAGCACTGACTTGACATCACCATGTTTGACAATTTGTCCTACATCAGAGGAAAGATATTTCAGTGCCAGAAAACAGCACAGGAAAAAAAATGCTACCCAATACAGAGCAGTATAATAAATCAGCCATCTGCATTAAATTACCTTAGTAACAATCACTGCATGCTTACACAGTTCCCATTATAAATCGCATGGTGCACAGAAACTGATTAGTATGGAAAAAGGAACTACAAAATACCAGCAAAGCAATATTAGATCTGGTGAAGTTACTTACCTGGAATTGAGTTTCTTCATTGTGAAAATTTACATACTCTAAAAAAAATTCAACCTGCCTACTTGTGGGCTAAAAGCATTTTCAGTTCAGTTATAGAAGTTGACAACACCCCTCCTTCAGACATTAACAGACCCTTCACGTCCTGGGACAATGTCGTTTCAGGAATATCTGTAGAGCTACCATCCAGTCTCCCAGGTCCAGGGCATACAGAACCAGAGTTGGGATGAGCATTTAGAACTTCTCTCTTTTGAGGAAGTAATTGAGGGCTCTGAGGTCTAGGATAGGACGAAGGCCTCCGTCCTTCTTTGGGACCAGAAAGCAGCAGGAATAACCACCACTGCCTACTTCTGGCCCAGGAACCCTCTCTATAGCTCCCTTGGCCAAGAGAGTCGACTTTCTTGCGGAGTAAGGCAAGGTGATCCTCCGTCAGCCGATCATACACTGGAGGCAAAGATGGAGGGGTAGTCTCGAAGGGGGAGGAAATAACCCCTTCGGACTATCTGCAATACCCCACTTGTCCGATGTGATGTTTCACCAGAGGTGGAGATGATGGCATACTCTGCCACCGACAAGCTGAGAGGGATCCTGGGGGATCGGACTAGGAAGGTTTTGCGGTAGAGGAGGAGGATCGTGGCTTGGCTCGACTTCTGGTTTCCCGACCCACGGGCCGGGGTGAACTGGGTCCACGGCCCCGCAGAGGTTGCTGAACTTGCAGGCACACTGGCCGGAATAGGGTTGGAGCGGTCGATAGCCGCTCCATAGCCCGCGAGTCTTTAAAAAAAAAAAAACGCTCAAGGGCAGTATCCGCTTCGTCTCCGAAGAGACGGGAGCCATCAAAGGGCATGTCCATGAGGTGAGCCTGGACATTCCGCAAACAACCAGATGTTCTCAGCCAGGCGTGGCGACGAACGACCACCGTCGTGGAAATTGATCTGCCCAACGAGCCCATCGTGTCCAAGCCACATCTGATGGCGAACTTGGCTGCGTCCCTCCCGTCTGAAATAGCTCGGGAGAGTAGAGCCCGGGCCTCCTCCGAGACTCTGGGCAGCACTTGCGCTACCGTGTCCCATATCGAATGGGAATAGCGGCCGAACATGCATGCAGTGTTCACCGACCGCAATGGCAAGGACCTCGGCGTCGGATGCGACGCCAGGGAAGGTCGCTGTGGAGGTGTGACTGGCGTCGGTCCTGACCCGGGAACAGGTCCAATCGGAGGCTGCGGCGCCAGAGCCGCAGGTGTCGGAACCATGGAGTACCCTCAATTCTCGGCGCCTGCGGGGCTCAAGGCACACCGGCAGGGTCAGGCTGGCCAAATATGGCACAATTGGGGCCATAGAACTCCTTCAGTTGGGTGGGGGTCGCTCCTGGACCCGGTAAGGCAGGGAAACGCGAAGCCGACCCAAGCACCCACTCCGCAGAGCAGGACATTGAACGCAGAGGTTCCTTTGCTGCATTCCGAGACGGGCAGGGCGAAGTCGAAGCACGCTTCGACTTGTGTATTTTGTGGTGCCTCTTACCCGACTTTGACGAAGAGGACTCCGATTCACCAGAGCAGTGCTTGGACCTTCCTCTCGACCGAGACCCGGACCGGGATCGAGACAGACGAGGCGACCTCCGCAGTGCCGCAAGTAGTTTTAGGGACCGCTCCCTCAAAGCCTTCAGTGCCATGGCCCGGCAGTTGGAGCACGACTGAGTCGTGGTCGAGCTCCAGGCACTAGAGACACACTAAATGGGGCTTGAACGCCGAAGTCTTCTTACTCGACATAACCTAAACACACCAACGAAGTAGACAAAGGGTAGAAAAAAGTCTGTCAAAAATTGACGGGGTAGCTCTCCAACGGATTGGCGCTGGCTGGCGAGGAAAGAAAAGAACAGACGTCAGCGTGCTGGAGTGGCGGTTATATTGAGGACGCGGACGCCACCTACCGGCGAGCAGGGGCACTGCTAAGAAAAATCTTATGGGTCGCCTGGAAGTTCAAAGGTAAGGAATCTGCGGCAAGATGTCTCTATCAGATACCGTATTTACCCCCTGCATCCGGCTGCCCCAGTGTCGTTGGTGGTGAATGTTTGGTGCTGTATTGTGGCCCCCACCCTGAAGTTTGAACCCAGCAGCCGCTTTACTTACCTGCAAGCAGCATGTCTTCAAGCAAGCCCAGTCTCCATAGGTTAACATTGGGCCCCAACTCCAGATTTGACCTTTGCACCCGGCTGCTCCTCTGCCACTTGTGGTGCAGCGTTTGTGCTTACCTGAACCGTGGCCTCTGTTGACCTTGACCCCTAAAGACTCGAACTGTAAGTTGTGTACTTACCTGCAAACCCCCAGTATTGTATTCCTCCCATAGGTTGACATTGCAAAGACTGAAAATTGTTGTGTGTCATTTATTGGTCACTGTGTGCACAACAAATGTCTTACACTCCTCTGTGTTAGGCCTAAGGCTGCTTGCCCACACTACCACAAATAGAGTGCTTTGGGTATGCATTGAGCGCTGTACACTTCTGGGGGAATCACTGGACTGTGCACAGTATAACCACCTAGTGGTACACCATATACGGAGCCAGCTTCCTACAATCTGTCACCACCTTTAGAACTGGTAGGGGAAGGGAGAGGGGTCCGACACTGACCCAATTGCGGTTTGTTAACCACCACTGCAGGTCTGTTGCAGTTCCCTCCGAGATATGGACCATGTTGTAGAGATTTCCCTGATACCGCGCCCACTGGGCCTTCAAGTCCCACTGCAATGCCCGTATATGCCAGCTGGCATGTGTCACCAGCAGAATGTAGGAGGCCATGAGGCTCAACAACCTCAGTCAGCATCACCGAATTCCAGGACAGGCGCTAAAACATCAGTATCATAGACTGAATAGCCTGGACCCGCCACTCTGGAAGATGCGCCTGAAACACGGTGTCCAGGACAGCTCCGAAAAAAGAGAGCGCCTGAGAGGGTGCCAGGTGCGACTCATTTTGATGGTGAACCCCAGCGAGTGCAGGAGGTTTGCCGTAGTTTGAAAGTGGGTGACAACAGCGTGGGGTGAGCCTGCCTTCAACCAGTTGTCAAGGTAGGGTTAAGACTGAAATCCCAGACCTCCGCAGATGAGCTGCGACCAACGTCATCACCTTGGTGAACACCCGAGGGGTGCTGGTATGGCAAAAAGGTAGCACAGAAATGGAAGAGTGCTTGAGGCCCACCGTGAACCGCAGATAGCATCAGTGGGCAGCAGGACGGCGATGTGGAAATATGCGTCCTGCAAGTCCAACGCTACCACTCAGTCTCCTGGATCATGGGCAGACAAACTTGGGCGAGCGTGAGCCTTTTGAATTTCTTCTTCAAGAAGAGGTTGAGAAGGTGCAGATCCAGGATAGGACAAAATCCTCCATCGTTCTTTGGTACCAGAAAGTAGCGGGAATAACCACAACCTACTTCTGATGCAGGCACCCTCTCTATAGCTCCCTTGGCCAAGAGAACCTGTACTTTTTGAGAGAGTAAGGAGAGATGGTCCCCTGTCAGCTAATCGCAATGGCGAGTGGGTGGCGTGGGTGGAGGGAATGTCACAAAGGGGAGGGAGTAGCCCCTTTGGTATCTGAAGTACCCAACAGCGTGAGGTTAATGACCACCAGTGGAGGTGATGACATTCTGCCTTCCATTGGGTGTCCAAGATAGTCAGAGGGCGGACTAAAGAGGCTTGACGGCAACAGCAGCCGGGGAGGGTGTGTTTATTTAACTGGCCGTCTCTCCCACATGGTCACTGGGACCCTCAGCCACAAAAAGACTAGGAAGCCTGCTGGCTGTGTTGGCTGGGAGGGTATGGGCGGGGTTGGAGACCTCTTACGTAGCTATGAAGGGCGGACTGGGGTTACAGAGGGGCCATAGACAAGCCCAAGGACCCGGCCGTAGCACTGCTGTCCTTGAAGCGCTCCAGCCCTGAATCCACCTTGCTCTCTACAACTGTTGTTAATCTGGTCTGCTGGTTACTTTAACTTTCCTGGAGCAGTTTCTTATTCTTATGACTGACTTCTGCAAGGGGGTCTACCAGGCAAGCAGTCTGTCAGTGAAAGTTCTTTTCTTATTGTGATAGAAGGCAGAATGGAGGTGCTGTGTCTATAGGTGCCTTATGTTGTTATCTGACTGCTCTTCATAGAAAAACCATGTACATGACTTTACTCTTATGTGGCAGTCGAGGCCAGTCTACCTTCTAGATTTGTCTAGTCGGGTAGGTTTCGTTTCTCTGTCCTCTCCCTGAAAAATGACCTGGGATGTCTGGATTGTTTCCACCCATTTCCTTTCTTGTGCCTTTTCCTTTATTAGATGGGCTGTGTTCTTTGTAGATGTTCAGCCACTATCCTAAAGGCTTGACCCTACCTTTGTTGCTTAGGTACTTTCCTCTTGGTGGGGGCACTCCCTAGAATTCTTGTTGCTGAAGTGAGGATGTTCCTCATGGTTTCCTTTTACTGCCTAGTTTACCCTTATTGCAGGAATGTCTGTCTTGTGGCCTTTGGCTCAACGTTCCTCTGCTTGCTATATCCTCAATGATAAGGACTGAGGAGGGGCAAAGTAGTAATGCACCTTCTACTTACTCATAATTTCCATTATACAAAGTCCAACTGTTCCTTGTCACAGTCCTGCTAACCCACCAACTGTTCCAGTGGTGGCCCCATTGATCTGTGGGTCTTTGCTTGAAAAATAAAGTGAATGCATTTAAAAGGGTTATGAGAAACTACAGAAATATTCTGCTGTTTGTGAATCATAAAGTGTGAATAACACCTTCACATCACAAACTTCCAGCAAGGAAGAGGGTAGGCAGAACGAATGCACTATAGCTTGTTAGAGAACTATGAAGTGGGTACCCAGTACAATCATTAGGAACACATGCAAGTCATTTACTGAGAACAGGGATTCCGGCCCGAGGGGCAAGACCACTAGGCCTCTCCTAGGAAAGATTTCAGAAGAAAACCTACATCGATTACTTGTGAAATACTCCTAATGAACAAGTAGACAGTCCAATATCTATCTGAATACACCACAGTGTTTTAACCACAATGCTGTGTAAGTTTTTAAATAACACCAATCAAGTACTACCTGCACAATTTAGATCAAATCCTATGTGCCCTATTTCCTCCATGAAACTAACAGGACCCAGAGAGCAAAACCTAGTGAAAGGAAGGTATTACTGCATACATGTGTAGGAAGCTGGCTCTGTATATACTATACCAAAATGAGGTATAGTGTGCAGTCCAGTGGAACCCCAAAAGGTAGGCAGAGAGTAAAAGTAGATAGCACCTTACTCTATTTGTGGTAGTGTGGGCGAGCATTAAGGCTTTATCAGAGGGTAGTGTTAAGCATTTGTTCTACACACAGGCAGCAAATGATGTTACGCACTCAAAGACTGAACTCAGACCAATTTTTTTTAATAAAAGTTATTATTTAGTTATATTTATTTTCTAGAAACAAACAAGCCTGGCACAGGTAAGTGTAAGTGATACTTTTCAAGGCAAGTTGAACAATACAAGCAAGCTGAATGAAAAGGACTGTTACAGGTATGAAATATACTTTTGAATACAGTGAAAATTATTGTTAGATTACTTTTGATTACTTTTCAGATAATTTTGTGGATTACTTTTTCTACTCAGTGTGATATGCCTGGATATCACACTGGGACATTTCCTAGAGAAAAAGGTAAGTAAAGCAGTTTTTAGATATTTGCAGTTTTTCAAGTTCTCATACAAAACCAACTCCACACTTACAACAATTTTCAGGAAAAAGTCGTCACAGCAATCCTATGGAAGGAAATTGAGTTATCGGTTTGCAAGTAAGAACAAGTCTGTGGGAGTTCGTATTCTGTGGTTAGAACCAGGGTTCCCCCAGGGTCAAGGGTGCACTCTTGAAACACCCTCAGCGGCACTAGGGTGGCCGGTTGCACAGTGCTAAGGCCCAATGTTATCCAAAGGGGATAGGGGGCCTCCGGTAGGTGGCTGCTCACAAGCAGGCCACAAGGTTGTGGGAGCAAAGCTCCTGGGGTTAGGCTCAGGGCAAAGGGGGATCCAAGTTAGCACCTAAAGTACATCTGCAGCGACGCAGGGGCGGCTGGGTGCAGAGTGCGGTTTTGGGGTCAGTGCCCTGTTTTCAATGGGGATACTCCGGTTGCAACAAAGACTGCAGGCTCAGGGACGAAGATCTTCTGGAGGCGACCACCGGTTGGAGAGGTAAGTTGGGATGCCTGGGGATGCTTGGACACCGTCGGCTGGGCCACCAAAGGCCATGGGACGTTGGGTGCAGGGGTGTCTTTAGGCATCGGGTTTTCTTACCAGCTCCGGTTGCGGTCGGGGGGGATCCTTCAGAAAAAGACTGCAGGTGTCATTTGGAGATTCAAAGCAGGTCAGAGATCTCCAGATCTCAGGTCAGGATCGCCAGGGAGACCTCCTCGTGGTGTTGGGCCACTCGAACTCGGGCCGTGGGCATCGGGTACAGAGCGGTGCAGATTCGCGGTTTTGGCCAGAGTCTGTGGGTGAGCAAATCCAGTGCTCACGGGAGACGAAGTCTTGGGTTTGGAAGGCAGAGCAGGTCCTTCAGGTTCTTGAGGCTGCTGGCTGCGGGACACACCGGGATTACGCTGGAGCAGGTTCGAGTTGGGGACAGGCCGGTAGGGCTGGTGCCAAGTCAGTGGGCGTCCTCTTCTTGATTTCAGCACGGCTTCTTCGTTCCTTCTCTTCTTCTGATCGGTTCTTGTCTGAGTAGGCAAGGTTCAGGGTTGTCCCTAAATACTAGATTTAGGGGGGTTACAGGTAAGTAAAGGTTGGGACCAATGGGTCCCTTCCTTGGGGTGGGTACACCCCCTATTATGCCACCCTCCAGTGGGAGGGGGCATATGCCTCACTCTGGTTGACTGGGTCCCCCCATCTGCAAGATGGCGGGGACTGAGAGTTGTGCTTCACCGCGCCTCCCCCACATGAGGGGTGGGGTTGGCAAAGGTGGGCACACCTCCCTTCCTCACTTGGTATTCCCGCCGATTCTCCCGCCAAAAGTGGAGGTCAGAACTGGTGGGGGCCAGTTGCTGGAAGCAGCAAAGGCCTGGGGTAGCTCACAAAAGGTGGCAAGCCTTTGAAGCTTCCCCTTCGTGGACTTGGCACCCCATCCCAGGATGTGCATTGTTTCAGACCCTCGAGAGAAGCAGGCTCTCGACCCAGGGGTCCAGAAACATATCTGGTGGTGGCAGCTGGTGAGCAGCCACTCAGCCTTGACACAAGTGTTAGGTCGTTTTTCAGGGGGCATCTCTAAGATGCCTTCTGAGTGCATTTTTCATTAAATCCCACACTGCGATCAGTGTGGGTTTAATGTGCTGAGAAGTTTCATACCAAAGTTCCCAGTTTTCAGTAAAGCCATCATGGTGCTGTGGAGTTCGTAATGACAAACTTCCAGCACCATATACTCTTAATGGCAGTACTGCACTTACAATGTATAAGAATTGGTTTAGACACTGTAGGGGTACAGGGCTCATGCACCTGTACCCTCACCACTGGTATAGTGCACCCAGCTAGAGGGGCGGCTGACCTATGTCAGGGCAGTGGGTTGTAGGCATAGCACACAAGGGTGTGTGCCATGTCGACTCTTCACTTTGTTCTGCACCAAAGCACGCAGCCTACAATGGCAGTGTGTGGGTGTAAAGGTACAGACAGGGCCTCCAAGGGTGGCACAATAAGTGCTGCAGCCCTTGGAGGTCTTCCCTGGCCAGTGCCCTTGGTGCCTATGGCACCATTTACAAGGGACTGACATGTGGCCAAAGAGTGCCAATTGGGTTTTGTTTAAATGCTGTTTTAGGGAAAGAACATAGGCCCTGGGTACCTGTTTGGCAGAAACCCAGGGCACACTCAGTCAAAGTACATCAGCAGTTTAGCAAAAAGCGGGGGCAACCATGCAAAACGAGGGCACTTTTTTACAATATGATCTCACCCAAAGCATGTTTAATCTTTCCTATTAGCAGAACACAGCTCAAGAGTCAAAAGTTGGAAGGTGTATGGCAGCAGTATTTCTGGATGCTCGTACACGAATTGATTTCACCTTAAATATTTAAGACTAAGCAAGAAAACTAACATTCTCTATTTAATTCACATGCACTCACCAGGATGAGAAGTTATGACGATAGTTCTACTGTCCAATGTAGAAATTGGTCTCTGGAAGCCACACAGTGCCTCAACCAGCTCGATCTCCATATGCATCAAGAGGTCGTCACCACGCCTGACAAAAAAAATAAGTGTCAATGCTGCGGAAGTCTTTAAACTTTGTACAAGCGTATGCAGTGCGGACAGTAACAGCTACAGCAGATTTGCTTAACAATATTTCAGTGGTGGGAATCATTTCCAGCCCTATTTGCTGCAAAATAGTCAGGCGGTCAGTTTGATCCCAGAATCATGGAAAATCCAGAGCATCCTCAATACTGTTTTGCTGAAAAGCTTCAAGTAACAGAACTCCAAAAGGGTTTTGAACCCTTTGAAAGATGTGCTTGCTAGGAGTCAGCGAATGTTCAGCTCTATTTTGGAATTTGTTTTGATGCAAACCAAACATTTACCACCCACAAATCTCTAGTCCAGCATCACCCAATCTGGGTAACAAACTACAGTCATCGGACAATGGATGCAAAATCCACAATAAAGACTCCACTGACCCTAGTACATAATGATGTTTTAGGGAGGCCCCATGATTTGGCCTGAAACAAATACAAAATCTCTACACAAGTACAGGATTACAAAGCTTACTTTTTAAAATTTTACAATAAGTGTTGTGCGGAGGAAACATTCTTTCAAATGAAATCAGTCACTAATTTACATTGGAGTGTAAAACACCATTTCCCAAATGCATGTTTGCAATTAAAAGTGTGTCTTTATCCTTTGGCGTCAGCATGAGTGAAACTGTCAGTTTCATTATCCCAACATGTACCACCAGTGAGTTAACTAGGCTGTTTTTGAAATGTAATCCGACAAAGCGTGAAAACAAAAGAAATCCAAGGTCCTGGCTAACGGCAGGAAACTGTGCAAGAGGATCATGAACACAGAAATGCCACTTGAAGGATAGCTAAGATTAGAAACATAAGGCAAAGCTGCATACTTGAAATAATACTCCAGGATGTTCATTTTCTTTTAAATACAAAAGCAGAAAAATATCACCCCCACCCATAGGAGCCCAAACAAACGACATTCTCATTTAGAAAACATGCAAGAGGCAGCATTTTTGTATAGAGAGAGTGCTCTAAGAGGCAACACCTACTGTGCAGTTAAACTAAAATATCAATTGGGAAGGACCAGGAAACTGAATTTGGTATAGAGATAGGGCAAAAAACCCTTTTTAACCATGCCCAAATTAAGCAAAAACAAACAGGTGACACAGGCATTGCCTTTAAAATTGAGAAAAGTTGACAATACTCCTTTGAAACATTCTAAAAGCAGTACATTCATGGTCTGCAGGGTCATTAAGCCTGCTCAAGTTCTGCATGAACTGGACCAGAATCTGCCTCCTTGTGAAGCCTTTTGTTGGAATACAGGGGCAGTCAGGCATTAGTACACTGCGGGGATCCTCCATTTCTGTGGGGTTTACCATGGATGTCCGAGACCATGAGTTCTATCGAATTGCAACTGGATAACCAATCAATTAATCTTTAGGCACTTGACTCTAAATAGCAAAGGTGACTAGTAAAAGCTTGATCTAAGTGGTAGATTAGAGGTGCAAATTAGGTAAACACTTAACATCAATGTCCAGTCAGTGTTTCATCTTTGAAAAAGAACATTTGCTTATTCCATCTTTAACAGGTCGATTTACCTTCCATTTAACAAAAGCAGAAGGTGCTCACACCTACTGAGACCAAGAAAGAAGAAGTCTGCAATGCCCTTTGGACATCAAGCTCTACAGTTCAAATCAGTGTCCAGTAAAACTGATGAAGGACTCCCTGGGACAGCTTTGCAAATTTCCAATAGAACATTTCTCCTCCTTCTAGAATGAGCTCTTTGCCTTCCTGAGAGGCGTTTCTTGCCTTTTTGGTAGCCAGTGAAAGAATAATACATGAAACTCTCCATCTCTCTATGGACTGAATAAAGTCTAGGTCACTTCTGAACGGGTCATATTTGACCAAGAGCAGAACAAGCTGATGATCTGCTCGTCTAACAACTAGTTCCTCTTCGATTCCATTAAATAGGGACGGCAATGGGGAGGGGGCTGTTTTGCCACCAGCTATGCAAATTTGTATATGGGCTGGTAGGAGGAGCAGGTCCTCGGCACCATACCTTGTTATGAAAATGTGCTCTGGACATATTGATCAATGATGTGTTTTCATCTGGAATGGGGAGGAGTGTGGGGCACATGATTTCATTGACAGACTAAATGAAGAGGACTTGAATTTACACTTCAAATGTCACATAAGTAGCCATCAAGTAGAATCTCAAGATACTGGGCATTACTGTGAAAGAGGATACACTTATTACCAAATAATTTAGGTAAGAGACTGCTCGTAAGCTTTTTTTTATATGCATGGAGCAGTCATCCCAAAAATGCATTACACAGTAGCCCCTATGGAGCATTGTTAAGAGCAAAGTGGAACCGTAGCATGAACACCAATTCAGTTGAGCAAGAACTTGTACTACAAAGATTTAAAGAATGGGGATACCCGGATGCTACCTTGAAGGCTGCCGTTTCGAGTGATCACAGAGACTAGGGAAGACCTTCTATATGGTATTACCCACAACAAAAGAGACCAGAACAAATATCAGATTTATCACTACCTATAGTAAGCAATTGGATGAAGTCTATGGAAACATTGGACAATTTCGAGATCTGATCCTGTGATTGGGAAAGTATCTCTGATGGTCCACGTGTGACATGTAGGAAAGGTCTATGCCTCAGGGTCAGAATAGGTGATAATTATATAATATCACTGGCCACTAAACAAAAGAGATGTACAAGTTTTTTTTCGTTTTTTTAAACTTGTTGCGAATGCAAAGCTTGCAATTTTAGAACTAGTGTACGAGTATCCCCCCTCCCCCCCGCCCACAGGAAGGTACTAGGGAGATCAGCAAGCACTTTACATGCAACGATTATACAGTATGTAGCTTGAAATACCAGCGTAAGAAATTCTATGTTTGTAGTACTATTCATCCATCCATTGAAGAAAAGGGTGCTGGAGCACATACGCAATGTAGACCGCAAGAATCCTGTTGCTAGATCCTTCAGGGGCTCCATAAAAGCAACAGTATTTTGGAGTCAATCAAATCCCCAAATCTGAAAGGGGAGAGTATCGTGAACTCAGCTCAGAAGGTTGGAAAGTTCATATATTGTTGGATACTAAGAATCTTCAAGGGCTGAACACTGAAGAACTCAACGTTCACCTGCGTCCAGGTTAGAAACAAGTTACCAGTAGTAGGAATAATGAGGGTGAATATGAATTCCATGTCTCCGATTTCCTCTTTTTCTTCATTTTTATGAGATATACAGGCCCAATTGGACATTACTAATATGTTCCTTATGGAGAATGTATATAACGTAATTGAATGTGTTCCCTCACATCATGGACTGAAAGACTATCATACGCCTGAGGACCTCCTGGAAGGTAACCTAGTTTGCAATGTCTGTCTTAACGGCACAGATCCCATTCTGACAAACTCTGCCGCTATTGGTGGCAGGTAGGTTTGCCCAAACAAAAATGGTTGTATTGCAGAGATTATTTTATTACTCTGGAAATCTTCCCCTCTTTTTACATAGGCCCTTCTTTCGCTCTTTGGGGCGATCTTATATGGCACAAGACGCGCCGCATTCTCAAACATTATTTGCCAGTGGACTGCGGTGGGCTCAATGTGCCTCACTTCGAACGATATTACTTGACCTCACAGCTACAGTGGAGGACGTGTTGGTTTGCAGGCTGCAATCTGGAAGATATGGCGACACTTGTGAGAAAGTGCCCATTTTGCATGGTTAGCCCCCTACTTTTTGCCTGGTTTTGATGTGGTTTAAAATGTAGAGCACAGGGTCCCTGCCATCCAGGTCCCCTGTGCCAGTGCTCCTTCCCTAAAACACACCCCCAATTGGTACTTCTACCTCCTGCAAGTCTCTAGTAAAGGGTACCTGGGGATTGGGAGCTGAAGAGGGTCCCTTGGCACCAAAACGACAAAGTCGACATGGCACCCTGCCTGGGGGTCATGCCAGCTAGCACTGCCTGACAGACAAGGCAAGTCACCCCTCTAGCAGGCCTCACAGACCTAAGGCAGGGTGCTCTATACTTCAGGTGAGGGCAGATCTGCATGAGCTTCTAAACAGATCCCAAGTCAGAACCCCTCTTCTCAGGAAGAGGACTTGTTATTCTCAGAGGGAACTGAGCCTGAAGACATTGGACCTTACCAGGCAGATCTCTTGGGCCCCTCTAGGATGGATCTGTGCCAGGGGCGAGAAACCGGTCCCACTCTTGAAAGCCTGAGGCAGCAAGCTGCTGCACAGGAAAGGGTGACATCAGTGGCACCCACAGGGTATATTGGGAGGATGGACTCCTATACACCGAGGCCAGAGACCCCACACCTGGTGCAACCAGGAGAGTGGTAGTGCCTCAGAGTTTGAGAGTTTCTTCTTACTTTGGTCCATGATATCCTCTTAGCTGGGCACCTTGGCCAGGATAAAACTTGGAGTAGGCTAGTCAACCACTTCTACTGTCCAGGGATGTCTCAGAAGGTGAAGGACTTGTCAATCCTGTGTCACCTACCAGGCCAGTGGCAAGGCAGGAAACCACTGAAAAGCCTCCTTGATTCCACCTTCCAATGGTTGGGGTACCATTTGAAAGGGTAGGAGTCAACAGGGTTGGTCCGTTGGGCCCTTCAACAGCCTCAGGGAACAAATATATTCTGATGGTAGTGGATCATGCCACAAGGTATCCTGAAGCTATGCCCCCAAGGGCCACCACTGCACCAATGGTGGCAAAAGCCCTCCTTGGTGTATTTACCAGGGTTGGTTTCCGAAAGAAGGTGGTATCAGACAGAGGTACAAACTTCATGCCTGCATACCTAAAACACACGTGGGATGGGTGTGGAGTTAACTTCAGATTCACCCCACCCTATCATCCACAAACCAATGGCCGGGTGGAGAGATTCAACCAGACATTGAAAGGCTTGATTGGTGGTGCTACCTGAAAAACTCAGAAGGAGAGGGGATGTCCACATTCCATACCTGCTTTTTGCCTACAGGCAAGTGCCACAGAAGGCAGTGGGTTTTCACCCTTTGAACTTTTGTTTGGGCACCCTGTTAGAAGTCCTCCAAGTCTAGTAAGAGAAGTTTGGGGAAAACCTTCCAAAGAACCAAAACAAGACATAGTGGACTGTAGGAAGGTGGAATCTGACTGCATGGTTGCGCCCACTTTTTTTCCTGGTGTTTTGCTGGTTTTCGACTTAGTTTGGCTGGGATCCTGCTATTCAGGACCCCAGCCTATCTGCTTTCCCCTTAAATTGATTGCATGTACTTTAGGTACACTCCAGATTGGATTCTGGGGTACCCTTGTGAGTCCCTAGTATATGGTATACTATGTACCCAGGGCATAGGTACCCCAGAGGCCTACCAGGGGCTGCAGCATGTATTATGCCACCCCTGGGAAGCCTTTTAAAATGACACAACAGGCCTGCTACAGCAGCCTGTGTAAGGTGGTGTATCCACCCCTTACTGAGATATAGGTTCCCTATATCTCTCCATATCACTGCACATGTAAACCTATCAGTCACCCCTATGGCAGGCCTTAACAATCCTGAAGGCAGGGTGCTGGGTTTCATGTGAGAGGGTGCCCATGCATGAGTAGAGCCCCTCTGCAGCTTTCGGAATCTTTATTCCGAGGTGGTTTGTGATGCAGCCAGACCATATACTCTTAAGTGCATTATAACCCCGCAGTAAATGCTAACTTGAGAATGGCTGCATGGAAAACTGTCGTGTTTGGTGTCAAACACCTTGGAATCATACCCCCACACCAGTAACTGGTGTGGGAGTATGATCCCACCCTTCTAGAGGGAGAGACATGCGAGCACCGGTATACCCGGTACCAGCTAACAGAGCCCTGGCATCAGAAAATGGATGCTGCAGCCACAGACACGAGTCTGCCCTCCTGCTGATGGACGAAACTCCGGCAGGGGAGGCCTAGACAATAGGTTTCCTGTCACAGGGAGGTGTGACCACCTCCCAGACAGGCTTTAGAGTATTGGGGCTGGGTGGGTGCACTCTCAGAGTGCTTTGAAGTCTGCACTGGGGGCACATTTGGTGTCCCTGTGCATAGTCCAGCTCAAACCGGTTGCAGGGGCACACAGCCCCTGCTCTGGCGCAAAACTGGACAAAGGAAATGGGTGTAGCCACCCCTCTTTCCTGACCCTCCCCTAGGTGGGTCCCCAGAGTTTGTCCCACCCCTTCCTTGGGTATAAAGTAGGAAACCCTGACTACAGGACTTTAGATTACACCTGGACTAAACTCTGATACCAGAAACCAAGTACTTTGACGATCTACACTACGCTGGATGACTGAAGAATCTCCCTTGGTGTAAAGGAGTTACTCCCCTGCAAGGCAGGCACCTTTAACGCAACTGACCGGTTGGCATCTCCGAGCTCCGACGGACTCCGAAGAATATTGCCACACAGGAGGTGGGTTTTCCGAGGTCTCTGAGGTCGATCTGTGCCCACAGCAAGTCTGAGGCCTGTATCCCTCGTGGAGACCGTGCAACCCGAACCCCTGGACACTGCGACCATTTGCAGAAGCAACAGCTTTCCGGCAACCCCTGAGGCTGAGCTTTGGGTTACTTGTAGCCCTGACCCCGAGCAGTAATTGCACCGAAGATTGCAGGCCTACACTTGAGTGTTCCGTGGGCCGCCATTTTGTGATTCCTCCGAGGTCCCTTTGCGATCCCTGGTCCGTTGACCTGTGGGTCCCCAAGAAGGCAACTCTAACTTTTATTGGGCTTCCCTGGTTGCTCCAGACGTGCCCTGACTCTCCATCGCTTGGGGAGTCCGCACAGAAGCATCTTTTCTCTTCCTGCGTGGGTTGCTGTTGCCAAGGCTTGTTGTGGTCAATCCGATCACCGACACCCCAGCACTCGACATCATTCGTGGGACAGCTCGAATCCGGCTCCTGGTCGTCGTCGTCGTCCCCGGGACCCCGTGGCTGCAGAGTCAAGCTTCACCTCTTCGCACCTGAAGCACCCGACATCGGTGGGCATTCGATTGCTCCACTCCTGGTCACTGGCTAGTGACCCAGACTCTGTCCCCTCTGCTTTCAGGTTCTTCACATCTTCGATCCAGGCTTGGATCACACCGGACACTTTTCTCCTTCGCGGCAGCAGCACTTTGCAGCAGATCGCCATTGAAAAGGACGATTCCCGACACCCTTTGACACCTATGCACCCGGCTTCCCTGGGTGAGGTAACTCGAGTACTCCGGTGCTCCCGTGGGTGTTGGCCCTAGAACCCCTTAAGTCTAAAGGGGTTTGCTCAAAGTCCTCTCCTAAGTGTCCTTTATCTTTAAAATTCCAACCGCGACTTTCCGCATTGAATCCTACGGCGATCGCGGCTGTGTTCTCACACTGCACACGTCCCCCGTGGGTCTCCTGTGTCACTACCTTGGGTGGTTCCTTGGGGTCCCAGCGATTCTACGTGCTCTAGGCACTGTGTCTAGTCAAGTTGTGGTTCTTGTACCACTTTCTTAGTATATGGTTTGGTCTCCCCCTGGAGCCCACTGTGTATTGTGCTATTTACTGTCGTTTTAATACTGTGTATCTTGAACTCTAATCTCATAAAGGGATTAGTAGTTAGTGTTTAGAAATAAATACATATATTTTATATATATCTTGTGTGGTTCTCCCTTCATTTAATTATTCAAGAGGTTATAATCTGGTAAACCAAGCTGCTTTACACTCCTTCAAGACTTAGCCTGAAGGCTGCTCTCCATAGCTACCACTAGAATAGCTTTCAATAAAGGTTGTCTTTAAACCTATCATCAATAAGGGTTGTTTGGACTGGTGCAAGGTGCCCACTATAACTAGTGGACAGCATATGCCAGGCCAACTTCTCACATGGACTATGTGCTTGGCCTTCGTTCCAGGATGGCTAAGTACATGGAGAAAGCAAGCCAAAACCTTCAGGCCAGCCAAGAACTGCAAAAGCAGTGGTGTGACCAAAATGCTACTCTGGTAGAATTGAAACCAGGGCAGAAGGTATGGGTATTGGAGCATGTGGCCCCTAGGGCCTTCAAAGACAAGTGGAGTGGGCCCTACCCTGTTCTTGAAAGAAAAGGGGAGGTCACCTATCTTGTGTACATTGGCAGTTGCAAACACCTCAAAAGGGTAATACATGTCAACCACCTGAAGCCCTATTATGATAGAGCTGACATGACCATGCTCATGGTTACAGAGGAGGATGAACCTGATCTCGTCTCCAGCAAACCATAAGATGGGTCTGAGGATGGAGTGGTCTTTTCAGACACTCTCACTACCGAACAGCAAGCTGACTGCAGGCATGTCCTAAGTCAGAATGCTGAGCTCTTCACTCTGACCCCTGGTCAGACTAGCTGGTGAACCCATGATGTGGACACTGGTGACAGCCTACCTGTCAAAAACAAAATTTAAAGGCAGTCTGATAATGTCAGAGAGCATCCAAGCTGAAGTCAACAAGATGCTGGAATTGGGTGTCATTGAACCCTCAGAGAGCCCCTGGGCCAGCCCAGTTGTCTTAGTCCCTAAACCTCACTCCGAGGGTGAAAAGAAAGAAATGAGGTTGTGTATGGACTATAGGGGCCTCAATGTTGTGACAAAAACTGATGCACACCCAATCCCTAGAGCAGATGAACTAATTGACAGGTTAGGGGCAATCAAATATCCTCAGTACCTTTGATATCACATCTGGGTACTGGCAGATAGGTCTGACCCCTGGAGCAAAGAAGAATTTGCATTCTCCACTCCAAATGGGCACTTCCAGTTTACTGTGATATCCTTTGGATTAAAGAATGCCCCTGCCACCTTCCAACAAATGGTGAACAATGTCCTTGCTGGGTTGGAATCCTTTAGTGCAGCTTATCTTGATGATATTGGTGTTTATATCTCCACCTGGCAGGATCACCTGATCTACCATGGCAAGGTCCTGGAGGCTCTGAGAAGTGCAGGCGTCACTATCAAGACAAGCAAATAAATGCCAGATTGGGCAACTCAAGATTCAGACCATTCGGGACTGGGTAGTTTCAACAACCCAGACCCAAGTCAGGGCATTCCTAGGCTTGACTGGGCACTATAGGAGGTTTGTGAAGGACTATGGATCCATAGTGACTCCCCTCACAGAACCTACCTCCAAGATGCCCAAGAAAGTAAACAGGACAGTGGGCTGTCAAAAGGCTTTTGACACTTTGAAGGATGCAATGTGCTCCTCCCCATTCCTGAAAGCTCCAGACTATACCAAGCAGTTCACTGTGCAGACAGATGCCTCTGAGCATGAAATAGGTGCAGTCCTAGCCCAAACAAATGATGGACATGACCAACATGTTGCTTTTATAAGCAGAACACTACTCCCTACAGAACAGCGTTGGCGTGCCATAGAGAGGGAAGCCTTTGCTGTGCTCTGGGGCCTGAAGAAGTTGAGGCCATTTCTGTTTGCCACTCACCTCCAAGTTCAGACAGACCACAGGCCTCTCAGGTGGATACAACAGATGAAAGGTGAGAACCCCAAACTGCTAAGATGGGCCATATCCCTAAAGGGAATTAACTTCACAGTGGAACACAGACCTGGGACTGCCCATGCCAATGCAGATGGCCTTTCTAGGTTCTTCCACTTGGAAGATGAAGACTCTCCAGGGGAAGATTAGTTCATCTCTTTCGTTTTTTGGGGTGGGGTAACGTGAGAAAGTGCCCCTTTTGGATGGCTAACACCCCCCCCCCCTCCTTCTTTCTTTGATGTGGTTTCAAACCTAGTGCACAGGGTCCCTGCCAACCAGGTGCTGTGTGCCAGTGCTCCTTCCCCAACAAACTCCCAATTGGTATTTCTGCCCCCTGTAAGTCCTTAGTAACTGGTACCCTGGGTATCTAGGGCCTGAGAAGTGAAGAGGGTCCCTTGGGACCCCCCCTCACTGGGACCATGCCACTGCAGCCTGCACGCCCCTGTGAGGGAGAAAACGACAATCGACATGGCACCCTGTCTGGGTGCCATGCCAGCTAACCTCGCCTGGCAGCTTAGGTAAGTCGCCCCTCTAGCAGGCCTCACAGCCCTAAGGCAGGGTGCACTTTACTACAGGTGAGGGCATATCTGCTTAAGGAGATATGCCCCTACAATATTGGGCACCATTTCCCAATATTGTAAGTGCCAGTGAAGCCATAGAGAGTACATGGTCTGAATACTTGAAAACTCGAGTTCCACAGTATCAGGTGGCTTTACTGAATACAGGAGTGTTTGGTACCAGACTACTCCTTTCAATAAACCCACACTCATGCCAGTGTGAGATTTATTGTACCATGTACTCAGAGGTGCCCTCTGAATCCCTACCAACCCTGGTGTGGTCTCTGACCGGCTGTAGGCAGCCAGCCACCACCAGACATGTTTCTGGACCGCTGGGTAGAGAGCCCCTGCTCTCTGGGACCATAAACAAAGCACATCCTGGGCAGAGGTGTCATGCCTCCTCCCCTAGGATGGGCCAGTGCTTGAAGAAGGGAAGCTTCAAAGGCCTGCTGCCTTTGTAATGCGACCCCCAGCCTCTGCTGCTAGCAGATGGCAAGCCCTGGTTTACACCCCCACTTTGGGCGGGAGAACTGGCAGGAAAATTCAAAAGATAGGTGTGCCCACCTCTGCCAACCCCAACCCTAAATTGGGGGGGGGGGGGGGGAGGAAGCGAGGTGAAGCACACTTCAGTCCCTGCTATCTTGAGGATGGGGGGACCCCCTCCAATCAGGGCTAGGTCTAGGCCCCCTCCCACAGGTGGGTGGCATAATAGAGGGTGTAGTCACCCCTGGTGAGGTGTCCATTGGTCCTACCTGCTACTTCCCCAAAACTGAATTTAGTATTTAGGTGGCTCCCCCAGACCTGGACCCCAGATCTACGACGACCTTAGAAGAAAGAAGACACCCTGCAAGAGAAGCCAGAAGACTACATCTGCCTTGGCCCCAGCCCTACCAGCCGGTCTCCAGCTTCGACGAAACCTGCGACATGTCTTGCAGCACAACCTCCAAAACCCCTGGGAGGACTGTTGCCGTCAATAAAGACTCCAATCTCCCGAAGACAGGACCTGTCAGAAGAAACAGACTCCAAAGACTAGATCCAGGCAGATCCGCGTCCCCACCCCCGTCTGCACCAGACGCCCACGGCCCGAGTTGGTCACCTGTGCAATGAAGTCCCCCGGTGATCCCCACCTTGTGTCCAGCGTTGGCTGACCTCTCCTGCCCTCCACGACGGCACCTGCAGTGTGAATCCAGAAGCTCCCCCATACCGCAACAGGCTCCGGTAAGAAGATTCCGATGTCCAAAAGGCACCCCTGCACCCGAAGCACCTTGGCCTTTGTAAGCTGAACCAACAGTATCCCAACTTACCTCTGCTGTCGTTGGTCTTCCTCATACAACCTTTGGTGCCACGCCTGCAGCCTCTTTGCCGACCAAAGAATCCAGATTGAAAAGCACTGGGCGCACAACGACGAATTTGCACCCTACCCCACCCGCCCGTGTGCCACTGGTGGTGTATGTTTGGTGCTGCATTGTGCCCCAGGTGCTTAACCTAACCCCCAGAGCTTGGCCCCTGCAACCGATTTACTTACCTGCAAGCAGTGTGGCTCCAGAAGTTTGTAAGTGTCGATTTTTGAAAGTGAAAAACTTTTTTTAATTAAAAAAATACTTACCTGATTACAAGTACAAACAAAGTATAATTTTATAAAATTGATCTGGATCTCCTTTAGTCATGTGTCCATTATTGATCACTGTTGTGCAATAAATGTCTTAAACTCCTCTGTGTTAGGCCGAAGGCTGCTCGCCCACAGTACCACTTATAGAGCACTTTGGGTTTTGCATTGAGCCCTGTACTCTTTTGGGGAACCCCTGACTCTGTGCATGGTATTACCACCTGGTGGCAATATCATATACAGAGCCAGCTTCCTACAACACTTCTTCCCCATTGGTATCTGTAATGGTTGCTTAACATTTTTCATCCCCTCGCCAAGGCGCCACTACCAAGCGTCCTTCTCCTTCAAGTTGCGTTATGACAGCTTTCACAGGGCCCTATTTATCAAAGGCTTAACTGCCATTGTGTGGCATGCCGTGGGGGCTCACGTTGACCTCCCTTATGGAGGTGGAACCCTGGCACGCAGCAGGACTGCACAGAGTAGGCGACTTTCATCGGGATGGGGCTCTCCTATCATTAGAGGACCTACTGGCCGACTTTGAGCTTCCGCCGGGTCAATTCCTTTTGTACGCTTCCTTGTTGGGCCAGTCCTAGGGAGACATGCAACAGGAGCCCCAGCAGCATCTCACCATGCAATATCTACATGCACAGGGTGCAGGTAGCGACCTGACCCGATAGGTGTCACCTACAGACACAGATACCACCCTCACTATGCTGTGCAGATACTGGGACGCAGACCTAAGACGCAAATGCACAGATGGAGAATGGCAGGCTATCTTAGCTTATCCTACCCTAGTGTCTTGAAATGGCCGCTTTATATTAATGCAACTTTATATCTTGCACAGAGCTTATTTAACTCCCAGCAAAATCAAATCGATATTTTAAATCGTACTGATTCGGCCTGTCCCCGCTACCTTGCCCCCGATGGAGCTCCTGCACATGATCTGGTCCTGCCGGTCACTGAAAAACTACTGGAGGGGTGTCTTTACACACTTAACGCGATGCATGGGCACCACTGTGGACTATACCTGGGAGGAGTGTATACCGGATCTCAATCGTGGCAGTAAGAAATACAGAGCGGCGACACGATTTGCAGACCAGGCCCTTATCTTGGAAAAACCGATACCTGGGATGCGCTTTTGGAGAAGCTCCGTGAGGGTGCACAAGATGCAGACACACTCCCTTGAGGATTCCAGCAGACCACCCCCCCCCCACCCCCTCACTCCCCTCCCTCCCCACGCTCATCCCTGGTGGCAGCTGAGGCCCTACCAATACATACATACCATACAATACATCAATGCGTGACTTGTTTTGGCATGGTTTTTGTAAACCATATTGGTGTGGGAGTTGCCGGGCCCTCACCATTATAACAAATACTGGCAAAAGCAAAAATTGCTTTGGTCTCAAAAAGCACACGTTGCACAGTAGTTCCTGGCACTGAACAAAACAACTGTGTGTCGATATGCTCCTTGCGTAAGAACAGAATGCGGTCACTCGCAGTGAAGCTAGCCGATAGAGAGAGAGACAATATTTTAATAAACACAAGGTCACGGTTAACGCCAGACCTAATTAGGGGCCCAATTATTAAATAAAGTGCACCCATGTATTTGCATTAAGTGCAGATATACGACTTTTGTGTATTCACAAGACTTTACAGAAGTAGGCCAAGAAATAGTACTAGAAAATATTTGTGAACTGCATTTTAGCATGAGCAAATATGCAGGTGTAGATTTGCTCATGAAAAAATCTGAGTATTTGCAAGTTTACTTTCCCTCCAACCACTTTTTTCCCAACCCTGGAAGAAGTTTCATGTCTGCCATTGTCAGGAGTAAATATCCAACCTCTCTCAGTATGGGAAAAGATTAGAGAAGCGTTGGTGAAAACCCTTAAAACATCCAAGTTAGTAGGTTTGGAAAGACTCAAAAGGGCATTCCAGGCATGGAACTGTTGCTTACTATTACTTTCAGCCCCAGTATGTAGATCTGCGGAAACGTGGCAACATAAGGGAATTGCTAGTAGTCAAGCCCTACTATGGAAGGAGCACTGGCATAATCAGAGAGGCTTCATCAGAGCTCTTATATAATGAGATTGCTGCCATAATTTGTCGCTGCATTACATGGTACAAAAGGAACAAGTGGATTTTGTTACAGAACAAGTAGATTTATGAAGCAACCTGCCCCATGGACAAGTAGATATTTTATTAAATTCCACACCCCTGTGGGATGTATAGAGTTATTATGAAGCTGCCATCTGGGACACCCATGTTATGCACGATTTTGTTGAGATTCAGGTATTTTTTTGTTTTTCCTATTAGGGTTGGAATCCAGTGAAAATATAAGTAATTTTGTTCATATAAATGAGGATTTTGGATGGTAAACACGATCTGTGTATGACAGGACACAACCTTCTATGCCGTTTTTAATTCATATAAAGAATCTCGCACTATATCTATTTGCATGTTAAGTACCAGACGATCGCACCAGATCTCAATATCTGTTGATATATTTACTAGTTTTGATAGGATATAAATTTAGTTTTGTAGTCCTGTTGCTAGCCTTACTGAAATGTAGGCTTTCCAACATGGAGCCTCTGTAATACCGACTGATTTGAGATTTTGTTGACCGTCAGTTATGTCCAGTATTGCAATTACTTAATTTAAAGTCTATTGTTCTATCTCTACCCGTGAGCAGGGCCATATGGCCAAAACAGGTATTGTTCTTTGCTCAATCACAATAAATTAACTACACTTTAATTGCAAACTTCGGCGTGATGTCTTTCAATACAACGGATTTGGATAGAATACGGATAACAAGTTAGACCTAGAGCTGAACCAGGAGTTAAGTGATGACTCTTCTGTGAAGGCGATATACTTTCAATGCAAGCGATGAATGATTCTGAAAGAATGGTGCTAGACACGGCGCTTGTTTTAGTTGGGAATTATCAACCACCTCAATTAGGTAAAAGTAGTACTCAGGACTTCTCCATTACTGTTAAAAACTATCAGGTTCATGAACATGGGTCTCGTTCACCAAGCTGGTGGCACAGACTAGGAAATCTGGCTTTCCCAGAAAGTGTGAAAAGCTCATTTTGTGCTTAGTTCAAAGGCAGGACCCATTAATCTGGAGAGGACAATATTAGATTTCAAAGATGAGTATAACAAGGGAGACAATTTTTTAAAACCTTGCAGACCATTTTCTTTTAATAACATAAAAAAGGACAGTTTAAAAGGATTTTCTAAATGCAGAGATAGTTGCAAGGTGCACTTGAAGGCCAGCCAGCACCATGGAGAAAGATATGGCAGCACGGTTTTCTAGACACCAGATGCAGAATTTCTTTCACTTGAAAGTGCAAGAAACCCCGGTGAATAACCATCATTTAACATGGTCATGAAGTCTGAGGCACACCTAGTGGCCATGCAGTAAGATATCAGGAGTGGAGCAGTCAAGATCAGTCATGGGATTCCTCGCCACCGACGGGACCTGACGCCATCCGAACACGGATCGCGCTTCGCTTGCTTAAAGAACTACCCCCTGCCTCTGACACGGACCTTCGCTGCAGAGACAGAATCACTTGACCAAGGAATCCGATATGCACCTTTATCCTTAAGGGTACCTATCTTCATTCCACGTCCTGACACGGACCTGAATCTTGCGGATCTCCTTACTGTGGCGAGATTCTACAACCCAACACGGATCTACCTTTTGCGGATACCACAACTTTACCTTGGCAAGATTACATTACCCTTCATTCACCCTGAAGAAGCCCATGTTTGGGCGAAACGCGTTGGCTGTGCATTTATGAAAACCCAGCATTTCTGCAATAAAGACACACCAAGGCTACAAATAGCGACGTGGACTCATTTTTTCAATACAGAGACCTTGTAACTTACTGTCTATACATGTTGCCTCTCATACCCCCAGGATGAATCAGTCATGGAAGGTTTATGTAGATCTCAGAATTATTTATTTTTTAAGGCCCTTTTTTTGTTCGGATACCTTGCATACAAGGTGGTTCTGTGTGATCACCCCAGCATGTGTGGGCAATCTGAGAGTCTCCTGGTGCATTCCTACCATCAAATTCTTCAGGAAGCACCACCACTTAAGATTTAAAGTGGCTGGCAAAAATATTTATTGGTCCAACGTCCCGATCACTGGCTCAACAGGTACTGCAGACATTGTTCCAAAGGGCTCATATGCAAACTCCAGTCTGAAATCATAAATCCCAACTGCGAGGCATTCTCCTGGGTTCCAGGTAGAGCGAGTGGTAATGGACAGTAGTATTTTTTGTGGGTATGTTTATAGTTCCTATCAAAGGGCAACAATACTACTGCACTTTAACTGTATAGGCAAGTTACTCCCTTTAGACACCAGACTTAAGGTAGCGAAGTTGAGCAGTCAAAGCTTACTCAGACAGAGTTTGTGTGTTATATCAGGTCCCTACTTTAAGGTAGTAAAATAAAAAAATAAAAAAAACACGTTTGCAGGTAGCAAATAGTCAGTTAAAAAGAACACAGAAATCCCCGGAAGTTCTACCAACTCAAGGAGTAGTAACAAACTCCCAAACAATTACTAGGCACTAGACTACTGATAACATGAGCCACATAGTCAATATTTATGAGGGTTGGTTCGAGTCTGATCTAGGATCGATGGGACGACCCGAGTCCCAATTTCTTAGAAAGCGCTTAATTTCAAATGAGCACAGAAGGTGGGTAAGGGATACAGATATGAAAACTCTTGTGCCAAAACCTGGTGCTGGATTAACTTGGGTGGAATGCTCTATCTATTTTGAAATAAAAGGATGCATCCATAAAAAATAGCCAAGGGCCACAATAAAGCATCACCCCTTTAAGTGTCAGATATACCTACCACCAAATTAGAAGTCGCCCTGTGAAGTATCCATTGAGCCCAGTTTTCCTAGTGAACAAATATCTGGTTAAGGACCATGTCCACCATGGTCATTTTGACAACCAGTCACAGAGCCTATAGGTAACCCAGGTTTTGAGTTTGACCACACTGACTAGTTGGCTAGTGTAGGAAGGCACTTTATATAGTATACCAAAAAGGAGGTATACTGTGCGAAGAGTCCAGGTATCCCTAATGAGTGGACAGGGGCTTGCTCTAGCAATCCCAAGGTGATCCCTTAGGGTGCAGTGTGGTCAAGCAGCCTTAGGCGTATCAGAGAGTAGTGTTAGACATCTGCTACATACACACAGTCAAATGATGCACACGACTCAATAAGGAGATCCATACCAATTTATAAGAGTAACAAGTATCATTATAAATATTTCAGCACCAAAATCATCACCATCAGGTAAGTAAGTGTGTTTGGGGGAAGGGGGCAGTCCGTCTGAACCAACAAGGAGGTTCAGGTCTCTTCTGGGATATGTGGGGACACCTTTGGTCCTCTTCTCCTTCAGCCGAGGCAGCATCAGCTCTTTGAAGCTCCCTGCCTTGGGATGCTAATTTACTGTCCATCCTGCTGTTGGGGGTGTAAAACACCCTCTACCGGAGGAGGCTTTTTCCGGACCTCCCGAGAGCGTGAGCTGTCACCACTGGGGGTCAGAAACTAGTCTGTGGTGGCAGGCTGGTCAAAACCAGTCAGCCAGCACACTAGTAATTGGTAGATTTTCAGGGGCCATCTCTACAGCGTCATCTGGGTGCATGTATTAATAAATAAACCACTGGAATCAGCGTGGGTTTATTAAGTCAAGATGTCTGATACCAAGTCTCTTGGGGGTTCAGTGAAGCCATCATGTAGCTGGGGAACTAGTTTTACACCAGTGTGCAGCACATATTGTATTGTAATTGCATTTATATAGCGCTTACTAGCCCTATTTAAAATGGCTTCCGTGGTCACTCTCACTGGCAGAAATTGACCTGGCCAGCACAGGGGTATATGTGCTCATGCATATATGTCCACACATGTAGTATAGTGCACCCTACCTTAAGGGTGTAAGTCCTGCCGTAAGGATGACTTATTTATACTGCATGCAGTGTCTGTAGGCATGGCACACAGGGGTGTGTGCGCCATGTCATGTTTTCGCATTTGTCTGCACCAAGACATGCAGCCTGCAATGGCAGTCTGCTTGAGTTAGGTGAGGGGGTCCCTTAGGGTGGCACAATACATGCTGCAGCCCTTGGGGACCCTCTTTAGTACCCATGCTCGAGATACCTGGGGTACCATTTACTAGGGGACTTACAGGTGTTGCCAGAGTTCTTGCCAATTGGGGGAACAATTGTACAGTTTTAGGAACATGGACCGAATTATTCACTAGTCCATTCTACCAAAGATACATCCTTTATGCACGTCCAAGGCATGATTAAGGCACTTAACCACAATTACAGGGACTGGGCTACCCTCTCTCACTGCAAAGAAAAGTAAGTAGAACTCTCTACGCATCGGTACAGGTAAAAATGCCAGTGGACTTATCTTGCTGCCACCGCTTTGACGTAGGCAGTAAACACTCGCTCCAAGAGGAGAACCACCCTGGGGTAAGTCCCTAAATGTCTGGGCAAAGCAGAGGACATACAAAAACATCAGCAGACAGCTAGTTACAACCATGTACACATAGATAGATTGAAGTTAGACTGTCCCAATTTTAAGGTATTGTGATCAGAGCAGTACCCCCTTCCACATGTTAAACAGTTACAAAAAACAGTTTTACCTTTAGAAAAAACAAGTTCCCATGAAAAACATTTAGTCCGATTTCCAATTCATAGACACCTCAATGTTCTAGCAAGTGAGAAAAAGGATTTACCTTGTAAATATGCTGTGATCTTTTTGATCCAAGACGATGACTATGTCCCCTGGTTCCAATCCTGGTTCTTGGTCACCTTCTCCATGGAATGTAATCTTCTGACCATCTCTCATGCCTTCAAAAATAAAATTGATCAATTAAATAGATAAGAGAGACAGAGTCCCATCATACAGTTTCCGTGGTGGAAAAAAAACCCTTATGTTTCAACCCAAGCCCCTTTCATCATGATCTGCATGAACATTTCTTACTAGTTCCTACTGTATAGATAAATGCGTTCAACGTATCGTAGAAATGCTACTCTTTCCAGTCCATATTTCTCAACATACCTACTGTCTCATTGAGACCAGCTTTGCTGAAGGAGGTTACACACAAAGCATACATCAAATGAAAACTGTGGCTACTGTCCCCTCTTACCAGCAGATCAGAGTTCAGAATTACAAGCTGTAGGAAGCTGAATCTTTATACAGTATACCAAAAAAGAGGTACACTGAGCAAAGAGTCCAGGTATCCCTTATAAGTGGGCAGGGGCTTGCTCTAGAAATCTCAAGGTGGTGGGGGGCAGCCTGAGGCTCATCGGAGAGCAGTGTTAGACATCTGCTATATATGCACATTCAATAAATTATACACACAACTCAATAAGGAGATCCATATCAATTTATAAAAATAACCGCTATATATATATATATATATATATATATATATATATATATATATATATATATATATGCACCAAAATCATCATGATCAGGTAAGTACGTTTCGAGTTAGAAATATTCACAGGTGTTAATAGTACAATTTCTGGAAGCGTTTGTTATCCTATGGAGGTTATGCATATACTGCATACAGGTACAGTACAGGAATTTACAGGACCAATTTTCCAGAGTTAAGGTGAGTTTGGGGCAGGGTCCAAGGCAGCCCCAACAGGTCACCACGGACAGCACTGGGGCGGCCGGGTGCAGAGGTGCAATAAAGCATTGGATGCCCAGCTGATGTCCAAGGGGGTCGGTCCAGTCAAAAAGAGGCTGGAGACTTGTGTAGAATACAAAGTGCTTGCCCTAGCTCCCTTTCGTTTTTCATACCCTGCTGATGCTAAACCAGTTGGGACCTATTTCTGAGGGTGAGATCTTGAATTCCATCCAAGATCTGTAGTGCATTTGTCAAGCTCAATTTTCTTTTGGACACGCAAGTCAACTATCCTTTTTGAGGTGCAACTCCTCAAGTCGATCAGGTTTTGACACTCCGTTTTTGGAGCTGGCTAAAAATGTTTGTGTCCATCGTGTGTGAGCTAGGACCAGAATCTTGCCAAGGCACTACAAGTTTGAGTACAAGATGGTCCACAGTCTCTTGTCATACGCTGCTTCACAGAGCCCAGTGCACCACAAACAATAAAGCAGTGTTTGCCATTCTCCCGCACACCCATTAGCGTACTCCTTGAATTATTAGACACACCCTCAAATGAAACTCAAGAAAGCCATTTGCATCCCAATTTGTGTGCACTGTGCCCGTAGTCAATTCCTTAACTTTGCTGGTCTTTTTGGACTGAAATACCACACACACAAGAGACTCTTTGCTGTACCTTGGCAAGAGACCTTACATACCCAATGGATGCTATTAAAGGGAAATGCTATTTTGTTTCTGAAGAAAAGTGGTTTGTGGAATGTAGTGTAAGCATGTCTATAAACAGAACTAAAAAGTATCACATGTTCAGCAAGAGTTCATCAATCCATTTTCTTGTTGCAGCCCTGGGGACAAACCTTTCTGCATCTCAACGTTTGTTCACACAATTATGCATCATAGAACTACAAAAATTGAGAAAAAAACCTTTGCATTTGGCACTGGTATTTACACAATGCAGTTACCCAGCTGCTTAACAGTGTAGGACTTGGGATCAAACATTACACCAATCAAGTAATTAACATTATGAAGCCCCAGGCAATAAAAATGTATGTACCTTAAGAACGTTTTTTTTACCTTTATCCAAGTGAACTTCTAGTATCTTCTTTTCCCTTACAATTTTCCTTCCATTGCAGCTTTTACATTTGTCTTTTGGATTGATTCGCTCTCCTTGGCCCTGGCATTCCATGCACATGGATTGGATCTGTTGGACCATTCCTGGCCCGATTTGGTGAATTCTTATTTGCATGCCAGTGCCTCTGCATGTAGGACAGCATTCCACCGCACCTTTTTTACCACCACGACCTGAATTGAAAAAAAAACATTTCTGATGAGACTCAAGATCAAAAATGTATCTGCCAAATGGAAAAGCAAGCATTGAACCCAATTAAAGGAGGCCAAGATGAAATTTTACAGTTTGTTACATCCATACATTTGAAAATCAGACAAGAGACTAGCAGGATTACCTTTAAATTTACTGTGTCAGGAATGAGTTGTAAGACACGTTAATAGGAATCAGCACAAGAATGTCTAGTATCCATTCAACAGTTTGCAAGAAAGCTCAGTGAATTAAATGCTTAATGCATACAACCTGATGTGCCCTGTAGGTCATTGAGTACTGGCAATGCTTGCATTAAATCTCTACTTTCCTGGCCATCCTCCTGAAGCATGAGGCCCATACTGTGCTCTCACTACCACTCCTCAATTTTCTTCTCCTCCGAAATATACGTTTTTTGCTCCGATCATTCGGGTGAAACTGCTCTTTCATCAATTCTCCCTTCAAGGGATGAAACTCTTTCCCCTACTTGAACCATTCGTTTTTTTTGCCACTTCATACATTTGGTATAGGACTTGTTCTTAGCTTTCTCTCTGCAATCATTCAATGTCTTGATACACTTTTCCCATCCATGCTGTTTACCACTTTTATTACAGCCCTTGCTTCTAGCATCTGTTCATTCAATAGTTCATGTAATTTCTACACCAACAAATGCCAGATCACGCCACTTTGTTCAGCAGTTTATAAATTGAGCACATTCATCTGGCTGTTAATTACAGACTAAAGAATTAGCAAAAACGGTGGTTATGTACAAAACCACACATTGATTACACAGTAAGAGGACATGGAGGTAAGTAAACCAAGCACGTAGATATTTGTTTGCACACAGTTCAAAAATATTGTTTATGGCCGTATTAGGGAGCAATCTTAAGTCCCAAGTCAAAGCAGAACGGCGTTCAGCCAATCCTAGAAGAACGACAACAGCAAATGCGCACAATCAGTTCATCATTGCACTCCTCAGACACAGGGGTACTAATCTAGTGGGAAATGGGATATCACAAGAAGGAATGGCGGATTTCCACTGCTGCGTTCCAACATTTTGTAAGGCCAGCTATTCTGCATCAACTGGGTAGCAGTTTGTGGTACCCCAAAAAGTAAAGCCTAAAGTAATTGTGTTGCTAAGCAAAAGAAACAAGCATTTGCAATGCAATAGGTCTCGCATTTACGCGAGTTTGAGCTATTGACATTGCAAATGACAATGCCTTTATTTTTGTTTTAAAACATAAATAAAAGGCATTGTCATTTACAATGCCAATAGCTTAAACTCACGTAAATGCGAGACCTATTGCATTGCAAATGCTTGTTTCTATTGAGTTCCGCTGCTTTGCAGTAGGCTTGTGTTCTATAGATCTCGTCCATACATACATACAAGTCTGTGAGATCACACAGTTGTTTTTGCTCTAGACCCCGTATTCCTTCCTCTAGAGTTAGCCAAAAGAAGCCAAAGAAAATATGAAGAAGTGGGTCTGTGAAATCACATCAGAGACCACCAATTCTGTGAGGTCACCATTAAAAGAAGTCCACCTGATCCACTAAACACTGTGATGCCCTTTAGTCTTTCCCGCTTTACGTCAGTCAATCAACGGCATTTGTTGATTGACGTTGATTGAGAGCCTCGATGTTAAACAGCTCTTCAGAGCAGATTTGTGTTTTATGGAGAGGGAGGATGTATTCATTAAGGCAGGTGCAGTCCTCATCAACATTTCCTATTCTATTGTTTTGCATTTCAAACATGGTGCTGCATTTAGTTATTTAATTTTGTGATGTATATAATAGCGTTGTGCCCAATCGCAGTCAGTTCACCGCATATTGGGCTTTACAGTACTAGCAACATTCAACAGCAACAGAGCAATGACAGCTAAACTCAGTGCATAATCCGTGAAAGAGATTTGGCCCCGAGCCGGAGGAAGTGGCTGTGAACACAGTCATTGTTCAGCTCTCTGTTAATGACGGGTTGTGAGTTCAAGGCCTGCTTAAACAGGGTCCTTTTCTGTTGTTTGCAAAACAGTGGGTGGTTGCCTTGGGAGAGAGGGAACTGGAATTATATCGAAAGATGTGACTGTCCCTCTTGCGTTTTAGTCCTTGTCTGTGGCAATTAAACACAAAAAAACAATGACGTAATTTCTTTTTGGAGAAGATTCTTTGTTCACTTTAAAAATATCACTTACCATAAGAAACAAGGCTGGCACCGGCCTGGGGCTCCTCCGGTCTTCGGGACACTAGGTTCCTGGTGAAGCTGCACAGAGAAGGAGCGGGGCAGCCTCATGTTTTGCGGCTGGCGAGGACGGAAGGGGGACAGGAGATGTGCACATCGCGTGTCTGTACGTGCGTTTTCACGTTCACGGGCGCGTTCACAATTGCAGTCTGTCCTGCGTGTGCACATCTCCTGTCTCCCTTCCGAAGCAAGTAGGTAACAATACATCTCGCTAGCGACAGCGCTTCGCGCTGCGTCGCTAGGCGAGACCTAAAGCACAAGTTACTAACTTGTGTAACGATATATCTGTAAGAGACAGTAGTTAGTGATAGATTCCTTACCTTAGAATATCCCCAGGCGTCAGGCTGGATCCGGAAAGTTTTGCGTAGCAGTGCCCTCTGCGCGTCGGTAGGCGGCGTCGTGCGGCTCCGCGTCCGTCGTCGGCGTCGTGATCGCCGGGATGACGTCGCGGGCAGTACTTAGGCGCCGCCCCTGCGCGCTGACGTCAGTTCTGTACACGACTTTCCGCGCCAGGAACGCAGAGCCATGCAAGAAGCTGACACAGGTGTCTGAAAAATACTAGGGCCCTGAAAGGGATGTCCTTAACCCTAGAAATCAGTTCGCAGAACGGGGAGGATGGGTGGGCGGTAAGGAATCTATCACTAACTACTGTCTCTTACAGATATATCGTTACACAAGTTAGTAACTTGTGCATCTGAAAGAGACACGTTAGTGATAGATTCCTTACCTTAGAATAGATACCCCAGCAATACCAACCCCGGTGGTGGGTCTGCGAACAAAGATCAGACAAGGAAGTCCTGGAGGACAGAACGGCCAAAGAAGCCGTCCCTCCGGACCTGACTGTCAAGGCAGTAATGTCTAGTAAACGTGTGCAGCGAGGCCCACGTAGCCGCCTGACAGATAACCGGCAGCGGAACACCGCGGCCCAAGGCCGCGGTAGCAGCCGTTGCCCTGGTGGAATGGGCACGCAGCCCAACAGGAGGTTCCTTTTAGCCAAAGAATAGCAGGCCTTGATGCACAAGGTAACCCAGCGGGAGATGGTCCTCTTGTGCACCGCCCGACCTTTTGGCGCCCACGTAGCCAACAAAGAGCTGGTCATCCACCCGGAAGTGTTTTGTGCGGTCAATATAAAAAGAGAGCGCACGTTTTGGGTCCAGACGGTGGAGCCTCTCTTCCTCTCTGGAAGGATGCGGAGGCGGAAAGAAGGTGGGCAAAGTGATGGTCTGCCCAATGTGGAAAGCAGTAACCACCTTTGGCAAGAAGGACGGACGCGTCCGAAGAACAACCTTGTCTGGATGAACAGACAGAAAGGAGGTTTGCAAGATAGAGCCTGGAGCTCACTCACCCGCCGAGCGGAGGTGATGGCCACCAGAAAGGCTGTCTTCAGAGTCAGAAGACGAAGAGGACAGTTATGCAGAGGCTCAAAGGGAGCGCACATTAAAAAGGTAAGAACCAAGTTCAAGTCCCACTGAGGCATTACAAACGGAACAGGAGGGAAGAGGTGAGTAATGCCTTTAAGAACCTGTTAACAACAGGGGACTTGAAAAGGAGGGCTGATCAGGGAGCCTGAGGAAGGCCGAGATAGCACAAAGATAACCCTTGATGGTACCCAGGGCAGAACCCTGTTGGGCCAGAGAGGAAGGAACAGAAGGACCTCAGAAAGAGGGGCAGAAAGGGGATCCACAGCCTTTGCTGTGCACCATGCCACAAATTTGTTCCACCTGCAGGCGTATACCACCTTAGTGGAGGGACGCCTGGCTGCCAGAATCACATCACAAACTTCGGGAGGCAAGTCGAAAGGAATCAACTGCCGCCGCTCAATCTCCACGCAAGCAGGTGTAGACTGGACAGGTTCGGGTGGAGGACCGTCCCCCTGCTGCTGCGACAGAAGATCCTCCCGAAGAGGCAGACGGATCGGGGGATCTATGCTCATATTGAGTAGCTCGGGATACCAAACTCTTCGAGCCCAGTCCGGAGCCACAAGAATGACTTGGGCCCGGTCGTGCCGAATCTTCTTCAACACTCTGGGTAGAAGTGGTATAGGCGGAAAGGCGTACAACAGACCGCAACTCCACTCGCGACGAAAAGCGTCGCCGAGCGAGTGCCGCCTTGGAAATTCCAACGCGCAGAACTGATGACATTGCGCGTTCTCTTCGGTGGCGAATAGATCTAACCAAGGCTCTCCCCACTGTAGAAAGAGTCCTTGCGCCACTTCCGAGTGAAGACGCCATTCGTGATCCATCATGCACCTGCGGCTGAGTTCGGTCCGCTCTGGCGTTCAGAGAACCTGCCAGGTGTTGAACCATCAGGAACATGCCCTGATGTTCCAGCCATGTCCAGAGGCGCAGAGCCTCCTGACAAAGGGTCCAAGACCCCACCCCGCCCTGTTTGTTGCAGTACCACATGGCGGTGGTGTTGTCTGTGAACACCTGCACTACCTTCCCTTTGACAGAGGGAAGGAATGCCTTGAGTGCAAGCCGGATCGCCCGGAGCTCCAGAAAGTTGATATGGAGCCGGGACTCCGCCGGAGACCAGAGGCCTCTGATCTCCGCCTCTCCCATGTGACCGCCCCATCCCAGAAGGGACGCGTCCGTAACAACTGTATGCTGTGGCTGGGGAAGGGAGAGGGATCTGCCCATGACCCATTGCCGGTTCGAGAGCCACCACTGCAACTGTTTTGCAGTCCCCTCCGAGATCTGGACGTGATCGGACAGGTTGCCCTGGTGCTGCGCCCACTGGAACTTCAGGTCCCACTGCAGAGCCCGCATATGCCATCTGGCATGATTGACCAGCAGGATGCAGGAGGCCATGAGGCCCAGCAGCCTCAGGGTCATCCGTGCCGAAACCCAGGATAAAGGCCGAAAGATCGGAATCATAGCCTGAATATCCCGGACTCGCCGTTCGGGAGGATAGGCCCGAAACTGCGTCGTGTCCAGAACTGCTCCGATGAAAAGGAGCTGTGGAGAAGGAATCAGATGCGACTTCGGCACATTGATGGAGAACCCCAGCGAGTGCAGGAGTGCGGCCGTAGTCTGGAGGTGGGAGACGACTGCCTGGGACGAGCCCGCCTTCAGCAGCCAGTCGTCGAGGTAGGGAAGACTGAGACCCCTGCCCGGCGCAGATGAGCTGCGACCACCGCCATCACTTTCGTGAACACCCGAGGGGCACTTGTAAGGCCAAAGGGGAGCACGGTGAACTGAAAATGCTCGGGGCCTACCGTGAACCGAAGAGTAACGCCGGTGGGCCGGCAGGACGGGGATATGGAAATCACGCGTCCTGCAAGTCCAACGCTACCAACCAGTCTCCTGGGTCGAGGGCAGTCAAGACCTGAGCTAGGGTGAGCATCTTGAACTTCTCCTTCCGGAGGAAGCGATTGGCGTTCCGGAGGTCCAAGATAGGACGCATGTCCTCCTTGTCCTTTTTGGGCACCAGAAAGTAGTGGGAGTAGCAACCACGCCCTACTTCTGGGGTCGGAACATGCTCGATGGCCCTCTTGGCCAAGAGGGCCGTGACTTCCTTCTGTAGAAGCACCAAGTGATCCCCTGACATGCGGTGGAATTGAGGTGGCATGGCTGGGGGTGGTCTCGAAGGGGAGGGAGTAGCCCCTTCGGACAATGTCCAAGACCCACCTGTCCGAGGTGATGGTGCGCCAGTGGGGAAGGTGATGGCGGACCCTGCCCCCTACTGGCGTGCCGTGCACCTGAAAGGAGGGACTAGGAGGGCTTGGAGGCCGCGGACGGGTTGGAGGTGGTGGCCTGACCCGCACGCTGGTTGCCCGATCCGCCACGGCGGAATCCACGCCCTCGGCCACGCGAAGACGCCTGCTGCGCGGGCCGGTGGCTGGGCTGCTGACGTGAAGGGCGCCCCTACCGTGGCCACGATAGGGGCGAAAAGCAGAAGGCAGCGGAGGGCGTGTAGCAGAAAGGCCCAGGGACTTTGCAGTAGCCCGTGAGTCCTTAAAGCGCTCCAACGCATGGTCTGCTTTGGACCCAAAAAGACCGACTCCATCAAAGGGCATGTCCATGAGAGTATTCTGGACATCCCCTGAAAAACCAGTGGTTCTCAGCCAGGCGTGGCGCCGGAGCGCCACCGTCGTTGCATCGACCTGCCCAGCGAGTCGGCGGTGTCAAGGCCACAACGGATAGTGTATTTGGCCGCATCCCTTCCTTCCGCAATGGCGCGGGAAAGCAGTGCCTGGACCTCCTCAGGGCACTGGGGCAAAACATCCGCCACCGAATCCCACAGGGAGTGGGTATATCGGCCCAAAAGACAAGCGGTGTTAACGGACCGCAAGCCAGCACTGGAGGAAGAAAAACCTTTCTTCCCAAACTGATCCAGGCGTTTGGATTCCCTATCCGGAGGAGCGGTAGGGAAGGCGGTTTGGGAAGCGGAGGCTTGGACAACCAAGCTCTCAGGAGTGGGGTGGACAGAAAGAAACAGGGGGTCGCCCGGAGCGGGGCGATGGCGTCGTGACACGTTCCGATCCACAGGAGCCCCTGTGTTGGGCTTGGACCAGGCGCCCAAAAGAACGTCAGTGAGGGCGTCGTTAAACGGCAGCACAGTCTCCGCAGAGGAGGCTGCCGGCTGAAGCACCTCTGTCAAGATGTTAGTCTTGACCGTCAAAGTAGGGAGCTGGAGACGTAAGGCCCCAGCAGCCCTACGCAACACCGTACCAAATTGGCCCCCTCCTCCGTAGCCACGGGAGGAGACAGCATGCCAGTGTCAGGAGAAGTATCCAGACCACTGGCCTCCCTAGACTCTCTGTCCAGTCCTCATCATACTGACAGTTTCGTGTCAGAGGGTCATCAGACCCCTCCCAGTCCTCCTGGTCCTCCTCTGGTTCAAAATAAGGAGGAGGAGGGACATTTGGGACCCAAGGTCCCATCGGCGCCGGAGCCGGCGTCGAGCGACGTCGCTCCGGGTCCATGTCCGGAGCCGGAAGGAACTGGGGAACGACGCCGCCCGGAGCCCAGGGCGGCGTCGAGAACGGCACCGGAGACATCGGCGCCGGCGGAGGTGTTGTGAGGTCGACCGGCGTCGATGGGGGTTGTGGAGCCGGGATCGAGGCCGGGGCCGAAGCCGGAGCCGGGATCGAGGCTGGAGGCTCGGGCGACGCCGGGGCCGGAGCCGCCGGCGACGCCGGAGCAACCCATCAGGGCCCGCGGGGCCCGAAGGCGCACCGGAGGGGCCTGAAGGCCCGAAGAGGCGGGCCATGGCCGACAGGAACTCCTGTACCTTGGCCGGATCCGCCCCCGAACCCGGGAAGAGGCGGGTATGACGGGGCGACTCCACAGGCAAGTCCGGGGCCGCGGGGCGGGGACGGTGCCGGTGCCGGGAGGGGCCTCAGCCGAGTCGCGAGACCGGCGAGGCGAAGTCCGAGAGCGACGATGCTTCTTGGACTTCTTGTGCTTCGACTTACCGGACGAAGAAGTCGACGACCGGTGTGCACTCCGCGAGCGACCCCTGGACCTCTCACGCGACCGGGGCTTCCGCGGAGCCGAGATGCCGGGCCTCGAGGAGCTTTCGAGACCGCTCTCGCAAAGCTTTCGGGTTGAGGGCCTGGCATTCGGGACAAGACTCGGTGTCGTGGCCTCGGCCGAGGCAGAAGAGACACTCCCAATGCGGGTCGGTGACGGACATCATCCGCGCACAGGCGCCGCATCGCTTGAAGCCGGGCATCCCTACGACACCTTAAAGTTGTGAAAAAACCAGTGAAAAAATCACCAAAAAGTATGGTCAAAAATTGACCAGGGCACTGCTCTTCCCGGATCTGCGCTTGCTGGCGCGGAAAAAGAAGAACTGACGTCAGCGCGCAGGGGCGGCGCCTAAGTACTGCCCGCGACGTCATCCCGGCGATCCACGACGCCCGACGACGGACGCGGAGCCGCACGACGCCGCCTACCGACGCGCAAGGGTACTGCTACGCAAAACTTTCCGGATCCAGCCTGACGCCTGGGGATATTCTAAGGTAAGGAATCTATCACTAACGTGTCTCTTTCAGATAAACGATCCTCTGAATCAAAGCATGCATTTGTGTCACATATGTTACTGGGATAGGGCCACTAAAATAGGCATTTAAATGGGCTTCAAGAAGCATAGCATTAAAAGAGACTTTATTTTTAATATAGTCAGATTTTGAATTTATGTTTCCTTGAATCAAATGTAATCAAAATAGAATCATTAAATACCTTCACATTTATCACAAATTGTGTTCTTCTGCAGAGCCAATTTTCTTGTTGCACCATTATATAAATCTTCCAGTGATACAGACAACTGATGAACAACATTCTTTCCTGTTAAAATAAAAAATACAGTTCATGCAATGTCAAAAAAACCTTAACATCAATCTTGAAATGTTTTCTTGCAACTTACCAACTTTAAATATTTGCAAGGAGGGATAGAACAAACAATCTTATTCTACTAGACTACCCACAGAAACCATCAGCCACTGTGGAAACTGCTTGCCATCGTTCTTGACACTACTATAGATCCAAAAATAATCACACTACAGTCACCATGCACTTTTGAAGGTTTAAAGTTTACCAAGGGAGTGTTTGCTTGCTTATGGCTGACAGCGTATTCATCCTAGCAAAACTGAACGCTGCTCTGGTACTAGGGATTACATTTTAAAATACCCTTTGATCAGAGAAACATTTACGCTAATGAATTGTATTAAGCTCCTGTTCCAAAGAAACATGGATACCACTGCAAGCTTACCTTTATTACAGATCACCAATTTTGTTTTCATTGCATGTATGAAATAGACTTTTCCAAGTTCAACACAGTACAGGATGTCAAAAACAATTGGTTTCCAACAAAGTAGTAGTAACAGATTTACGCTTAGCAGGTGTGTGACAATCCTATTTCAACATAGATACAATAGCCACCCATTTACTGTGCAAAACAATTGCAATTACCTCTCCTTTCCCGTTGCATTCTTCCACCACCTCCGAAGAACATGTCAAAGATGTCCATGGGTGAGCCAAAGCCACCTCCACCCATGCCACCTTCTTTTATGGCCTGTTCCCCACCTTTGTCATATAAACCTTTTTTCTTTGCATCAGACAGCACTTCATAAGCTTGAGAAATCTGTTTGAACTAAAATGTAAAGCTTAGTTAATCAACGAGAAAAACAAAAATCTTACAATGCTTAATACTTCTACAATTAAACCCTACAAACTGATCATGGCCACATTTGTTGTTCTTCATTGATAACTTACTTTAGATAGTCTGGGCATGCAATAGCACACAAATTACCATTTTGTGTACATGCTGTATCTGGCAGAGCATAGAATAAACATCACTAGACATAGAAACGATAATATGCAGTTAAATGACAATGCAAAAAGTGGGTTCACAGTCACTACTTAATATGTTCTGTTGGGAGAAGCACAAATTGGGACGCTAAACTGGCTGTAGTTTCCGTGACTTTGGACTATGTCCAAACTGGGCAGTAGTGACTAACCTCTGTGCACATTTGAGTTAAACACAGGATCTTGATGGCACCACTAATGCCTTCATTGAGATGGGGTCCATGAGCTGTTGTGGCGCTTGCTTTTTTGTGCCAAAGGAATTTTGTGACACTGCCAGCTTCCAGGGGCTGAAGCAAGCTGCACTCAGAATGGGGGGCATTTCTATTTAAAGTCCAGCTCTGATCACTGACAGTAAAATTAGCTTTTCAGAAGAAAAAAAAATGCAGGACTTACAAGTAGGAAGAGGAAGGAAAAAAAAAAAAAGGTACAAGGTTGAACAGCACACATTTTCCAAGCAGAGAAAAGGATATTCATCACAATAAGCCTGCTGACCGTTGAATAAATAGTGGCCTTCTTGTCACTAATTATGGCAAGTTTACACATTAAAGTAGGCCCCTTCCAAGCATCCCTGACTGGTATAGGATTTTGCAGCAATACATGCAAGCACACATTTTCTTTAAAGACTGAACTACAAGGTATTTTGCAATCAGATGGCAGGTAGATATGGGCGGTCAAAGGTGAAAGAGTGACATTTTAGATGGAACCTTAGTCCCAGTATACTGTGGGTTTGCAGCTTGCCTGCTTAAGAATTCTACAGACTGGATTCCTACTGCTTCAGAAGGCACTGAATCAAGGCTCCCGTCTTGTACCAAGTGTTTTCATTGTTCCCTGCAAACCAATATTATTTATGGGACGGGGTGGGAGAATCCCTGTAAGCAACCCAAGTTCAAAGGTGTGTACCAGAAGTGAAAAACTACCACCACATCTGTGAGATACTTAAGCCGAATATTCAGAGAGTTTCTTTCCTGCTATACCGGGCAAGAATACAAAAAAAAACAAAAAAAAAAACAGGTATTTGCTAAGTTATATCTTTAAGGATTGCATTATGTATATGATGCATATTTTACAGAACAAACTTCTATGGGTGAGTAACATTCCCATACTGTTGATATTTCCAAATGTTGCACACTAAAAGCAAACTACATATTTGAAGCAAATGATAATTACCTTTTCACCTTCGTTGGGATTTTTGTCTGGGTGGTATTTTAGAGCCAGCTTTCTGTAAGCCTTTTTAAGTTCCTCTTGGGAGGCATTGGGTTTTACACCCAGGAGGTCATAATATGCCGTTTCTTTCACCATTTTCACAGCCTAAAAACAAAAAGAAACAAAAAAAGGTGAAAAACAGCCCCATTTCCACATTAATTACCACTATACCAGTGGCATTTTTGTACTTTAATACTGGTCAGTGAAGGCCACAAATCAATGAGTACATCAAATTGGTTTCTCTAATAATTATTTAACGTACTTTATGTGGAAGAACAAAGCCCTTTAAATCAGGGTACAGCTAGACATAATGAACAAAACAGTTCTAACTTTCGCATTCGAGCAAAGATAGCAAAATGAATATTGAGGCTACCCAGACTCTAGCTGATTCAGTCATCCTGAAAATGCATACTTTTACCCAGTTGAAGATATACAGACTGAGCATTAATGTGAAAAGAATGCGATTCCTAGTATTATCCCATTTAGAGTGTGCCAGGACTACAATACTTTTGCAATCTATTGGATAATTGAGTTACTCCACCTTGGGCAGTTCACTTGGTAGTGAGAACGAACAGTCAAGGCTTGCTTTGGGAACCACTTTGGGTAATTCAGCTCTTACGTACTAGTTGCTACATTTTCTATAAAATTGGCATTGAGGCCAATGTTATACCGTAGGGCGGCAGTTCAGCACCTTAGGAATTCCATGGGCCTCTATCTTTTGTGAAAGATCTAGTAGGGGTTCAGATTTGAAACAAGCATTGGCAATGCCAATAAGTCTTGCATTTGCGAGAGTTAGAGCTATTGGTGTTGTAAATGACAATGTCTTTCACCCATGTGTTTTGGTTTGGAGTGGATGTATGTGGTGTGGAGTGGAATTATGTGGGTTGGATTGGAATGGTTAGCTGTGAAATTGTGTGGTGTGGATTTGTGTAGTGGAATTATGTGGCATGTTGGATAGCCCATATCATGATGTGTAGACACCAATATATACTGATGTCAAAATATGCTGTCAAGATACAACAACATTAAGGAATGCCAATGTCAAAATATGGCGGTCAAGATACACTGTCAAGATATGCCGACTTCAGCAAACAGCAACACCAGAATATACTGATGGCAAAGCCTGAAGAATTTGTAATGCTGGCTTCAGAATGCACTAAAAACAACTGGATGTCTGCGCGCGTGTGCCTGCTTGTGTATGAGTGTTTAGTTACATTGTCGATATGTGTATTTAAATTTATATATTATCAAGCAAATATAGTGCATTGTCACCTATCTTTAATACCCATTAGGTACATATCTATATTTGAATATTATACACCTGCATGGGAAATATATGGATGGACGGACGGAGGTGGGTGTTGTTAACACAGTGGGTGGGTAAATGGACAGACGGATGTAGATGGCTGTTGGAAGGACAGTGCATGGGTGGACCAATGGAGGGAGTTGGGTGTTCGAACAACAGTGAAAGGGGAATGGACAGATGGACGGAGGTGTTTGTTGGAAGGACGAGTGGACGGAAAGGCAGAGGTGGGTGTTGAAACTGGGATTCCGGATTCAAGTTTTGGCGTGCCCTCCTTGATACCCCCCACCCCAACCCCCCCAAAAAAGCACTGTCAAAGTCAACACAAGCAGCAAGGGCACTCACTGAGGAATCATTCACGCTCAGCACAGCACAGCTCCAGCCGGATCACTTCGCTGTAAATTAATGCGGTTTTGTGGAAAGCGGGTGGAGCGCTGAAGCTAGGATTTAAAGGCGCAAGCACTTCTAAGAAATGCTCGATGTAAATAATAAAAATGAATCAGCTGTTTCACTGAGTGGGAAATGCTCAGGACCCAAAAAGCATAAATTAAAAGACCATCGCGCTTGGCATGCCCCAAAAAGCATAAGCACACACATAAATTAAAAGACCATAGTGCAAAGCGCAGCATACCCCAAAAAGCAAAAGTGTGAGCATAAATTAAAAGAACATCGCGGGAAGCACGGCGTCTGTGAAGCGTGTGCCACAACACTTGAGAGAAGTGATTCATGGCACTGAAGCACGGCAGCCGAGAATCGGAAAACGCACTAAGTGATAAGTGCACGGTCTCAAACAAAAACAAGCACTTGAAATGCAAAAGGTCTCGCATTTACGAGAGTTTGAGCTATTGCCATTGTAAATGACAATGCTTTTTATTTTTGTGTTGCTTTTACAACAGATAAATAAAAGGCATTGTCATTTGGAATGCCAGTAGCTTAAACTCTCACAAATGCGAGACCTATTGCATTGCAAATTCATTGGGCGCCCGTGCTATAAAAATCTTTTCAAAGCGTTAGGAGAGAGGTGTCCTGTCTGCAAAGGCAGGAAGGACAAAGCTATTTGAGAACATAGTGCTAGGAGGCTTTAATTAAAGCATACTGAGTAACAACACACGAAACAGGGGGTGTCGCCATGGGAAGTTACAAAATGAGATATGGCGGTACTAAGGAGGGACTACTAAGCCTACTGACCAATGAACAGCCAGAGTTCACAGTGGAGAATGACCAGGGCTTTAAGTGGGAAAAAAAACCTGGGGGTGCTCTAAAAGGGGCGTGGCAAATCTCTTCAAGGGGTGTGGCCTATCCGAGTAGGGGCGTGGTCTAAATCAAGATAACTAGCATTGTGTGCTTAAGAAAATCATGAAGTGGCATCCAGCAAAGGATAATAAAATAGGCAAAAAGGTATATTTATTAAGTATAAGCCATAAAAATACCAAACACTTTAAAAAACATGTAAAAATTATTTACATTACTTAGAAATCTATTGCAGGATTCCCCAAAACCCGTGAAGATATTCACTGTGTCCATTTTGCTGGGGTTTCTCGGCGGAGTCAGAGGTGTGGCAGAAAGAGCAAAATATCCCAATTTGTAGTATTTGTTTCCCATTTCACTAACCAGTTACAGCTTATTACGTTATTTAATTTAACCAATGGATACACATGTTTATTTAAGGTTTAATATGAGTTATTGACATTAAAATACATTCACAAAGTGGGATATGTTTCCAATCACAGAAAGTCCCAAATACGCTTAAAAGTGGAAGCACAAGCCATTTTTCTCCCAGCCATGGAGTTTCTGTCATCAGCACTTCTCCTCCCTTTTTCCACACGAGCAGTTCAAACATGAATGGCAAAATATCCTAGTTTGCAAATGTTTTCCAAATAATTATGGCTCTGCCATATTTGCCACATAATACATCATCTGCTGCATAATCTGACGATTTTAACTAAAATTGTTTATAGCTCAAACGGATCAAAAGTTACAAAAAAATGTGACTTGTGTTGCTGCAAAGTAGATGGCCCATTGCAAAGGTTGACTGGTCAACTTTCTCACTGCTGCACTTGTATGTTCCACTGGTACTAATAAGGAAAAATCTTTGCGGATACTTGTTAGCATGTGTAAAAATGTAAAAATAATAAAGTATCAGAAAATTTACAGCACCACTAATAGCAGTATAGGGTGTCAGAGCACTTTACATCACGTATGATTGCTTATCTCAGTGTAATATATGTGTGTAAATCACTGTATTGGAAATGTTACATAAGACAAAGGACTACAAGGTGTAGGAGTCACATGACAACCATACTAGTAGGCAGCATAGTTTAATAGTGATTGGTCTAGAGAAACACAAACTCAGAATTTAAAACGTAATACCATGGTTGGGGGTTCTCTTTAATAATCAGAATTGATTTCTACCCAAATGAACCCTTTTTTGCAACATTAGGATAATCAAAGACTGTGGAAAAAACATAATGCTCTAATTTATACCTTGCAGTTTGCATGCAGCTCTTACATGACAGTTAATAGCTCACTGTTCTATGTTAGGATTTTAACTATTAACTGCAAGTAACAATAGGGTCTCTCTGACAAAAGCAGTAACCCACTGACCTATTTACATTATGTGCACTTTGTGATCTGCATGGTACATGTTCTTAGCAGTGGGCACATTAACCCTCTGCGCTTCCTTTCCATGAGTCAAAACGTCCACTAGACAAAACACCATCTCTCTCTACTAAGAACATTAATCCCTGGAGTTATCATGACATTTTTATTGTTGCCGAAAATTGTTTGAGGCCAGGAAGGAGACAGCAAGTGCTTTTAAAACCATATTATACTTGCAAACACGACGCCCCCACCTGAAGTCAGTGCCACCCGCGGTCCGTGCAGGTAACAGCGGTGGGGCCGGGTAAGGGGGGGGTTTCGAGGGATGATGCTGAAGGAAAATTAATTATTTAATTTTCCCTCAGCATCGTCCCTTGAAATCCCCCCTTACCCGGCCCCTCTGCCCCACTGCTGTTAGCTGCACGGATCGCGGGTGGTCAGCGCCTGGTGCGGTCGCACTGCCCTAGAGCCACCCTGCTCAAGGGTCCTGTGACCTCAGTGACAGAGTCACTGTCACTCTATGGTGTGCTGCTTCATAGGCCTGCCTGCAAGACTGGAGGTGAACTTCAGAATAAATTATGGCAGACAGGCCTTCAAGGTTAACCCACACATGCCACTGCTAGGGTCCACCTGCTGGTGCTAAGACACCATGGCTTTTAAGATCTTGCGGGGCCTTCTAAGGTCTAGCATGGGAATGTGCTCCCTCAGCGGGAGTGGTCTGGTGGACTGGTCATGAAGGCTGAACCTGGTTCCCCAGTTCCGAATTCCGCAGCTCTGACCATAGTGCCACATCCTCTCCCCTACTGAACACCATACTGCCCCACTGAGAGAAACTTGCACTGCACTGACCCGCTATAAACTCCTGGATGTGACTCAATTCAAATTACGCACTAGACAAGAGCAATATGCTGCCTAAAAAAAAATTAACAACATCCTAGAAAAAGCAAACACTCATAGAGAATGCAAAATTAAGTAAAGCATGTGAAATGTAAGCAGGAACAACATGGTTACCTTTTTCTTTTTACACTCATTATTCAGAAATTAGTGAGTGCTTTTGCCTGAAAAGGTAAGGCCATGACTACAGGGCCCAGAAGGGACCCGTTTCAATGCCCATTGCTTATATCCTTACAAAACGTAAGCAGTATGGTTTAAAAAGACCACATTCGTGAACACACAGCCGCTGTACACATTTTGTTTTCCAATTCACCCATCAAGCAGGTATTTCAGTACCTCCAGGAATAGTGCACTTTCCCACCCAGGGAAAGCAATGTCGTTCAAAGAGAGACGAGAAAACAAAAGTAGCGCTTCATGGCAAACACTGTAAAGTGGCGCTAATGTGTTTAGGTGTGAATAAATCAATCTGGCCACCTTGCAACCACTCTGTCTTGCTTTAGCTAGTTACTTTTCATATTTTGAATGTTTTAGTTCTCTCCACCCCGAGGCTGCACTTAGAAATTGAAAAAAGTCAGAAAAAGAGGACGTTTCCAGCAAAAGTGTTTTTCTTTTTTGGATCCATTTCACAGGGGAGCAAATAAACGAAAGCAGGAAAGAGAAGGTAATACCTGTTTCTAAAAGTCTCGGTTTTCACCATCCCACGCTGGCACCACGACGACGTTGCTCCTGCGCTGGAAAAAGAGAAGGTCCCACGCTGGCACCACCACGACGTTGCTCCTGCGCTGAAAAAAGAGAAGGGAAATCCTGAGAGAAAATGGCTCTCTTAAAGGGTTTCCCTTCCTCCAACAACGCTCAGCTGGCATGACGTCGTGCCGTGGACGTCATGCCCTGACCTCCACTACTGAGTGAGGAAACTGAGCTCTCACTGCAGTCCAGAAAAAAAAAAAAAAAAAAAGGACTACCTTTGCCAGCCGCGAAAATAGAGCCCGATAGAGACCCGTTTCGAGGGCCCCAAAAAAAAACTGCCGGTGCTTAGACCCGGACAGACCCGGCCCACTTAAAGCCCTGAGAATGACACAAGTGAATGAAAAATACGGGTGGAGAGTGGGCGGAGCTTCCAGTCCCTACCTGAATACAGCATGCCTCGTAGAGCAGCGCATGCGCTGCCCAGGCTCGACCTAAAAACACATAGGCAATTCGTGACCATAGGAAATCAAATGATGATGGGACAACTGTATGTTTTGTCTGTAGTGGCGACAGCGAGCATCCACAAATGCCAGTTTTAACCAAAACACTAAATACAACAGACTTCCGCTACCACAAAATATAAAAGCGTATGTGCGAAAAAAAATTGACAGCTGGCTACTGGAATAAAACATTTAAGAGCAACCAGTAATCAACACCACAATGGGGGCAGCGGTCAGTGAGAAGAATTCAGGCGCTAAAGCTGGTACCAAGTGCAGAGAGCTAAACGACAACCACCAGAGCTTCGGAGGTTCAAAGAGGGCAAGGCACCTCAGCTAGTGGTACCACCTCGCCCCCACAAGGACATCCCGTTTCAATAAGTTCCAGACATTGCCCGATCTTGGAGCTGGGGAACCAGGTTCGAATCTTGGCGTCTGCTCAACAACATCCTGTGATTCTGGTCAAATCACTTTATCTCCCTGCGCCTACAATAAAAAAATTTAAAAAATGGTGTCCTTGTGTAATGTAACTGGTGCTCATGTAAAGCGCTCCAATACCTTTGGGTCGAGTTCGCACAATATAAAACTGTTAAAAAAAAAAAAAAGAAAATCATGAGCAATGGTGTCGTATTAACAACGTATCAGCGTTGAGACTACACCGTGCTGTATAGACCATAAAGCAGTTTGTAATCACAAAAGCAGGCACGGAGAGATTAAGAGATGTGCCCCAAATCACAGGCTGTTGAGTCTTTGCCAGGACTCAAACCTGATTCCCAGTTGCAAAGTCGGCAGCTGTGGCTCTAACGCCAAGATCTCTCCATAACTAAGGAAGATGCCACACCGATTACTTTAAGTGGGATGAAATAAGTAGGCGGGTCTCTAAAACGGGCATGGCTTAAGAGGTTTAGCTATGAATCATTTCCAAAATGCGTGGCTTTTGTAATTAAGGACAGGGCTTAAAACTTAAATCACAAATTCAATTGTAACTTGTGGCAGGCGCTCTGTCCAAGTATTTGACGAGCACATGCTCTGGGCACCTTTATGACCCACTGTGACTGACGGGCACTTTCAGAAAAACAGTGTCTGCAGCCTCAACTCAAGCGCTTGCAATTATGGCCTTGATAAACAGTCACCCATAAAGTGAACTCAGATACCTAGACTCAGTTCAGAGTAGCTCGATATAAGAGTAATATGCTGCACGAAAAAACTACAGAAACAATATCCCAGCTAAAGCAAACACTCAAAGAATGCAAGATCAAGTAAAACCATTGAAAAGTAAACAGATACTGCATCCATGAGATGGAATTCCGTAACGTTTTTACAGCCATTGTTCAGAAATCGAGCAGTATTTTCCCTGTAGCATTAAGAGCACGAGGACCCGATAGGGACACGTTTCAATGTCAGTTTTTAATGACTGCCGGGCTGAGAACCGGAGGGACCCACTTCACTTAAAGTCACAGCCATAAGGATAAGTTACTTACCTGTAATCCTAGTTCTCTTCCAGGGGTATCCTCATCAAAGTCATAAGCACTGAATATTCCCGCCCACGTGCGGGGACCCCGAAATATAAAAATTATATATGGAAATCACATATATACAGCTCTACATATATGCATATACATATATCATTTTTTCTCATACCAATGCAGCTCTCAATAGGAGGCTAAACAATGTAATTACACACATAAAAAACTACATTTGCCAATATATAAAAACACCAGACGACAATTAGTACTTGAACTCTGTTTTTTAATGAGCAAAATACTCATAAAGAGTAAAAACTGCAAAATAAGTAGACATTGTTAGCCTACAGGCTGCATTGTAAACCAATAGCATAGAAAATGAAAACATTTTCAACAAAAACTGGCACCGTGCCTTTAAGGCAGCCATGACCCCTAGCTTCCCATCATGCCTCAGGGGTGACAGTTAGGTCAGTTGTTCTTTGCATAACCCTGAAGGTCAGGGCACAAAGATATCCTTTAACACTTTAGAAAATCCCTCATTTACCTGGGGAGGCGGGTGGGTTGCTTATGACTTTGATGAGGATACCCCTGGAAGAGAACTAGGATTACAGGTAAGTAACTTATCCTTCTCTTCCAGGGGATCCTCATCAATAGTCATAAGCACTGAATAGAATAGCAAGCCCATCAACCACCTGCAGGTAAATGAGAGTAAAGTGACCCAACACAAAGAAACATAACAGCCGAAATCAGCTGTTGAACAGATTCCTCAAGGAGGCCTGGCCTACTTGGGTGTCTGCTCTGGTGTCTGATTCCAGACAGTAGTGCCTCGTAAATGTATGGACGGACCTCCAAGTAGCCGCCTTACAGATTTCAGACATGGGCACATTCTGAAGAAAAGCAGTAGTAGCCGCCTTTCCTCTAGTAGAATGCGCTCTGGGAGTAAACCCCAGGAGCTTCTGCGCTAATTGATAAGCAAGCTTGATACATGAAACTATCCATCTGGAGATGGAGCGCTTTGAAGCTGCGAACCCAGATCTGATCGACCCATAGTTAACAAATAGTTGATCAGATTTTCTTATAGATTTGGACCGATCCAGATAGAATTTTAAAACCCTTTTGAGGTCCAGAGAATGCAAAGCCCTCTCAGCTGGAGTGGAGGGATTGGGAAAAAAGGTGGGTAGAGAGATGGTCTGATTCACATGAAAATCCGACACCACCTTTGGAAGGAAAGAGGGATGCGTCCTCAACACAACCCTGTTAAGATGGAAGACTGTATAGGGTTCTTTGGAGCAGAGCGCCTGTATTTCACTCACTCTGCGAGCTGACGTGATCGCTACCAAGAAAGCCGCCTTCCAAGAAAGATGCTGTAAGGTTGCTTTGTGTATGGGTTCAAAAGGCGGACCCATCAATTTTGATAGCACCAGGTTAAGCTCCCAGGGTGGTGAAGGAGGCCGTACCGGAGGATAGACCTTCTTTAAACCCTGCAAAAAATCCTTAACAGCCTGTAACTGGAAGAAGGAAGGTTGAGAAGCTGAACGCCTATATGCAGTTATAGCTGCTAAATGCACCTTAATGGAAGAAAACTTCCAAACCTGCTTTCGCCAGATAAAGTAGGTAAGGAAGGATGACCTCTTCCTGACCTTTGATTGGGTTACAATTGTTCTGCATACACCACATGTAAAACCGTTTCCACTTGCATGCATACGAATGTCTCGTGGACGGTCTTCTTGCTTCCTTCAAGATGGACATGCAGTCCTGCGGTAGTCCTAAGTGGCCATACTGGAGGACCTCAGGAGCCATGCCGCCAAGTTCAGTGAGGGAAGGTTGGGATGATGAATCCTCCCGTTCATCTTGGACAGCAGGTCTGGTCTGCACGGCAGCCTCTTGTGAGGACACTCTGACAGGTGCAGAAGGTCCGGGTACCACCATTGTCTCGGCCAATCCGGAGCAATTAGTATCATCCTCGTGCACGAATGGGACAGCTTGGTCACCACCTTCGGGATCAGCGGAAGGGGTGGAAAGGCGTACACAAATGCCCCTGACCAGTCTATCAAAAGGGCATTCCCTTTCGATCCTGGTCGGTAGAACCGTGAGGCGAAGTCTCGGCATTTGGCATTTTCGTCGTCCGCGAAGAGGTCGATGGTGGGACGACCCCATGTCTGGAAGATGTCTTCGACGACCTCGTCGTTGAGTACCCAGTCTTCTCGGTCTTCGAAGTGACGGCTGAGTGCATCCGCTCTCACGTTCTGTTCTCCTGGCAGGTGGACTGCTGTGACTGCCAGATTCCGAGCCAGGAGCCAATGCCAGAGTGCTTGAGCTTCCAGGGAAAGTGTGCGTGAGCGAGTTCCCCCTGTTTGTTCAGGTAGTACATGGTGGTGGTGTTGTCCGTCTGTACTAACACGGAGGTTGCCTGAATCGAGGGGAGGAAAGCTTTGAGGGCTAGGTGAACTGCTCTCAGCTCTAGCATGTTGATGTGATAGGATCGCTCCTTTGGAGACCACAGACCTTGAGTCTGGAGAGAACCCATGTGGGCTCCCCAACCCTGCAGCGAGGCGTCCGTGATCAGTGTCTGAGCAGGCGGAGGTTGATGGAAAGGAACTCCGACTTGCATATTTTGTTTTCTCATCCACCAAGGTATGGAAGCTCGAGCCGCGTTTGATGGACTTATTTTTCGTCCCAACGAGCGGTCTGCTGGTCCCACTTGTCCTCCAGATCTTGCTGAAGAGGACGCATTCGTAGTCTGGCATTGGGAACCAGGAAGATGCAGGATGCCATCGACCCTAGCAGGGAGGCAATCCGACGCACAGGCAGTTTTCTGTTACGCAGAACCAGCTGGCATTTCTGTATGAGGGAACACTGTCTCTCCTCCGAAGGAAACACTTTTCCTACCGTGGAGTCTAGCAGAGCTCCTAAAAAATGTATTTTCTGTGTTGGCTGTGAAGTTGATTTGACGAAATTCACATGCAGGCCCAGTCGGTGACACAGCTCGAGACAGCTCAAGAAATGAATCCTCACACTGTCTGGGGAAGGACCTTTCAACAGCCAGTCGTCCAAGTACGGGTATACGAAGACGCCCCTGCGGCGCAGTGCGGCTGCCACCACCGCCATGCACTTCGTGAACACTCTGGGGCTGACTTCAACCCGAAGGGTAGAACCTTGAACTGGTAATGAGCGGATCCCACTAGGAATCGCAGGTACTGTCTGTGATACTGATTGATCGGGACGTGAAAATATGCATCTTGCAGATCCAGCGAACACATCCAATCCCCCTGCCTGAGATGTGGATATATTTGATGGAGAGCCAACATGCGAAACTTTTCCTTTTTATGGATAGGTTGAGTGACTGCAAGTCCAGAATGGGTCTGTACTCTGCTTTTTGGCCTTTTTTCTTTACCAAAAAATATCTTGAGTAAACCCCTTTCCCTCTTTGAGATACTGGCACCCTCTCGATGGCTGACTTTCTGAGAAGGGTGGCAACCTCTTTCTGCAAGAGTTTTAACTGGTGACACGATGGAGGAACTGGAGGGATTGATGGTGGGCGATGTTGAAAACGTGAGAGTACCCATTCTGCAACGTGGCTAGTACCCACCGATCCTTTGTGATAGCTCGCCACTCTTCGAGATGATTTGCGATACTTCCCCCCCACTGGAGTGGTGAACGGCGACAGGGGAAGTGAGTGCTCATTGTTTTGACTGCGTCTTGGCGGAATTGTTACCTTGTTGCTGGTTTCTTCCTCCTCTGGAGGAGCGTCTGCCCGATACTGCGTTTTTGCTGGCCTTGCTGATCCTGATTTTTCTGCCAATGAGGGGTTTGAACCCTCTGTTGGGAGGATCGTCTATTGTAAGGACGGAATCTCTTACGGAATTCCTTTCTTTTCTCCAGGCCCACCGCTTTAAGCGTGTCCAGTTCCGTTTTCATCCGCGTCATCTCTTCATCCGTGTGAGTCCCGAACAAAGAGGAACCAGAGAACGGAAGATTGAGGATGCGTGACTGCGCTTCTGGCTTGAGTGCTGTAAGACGTAGCCATGATGTTCTCCTTGCGCATACCCCATGAGCATAAGCATGTGCCGAAAGGGTAGCTCCATCCGCCGCAGCACTGATGACCTGGTTAGACACCTGACTGCCCTCTGTTAAGATTTCTTCAAAATCTTTACGGTCTTCCTGCGGCAACTTTTCAGTGAATCTCTGTAGTGAGTCCCACAGAGATCTGTCGTAGCGACCCAGGAGTGCCGCTGCATTGGAGACCTTCAACATGGAGGCCGAAGTGCCACAAACCTTCTTTCCCCAGGAATCCTGCATCTTGCTCTCCTTGTCTGGTGGGACAGTGGAGGAGGATGCCACCGCATGGGTCTTCTTTGCCGCAGCAATTATGACTGAATCCGGAGGAGGGTCAGCCCTGAGGAAGAGCGGATCGTCCTCTGGTGAACGGTACTTTTAAGATCCTCGCTGGGGCGGTCTTAACACTCGCTGGCGTGAGAAAAATATCCATCACTGGCTCTATGATGCCTGGTACCAAAGGAAGCAGAGGTTTAGCTGCTGCTCTTTGGTGTAGAGTCTCAAAAATCACAGAGGACTTGCTTTGACGAGTTGGCATAGGGATACCCAGCTTTACAGCTCCTCTGCCAAGAATGTCCTGAAACGTGTAGATGTCGTCCACCGGAGAGACCCTTGACGGTGGACTGTTCGTCAAAGTAGGCGAATAGTCTCTATGGGATGTATGAGTGGAAGAAAGAGGACGGAGTAGGCGATCTGTGTGCTCTCCTCCTGCTTCTTGATCTAGACCTCCTCCTGTGTGAGTGCACAGGTGTGCGGCTGCGAGCTCTTGTTCTTGAAGGAGATCGCTCTTTATTCTGAGTTAAACGAGCCAACGGGGATCTGTTCTGAGGGCTCGAGTAATTCCTGTCCGTAGCCCAGTGATGTAGAGGCCTGTGCCATCGTGGCGATAAATGGATGGAAGGCGATCTGTGGCTCTCTCTTTCCTTAGGAGACTGAGCAGGAGGCGTGAAGCTCAGCTCTTCATGCCTTGTTGGGGAATCTTGGTGACCCCCTGACACTGGGCTGCTGGACGTCGAGATAACCACCTCCGGGGATCTGGACGTTGCCCCTCGGTGAGAACTGGGCGAACCTGAAGGTGACGAAGACAGGCTCACTGGAGGTGAGGCGTCTCCAGAAGGGCGCTTTGACGTTGATCTGGAGCGTCTAAGCGTCGACTGCCCTCTCAACGGAGACGTATGTCTCGACGTTGACTTTCTTCTCTTAGAAAGTGGACTTCTCGACGACGAACGTCTCTCCAACACTGGTGCAGTGTCATGCTTTGACAATCCCTGCACCCTCTCAGGAGATTGCTGTCTCGACGTCGACCGGCGTTGGACTGCCGGCGACGGAGGTCTTGGTCTCGACGCCGAAGATCCACTCGGCGGAGTCATCCGTCTCGACGGCGTGGAATGATGGATCGACATAGAGTCTGCTTCGACGCCGAAGGAGGTGTCCTGTGTCTCGACGCCGAAGATCGTTGCTTTGATCCCGGCGGAGATCTGTGTCTCGACGTCGATCGCCGATGAGGAGGCGGCGACGGAGAGATGCGCCCTCGACGTCGATCGCCGCTGATGAGACGGGGAGATGTGCTTCGACCGTCGATCGCCGTTGATGAGGCGACGACGGAGCGCTGTGCCTCGACGTCGATCGCACCTGCGACGACGGAGCGCTGTGCCTCGGCGTCGATCGCACCTGCGGCGACGGAGCGGTCTGCCTCGGCGTCGTACGCCCACCCGAGCGCCCGACGGAGACCTGTCTCTAGGCGTTGAGCGCCGCCTGGTTGACGTCAACGGAGGACCTGTTACCTTCGTCGACGAAGATTTCGTAGTCGAATGATGATGCGCCGGCATCACCGAAGTCTTCAACGCCGATTTCTTCGTCGCCGATTTCTTCGACGTCGATACCGACGCTCGACGGAGAACAGGTCGGGACTTTTCCTCTCGACGTCGACCGAGTTCTCCTCTTCTTCTGCCTCACAGGAGACCTACCTCTTTCAGAGAGGCCATAGAGACGGATCCTGTCCCTCTCCTTGATAGTCCTTCTTGATAACTTCTTACAATGCTGGCAGTTGTCAGAAGAGTGGGACTCGGGGAGGCAGAGAATACACACAGGATGTGTATCTGTTCTGGCCTTCTTCTTGCCACAGGACGGGCAAGGATCGAATAAAGAAGGCATTTTATCCAAAAATAAACCTTTTGTAACACAAAAAAAAGAATTACTTGCACTCTAGGACCAAAAGACGTCGAGTGAAAGTAGAAAAAACTAGATTTATATAGATATTTTTTGACAGAAAGTAAAAAAAAAAACAAGAGCTGAAAATCCAGGGTCCTGACTGAAGGAGCCGGAAAGAACAACTGACCTAACTGTCACCCCTGAGGCATGATGGGAAGCTAGGGGTCATGGCTGCCTTAAAGGCACGGTGCCAGTTTTTGTTGAAAATGTTTTCATTTTCCATGCTATTGGTTTACAATGCAGCCTGTAGGCTAACAATGTCTACTTATTTTGCAGTTTTTACTCTTTATGAGTATTTTGCTCATTAAAAAACAGAGTTCAAGTACTAATTGTCCTCTGGTGTTTTTATATATTGGCAAATGTAGTTTTTTATGTGTGTAATTACATTGTTTAGCCTCCTATTGAGAGCTGCATTGGTATGAGAAAAAATGATATATGTATATGCATATATGTAGAGCTGTATATATGTGATTTCCATATATAATTTTTATATTTCCGGGGTCCCCGCACGTGGGCGAGAATATTCAGTGCTTAGGACTATTGATGAGGATCCCCTGGAAGAGAACATTTCCTGTCAATTGTCCATACCCCCCAGACCTTTGAGTCTCAAAGAAAGGTAATGTCGAGTGATTCTGGGGGGCAAGCCGAGTGAAATCAGTGGGGATGAAATTTATCTGAAAAGTATGGTTTTCACGTCAAATGAACACGGTACATCCGCTCGTCATCAGTATCCTGGGAGGGGGGTGTTAGTTACTCTCCGAGTGCAAGACCTTTGTAAACTGAAAGTGGCTGACAAAACAAAGGAGTCAATTTTAGCAACCAAAAAATACCCTGAGGCATTACCACAATACTCTGCTCTTTATGTGCAAGAGTCTCCACTCACAGTCAACCGCTGTGAATATATATAAATTGTTATGCGCGGAGTCTTGTTATACATAGCCGTGAATTGCGCAGTTAAATCTACTCCCGATGCTCGATGCAAACACAGTAAACAGCGCAAGAAGGACCATGCATTATTTTTTTAAAGAGCACTTCAGGGCGTTGATTGGACCTGGGCAGCCAAAATCTAAGTATTCTCAAACCTTTAGCAACACTATTGCACAAATCTTCTCTCTTTACTCTGTACCTAAACTCTTGCCCCGTCTATCGGCCAGAGTTTCCTTAGTTTCTCTCCTCCACCACTCATTTTAATATTTATTATATGCAAATCTGACGGATGTACTCCGCACCGAGCAGTTCGATGCAATAAGTATCAAATACAAGCGCATTGCAGAGCGCGGTGTCCCTGAAGCGGGCACCGCGCTCGGTATTAAATAAATAAACTGAGCGCTGTGTCCCTGAGGCAGGCGCCACACTCAACATGCAAATACGACAAAATAAAGCAGCCACCATTGTCCCAATCAGTGTCAATAACAAAAATAGTGCTCACTCAGTAGACAAGCATTTGCAATGCAATAGGTCTCGCAGTTACCCGAGTTTAAGCTAATGGCATTGTAAATGACAAAGCCTTTTATTTATGTTTTTAAAACGAAAACAAAAATAAAAGGCATTGTTATTTGCAATGTCAATAGCTCAAACTCGCATAAATGCTACATTTACATCCATAGCATAGAGGCGATTGCTTGAATTAATATGGTCTCTCTGTGAATAATATATTCAGTCCAGACTGAGAAAGTGGAGATTTTCAACATTTCGACCCGAAACTGGGGGAGGTGCCAATTAGAACACTTAGAACCGGGCTTAACCACCCCTCTGGGGTTGCATCTCTGTCTGTCCAGGGTGGATTCTGCAAAGTATTTTCTGGTGGCTTATTAGTACCTCCAGGAGTTGGGCTTCTGCTGCTTCAGAGTGGACAACCACCTGCCCACACTCCTGGGAGCGCCTTCTCTCTATGTGAAGGTGCTCGCGGAGAGCGTGGGCCTCATTGGTGGCCGCCTAGAGTTGGGATGTGCATTAGGACCTGGCTGTTTCCAGAATCATGATCAGGGCCGTAGCTCCAGGGGGGTGTTTGGGGTGTTACAAACCCATAATTGATGTATTTTCTGGTGAATATTTTAGTACAGGTGCTTTCAGTTGGGTATGGTGAGGTGTCTGTCGGTTTTCACAAGGAATTTTGCATACACAGACAAAAATGCACACACCCTCTCTGGTTTGAAAGTCTTCGAAAATATTGGCAATTAAAAAAAATAGTGTTTTTTCTCATCTAGCACCCCCACCAATCTGTATTATTCTCCCTTAACACTGCTCCTAAAGCCCCTCTCATAAGCCCTGCTTGTTTGTATTATGTATTTTAACATTCCATCCGAAGTGATTGTTGGAAAACCTGAAGCTCACATCCCCCCCCCCCCCAAATCGTAGTGACCAAGCGACGCCGCTGATCAGACCCGCCTGGCTCTAGGAACGCAAGTCATACTGCCTCGTATATGGAGTCCGGAAAGTGATCCCTCACTGCTGCTCGCGTTCTTCTGCTCTCATAACACGCTTTTGCATGATGCGAAAATACTATGAAGATAAACAGATTTAATTCAAAACGGGCAAAGTGAAAACAATCTGCTCGGTGCCCAGGTGTTTTAACACATTTCGATGAGATAATACACAGTATGGCGCGTGGAGCGTCAGGGCATCAGTGTCTGTAGGGGGGTCGGTGAGAGAAGCATCGGTGCTTCATAGAGTAGGGAGGCATGGTGAGGGTGTCATCCGGCGAGCGGAGTACTGACGGGTGGCAGGGTCACATGTGACAGGGTGGTAGTCTGGGGAGCCTGTCAGTGTGGGTGCGTCAGTGATAGGGAGGTGTGAAGGTGGGGTTTGTCGGTGTGCAGTGACAGGGTCGGGTGGCTCAGTGTGTGGGGAGTGTGAGGGGGAAGGGTGTTGCCTGGGCTGTCAAGTGCTGGTTGGGTGAAGGATACAATGGCAATGGTGTAGAAGTGTGGGCAGTCAGTGTAGGAGAGTCTGTCAGTGCTATTCGTGATTTTGTGTGAGCAATGGCTTGGTGTACCAGAGTGGGGTGTCTGTGTGTAGGAAGTAGTCAGGGGGGCGCCAGCGTGCGGGTGTCATTGTGGGAGTTGGCAGGTTGCGGTGCCTGAGTGGAAGGGGGAAAGGTGCTTCGGTATCGGTGTATGTCGAGGTTATCGTTGACAGTTGTGTAGGAGTGTCTGTGTGAAGGGTGGCATGGTTTTGGAGACAGTGTGGGTGTCAGTGTGCGGGTATGATGGCATCGGATTGTAACTGCAGACCGTGACAGCATAGTGGGTGCTCGTGTGTGCGGGGCTGGGGGGTCACTCAGCCTGTGGTGGTCGGGCCCTGCCCAGTGTTGTCAGGTATGTGGCTCCGCTTCCTCCCTCTTCCATGGTTCAGAGGCCACGGTACATCGAGTGCTACCGCATTCCTTCCCTTGGCACCGCCTCACTGCTCCGCGGCTCCCCCGACATTCCACGCTGCCAGCGTCCCGGGTGCCTGCCGACCACCGGCCCTGGGGGAGGCGCGGGCAGGGGATGAGCGCACAGAGCAATGTCTACCCCGGGGGCAGTACACAGGAGCCCCGCCCAGGGGAACGAACGAGAGATGGTGACAGGCGCGTCCAGGGCCATCTAGAGGCGCAGCACTGAGTAACACCACCCGGCACAGAACAGCAGCCAGAGCTACTGCTGAAAGGCAGCAGGCCCAGAGGCGCTACATACATTCATTCCAGCCATCTAGGGGGCGGACCAACGGCGCCGAAGAAAAGAAAGGCGCGGCTCGTAAAAATATTTTTTTTCAATATTGTAATTTTTTCTTAAGCAGCGCAGTATGCCACCTTTATCATAATGGCGGGGAAAGAAAGGAGGGCTGCCATTGTTAAAGTTGAAGGCAACATGCTGCGCTGCTTACGAAAACCTTACAATACGCCGCAAGCTGAAAGACACGCCGTGCGCGTGCCCATGTGCTGTCCGGGCCCAAGCTGATGCACCCGCCGTGAGCTTGCACATCGGCTGTCCGGGCGCGCACATGTTTTGTCTCCCTTCCGCACCAAAGCCACAACAAACTAATAGACACGCCGTGCGCGTGCCCATGTGCTGTCCGGGAGCAAGCTAATAGACACGCCGTGAGCGTGCACATCTCCTGTCCCCCTTCCAAACTGAAGTCGACAACAATAGATCTCGCTAGCGACAGCGCTTCGCGCTGCGTCGCTAGGCGAGACCTAATAAAGGAGTCCATGTAACGTGCCAAGTAAAAGGTCCAGTCCTTATGGGCGGTAACAAATGGAGACAGGGAGGTAACCAGGAGGGACTAACAAGCCTCATAATGAATCGGAAGCCAGCATTTACCAAGGACAATGACACCAGACAATGAAAAATATGGGAGGAGAGTGGGCGAGGCTTCCACAGCATACCCTACTACAGCATGCCTCGCAGAGCGAGCAGTGCATGCGCGCTGCCGCTAGGCTCGACCTAAAAAGGTTCCAAAGACACAAAATAAAATGGCACAAGTGGAAGAGGACAAGTCCTGCAGCGATACTCCATGGGAGTTAACAATTGAGAACAGGAGGTCGGACACAGGACTTGGGGGTCACAGGCACCAGGAAAGGTAGTAGGTGACTGGATTCAGTGAGGGGTATTGGGGTGGTATCCGCACTACAACCGAGAGTGCGCTGCCTGGCACAGCTGCTTCCTCCTGAAGAGGCGAGAAGTTGTTTTGAGGAAAGCTGCAGTGAAAATAACACTGTACAAATTCAGACAAATAAGTCAATAAAGGACTTACCACTGATGCAAGGCACATACAGCAATCTCCAGAGAACAGGAAGCAGAAGTGGGGTGCTGCAGCTTATAAAGCAATTAGGAGAAATGCAAACGACTGGCTCTACCACCGCTTTTTCATACAAGTGCTTACAAGAAATTTTTTACACTTCTGCATTTGGAGCAACTGGGACTCTACGCTGGCCTGTCTCTGAGATTAGAAGGCAAGTCTGGGCTTGCACCAGATGGCAATGGTTGCCATAAAGGGCTGTTCCGCCCAAAGACATCTTTTTAGAAGAAAACTTTAACCCCCACTATCTTTAACCGCCACAATAGAAGAAGCATGTTGTAGGAAAGTAGGATCTGCTTTTATGGTTACCCCCCACTTTTGATATAATTCTGTTTCTGACTAGTCTGACTGGGATCCTGCTAATCAGGACTCCAGTCACTGTGCTTTCTCCCCTAAATTGGTTTGGTAGGTACCTGGGTACATACCAGATTGGACACTGGTGTACACTTATCAGTCCCTAGTATATGCGACTGAGGTACCCAGTGCATAGGTACACCAGGGGTCCCTCATGGGATGAAGCATGCATTATGCCACCCATGGGAGACCACTCAATTTGCAACTACAGGACTGCCATTGCAGCCTGTGTAAGCTGGTGCTAGCACCACTTACGAAAGATATAGGTTTCCCTATATCTAGGGTCACTACACTTAACACCTTTAAGTCACCCCTAAGGCAGGCCTTACAATCCTGAAGGCAGGGTACTTGGTTCTAAGTGGGAGAATGCCCCTGCATGAGCAGGACAACCCTACAGCCCATGAAGTCCATTCTCCCGGGTTGTGAGACAGCCATATGACATATAGAGGGGCACTGCGTCATTACGCGATGATCATCTCAAAGCTGGCTGTAACGAATCCTATCATGTTTGGTATTAAACATATTGAAATCATACCCCCACACCGTAAACGGTGTGGGCGGTATCATTCCATGCACCGTAAAGCTCCTCTGGGAGGCTCTTGGTGCTCCCGGTACCAGTCTTCCAGACCCGGACAGCAAGCTAGAGCTGCTGCCGGTCAGAAACACGTTTCTGCCCTCCTGCTGCTGAGTCAAGCTCGGGCAGAGGACGGCAGAATAGGTATCCTGTCACAGGGAGGTGCGACCACCTCCCAGACAGGATTTAGTGTATTGGGGCAGAGTGGGAGCGCTTGCCAGCGCCACATAGTCTGCGTGCAGGGCACACTTGGTGCCCCCCATGCATAGTCCAGTTCAAACCAGTTCAGGGAGCTGTTGCCTCCCGCTCTAGCGTGAACCTGGACAAAGGACAGGGGAGTATCCTCCCCCTTGTCCAGCCCCTCCTTAGGGAGGGACCACTGTATCGTCCCAACCCTTTCCTTAGGGTATGTAAGGGCTTACCTGTGGGTGGGTCCTCAAATTCGTCGTGGGACAAGATACATTTCCGACACCACTTCTTCAACCGTCTGGGCACTCAACTTTGCTCTGGGCATCAAGGCTGCAACCAGGATGACTCCTGCTGCTCCTGATTTCGTCGCCCTGCTCGTCTACTGCAACATCCGTGCCTGTGCACCATACAGAAACCTTCCAAGGCCTGTGGGCATCCAGGACACCTGAGGAATCTCCTTTAAAGTGAAGGAGTCACTTCCCTGCATCTGCAGGCACCGTAACTAAGCTGACCGTTCTGCCGATCCTGGGCTCCCACTGACTCCAAAAGGCTCAGCAACACAGGAGGTGGTTCTTCACATCCCTCGAGGCCTGCCATGTCCTCTCACAAAGTTTGAGGCCAGTATCCCTCGTCGGAGCCGCAGGAACTGAACCCCTGTACACTGCGTCGACTTGCAGCTGCAAAGGCTTGTTGGCTTCCTTCCACCAAGATCTTCGGGCTCACAGTGACCAAGATCTTCACCCTCACCGCATCTCTTGCATCGTGGGCTTGCATCTTTGGTGAGCTGCTCGAGGTCCTCTTGCGACTCCAGCGCCTCCGGCCTGTGGGTCCTCTTGAGGGTCTTCTTCGTATTCTTTGGGCACCCCTGATTGTTCGGGCCTGCCCCGACTCCCATGTTTGTGGTGAGTCTCCTGGACCTTGCTGGTCCCGACATTGCAACTTTCTCCACTTCCACGTTGGTTACAGTTGCCAAGGCTTGTTGGTGCTCCTGCCGGACACCGACCCCTCAACATTCGACATCAGACGTGGGACAGCTCGTGTACGGCTCCTTGTCTTCCACAGCGTCGCCTGGTCCACACAGCTGCAGCTCCAAGGTCACGTCAACTCTCCTGCAGCACCCGACATTAGTGGCCATTCGTCTTCCGTGCCTTCTGGTCACTTCCAAGTGGCATAGACTCTGTCCCCTCTGCTTTCAGGTACTTCTCGACTTGAATCTATCTTTGGGTTCCATCGGACACTTTCTCCTTCTCCAGCAGCGGCATCTTCCTGAAGTCCTCCATTGGGTTCGACAGCGGTTTCCGACGCCACTTCACACCTATGCACCCGGCTTCCCTGGTGTAGGTATCCTGGTTCCTAGGGTATCCACGCGTGGGGTGGCTCTCCAACCTTCTGTCTTCCAAGGGGTTTCTTCAGGGTCCACTGGGAAGGGTCCTCCTTCTTTAAAATTGCAACCGCTACTTACCCATTGACTTGCATTGATCACACGGTCGTGTTCCCACTCTGCACACAGCCTCCGTGTGGCTCCTAGTTACTTACCTTGGGTGGTTCCTTGGCTCCCCGACACTTTTAAGTCTTCTGGGTACAGTCTTGACTCGAGTCGTGGTTCACATTCCACTATTTTAATATATGGTTTGGGTCCCCCCCCTGGTGACCACTGTGTATTACGTGCTACTTACCTGTTTCTATTGAAAAGTATTGTGTGTATCTCCGGTTAGGAGATACCCGTCTGTGTTAGTGTTATATAATAAATACATATTTTTGATAAATACACTGTGTGGTTCTTTTTCACTTAATCTATATCAATAAGATTATGTTTCTGGACTAAGCCTGAAGGCTGCTCTCCACAGCTACCACCTAGAGAGCTTTCTAAGGTTGTCTAAGACCACTAAAATCACCATAAGGGTTGTCTGGATTGGTTCAAGGTGCCCACTTACATAAGTGTACACCATATACCAAGCCAGCTTCTCACATATGTCCTGAGAGCATACAATATATGCGTGAACTAATGATCCCATGCAATAAAACATGGTAGCCCCACTGGCCCTCTTTTGTTCAAAATACGCACAAACGCCTGCACACCATAAGGAGGGTTATTTTAAAAAAATTTAGTCCTTGAAATTTCCTTCCTATACAGAAACAGAATATTTCATATGTTTCTTTTTGGGGTCACAAAACTTTTAGTTAAGCCCCGATGAGATGTCTTTCTCAAACGACAATTATGACGTCATTGGCATCAATGTCATTTATTGCGAGTTTTGGGTCGATGGTGAACATGGAATTACAGGGCAATAGGGCTGCAATACTGTGCTACACATCTTGTGAAGAGATACAAAACAAGCATTGGCATAGCCAATAGGTCTCGCCTTTGGGACCTTATAAGTGTTTAGCCATGCAACAGTTGATGTTGTTGCACCAAGGATATTGTGCTGGATAACCAAACACTTATAAGGTCCCAAAGGTGAGACCTATTGGCTATGCCAATGCTTGTTTGTAATGTTTTTATTGCCAGCATATGGTGCTACGTGTAGGCAGTGGCATGCTTTCTTTATTTTTTATTCTATTTATTTTATGCTTGAAGTTAAAAAAAAATTTAAAAAAAGTTTACCAGCGATCCAGCGTGCCATACGGACCTATTGGCTTTGCCATTGTTCCGTTGAGATTGTGGTATTATGTTAAGCAAAGCGTTTTATTAAATACCCATTTTGCGATGATCCCTCAAAGGTATAAAATGACACCAAATCTTTACCTCCCTCCCCCACCCACCCCTGGAGCCGGCCCGGCTGCAACGTCCTTACGACGACCCAAACACGATTCCGTTTTCCTGTTCCAGTAACTGGTGGCCACTCAGCTGGGGTGGATATTTCGGTAAGAATGGGCCGTGCCCACCACCCACCCATTATGCACAAGCGTTGTGAGTTGCATTCGTTCTGCCTCAAACAACCGCTGGCGCCAGAACTTACTAAAGTCACAGAAAAAGGGCCAACAGGCGGGGAAAGAAATGCTGACAAGAGCAGCTCTGGGTGGGAGGTTTGTTTTTACCGATTCATTTACCAGAAGAAAAAAAAAAAAAAAGTTTCCATTCGGGCCCAGCCTTCCCAAAAACAGGCACGTGACATTCCCACACAGTGAATCAGGGGCTGAGACAGGATTACAGTTTAAACCAGTTAGTTCCAACCAGGAGACAGCAAAGAAGCCCCTCAAGTCCCCCTTTGTTCCTAAAACACTTATCAAAAGCACCCCCTGCCCCCACCCAAACCCACTGAAACGCCGCCCCAACAAAGCACTTTTTCCAATTATACTTTCTTGTCCTTTTCACTGATCCCTGCCCTGTGAATGACGTGCGAGCACCCGCTTGGTATATGTAAGAAAACAAGTTACTTACCTGTAAACTTTGGTTCTCCAGTATTGGTAACTTTCATAGATTCCCATTGCTTGTATCATTCCCCGTCGTCGAGATGGGAGTCCCCGGTAAATAAAAAATACCATAGAAATAGGTACAAAAAAAAAAAAAAAAAGCGGCGGCCTAGGCCTCATCTCCTTTTGTAGCATATCCACCTCTTTTTGTAAAAGAGACCAAATAAAATGAACAGCCAATCAGAACAGCCTCACCCCATAGAACCTTCCTGAGAGAGCCTCAGATTTTCGTAGCCGTTGTGTAACAGTATAACAGAAGATGCTGAAGGCTGAGCTTTCCCAGGGAGGAGGGTGGGCGCATGGGAATCTATGAAAGTTACCAATACTGGAGAACCAAAGTTACAGGTAAGTAACTTGTTTTCTTACTCCAGTATTGGAACTTTCATAGATTCCCATTGCTTGCATCAGAATAGCTAGCAGTCAGAACGCACATTTTGTGTCATAATACATGGTTACAAAAACTTTCGGGATGCATCACATTCATTAGAGATACAAATTATCCATAGAGAATTGGCAATAGAATAGCAAGTGAACATCAAGAGATACAAAATGTCCAAATAACCAATAAAAGGAAGGAGGGTTAGAAGGGAAAGCTCACCACTTATTGAAAGAGGTTCCTCAGGACTGCCTGACCCACTGCAGCGTCATCACGCGTGGAGGAGTCCAAGCAGTAATGCCTTGTGAAGGTATGGGTACTGCTCCATGTCGCTGCTCTGCAAATATCCTTGATCGGCACTCCGGCGAAGAGAGCAACAGAAAAGACATGGCTCTCGTAGAGTGCGCCCGGACCCGCCCCTCCAGGGGCTTACCAGCCGCTTGGTGACAGTATTGGATCGCGCTGGCAATCCATCGAGCAATACCCTGCTTTGAAAGAGGGGAAACCTTGCAAGGGGCACTGAAAGCGACAAAGAGCCGTGTTAACCTTCTGAAATCTTTGGTACGTTGAAGATAAAATTTCAGACACCTTTGAACGTCCAGAGAGTGCAAAGCCCTCTCCGCTGGAGTCGTGGGTCGAGGAAAAAAGGATTTGAGAATCACCGGTTCATTCAAATGAAAGTCTGAAGGCACCTTCGGGATAAATTTGGGATTTGTCCTTAGAATCAAAGTCTCTCTTTTAAACTGTAAGATTGGTTCTTGAATAGTGAGAGCGTGCAGTTCACCCACCCTTCTGGCAGATGTTAAGGCGAGAAGGAGGGCCACTTTCCATGAGAGGAACTTAAGGTCTGCCCTATGAATTGGTTCAAAAGGCGGCCTCATGAGTTGAGTAAGGACTAAATTAAGCTGCCACAGAGGTGGTGGAGGCCTAACTGGTGGGAAAACTCTGAAAAGACCTTTAAGAAATTGCTTTACAATCCTTGCCGACCAGAGGGAAGGACCAGAAGAAGTTCGTCTGAATCTAGAAATGGCTGCAAGGTGTACCTTGATAGAGGAAGGAGCAAGAACTGATTTAGCCAAACCCAGAATGTATGGCAAAATCTGATGAGGAGCAGAAGAGTAAGGATGAATTTTCTCTTGCCGGCACCACAGGCAGAAACGCTTCCATTTTTAGCAATAGGTCTTATTTGTACTAGGTGCTCGAGCTTGAGCAAGCACCTCTCTACACTCTGCCGAGATATTTGGATTCTGAAATTCTCGGTGCTCAGGAGCCACGCTGCTAACTGAAGAGAGCTTGGATCCGGATGTACCACTTGGCCCTGGGACATCGTTAGCAGGGAAGGAATTGGGCGCAGATGAACTGGATGATCCAGGGAGAGCAGAAGCTCCGTAAACCAAAACTGGCGGGGCCAAGCCGGGGCCACCAGAATCATTCTGCAGGGTTCCGCCTTGAGCTTCCGGAGAAGTCTGGGAATTAGTGGGGCGTAAACAAAGGCGCCTGACCAGGCCATCGAAAGCGCATTCCCCAATGATCCCGGATGGTGATCCCTGCTTGCGTAGAGTCGGCATTTCTTGTTCTCTGGCGTGGCAAAGAGATCTATGGGAGGAGTGCCCCAGAGACTGAAAATTTCCTCCAATGTGTCTTGGTCTAATTCCCACTCGTGGCTCACTGACTTCAGGCGACTGAGCGGGTCCGCTGTTTTGTTGAGGGCACCTGGAAGATGTCCCGCCGAGAGCGATATCCCCTGTTGGATTGCCCATTCCCAAATTTCCTGAGCTTCTTTCGATAGACGACAAGACCTTGTACCTCCCTGCTTGTTTACGTAAAGCATGGCCGTCGTGTTGTCCATACGGACCAGGACAGTGGACCGTTGAATCCGTGGAAGGAAGGCCTGCAAGGCTAGACGAATCGCTCTGAGTTCCAACAGATTGATGTGGAGTAGGCGATGTTGGGGCAGCCAACGGCCGCTTACCTGAAGGTCTTGTAAGACTGCTCCCCAGCCTTCTAGTGAGGCGTCTGTTATTAGAGGAGATGGGGTGACCCTGAAGGGGAGACCATGAGAAATATCGTCTCTGACCGTCCACCACGTTGCCGCCTCTTTCATAGGCTGAGTTATTGTGATCTTGTCCTCAAAAGAGCCTTCTGCCTGGCGCCACTGCAAATCCAGTTGTTCTTAGAGGGGGCGCATTCTTAACCTGCGATGTGGAACCAAGGGAATGCAGGACGAGATTGACCCCAGAAGGGATTTGTAGAGGCGAACTGAAAGTGACCCTCTTCTTTGCAACCGATGAGCAGAGGTCATCAGCTTTGTTTGCCTTTCTTTTGACGGGAACGCCTTGCAGCAAGATGTGTCCAGAATGGCCCCCAAGAACCTGGCCGACTTGGAAGGGCACAGGACTGATTTTTCCGTGTTGAGCTGGAGCCCCAGATGACAGAAGAGCTGTGTGCATGTTCTGACAGCCTTTTCCGCCAAGTGATGAGACGGAGCTTTCACCAACCAGTCGTCCACGTAAGGGAAGACTTGGAGCTTCTGTTTCCTGAGAAAAGCTGCAACCGGGGCTAGGACCTTCGTGAAAATCCGCAGAGCGGATCTGAGTCCGAAAGGCAGGACCTTGAATTGAAAGTGGCTCTTGGCTACTGTAAAGCGTAAAAACTTCCTGTGGGCAGGGTGGATGGGGACATGAACATATGCGTCCTCGAGTTCCAGGGTGGCCATGTAATCTCCTGGATTGAGGAGCCGTAAAATGTCCTGCAAGGAGACCATCCGAAAAGAGAGCTTTATGAGATAGGTGTTTAGACTCCGGTCTAAAATTGGGCGCCATTTTTCTACGGTCTTTTGAACAAGAAAGAACCAGGAATAGAATCCTTTTCCCCGTTGGGATAGAGGGACCGGTTCTATCGCTCCCTTGAGAAGTAGTTGGTGTGCTTCTAGACGTAGAAGGTGTAGATGCTTGGATTCGGTGGCGCGAGGGGCTTTGGATGGTAGTTGATGTTGAAATTCCAGAGTATGGCCGGACAAGACAATATTGAGAACCCATCGATCTGATGTTATAAGTTGCCAGTTGTGGAAGTGTTGGGAAATCCTGCCCCCACTGGTGCTACAGGGGACAAAGGAACAGTAGGAAGAGCCAGGAAGCCGCTATTGGCACTTAGAGGAATCTCTCCCCTGGCGCCCTTGCCGTCCTCTAGAAGACGAACGAGAGAAAGAAGACGACTGGCCCTGTCGTTGAGAATATTGCGGCCTGTATGATTGAGAAGGCTGAGAGTAAGAGGAATAGCGCTGCTGCTGATATCCTCCTCTGTATGAGGAAAATCCTCTCCCTCTCGCTCCACGGAAAGGGACCTCGCGATATTGTAGAGTCCCAAGGGACTTTGCAGTTTCCGTGTCTTTCTTTATATCTTGCAGCGCATCATCAATGTGCTTCCCAAAGAGCGCCTCGCCGTCAAAGGGAAGGTCCAGGATCTTGTTCTGGACTTCCGGCCGGAACCAAGTGGCACGAAGCCAGCCTTGGCGTCGAAGAACTGCTGCTCCTGCTAGGGAACGGAAGGCTGTGGTGGCAATATCCATTGCGCAATCAATTATTTCTGAAGATGTTCTCTCTCCCTCCTGGAGGATCTTTTTAGCTTCAGCTTTAGCTTCGTCCGGCAGCTGGTCTAGATAAGGAGACAGATCGCACCACATCTGGCGATCGTACCTTCCAAGAATTGCCAAGGCATTGGCTGCTCTAACCAGGAGGCTCGACATGAAAGAGAACCTCTTCCCAGCATTATCCAACCGCCTTCCCTCTTTATCAGGTGGTGTGGTAAGAGGGGCCACCGGATTTTTAGACTTTCTCTGGGCCGCTTGAGAAATCACGGAATCTGGTTTCGGCTGACTGACCAGACAAGCGGGGCTATCTTCAGGAGCCTTGTACTTTTTTTCCAGACGAGGAAGCACAGGTGTGACTGTGGCTGGCGACTTCATAACCTTTAGTCCCTCATCCCAGACGTGACCCACGATAGGGATAGAGCGTACTGACTTCCTGTATGGTTCTTTAAAGTCATATAGAAAACATTCCGACTACACAGATGGAATGGGCAGATCTAAACGCTTAGAAGCTCTCTCCATTAGGTTATGAAAGCCCCCAATATCAGCAGGAGGGGAATCCGCCGGTTCTGGAACGGGAGAGGCAGGATCCGGAATGATGTAATCGTCCCATTCCCTGTCAGGGTCCGGGATCGTCGGTGTCCCTTGTTCATCATCTGATGTATCGTCCTGGACAGTAACCACATCCTGCTGTGGTTCCGGTAACTCCGGCAATGAAATTTGAGGCGGAGGATGAGGTGTAACCGGAAGAGCAAGTGGAGTTGGAGGCACTTGCACTGTTTCTGGGACAGAGGACTGTGTAGGAAATCTCTTTCTGTAATCAGAAAGCATGAACTGCAAGTCCGTAATGAGGGCAGATGGCAAACAGACCATCTCCTGTTGATATTGCTCCTGAGACCTCAATTGTGGCTCATAATGTTGCTGCTCCATGCAATACTCAGTCTTGATATTTAACATGCAGTTGAGATGGGCTATCTGCATCACCATAAGGACCGTCCTCATCCTCAGAAAACTCCTCTTCTAACAGTAGAGCAGGAGGCAGGGGTGTCACTTTCCTGGGAGAAGTCATTTCTGGAGTAATGCGACGTCTCCGTATAGAAATTGCCACATTTTGTATCGTCGACGAGGTCGTCGACGGAGCCGCCGCCGATGTTTGAACCGTCGACGGGGAGAGGGCCACCGTCGACGGGACCGTCGTCGAGACCGTTGTCATGATCAAGCTGGAAGCGGACGTCGACGACGTGGTTGCCGTCGACACCATCATCGTCGCCATCCTCGTGGACGTCGTCAGAGTAGACGTCGACGACAGAATGAAAGGTACCTGTGTACATGGCGTCGTCGTCGAAGCCGTAGTCAACGAAGCCGGTGGAGACGAGGAAACTCTCGTCAACGAACCAGTCGACGGAGCCAAAGTAGACGCCGGTACAGTTTTTGAAGTCGTCGTCGACGGAGTCGATGTCGTCGACGAGCGAACTTTTCTGTCAGCTTTTCCCTCAGGTGGGACAGAAGCTGATTTTTTGAAAGTTTTAGCCTTCTCAGAAGGAGAAGAAGAAGCTGAAGGTACATGGCTTGTCTTCTTTGCAGGTGCTACTTCAGAAACAAGTCCTTCCCTCTCCTTTACATCACGGTGAGGAGATTTGATGGGACTACGCCTGTCAGACCTATCAGAGGGCTTTTGTAAGGCTTTTGAAGGGGGTTCTGAAGTAGAAGGTGAAGACCTACCCCTTTTCTGTGATCTCCTCGAAGTAGCAGGTGCGGCGTCATCACTGTCACTGGAAACAGGATCTTTCCGTGACTTAAGTTTTTGAAGCCAAGTGAGAAGACGTCCCTCATGGTCCCGTAAGGTCTTGGTGGAGAAGGTCCGACAGATCTTGCAGTCAGTAGCTTTATGGTCAGGATACAAACAATAAATACAGTCTTTATGTTTGTCCTCCACATAAAGTCTCCTTTTGGAGCAGGTGGCACAAACTTTAAACAGAGCCTTCTTCTCCTTGTCTGAGATGATGAATTTGAAGTGAAGCAAAAATAGTTGAATTTGAAGAAAAGTTGAAGAAAAACTGAGCAGAGCTCAGTTGAGACTCCCTTGCACAACGTGCGGTAGAAAATCTGAGGCTCTCTCAGGAAGGTTCTATGGGGTGAGGCTGTTCTGATTGGCTGTTCATTTTATTTGGTCTCTTTTTCAAAAAGAGGTGGATATGCTACAAAAGGAGATGAGGCCTAAGCCTTATTCTTTTTTTTGTACCTATTTCTATGGTATTTTTTATTTACCGGGGACTCCCATCTCGACGACGGGGAATGATACAAGCAATGGGAATCTATGAAAGTTCCAATACTGGAGTAAAACAGTGGTCCCTGGGGTTTAACGTAGAGAATTCTGAAATACGGTTAATGCTGCAAAGGATAAAAAAATAAACCACGCAAGTAGACAAAAAAACCCTAAAACCGCTTTATAGCGTAGCAAGAATATGGTTTTAATAATCTGAGGACCACGAACAGATATCTGAAAAAAAAATGGGTGAGGGAACACGAAGCTGCCGAGTGTCTTTTCACTCACCAGCACGTGACCCCGAGCTGCCTGCAGCCCCCGCAATGCAGGACTGGGGGCTCTTTGTATATAGCTACTGGTTTAGCCACCTAAAGGACCCCACAAAGATCGCAGCCACAGGGGTCATGCTGGAAATGAAGGCTTACAGTACAACGTGAAAAGAGACACTACAAGTCCCAGAATGCAACGTGCTCATGGCCCAACAGCTAGGACCGAACGAAGGAGTCGCCGGGCTCGAGGTATCTTGATAGCACAGAGACCTGCACTTGTGCACAGACAGGGAAATGTGCAGACGGGGGGGGGGGGCACGCACGCTGCACAGATACTGGGAACATTCTAGAAAAGCACAATAAACAACTATAGAAAATGGAAGTTAATAGGGTAAAGGTGCGGCGTGGCTAAAATAATAGTTATTTTCAATCCCACAAGTACTGCTTAGAAAAATGCAAGCGCGCCGCAAACAGAACAAATATAAAAAACAGAAAAAAAACTCTCTCGGTGTAGCCCGCGGGTTAACAAGTGGGAGGGGTGGGGGGAGTGCGGGTGAGAGCACACACAGCGTTTCCCTTGCGGGAGCGAGCAGGGGCACCATCTGTTTGCAAGTTAATTACAAACAGATGTTGCCAAAGCTTGCTCCCGCAAGGGACTCGCCAAACGTGCACGCGTTGCCATTGAAAGCAATGCAATGCGTGCACGTTTTTGGCCTAAAAAGCGAATCGATTCCAAGAGGTCTCCTCCTATGAAGCGCATGCGCGCTGCGTAGGAGAGACCTAAAAAGGGTTGGTATTAACAGTGAATATTGTTCCCCTGTGAAATAAATCTCTTGCTGTTGAAAATATTTAAGAAATAAAAATTCAGATCACATACTTTAGATGTGCCCATCTGAGCAGGTTAAACTATTACCTACAAGGATAGTCCTTCACACTATACTAAACTGCCCATAGTACTTGGACGGGCATTCAAGCTAATGCTATACAATTAAAATAAATTGCTACGTTTATCATACATTTCTAGCATGAGCTGGGGGTGATCTGGGAGAAAAGGAGTCAGGAGGTTAGTGTGTTTTCGTAAGATGTGGCTTCATTCATGACAGTGTGGCAGTCCTTTCAGAGCTGAAAGGGCGCTCGTAAATCAATAGAGCAGATCTGTGACACCATCAGATTGCGCAGGTGAAAGCAAGGGAATACGCTTTCCCCTCATATCCTCACTCCAGAACCCTCCCTGTGTGACTAATGGCGGGCAGCACATGGCCAAGCGTGGGAAGGAGCGCAGGCAGTTGGCTTGGAATAATACAGAAAAACGCCAGCTCCCTTGACTGCACAGTACGGGGGAAAGCGCCACATCAGGAGAGCACTATATCACCCTCCGTGAATTAAAATGCTTCAGGAGGCCCCTAAAGGTGTACCAGTCCAGACAAACTGTGGATGTCAGTTACTACAACAAACCTATGATGTTTTGAAGCAGTCATTCACAGACTAAGTGCTATACAAAATAACTCCAATACAAACAAGCATTTGCAATGCAATAGGTCTCGCATTATTAAAGTTTGAGCTATTGGCATTGCTAAATAATGCAACACCAATAGCTCAAACTTTATTAATGCGAGACCTATTGCATACTCCTAAGTCACTACCCCGACTGTGACCTTACCACACAAGTTGTTACAACGACTTGCCTTAGAGGGCGCTGGACTTTGGAATATTATAAATTACTATTCCAACTCCAGTCAGTGTATAAGTAGGAAAAGTGATGAACTTAAAATCCACCACCAGTCCAACAACGCACCCCTAAAGTAAGTCTTTGTTAACGACTTGCGTGGTAGAGGAACGCATGGTAATGTCCCAGTCAGAGTAGTGACTGTGGAGTAAAGGCAGGTCATGGTTCTGCCAGTGGGGTAAATTATGTTTCCCCCGTAGAAGTAGACACTCCTGCCACAAAAGGTACATTTATTTCTAACAACTCTGAGATTCCAATAAACACTTCCCTAACAAGAAAATATGCCACGGGCAAGTAAGGTATTCCGCTTAAAAGCATGTTCAAAAGTCTGCACGTCAGATACAACAAGAAAGCTTATTGTGTATCCTTTACAAAGCGCTCCCACAAGCTGCAGGAGGCAGGTTAGGGTGATTTCTGGTCCCACATGAGTAATGCAGCGCAGTGCCCTTTTCGGTGCAGTCTGATGCTTGGTATCTAAGTAAATATGTGAGTGTCACGGGGTGACCCCCGAATCGGGGACAACCGAGTTAACGGCTGACTGGTGGTCGGCGCCCCCGGTTATCACTCCCCCTCTTCTTTCCCTACAGGATAAATGGGACCAGGGCTCCTTTAAGGAAACGGAAGCGGACGAACCTGAACCAGAGACCTGTCCCTTTAACTGGGACGATAGCCAGCTAAGTCCCGCCTCCGTTCTACACGTGGGATCCCCAGCTCCAATAAGTGCCGGGAGGATACAGGAAGCGAGGAGGAACATATCCGGACTCGAGGAGGGAGAAGCAGGAGAGACGGACGCCGAGACCCGAGAGACGAAGATCCCATCATCTCTACAAAGGAACGAAGAGGGTGTGGACTACCCGAAGCAGCCAGGAGGCCAACGTCCCCACGCTGCGCCCAGCCACGCTTCAGGAGAAGCGTGGCTTTCGAAGGTACGGAACAGGGTTGCGGGGTGGGTCGGGACACGGGGTAAGACCGGCGAGTAAAGGCGGTTCTCTATCCTCCCGTTCCCTGGTTTCCCTACCCTTCGTGCACTTTTCACCCTGTATATAGTCCGGAGCACAAATCCGGGTGGTCCCTCACTCCCTTCCCCATCGTACGTTGGTACGTGATACTGATCCCTGTTCCCTTCTTCCTCCTATGTACCGGAGCGACAAGAGAGGAAGACAGAAGGAGACCCGACAAGAGAATTGACAGACAGGAGTGAAGACGGTCCCGGGATAAGAGACATTATTCTGTGGCTTAACTCTGGCTTCAGTACGAAGGAGACGTACCCTGAAAATAAAACCTACCTTAACCCCACGCAGTCTCGACCTTGATCCTTCCCCCACGCCCACAGTGAGATTTGAGGATTTCTCGGTGCCGAGGCAAGCAAAAATTTCTCCAAGTTGTGGAACAGCGACAGCTTGGCATTCAGCATAAGGCAGCCAGCCAATGGTGGTGCGAGTGAGGGGTCCAGGGAAGAGACTGGATTGCACAAGGCAAGTTGCTGCCGGCAATATTAAATGCGTACGAAATGGGGACAAAGGGAGAATAAGGCATATTGATATGCAGCAGATGGTGAGGTGAAAAAAAAACAAAAAAAAAAACATAAAGGGGTTGCGAACCTAAACATAAAAGAAAAATTGTTAAAACCACAAGATTGTGGACATTGATGCTTGTGGGCGATGGGAGGCAATCGGGTGGGGGTGGGTGTGGACAACAGAATATTTTTTTTTTTAAAGCACTGTGAAGCAGCCAGTGCTAGCTGCTTCAGATCGATTTTTTTCCCTTCAATCGGGTGGATTAGCAGAGGCCGGGTGAGAGAAGAAACAGGGATGGGAGGGCAGGTGTTAGGTAAGAAGAACCATGGACGGGAGGGAAGAAGGTAAAAAAAAAAGCACTATGACGCAGCCAGCGTAAACTGAGTCATAGCACTTTTTTTCTACAAGAAATAATACTGGAGTCACAGTGCGAGCAGCTGATTGCCAGCTGAGGGACACTAATCACGCATCATTAATCTGGCGCCACAGAAAGCAAAGGAAGTGACGCATTGCAAGTGCTGTCAAATTAGAAGGCAGCAAAGAAGAGCAACAATGATGCGAACAAATGGTAAGTAAGGGGCGGGTTCCAAGCCCATTACTTAACACAAGAGTCTCGCAAACGAGAGCGCATGCAATACGTCAGCCATAGCTGCAATGCCCCCATCACCAAGATAATATTAGTAATAAGTCTCCTGATTTATCACTGAGATGCCAGCTTTAAATACACTTTGGAGATTCAACCATTTTCCTCCAAACAGCTTATAGGTTCTGAACGTGCACACATTTTTGTCTCACATAAACACTTTTCAATTTTGGGCTACATATAATAATTCAACCCAAGCAAAAGCTTCTGATTGGGTGGGCGGCGCTGCCCAAAGGAGAGCTACTTCCTCACAAACGACTCGGAGGAGCCCGTTTTAAAGAATCCAGTAATCATGAAGACGCTTAAAGCTCTATATTATTTGCAGCTGCACAGGACAGAACTTGGGAAGAACACTGCTCATGTAGTGGACTTTGTGGTCTATCAGTCACATTTCTTTAAAAAATACAACTTCAGAATTCAGGATGTACGGAAGCTAGTGACAGAGTACACGTTTATTAAAAGGTTTGAGCAAAAATCTTTTATAAAGCAAAGAGGAAAAGCAAAATCAGACTCTAAACAGTTGCCAACAGCCCTGCCCAGCGTTTTGCATTCAAACTAATAAACGTAAAGATAGTTGCACTGTATTCAACTTCCTGAGCTGCAAAGGTGAGCCAAGCATACCTTTACGAGCCACACAACCAAAGCCCCACTGTGTGGGGTAGACCAATTCAGAGCTGTAGCCAAAAGGGACTGAGGTCTCGCCATCAGGGGTCCTGCCATGCAGTAAGCTCCTCCATGAGAAAGGCCCTATCAGCCTTTGAAATTACGAAAAACAGCATTCTTAAGGCAGCAGGCTTGCCTCGCGGACAGTCAGGGACAGAATGTGAGTGCCAGAATAAGTCACTCACCTCTGTGTGTAAGACACTATTAAACACACACACTAGCAAAGCCAATAGGTCTGGCATTGACAGGGAAAACGTTACTGTTTAGGGAGCTGACAAACTATATATCTTCATATTCTGCCCTGCAATGAGAACGCACTCCACAGAAGACGATTTTCAGAACCCTTTATTCAATGAAACTGGCATTCCATCCCGAAAGTTTTCTCCTCAGCCTGACGCGTTTCAGAGCCCAAGCTCCTTATTCATAGGCCATTACTGAGTCCACAACAGTTTCTGCTCCCAGCATTCCCTGCATGCTTACATATTTATAGGCCTATGGTGTGCCTCACATTTAACGATGCATGCTGGAACTTGTGGTATTTATTTTCGAGCCACTTTAATCCTCCAGTGGATTCTGTGTAACTTCAGTATAATTTAATAAATCTTATACTAATTCTTTAAACACAGCCCTCCAGTGGGCCTCAGGATATGAAATACACAGTTTCAGAATATGAAGAGAGATATATATATATATATATACACACACACACATATATATTGTATTTATTTTTTCTTTCAGTTTGTCAGTTCCCTCAACAGTAACGTTTTACACACACATATACATATACATATATATATATATATATACACACATATATACACACACACACACACACACACACACACACAGACACACACACACGGTAAAAGAAAAATATATATTTTGGGCTGAAAAAGCACATACTGCCATAGCAGTCCGTCACTTAAGGAAACTACTTTGTGTGTGGACGTGCTTCTAGTGAAAGGGCAGAATTCCATAACCTACAATGGCAGAAGTGGGCTGACCCATTACCTCATGCTGTATGCTATTGAGGGAGGACGAAAAATATGAATGACAGACAACATATTAACGGAGGAAGAGAGCTGGCTGAAATCTATTAGCATATTACCCAATTAATTTTTCGAAAAATCATAAATCTTCGCCAATGCCAGACCTAAAAGGAGACAATCGTCTTCCAAAAATAAAAAGTCATTGTGGATGCCACTGCATTAATCAAGCCACCACATGGAGCTATATCATGAGCATTTCGCCACTATGACCCTATTCTGTGTACTTACTAGATCCAAACACCATGAATAACACAGCACTAGATGGCACGAACATTCTTCACTCCCCAGTCATCACCAAAAGGCAGATTTATGCTGTCCTTCTGCCAGCAACCACATTACATATCTTACGCTGCAGGAATATTCAGATTACAGTACTTTGATTTTTTTTTCCACAATAAAGAGGAAAAAACTGAGGTGGAAGAGAACATTACAAGAGTTTATGATTCAACTTCCTGTTGCTTGTGGAGCGACAATCTGTAGTCTCCTTTCCGGGATCCAAATAAAGGAGATGTACCACACATCTGCATGCTCGAATGGGGAGAATAATCCAATGGTTTCTGAATGCAACAGCAAGCTCTGTGCGCAGTGGTCCACCTGAAGACACTACAGCAGCATCCCTATGCTCTTCGAAGACGGACTAAGGCTGGAAAACGTCATCAGATGTGAGAAGCATCATTATGATGCAACGTTCTAAGAACTTCTGAAATACTCGGAGAAGATTTGGAAACACTTCTCATTATTCACTAAGCACCCTCGGGAATTAGATCACTCGAAAAACTAAATAGATAGAAGCAAATCCATATGTAGAAACTTACAGCAAAAAAAGGAACACTGCACCCGATCAATTCAGCCACATCCTCGTGTACTGAAGAACGCACGGACAAACTTCATTTCTAACTCACTCGTTAAACTTCCCTTGCAAAACGCCCTTACTGCTTTCACTTACGGCTCTTTTCAGAAGTAGATTTTTGAGATGGACTCTCTAAGACAAAAAAAATATTTTGCAGTTGCGCTCTCTTTAAAGATGACATCTTCAAACGGGACAATTGGATTCTGCATGCCGCCCCCGACATTGTCTCAGGATCTAGTTTTGAACAGAGGCAATCTTGAGCCGTGGTCGGAAACAGAAAATCCCTATACAGTGACATGGCTGGTTCATATAATAGTAACAAGAAATGGGGCGTGGACAAGGGTGGTTTGAAGTAAGCAAATTAAATATTGCTGTAGGTTATACCCAGACAGTAGCTATATAAACATTTAGCTGAAGCATTTCAACGCCTTCATTAGACGGATGACGGACTTTTAAGACACTTTGTCAATAAGACCCACCTACAGTTTTAGCAAGCATCTAAGAACATCTATCTGAATGCTTTTAAGCGGTGCTCGGCTCTGTGGTTAATGCAGATATTCCGGGACCCTGATAGCCAAGAATGCACAAACCTACTGAAGTTGATGGTACTCACGGTCAGCATCTGCAGATGAGGTACACCTTCAATTAGACGGCATGCTATTTTCTATCTGACCACCATAAAATGAGAGTCTCTCTCTACACCTCATCGGCCATCACACTGAGCGCTGCATCTCGTGACACGCTACCCCACCTTAGTTGCCATCGAACGCGGGAATCGAAACTAGTGGTGCGCGCGCACCACAGAGGAGCGGGGGAGGGAGAGCGGCAGCGAGGCGAACGCGCGCTGCTGCGCGTTCTGGCCACCGTCGGGAATGGGAGGAGCAAAGGCGGGACATGCGCCCGCCTTGCACAATCGCGTGCCGTTTTTAAAAAACGCACGCTACAGCTAATGTGGGCTTCCGAAAACAAAACCACACGCACGAGCGTGTGGGTCGTTTTCAGAAGCCCTTTCTAGAGGTCTCGCGCTGCGCGAGCAGTGCTGCGCACTGCAACGCTAGGCGCGAGACCTAAAAAGGAAGAAATAAAAAATGCTTTGAGAATCAAATGCTTGAAGTCGCAATAATCTGAATATACAGTTAGCATTAAATAATCCACTGTACTCAATAATTCTAATCATATTCTGAACCTCGATTACTTTGAAGATTCTCTAAACCTTTAGTACTTAATTGATTTTCTCAAGACCAAAAATACTTTAAAAGATCTGTTTAGCCATAATCCCTAATAATCAGAACAAACATGGTGTTAGACAGTCCAGGAACTGCATAATCACTAACATTACCCCGTCCGAGTAAAGGCCGACGCAGAGCAATACCCGAAGGTATTGGAGCGTTTTACACTAGCACCAGTCACATTACACAACAAGGTCACATTCATTGTTTTTAGTCACGATTAGATTAAGTGATTTGCCAAGAATCACAGTATGTTGAGCCGGTGCAGAGACTAGAAGCTGGTTCCCCAGTTCCAAAGTCAGCAGCTCCTGCCCTAATGCCACATTCTCTCACTGCATAACGTAAACATTAGTGTCCTAAGACTGCAGCTAGTTGTTAAGTATCTTTCGAAAAAAATTCTCAAAATTCTCTCGATCATTAATTGCACAGAACTGTCCGAGTAACTAACTCAAGAATCATTCACTGGTAGACAGGGGGGTGCAGCACTGTGCTGCTGTTCAGTGACTGGCGACCTGGAGTGGTAGCCTGGCTAGCCCCCTCAAAGAATTAGCTGCCCCTTAATTCCAAGTTTTAAATAGGATTTTTAAAGTTGTAAAAGTACATCCTGCATTCTGTTATAGTTTATCTACATCCGTATTCTTCCAGATAAACATTTAGATCCACGGTGTGCATGTGTACCTGCACTTGGATGTGTGAGTGTGTGTTATTTGCTGTTTGTTTGCATGTATTTGTGTGCGCGCAATTTTGTATGTTTGTATGTGTACATACGTTGCATGTAGTGGCAATGGCCATGCAGCTGGCATATTTGTGCATCACAAACCATGGACAACAGGCAGAGCGGATCTGTGCTGAACATATAGAGACAGATGCCAGGAAGTGGACCCGACATGGCTCTGAGGGTGCAGGGCACTGCTAGTCTCGCCTGTGGTGTGACGCTGCTGCACATGCCCACATTACACCTGCGGTTGTGTCCCTGCAAGTGCAGAAAGGGATGGCCGGGTGATACTAGTGCCACCTGGGGGTGGGACACTCTCTGTCCCATGAGGATCTCCTCAGCCCACTGCAGTGACGTTGCAGCCATGCGACGGCCCTGCCCTTCTATAAGAAGAAAGGAAGGGCCACCCCTTTAGGGGCTGAGATCCTGCCTTTTTTCAAGACCATTTCAAAGAATTTTTAAAAAGCGGCTGTTCTCCCCTGCCGCATCAATAGTATGTCTAGATAGTGGCACGGGAGAGGCACCCTGAGGAGACCGGGGAGACGGTGGGGAGGGGGGAGCCCTGAACGCAGCCCGAAAGCACCGTGCCTGGATGATAAACGCAATGCACACTCCAGAAGACTGACACCCGCACCGGCCAGCCCAGGGAGAGGCACTGTACGCTGGCCCGAAGCCTGGGAGAGACCTATTGAGCACCTGGGGAGCCTGCATGCCAGGAGACAGACAGTGCGGTACCACCTGTTAAGAAGCGCTGTGATTACGAGAAAGGCATTCAAAATAGATAGGTCATCTATAGAAAACAAGTTTACTTTTCAAGTTAACGATGTGGCATAACATACAGAGCTGCCGACTTTGGGATTAGGGAACCGGGGTTCGAGTCTCGGTTGGCTCTACAAAAAACATGCCGATCGCAACAAAATTAAACTACTAACAAATAAAATTAAACAATGGCTAATCGAAACAAAATAGGAACAGAAACAAAATAACAAATGCGGATCCTGCTACGGCAAAGGTTGAACAAACAGCACAAGAGCAATTCAAAGACAAATGAGTGCGCAGACCAAACCATAAATAAACAAAAAGTGTAGGGAGACATGTAACAGGGGCAGTAGCCACGAAAGTGAAAAACACCCCTAGAGGGACAAATGGCAACGTTTCACCAATGAAAAGAAAGGAATTTAGAATGGCACACCAAGGAAAGCAGGGCTCGAAAAATCCACTCTCATTGTCGAGAAAGATTTAATCCGGGCAAGCCATTTTTTTGGGACTACTCGCCATTTCTGGCGAGCAGAAAATCCTCTTACTTCAGTCACAGAACAAGAAGTAAATGTAGGAGGACAAACTGACTTTTGACCTCTGTCTCTGAAAGCAGAACAAATGTGACAAGATAAGATTTAAAGTCATCTTCATTGCTCACAAAGTGAAAGAGCAATAAAGATGCCTTTAAATCTTGTTATCTTGTCACATTTGATGGCTTTCATGAACTGGGAATTATTACTGCTCCTGCCCAGATGACAATGCTATTAGTGAACTAAAAGGCAAGCCAGGGATCATGTGTACCCTATATATGGGCTTGATTCTTGTTATACATGGAGCAAACATTTAGTCTAGTAAATAAAAAGGTTTTTTGTACAGCAGAAATAGAGAACTTGCATATTTGAAGGCGTTCTCTTATGTGATAATGAAGAAAAAGGCAGCTCCACAAGAAAGAATATTTACCTAGGATCACACAATTTGAGACCAGTTCCCAGGTCAAGTACATTAATTACAGTTAGGTCGAGTAGATTAGTCAAGTTACTAGACCTGCAGGTCTATGAAAATGTTTATGATTTTTCGAGCCCTGGAATGAATCTTAAGCGATAGATTAGATACAGCATGTCTCAAAGAGACAGCGCAAGCACTGCCTAGGAGAGACCCAAAAATTATACAGAAACTGTGTTAGTGACTTAAACCCGGTATTGGTCCAACCAGTGGCACCATGTTGGACAACATGTGGGTAAAAGCCTGAACTGTTGTGTTTTCATTACCACCCTTCACCCAAACAAAAGCCATGGTTTTCAGGCTGTCCTGAAGATGCAGTTCTTAAAGGCAATGGTGACCAAGGGTCCTTCCACAGGTGGAAGGGTAAGACACAGTTTATGAACCAAAAACATTGTCAGAGTTCTACGGGAGAGCGGATGTAGTGGGCAAGAACTTAATAGGGAGTTTCAAGGGTAACTAAACCTATGGGGTACATACCTCTCAATCTCAGGCTCATGGTAAAAATGTTACAGTAGCAGAGTCACATGGAAGAGGGTCCCCAATGCCGTTGCTGGCTTTACCAATCTCCATTACAAAAATGGCCATTAGGGACTTGACCACAACATGAAATATATTAATGTACCCTCCTCTTTTGGGGCATTTAAAAGAAAAAGTGTCTATGCTGGAAGCATGTGCCAATGGCCCTGCACAGACTCAGGCCCACCAGTCCACGAACCCCAAATACAGAACTATAGAGTGAACACGAAAAAGGTCAGGAGACCGTATTTTATTTTTGGTGGCAAGTGCTACATTTTCTAACAATCGGCATATCAATATTAGTGGGTATTGGGGGCTGGCACTGCGGAAACTGCTTTCGACTGTCCAAAGTGAAAGGAAAAAAATACACTAGAAGAAATGGGATAGCGGTCTACCCCACCCACCATGTACAGCTCATTTTTTTTGGGGGGGGGGGGGGCGGTAACCGTGGAGAGGCTGGCGTGTCCAACACTAACAAAGCCAGTGATAATAAAGGAATTTTTTTTTTATAAAAAAATAAATAAATCCCCATTTTGGGTAGCACATGCAAGGCAAGCAAAGCAGGGTTCTTAAGGTAACCAGCTTTTGTTGTGGGTAATGGACAAACCTTTAACCAGAAGAACCTGTAGGCAGTTTCTCCACAGGAGAACAGATAAAAAGCCCAGTGTGCCTAATCTACAAATCTACTGCCACCATCACAAAGAGGAAGCAGTAGTTGAGGAAGCAGTAGTGACCCTCACTCATAACAGGCATACACTATAGGAGTTTTCCAGCAAGAGCACTTCCGACAACTTAATAATAATAAAGGATTTGTCACTAAGGCTAAGAGCATAACATACTCCCCAAAGATGCCCAGGCTTACGTAGTGAGTTCTGTTGAGTTTCTTGTGCAGTTTATTGCCTTTGATTCAAAGGCCTGCAGAATCTAGGGGGCGGGGGGCTTTACATCCTGTGATTTTGAATCAAGTACTAGTATGGGTGTTAGGGGGAATGTTAGTGTGCGCATGCAAGAGAATGTGTGCAATATAGATATGTCTATCCTTCAACTAAAGCAATGGATTAAGGGACCTACACATATCGCAGGGCACACACTGGATTTATTGTTCTCCAATATAGAAAATATTACAGTTAAGGAGATTAAACCAGTCATATGGACTGACCATTCATTAATTAGCTTCACATTTTCCACACATGAGATATCAGCAAGAGTCACCAAACTCATGCACGGGACCTACAGAGCCTGGAAATTAGTCACACCTGATTTATTTAACTACCACTTCGCTTCCAACGGCTTAGCGACTCTGGGAATATTACCCACCAACAGAGGCGCAGTGCACCTTGAAACAGAGATCACTAAGACATTGGACCAATGCGCACCGAAACTTAAATCCAAAGCTAGAAAAATCGGTATCCGAAAGGTGGTATACAGCAGAACTTAGGACGCTGAAAAAAAAGTGTAAAACTCTAGAACACAATTGGCGACTGTCTAGATCGGCCACTGATAAATCAGTGTATAAAATAGAACTCAGGGGCTATACCCATGCAATAAAGAAGATCAAAAGGGCATACTTTGCACAACGAATAGATGAGAACACAAATTCGGTAAAAGAACTTTATAAAATAGTGCACGAGCTATGTAAACCAACCTGCATGTCCCAAACCCTGCTCCCTTCAGCAGAAAGCTGTGAAAAAATCAGCAATTTCTTTACGGACAAAATAGGCACTATTTATTCGTCATTTAACAATACCACTCCAGCGAACTTTGTCAACTGGGAAAATAGAGACCCTCATCCTGATACCCCCGTGCATTTAGACGGCTTCGTCCCTTTTACAGAAAAAGAAGTTGCCAAAGCAATGGGGGGAAGTCAAATCAGGATCCCCTCTCGACCCATATCCACACTTCATTTTTTCACAACTTATACCTACTCTGTGCCCTTACATCACACAGCTGTTTAACCAATCCCTGGAGACAGCTGTCTTTCCAGAGATCTGGAAACAGGCCACAGTAACCCCTCTACTGAAAAAGATAGGATCTGATGTAAACAACCCAGCCAATTATAGACAAATTTCTCAGCTCCCCTATCTTTCCAAGGTACTGGAGAAACTTGTCAACAGACAGTTATCTAATTACCTAGAATCCAATGAGTTGCTTGACCCCTCACAAACAGGTTTCAGGGCCACTAACAGTACGGAGGCAACCCTCTTGGCTGTCCTGGACAATATAAGATCATTGCTGGACCAGGGAAAGGCAGTGGCCCTGATCCTGCTGGACCTGTCGGCAGCCTTCGACACTGTCTCCCACCAACTTTTATTGGAAAATTTGCACGAAAAAGGGATACATGCAAAGGCCCTTCAATGGCTCAGCTCATTTTTATGTAACAGAACTCAAACTGTGCAGCTAGGTGCTTTTTTATCTACTCCAAAAAATCTCAGTTGTGGTGTCCCGCAGGGAGCATCTTTGAGCCCCACACTATTTAATGCCTATGTTTCATCCTTGGCAAAAATTGGCACGAAATGGGGCTTTGGAATTTGCTCCTATGCGGATGATACCCAACTGACAATAGCCATCGGAAATGGGCATGATGACACCAGAGCCAAACTCAACAATTGCCTCACTAAGATGGCAACCTGGATGTCAGTGCACTGTTTAAAACTTAACGCAGAGAAATCTGAAATTCTGCTTCTCGGCGGAGCCAATCATATCTGGGATATATCCTGGTGGCCCCACTCTTTGGGTGCGGCACCAGCACCAAAGCAGTGCGTAAAAAACTTGGGCATCATCATCGATAACACCCTATCGATGCAGGACCATGTGCGGACCCTGTGTGGTAGAAGCTTCGCCACACTGAAGCTCCTAAAAGGCTTTTCCGTTGGATCCCACTGGAAAGCAGGAGGACTATCACACAAGCCCTGCTTGTCAGCAGGTTAGATTACGGAAATGCACTCTTTGTTGGCATGCCAGACTACCTTTTAAACGTCTGCAGGTGATACAAAACGCAGCGGCTAAACTGGTGTGCAAGGAGGGCAGATACTGCTCCGCGACAAAATGCCTGAAGCAACTCCACTGGCTGCCCATGCGCCAAAGAGCACGATTTAAACTCTTAGGACATGCACATAGGGCACTTTATCGCACAGGCCCCAAGATTCTCCAGAATAGAATCAAATTCTACGTCCCGCTCAGGTGCTTAAGGTCACGTTCTTTAGCACTAGCAGAGACAAAAAGAATCAGCAAGAGCAGGACAGGTGGACGCACCTTCTCGCACCTGGCAGCACTTTATTGGAACGAGCTTCCGCTGGAACTTCGGCTAACTGCAGAATACATGGCGTTCAGGAAAAAACTTAAAACTTATTTGTTTCCTTAATACTGCCGCTGCCACCCTCAATTAGACTAAACTGACTCATCACTCTCCGGATACACTAGCGCCGTGATATCCCAGTGGGATGAATGTCGCGCTTTATAAATAAATAAATAAATATAGATAATTGAAGGTTTTGGGAATGGAGGTGTGCCGGTCTGTCTAGTAGGTTGCGTCCCCTAAATGACTAAACTTTTCTTGTGAAATTAATCTATTATTTAAAAGTGCTTCTACCACACTAAAGGAAAGCCGTTCAAAATACCTCAGCAATCAGATGGCACACAATGATGTTCCTTCGAATATATTAATACTCACTGCATTCCTCTAAAATAAGCCATAATTAAATTGCAAAAAGTATTTTCCCACTTGTGGGACTGGGCCTAGGGACAACAGAACCAGGTACAATGCAAAGACCAGAGTGACTTTACAAGGTCCTTGTTCTGATCTGGTACTAGGCACAACCACCAAAGAGTAGTGTGCCGTTTTCATCAAGAGAAGGGTGGAAACACTGCATGGTAGGATCAGCTGGTGTGGTTGTTTGACCATGTGGACATGCGTCTAACGTCGCTTCTGGAACATTCGGGTGGCCATTTTGTCTTTGCACAGTGATGCACTTACATTTTCCTTCGCCTTGTAGACCATTACAAAATGGTTCTCCTATCCACAGCCTTCGCAGATCTCCCCAATGGCGAGACATTTACCTTCGTGTGGAAATGAAAATCCACACCTGAAGCACAACTTCTTTCCTGTGGAAAAATCACTCTGTCCCTCAGCCTTGTGCTTTGGCTTACTTTTCACGTTCATGACCGAGTCACTCTTGGCACCTCTGACTTCCATGTCAGCAGCTTGTTGATCAGCACGCTCCTCAGCTCTGGCAACCATAAGAACTCGCTCCAGACTAAGTTTCTCTCAGCATTCGTGGCTGAATGAATCTGACAGGCATCCGTCAATCACTCTGAGGCTTATAGCTTCCTCATCATTAAATTAATTGAACTTGGTTGTTGACCATCTTTGGCAATCCAAAGGCAAAAATGCCTCCTCGCATTAAAAGATGGGGTTTGCGATTGCAAGAATACAATGACACCATTGTGCATCGCCCAGGGAAAGATGAAAACCCTGCTAACTACTTCTCACAAGTGCCTCCTACAGTGCCCTGGCACCCATTCTAAGACAGCTGTAGCATACATACATTTCATTGTGAAATCAAGCACCCCAGCTGCCATTTCATTGGAACAAATGGTCACTGCCACGAGTCAAGATAGTGACATTGTAGGAAGCTGGCTCTGTACATACTATACCAAGGTAAGGTATAGAGTGCAGAGTCCAGTGAGTCCCCAAAGGTATAGCAGAGGCTAAAGTAGATAATACCGTACTCTCTTTTGTGGTAGTGCGATTGAGCAGTTAGGCTTATCAGAGGGAAGTGTTAAGCATTTATTGTACACACTCAGGCAAGAATTGATGCCACACACTCAAAGACTGAATCCAGACCAGTTGTTGTATAAAAAGTTGTTACTTTGTTATTGTATTACTAAAACCAAGAATTACTTTGTTCCAGGTACGTGATACTTTCAAAGCAGTAATACTTTTCAAAATACGGTGTGTACTGGTTTTGTATAAGCATGCAAGTTACTTTGCAGTATAGAAAATACACGCTTTGGATTACTTGAAATTACTTCAATTATTTTTTGTTACTTTTCTCAAATTAGTGCGAAACAGACAAATACAGCTTAGGTACTGCAGTACATTGGTAAGCAGGACAATTCACTTGTAGACATTGAGTTAATTTGTTGCAATGTAAGGCAGTAAAGAAAACAATTGGTTCTGTTGGGCGATACAATTGCTGTGATAAATGTATTCAATACAAGAGAAAATGTGTTTCACACTTCCTTTTACACAATAAATTAAACAAGCATTTGTAATGCAATAGGTCTCGCGTTTACGCGACTTTAAGCTATTGGCATTGTAAATAAAAATGCCTTTTATTTATGTTTTAAAAGCGAAAACAAAAATAAAAGGCATTATTATTTGCAATGTCAATAGCTCAAACTCAAGTAAATGTGAGACCTATTGCATTGCAAATGCTTGTTTTAGTTTGCGTGATGGAGACATAATTCCGAACTCTCACGGCCAAGTACTTCCAGGGTAAGAGTTTCCTGTATTACGGGACAATCTTGTACGCTTCCCAGTAAAACCCCAAAGAAAGTTTTGAACCCAACCCCGCGCTCAGCTCCTTCCCCGCTGTCCTGGGAAGCCTCCCCTCTCACTCTGGAGCAGCTGTGATGAGTTTAGAGGCTTTTACGGCGTCCCTCATGTACCCTCGTTGCGGTTCATCCCACTCTCCTTTACGAGGCTGCTGCCTTAAGAGCTCGGCGCAAAGGCAATAAAACCGCGGGCCTGTTCACTAGCCTCCCCGGCCCAGCACTCGGTGTTAACCTGCCTCCCCTGCTCCCCCTCTCTTGGGGGTATTGCGCCAGCCACCACCCTGGGAAGAAATGCCTGCTCTGGTTGGAAGGAAATGCAAGGGGCACGAAACTTCTCTGCACCCCCGGCCCAAAACAAAACCCAGCCCTGGGAGAAGTGGTCTGTCCCCGCCAGTTGGTGGGAGATAAATGACGCAGGGGGAGTCTTGAATCAGCAGATCCTTTGTTGGGGGGGGGAGGGGGCAGTGCCCACAAGAGGCATCTGAGGCGCTGGACAAGACAGAGGCCCGCTACAGAGCTATGCCTGCGCCCCGGTGCCACTGCACCTGCTTTAATGTTAATGGTCTCTGGAATACCGCATGTCAGGCTGGCGGAGCTGGGGCAGGACAAGTCGCTGTGCCAGACCTCTGACCTTCTGCGCTGCCCGAGCAGCTTGTCAGAACCCCTGACGTCTCTAGGTGTTCCTGCCGGCCAGGCTGCCTCTGCAAAAGTTCCCTCTCCCGCACTGATCATCGTGGACAAGGAGACGCTCTCCACTTCCCCCGTCCCCGCATTCCACGTACACGAGGGTGCAACACACACACACACACACACTGCTGTTAAACACACCCGCTTCACACAACAAACCAGCATCACGTTTGTCATAACATGGGCACTCCCCCTCCGTTGTCAGTCTGAGAGGCCAAAGAAAGAATGGGTACGGAGCCTCAACTCCGCCCTCCGGAGGCGAGATTCCGACCAGTGTGAGGAGCAGATATCCAGGCTTCAACCCCACTCTTCTCACTGTCACACAGCACAACATACCTCGAGTCGCTATACATAAAACCGGGGCTACCTATAGCTTCTTCTTTATGACACCAGTCGATAGGTTTCCTTTCACGAATCGATGTTTGAGAACGACAGGCCAAGTAAACCAAACCAACACTGCAAGCGGTTTGCGACGGAGTGCGATGCTTGCTGGCTCCGACCATGAGGAAGAAAGAAACAAGCTGTCGCCACGCCATTGCGCGAATGAAAAAATAAAGTGCTCACCCAGTATTTGAAAGACACCATGTACTGCCGCAAGTAAAAGGTTCAGTCCGGGTGGGCGGGGCCAAAAGGAGACAGGGCAGTAACATGGAGGGACTAAAAAGCCTCACTCACAATCGAAAGCCAGCGTTTAGCATTAAAGATGACGCAAGCCAAAGGAAAGAAGGAGCGGAGCCTAGACTCCACTTCTGAAATCTGCTTGATTACAAGAAGCCTCGAAGAGCGCATGCGCGATCCAGCGCTAGGTCTGCGAGACCTAAAAACGATTTCAATTGAGAACACACCAGGAAAACACAGGGAGAGTTGATTTACTCATATATTTCAAGAAGTATTGAATATTAAATGGCAGTCACAAATACAAGTAAATTGCGAAAATACAAAGGTGACTATTGTGAGAAGGTGACATGTGGTGACTGGTGAAGTGGACAGTGCACTATATACAAAACATACTTATGTGACATAAATTAAAAGAATTGTTAAATTTCTGTCCTGTCTCGTTATTTAACACATGTAATGCAAGACCCAATACTGATTGACTATTGGTCAAGAGAACTGTGAGGACATGTGTGATGGGAAAGTGTCGACGTTTCGACCCTGGACACGGCGCGGAATGGTAAGCGTCACTGCGGGTCTTCCTCAGGACTATGAAGGTAGGGGTGGACAGCCTATAAAATTAATTATAGAAAGGTAGTGATCAGGTGTGTTCTACAAAGGCAGATACAGATACTGAACTTCCGCGAAAAAGCAATTTAAAAAAATTAAGGAAAACACGTCTTGAATAACCAAAATGCTTGCAATGAACATATGGTGCGTCGCCTTACCAAAAAGTCAAGACGTAGTGGGGATCCAATATTGGTCTCCAATATGTGAATTCAAATAGTTTGGTTCAGTCGCAATGCATCATTAGTGCGAATTCTTCCTATTTGGGAAAGCTGAATTTCTCCACCATCAGGCTGGAGTCTGAAACAAATCAATGAGGAAGGTGTTTGGGTCACAAGATCCTTACTAAAAACGTTCTGTGGCACTGTGTTGATAGAAGGGGAATAGAGCCTACCTTAAACGTGGGTGATGCCACAGCAACACACAACATCCACCAGCCGGTTGAGGTCCTATGCTAGCCTTCACTTTGTAAAAGCGGCCAAGAAATAAAGTCGAGTGCTGCAGGGTAAACAAACCCATTAGAAAAGGCTATGAACATTAAACAATCTCTCTAAATCTACGTGCCTGTCAGTTTTCATAGCTCTCACCTTCAGAACAACGTGCGTCTCTTCTTCCTCCAAGGATTTATTCGTGTGAGGCCTGGGTGAAAGCAGAAGGCTTTTCACTGCTGGCTGACGTCATAGTCAGCTGGACTTCTAAACGTGCACGCTACGGTGTAGCAGCTCATTAGAGCGGTCAGGAGAATGTGATCCTTATCAGTTGCTTCGGCCTGACCGGATCTTTTTAGTAACAAAAAGGGGATTGTTTGAAAGCAAGTGCCTTAATAAGTATTTCAAAGAAATGTGCAAGCGTATGTTATTTAAACCAGTGCATCATTAAGGCATTAGTTAACATATAATATGAATGTCATCTGTTTACAAATTAAATTGTCAATGGTTCCACAGTGAACTGTCCGAAAACAAAGATGAGGAATCATATTGGTGGCTTTATATAATGTGCTTATTACGCACGGCTGACTGGCACTTAATGGATCTGAGCAACATATTTCATTTATACAAGTAAATTGAGATAATCAAGAGATGAAAGCAACATATGCAGTTTATACAAAAAAAGAAATGGAACAATTAGATTGAACACCACATTATTGATACAGCATAAGGGTTATATTTGTGAAGGTCATGTATTACTATGGATAGTGTGAGACCCAATTGTATACAAACTTACCGACAGGAGACAATGGTGAACTTAACATGATCTTAATATGGGACCATTGAGACTGGCACTATTGACCATCTAAGTACACTCAATTAGGTACAGCATCTGAAATGTATACAGATATTTGAAGGAAAATACATATCAGACAGAAAAACGATATGAGCCTAGCCATCTGTCTATATGTCTCCTCCTGTTCGTTCAGGCCCCAGTTTACTGAGTCTAAAGTATGTATCCACCTACATTCTTTAAGGCTCAGGGCAGAAAGTATGTTGCCACACAGGGGATGTAAGGTAATCTTCTCTAGTACCCACCATTCTAGGTCATCTGCTGTGTGGCCACTGATGGAGTAGTGAACCACTAGGGGGCCCCCCTGTACCTTGCAGCGGATCCTACTGCAATGTTGCAGGATCCTAGTTTTCACTTTTTGTGTGGTTTGGCCTACGTAAATTTTCCCACAAGGGCATCTTATGGCGTAAATTATGTTACAGCTGTTGCAATTACTGTGTTGTGTTAGGCAGTATGTTTGGCCGTGGTGGTTGAAGGATGAACCTATCATGGAAAACTTGCAAGCTTTGCATTTGCTGCATTTAAAGTGGCCAATCAATGGTGGCAGGTTCAGTTGTTGTCTGATATCAGGCGGCCTAGCGGTTTCTAAATAGGAACTAACAACATAGTCTTTGACATTTCTGGCTCGTTTGAAGGCAAAGAGGTTCTTCCTTGATGTTGATTTCTGTACCTACTAAGTTCCAGTATTTCTTTATCACCTTTTTGATCTCATGACTTTCTGTATTAAAAGTGGTTACACAAACCAGTTAGTCCATTTTCTCAGTTCTTGGTTGTACTTCAAGGAGAGTCTCCCGTGGGCGGTACCAAGCCCTCTTTCTAGCACGGTGGAGTAAGCCTTTTGGGTAGCCTCGCTCTCTCAATCTCGTAATGAGAATATCTGTTTCTTTGAAGAAATCAGTCCTTCTTGAACAATTTCGTCGTAGCCTTAAAAATTGGCCATAGAGCAGGTTGTCCCTGAGGTTAAGCGGATGGTGGGAATCATATTTTAAGATGGAATGTCGCTCCGTTGGTTTTCTGTACAGGGTTGTCAGGATTTTATCCTCTTTAACTTGTAGTGTGAGATCTAAAAAATAGAGGGTCTCATTGCTGTATGACATTGTGAATTGGATGTCCGCTGAGCGCCCGTTTAGCCATGCTTTAAAGTCTATGAGATTTCGTTCTGTGCCTGTCCACACCATAAGCACGTCATCAATGTATCGCTTCCAGATGGCGATGCTGTCAAGGAAGGGATTAGATAAATCATATATATGGGTGTCCTCATAGTGATCGATGAAGAGGTTCGCTAGGCTGGGAGCGAACCCGGCTCCCATCGCCACACCCTTACATTGGTAATAGTAGGTGTCTTGGAAGATGAAATAGTTCTTTGTCATGGCTATTTTAAGAAGCTCCAGTATAAAATCTGTCGGGATCCAACACGGGGATTGTCGCTTCTCCAACACCTTACGAATCACATCAATTGCCTGTTCTTGGGGTATACTGGTATATAAGGACGAGACATCCTTTTGACAAACAGACACAATTTCTGGTTACTTTGGATGTCTCGTCCTTATATACCAGTGTACTTAGATGGTCAATAGTGCCAGTCTCAAAGGTCCCATATTAAGATCATGTTAAGTTCACCATTGTCTCCTGTCGGTAAGTTTGTATACAATTGGGTCTCACACTATCCATAGTAATACATGACCTTCACAAATATAATCCTTATGCTGTATCAATAATGTGGTGTTCAATCTAATTGTTCCATTTCTTTTTTTGTATAAACTGCATATGTTGCTTTCATCTCTTGATTATCTCAATTTACTTGTATAAATGAAATATGTTGCTCAGATCCATTAAGTGCCAGTCAGCCGTGCGTAATAAGCACATTATATAAAGCCACCAATATGATTCCTCATCTTTGTTTTCCGACAGTTCACTGTGGAACCATTGACAATTTAATTTGTAAACAGATGACATTCATATTATATGTTAACTAATGCCTTAATGATGCACTGGTTTAAATAACATACGCTTGCACATTTCTTTGAAATACTTAAGACACTTGCTTTAAAACGATCTCCTTTTTGTTACTAAAAAGATCCGGTCAGGCCGAAGCAACTGATAAGGATCACATTCTCCTGACAGCTCTAATGAGCTGCTGCACCGTAGCGTGCACGTTTAGAAGTCCAGCTGACTAAGACGTCAGCCAGCAGTGAAAAGCCTTCTGCTTTCACCCGGGCCTCACAGGAATAAATCCTTGGCGGAAGAACAGACGCACGTTGTTCTGAATGTGAGAGCTATGAAAACTGACAGGCACGTAGATTTAGAGAGATTGTTTAATGTTCATAGCCTTTTCTAATGGGTTTCTTTACCCTGCAGCACTCTACTTTATTTCTTGGCTGCTTTTACAAAGTGAAGGCTGTAGCACAGGACTCCAACCGGCTGGTGGATATTGTGTGTTGCTGTGGCATCGCCCACGTTTAAGGTAGGCTCTATTCCCCTTCTATCAACACAGTGCCACAGAACGTTTTTAGTACGGATCTTGTGAACCAAACACCTTACTCATTGATTTATGTTTCAGACTCCAACCTGATGGTGGAGAAATTCAGCTTTTCCAATTAGGAAGAATTCGCACTAATGATGCATTGCGACTGAACCAAACTATTTGAAGTCACATTTTGGAGACCAATATTGGATCCCCACTACGTCTTGACTTTTTGGTAAGGCGGCGCACCATATGTTCATTGCGAGCATTTTGGTTATTCAAGACGTGTTTTCCTTAATTTTAAAAAATTGCTTTTTCGCGCAAGTTCTTTGATTGAAGTATCTGCCTTTGTAGAACACACCTGATCACTACCTTTCTATAATTAATTTTATAGGCTGTCCACCCCTCCCTTCATAGTCCTGAGGAAGACCTGCAGTGACGCTTACCATTCCGCGCCATGTCCAGGGTCGAAACGTCGACACTTTCCCATCACACGTCTACACAGTTCTCTTGACCAATAGTCAATCAGTATTGGGACTTGCATTACATGTGTTAAATAACGAGACAGGACAGAAATTTAACAATTCTTTTAATTTATGTCACATATGTATGTTTTGTATATAGTGTACAGTCCACTTCACCAGTCACCACGTCACCTTCTCACAATAGTCACCTTTGTATTTTCGCAATTTACTTGTATTTGTGACAGCCATTTAATATTCAATACTTCTTGAAATATATAAGAGTAAATCAACTCTCCCTGTGTTTTCCTGGTGTGTTCTCAATTGAAATCGTTTTTTCATTTATTGTGTAAAAGGAAGTGTGAAACACCTTTTCTCTTGTATTGAATACATTTATCACAGCAATTGTATCGCCCAACAGAACCAATTGTTTTCTTTATTACCAATACCCAGGTTCTGAGGGACACCGGGTTGCTCCATTATCCTTAATGCAATGTAAGGCAGAGCCAACACTCAGAAAAATTTTCAGTAAAAGGGCACACCATGCAATCCTGTTGGAAAAACAAAGTTAGTAATTGCAGGCAGGGAAAATTAATTTTGGTGTAGTCCTTTTGGGAGTAGAACCAAGGTTCAATTCTGCAATCAAGGTGCACCTACAGCGGCACTAGGGCAGCCGGGTGCAGAGCGCAGGGGTGCCAATGCTAGTCAATGTGGACCAGGGGCACATGGGTTACAGGCTGCTCACGGGCAGGTAAAGCAGCCTTGGAGGACAATCTTCAGGAGTTGAGCTAAGTAAAAAGGGGGGGGCCCCCCAACGGCAGCACCAAAACTACCACACCAGCGGCGCAGGGACAGCCGGGTGCTCACACAGTGTCGGGCGGCCAATGTTACCATATGGAGATCGTCAGTTCTGGTTTCAGGCTCAGACTAGGGGGTCTCTTTGGCAGAACCAGCAGCCAGGGGAGTAAGTTGAGATGGTAGGTGACGTCAGGACACCGTTTGTTCTGGTCACCAGGACGCAGGGCCAGAGGGTGCAGGGGTGTCTTTGGACTTCAGGTGTCTCCTTACTGGGCATGTCGCGGTCGAGGGGGGTCTTGGTGTACAGGCTGAAGGCGTAGTCACGAAGGCTGGGAGATGTCACCCTTCCACGGATTCGGACTCGAGACCGCTAGGGAACCTCTTCTGGACCCATGGGCCTCCTGGACTCGAGCCATGGGCATTGGGTGCAGAGGTAGGTCTGGAAGGTGCGTCTTCGTGGGTTCCTCAGGGCCTTGGAGTTCGTTTTGGAGACAGAGCCACTGTCTTCTTGAGTCTTGGGTCTTTTTTAGAAGCCGATCAGTCCTCCCAGAGTCTTTGGAGGCCGCTGGTCTTCAGGCTCGAACTCGTCGTGCTGCTGGGGTTTCTCGAAGTTGCAGACAGGCGGGTAGGGCTGGGGCCAAAGCAGTGGTCGCCTGGATCTTCTTCTGCTGCGTCATCTTCACCAATCCTCTTAGGTTGTCAGGAACTACTGAGCTGGGTTCAGGGGTGCCCTAAATACTGTACTTAGGGACGTTACTGGGGTAGCAAGGAAGTAGCCAATGGGCTGTTGACCTTAGGGTGACTACACCCTTAAGTGTGCTCACCCCACGTGGGGGAGGGAGCATAATCCCTGACCCCGATTGGAGGATGCCTTCTATCTGCACGATACCGGGCACTAAAGAGTGGGCTTCACCTCGCCTTACCCCACCCGAGGAAGGGGGTTGGCAGAGGTGGGCACACCTTCTGAGCTGTCCTGATTTTCCTGCCTGTCTTCCTACCGAAACGGCAGTGAAGACAGGAAGGAGGCCTGCTCCTGCTAGCAGGATAGGCTGGTGGTCGCGCTGCAAAGGCGGCAAGACCTTTGAAGCTCCCCTGCCTTAGATAGCTCTTCCTGACCTGTCCAGGAAAGGCTTTGTTTCTGCCCCCAGGGAGCAAAGGCTTCCACCCCAAGGGTCCAGAAATCTTCTCGTAGTGGCAGGCTGGTGTTCACTAGTCAGGAACCCACCAGTTGTTGGCTTGGTTCAGGGGTCCCCTCACGAAGGGACCCCTGGGTGCATGGAATAATAAATCTGACACTGGAATCAGTGCAGGTTTATTATTCTGAGAAGTTTGATACCAAACATCCCAGGACTCAGTGAAGCCATTATAGTGCTAGGAAACTCATGACAACAGGTTTCTAGACCGTATATACTCAGTAAGCTTTTACTGTGCACTTATATCCAAGAATGGCCTAAGCTATTATAGGAGCCTGTCCGCTCATGCAGGTAGATCCTCAAATGAGGTATAGTGCACCCTGCCTTAAGGTTGACTTACCTAGGCCTCATGTAGTGCTGGGCAGGCATGGCACACAGGGATGTGTGCCACGTCGACTCTTCACTTTTAGCTGCACCAAAACACGCAGACTGCGATGACAGTGGTGCATGTTTGTGGTGAGAGGTCTCCGAGGGTGGCATAAAACATGCTGCAGCCCTCGGAGGCCTTTCCCTGGCTACTATGCCCTTGGTACAATAGTACCCCTTACAAGGCACTTACAGGTAGGCCAGTGTTGTGCTAATTGTGGAAACAATGGTACAGGTTAGGGAAAGAACACAAGCCCTGAGAACCTGATTGGCAGGGACCCAGGGTACACAGTCAAAGTGCATCAGAAAACTGGCAAAAACTGTGTGTGTGGGGAGAGGGGGGGTTCCAGCCACAGAAACCCACTTTCCTACAGATAAGCAAAAACTAAAAGCCATTATTACACATCAGTCTTGGTATCAGCACCCTCAACCTCTTAACAGCGACTGTGAATACCAGAAATTTAAAAATGTCAAAGATGAACTGTCCATTTACTCAGGAAGGAGTTATTTTAAGAGGTGCAAGAATTGTCAGTCAGGAGAGTCTGCGACAACAGTTAATTGAAACGGACCATGAAGGACATCATGGAATTGTTGCCAAAAAACAAGCTCTCCTAAACACAGTCTGGTTTCCACATCTCAAAGACAGTTGAACGAGAATTCAAGGCCTGTGACCTCTGCAACTGCCTGAGATCAAAAACCAGTTAACACATCATAAACATTTCAGAATTGCCACAGGAAGTATGGAAAGAATTGCTGTTGACTTCTTCGGTCCTCTTGACAACAGACATCCCCTGATGGTGAGTGTTGATGAGCACTACTGTTTTTCGCTTACAGATTGTTCATCTATCACTCAAGAGTCATCAAGAGACTAGACAGCACCTTCACAATATTGAGTGTTTTTGCAATCTTAAAAACTGACAGCATCCCCCTTTCAACAGTCGAGAAGTTAGAGACTTTTTCAGTCATCTTAATGCGAAGCATCAGAAGAGCACATCTCTTTGCCCACCAGCCATTGGCCTTGTTGAACGTTTCACGAGTACTCTTAAGAAAGCTGTTCATCGTGCTCTACTAGAAAAGCTCAATCGTAAAACTGTCTTAAATTTGACTCTTCAAGTTTACCATTCGATCCCTAACTCAGCCACAGGTGAAAGCCTGGCAAACCTCGTGTTTGGGAGAGCCATAACGACTATGTTACCTCAATGGACCAACAGAAGATCAAATACTGAGGAAGAAACCTGCATGAAAGACTTGGATCATAAAAGGAAAATGAAGGCCTATGCAGACAAGCGCTGATATGCAAAAGACGTTATGTTCACAAGAGGAGATAGAGTGCTTGTTCGTCAGCATAGATAACAAAAATCTGATGTTCCTTACAATGCCGAGCCATTTCAAGTTGGGATCAGCAAAGGACACATGATGACTTCCCAAAGTACTGGGAGGCCCATTACGAAAGAAGATTCCTAGCATTTCCGACAGGTGGCTCATCGCTCGTCAGGCAATGATGCCAATGTAGAGACTGGGTCTGAAAGGAGAAGTGAAGACGCCTGACTGCAGCCGTTGCCACATCACCAACGCAGTACATGGACATTTCTACTGCCTGTCCCAAGTTTCTGAAAACAAGGTCAGGACCTGTGATCAAAGCGCCACGAAAACTCATTAAAGAGCTGTGATTGTGTATATATTTGTAAAATACTATATTAATTAACAGAGGGGCAGATGTAGGGTTGTGTGAATTTGCAATGACAACACTTGTGGCTCTCGAGGGACTCCGTAGAACTGTGAACCGAGCGTTATAACAGTGTGAAGTGAATACCGGTTTAGAAAGTTGAGTTCGAAGTTACACGCATAACAGTAAAGATGTGTTATACTAAGCTCTATGTGTGGCGTAGTCATTGGCAATGACCCGGGGAGGACGCAACAGTCTGCTGTTCAGCAAATGCAGTATGTTAATTTCCATTCTAGTACAAGGAAACTGTGGAAGCCCCTTTTGCGATTTATTCCAGGCCTGGGCTTAGCTCACTCGAACAATATGGGGCATACATTTGCTAAAGTCGCTACATAATATTCTTAAGTGTTCTAAATCGCCTCACTACACCTGCGAAACAACCATTAAGGCAGGGCCAAAAGAACACTGCTGTACCACCGGTGCGCCGAAACAAAATTCAGATACCGGTAAAATTTGGGACTTTAGATTCAGTTACGACGCAGCGTGGGTTGCGACTGTTGTATCATTGGTGATAAAGACGCCTACATCGATTCTAGAATAGCCAAGTTAGAAAAATAAACATCTCGATAAAAAAAAATACCAGGACGTTTATTTGGCTAATAAACAAATGCCTCCCAGAACAAGGCACTGACTTGAAATGGCTTCGTCATCCCCACTCAGAAATGACGCCGTATGACTCGCTCAACAAGAACACTGACAACAAGGAAGAACAAAAAAAAATAAAGGGGGAGGGGGCTGAGAGACGTTGTTACCAACGAAACCTGGCGACCCAAGACCGAGAAGTTCCGTCCGTTCAAAGAGACTCTCGCTCTGCGGCCATGACAACCGAGGAAGGGGCACGCTGAAGGGTCACCTTACACTGTGCGGCCCACCAAATTGCCCAGTTCACAGGAGCTCCTTGGGCATAAAGGGATCTTCAAACGGCGAGTGGAACTGTTGGGAGTGATTTAGTCAATATCCCTTACTACCCGCCGCTAGGGGCGTCAGAGCGCACTCGCCTGCCTTTAGGAGACACCCACCAGACTTACCGGTGACGTCACCGGTGCGGTACGTCACCCAAACCTAGATCAGGGACTAGCACTTGAATCATAATTAACGTGACCCATCCCCTCCTAAATAATAAACACTCTGGGAACCCACACCAGTAAATTATGTCCCATTCAACCTTCTATGACAACAACCTATCATCCACTAAATCAGCAGTAAAAATTAGCAGCAGGGAGGTGTGGCGCTCTCACCGGCAGGGGTCACAATAAATGCGCAGCGGGGTCACAGGTCGGGCGGTGCGGCGGCGCTGAAGCTGCTCTGCGGCTCCTTGTTCTTCCTTTGCCGCAGCCTTCTCGAAAGTTCGGGCGGAGCAACGCATACGGAGAACCCAATGCAGGGGGCGGGAGCAAAATCGTCACCTGCCTGGCGGACGTTTAAAACCTGGAGCGACACTCGTCAGGGTGTGCGCGTGCAGCGGCCATGTTTGGAGAATTAATTTGTATGTGTCTCACATCAAGAACCTATTTATTTATTTATGCGTTTTTATATAGCGCGGACTTTACCCGAGGGTGTCAGAGCGCTTCACAACAGGAACAGCAACATTACATAAGGAATGTCGGAACCTATGATCGTTCAGTATGTAGTCACACGTTCTCGGTCCTAGAGTATTTATGGGGTTATGCAAGCGGACTCTGTGCTGCGTTTTCCGTGTCGATACATTTATTTTGCATAGCTCAGTTTTATAGTCTTTTATTTTAGATGTCCCGTTGTTGTCATTATTATAGGGTTGAGCCTGGTTTGGGCTGCTTCTGAAACGATGGTGTTTCTTTCATACACCGAGCTTGGCTCCTCCTCCACTCATGGTACGCGGTAGAGGCTGCTTAGGAGTAGGACAGCTTCTTGCAGCAGGTAGATATAAAACGATGGGCATTTTCGTTTTTCATGGGTAGTTCTTTGATCGGTCCGCACCGGTTCTGCAGTATCGTGTCCTGCTTTACTACATAGTCGGGAAGAGAACACCTGACATGCCGTGGCATTTGCTATGTTTAGGAAAATCGCGGCCATACTGTGTGTGGCAGTTAGTTCCTTTCTCAGCGTTTCTGTCTACATCCGTTGTTCATTATTATTTGTTGTTTGTTCATTTCCATTGACGTCAGTTAGGGGAAGATATTTGTATTTAGGCCCTATGTCATTACTGTCAAGTTTTGGAATTCATCAACATAGAATTAACAGAGAAAAAGAGCAGTTGAGCAAATGGGATAGCAGTAACACATCAGGCACGCAGTATATCCAATCTTCACTTTTGATTAGGCCAACTGCTATTATATCGCAGAAAAATGGACTGCTAAAAGTATGATCTTCAAAGGAGGCAATTTCTCTGTGAGGTTTGGTTTAGTGCCCATCATTTCTGTTTTGACACCAGAGCACATCCCAGTTAGATACGTTTGACCAGAGAAATGCTGGGTACAGAGTACACAACGGAGTTGTAATAGTGCAGCGGTAATACAAAACTTGGACTAGTAGAGAGACTACATTAATTTGCCAGCATTACATTTTGTAAACAACTATGAGAAAACGTAAGTACACCCTGTTAAGATTCTATGGCTTTCCGATAGTTTTGCCACCTGCCTTTTTTTTACCAGCCTGGCCCGTATTTGTAAGAGCAGGCTGGTAAGAAAGGTGGCATCCATACTTCCCAAAATATTATGAATCCGACCTGCACCTAGTTCCCATCACATTCCTACAGTTGCAGTAGATTAAACTAATCTCATGATCGATTATTGATATAAATTTCACTTTGTCATCATTTATTAAGGAGAAGAATCAGCCAACACTCAGAAGTTGTTCTTAAAAAGTGCACCCTTAGGGTTTCGTATCAGTTAAGATGGTAACCAGACTCACATCCTCATAAGTGTACCTGATCATCAAGCAGTGCTGTCAACTATGTATACACTCGGAAACTTTGTCAATTTGGTTTGGAAAATTCGGATTTGTGTTAATCCACCACACCTAGATCAAAAAAGATCTGTGACGGACTCGGATAGAATGGCTGCTGCACAAAGATGAAGGGTCACAAAGCCATTTCCTAATAATATGAAGTCCATCGTTCCACAGTAAGAAATGTTATTTACTAATGGTTTCTGCTCTTGCCAGGAGTGAGTGTCTCAACAAATTCATCCTAAGATCAGACACCATACAATGCTCTTAAAGATTACAAAGACGCTACAATTACACCCAGGGATCAAGACCTCTATCCAAACAGGACATATTGAGTGTTTATGACTTTGTTATTAGAACAATAATAAAGTGCTGTTTTTGTGGTAGGCTAGTCAAGACGAAGTTCCTTCTCTCATGTTTGCAAAACAGCATATGAATGAACAAGGCTTCTGGAACAATTTTGTTGGATAGAGGAGACCAAACTGAAGTGTCTTGGCTGTTAGGCACAGCAACATGTTCTGCGACTACCAAACTCTTAACATTTATATCAAGCGTGGTGAAAGGGAGATAGTTTTGAGAATGCTTTGCAACCACAGGACCTGGACAACTTGCAATCATTTAGTCCACTGCTGGGGAATTATTTTGTGTTTATTAAATACTAACAAAGGGATAATTTCTGTTTGTTTGTCACATGCAGTTCGATTTTTCTACTTTTGGATTTGAGGACTGGGTGAAGGACAACGATGCCTTAATATGTCAATTAATTGAATCTTAAAAAAGGAGTATTTTTTTCCCTTCACTGTAAATGAAGTGCAAGGCAGCATATCACACAGTGGGCAGAATGCTTACATTCAGTGAAATCTGCTTGCAGGAAAGTGCCCTTTTTGTATGGTCAAAATAAACAAAGAACCTAGCTGACCATTTATTAGGCTGCCAACTATTTAAGCAGACTAGGACCAAAATCACAAATGGGATGGTCTACATCATTTAATTATTCGTTTTCCTCATTATTATTCATTTTATAAGTTCACAAGACAGATATTGATTACACTTCACAATTACATGACATCAAGACAAAAACTGAAAAAATGAATGCAACAAAACAAATTACAAATCACAATCAATTGAAACTGTTTCCAGTCAAAAAAGAGCAACAAACTGGTAACCCACAATGGTAATTTAAGGAGAACAGACTTTGGTTACCAACCAACGGGGGTAAAGACATTTCTCACAACGGAGGATATACACTTTAAGTTCATTATTTCCCTCAGTCGCTATACATATTTCTATAGAAACTCTTCCCCTGATGGTTATATATGCCAACGCGTTTCGAACCCCAATTTATTTCGAGGATTCTCCTCAGGGCTGTGACTGGATTCTGAAAAACCAATAAAGAAAGAAAAAAACTTTTTTTTTTTTTAAACTAGATATGCCCTCCTTATCAACTTCCTATATACACTCTTAAGCAAGAACAGGGGAATATGTACCTGTTTATAAATCTGGAACTTCCTTCTAAGTTGTGGGAGAATGGCAGGTATATTTGCCTGGAAAGACAGAGACACTCAATCACTACCCACCAATTTCATATCATATGTATGTTAGAAGACTTGATATTCATATAAAGCATTCCACTTAAAAGAGGATTCCGTAAACACTAGTGCAGTCGTAAATCCTGCGTAAAGTTGATACGCTGTTTAATGGGTACTGCAATGCCGTATTGTATATTTCATTCTGAAAGAAGAGTTCAAGTTTAGAAACGTTTAAGCTCCGTATCGCTAGATAATTCCTTTTGTATAAAGTTTGGAGCTTACTCTCTGTTATCGACTGCTGCCGCAAGCAGCATGGGTCCTGCTTCCAATGGCGGCTTATAGGTGTTCGTGGCTACGTAGCCGTATTGTTACTTTCAATAACAGCAGGCGCTTTCAAATGAGTTATCTGTAAGGATAAACACGAATTGGATCATTTTCGACTACGCGTCTTCTTCGCTCGCTTTCAACAAGATACAATGTAACAACTGCGATGACTCACTTGCAATTCTCAAGCGGCTTAATTCAACCTTTCCGACGTCCGTTTGCCGTGCGGAGCAATGTCTTTCGGCCTTGATCGTTTTCGCTGATACGGACTCCCTGTTCCTTATCCTTGATTTGTAAGGCGACCGTGCAAAGAATGCTGGATATTGTAGTGTTTCAGTGTGGTTTCTTAACACTTTCACCTTTCAAGCAGCCTGCTAACCATTCTTTAGCATTCGTCTACCATGAGACGTCACCTAGGGATGTGATGTATGATTACGGTTGTTAAAATTAGAGAGAGGGGTCCTCCTCACCAAAGGGACAGGACACCAAAAATAGACACTTCTGTCAGAGGCAAGATCCCTATGGGCTCTTTTTAAGCATACGAGAACACAATACTATCATCCATACACATTAATGTCAAACATGCACTATTGGGTTCACCAACACCAAGTAAAAACCAAAACAATAATATAAAACATTTTCATATAGTATTCTTTATTATTTGGGATCCTAATAGGATTCAAAGTTTAAAAACATTTTTTCAATGAAAAGCATTAAAATACATATACATCAATTATTCTACTTCAAATAATAACACTAGTTAAAAACTTGTATTAAAAATGATCTGGGAGCATATAGCAAAACAGCAGAGACAACAAAGGCTTATTAAGTCAAACCAGCACACCAAGTCTATATCTTTTACAGTTGATAGCCAAGGTTGATCACTTGATCATATTTTTTGTTCTAATCAAACCCGGCGAAGCTTGGGTGCTCAATCGACACAGAGCGACGCGTTTCGGTGGACTAGTATGATTCACCACCTTCTTCAGGCTTATGTATTTAATTCAGTGTCTCCCAACACAATCTAAAAAACATTACACAGAGGAATTACTTCTTGAATGACATCCTTTGTCCATACACATATTATACATAGAGTGTCATCATTTCTGTAGCATAAGTTAAGAACTTTGTTGACAACATATAAGACAATTCATGCTTAAATACAATAAATACATTTATATTACAATTTTGGTTCTCTGTGTGGTGATTCACATTACGATTTCTCTTACACTCACTCTGTCAGCATCCATAACCCAACACACACTCTAAAGTATAAATCGAAGATTTTATCCACCCGAAAAAATAGGACGTTTGTATAAATAAGGGGAACTGTCTCCTCCTCAAGTTGCGGTGGCTGCTTATTTCTCAAAGCCCTGTAGTCTAAGGGAATAGGCACAGATGTGTCCTCCCTAAAAAAAGACAATAACATCCGGATGATACACTAAAATCACCATCCTTTCTCATATTCCTAGTGTGTACATCAAGGATCTTACCCACCCGAAACAATAGAGCGTTGGTATACGTAGGGGAAACTGTCTTCTCCTCTACTTGCGGTGGCTACTTTTCTCTCACAAAGCCACACAGTTTAAGGGTAATAGGCGCCAAAAGCGTCCTCCCTAATGAATGATGATAACGACAATAAAAAACGGATGTTACACTAAAGTCAACATCTTTTCTCATGTTGCCATTGTCCCCTTTGTTCAGTCAAGAAAACTCACCACTATGCCTTTAAGGATTTTTCTCTAGTTCACCGGCGGTGTGAATAAAATGGACCAACAGGACTCTTGCCCTAAAGTTAACGTGATAAAAAACGGAATAATCCGTTATCTTGATTTTTGCATATTTTGGACTTAACACATCACTGATTTGTGAAATAAACACTCTACCTTCGTTAGAATTTGTGCATCTGAGGCCGCTGGAGCTGTGGCACAAAAGGCGATAAATTCCTTAATTTGGTATTGCCTCTCAGTAACTTAAAACACCACTCGTCCAGGCTTTTGAATTTTAGGAGCAAAATGCCTATATAGAAAAAAGGCCACGTTATTAGCTTGCTCTCCTTGTCATGGTCTCCTGCTGGTACTAGTCTTCATACATTTAGTACTTGTCTCTCATATATTCTGGGTGAGTGTTATAGCATAATGATGTGCACATGGACGCTCCTACGCAACCCATTACTTTACATGTTAGGCTCTTCCAGTTGAGTTTGAGCCTAACCAGTATTATCGATTCAAACTTCTAGAAAAACGATTAAACAACTGCTTTGCTAGAGCTATTACCCGCACTCTATAGTCACCCAGAACTCTGCCCCCCCTCTTCTCTAGGGGCACGGTCTCTTACCGGGACCAAACGAGTCTCCTGACGTGCTCCAACCTCTTCCAATAATGGGATAAAAGCCGGTGAACAAACGTTTCGGCTTTTAAACACGCCTGTTATCTCTTTCCTTCAATTGCGCTCATTGGAATAGAAAGCGGACTGCAAAATTCAATAGCGACCGCCATCTTAGAGTGGCGTTATCATCAATACTGGTCATATGCCTAAATGTGCCCATCGTCTCTTTTCTTCTAATGAGTTCATGGGAATAGAAAGCGGACTGCGGAATTTAATAGTAGCCACCATTTCAAAGAGGTTTTATCATTGATGCTACTCTCATGTCCACTAGACTGTTAACTTCCACAAGATAATTTCGATTCTGATAGTGCGTTTCTTTAAACAAAAGCGCACTATTAGTAGTATGTTCCTGAAATTCTCTAATGTCAGAGGTCATTAAAATGTTCCACAAGTGTTGCTGGCTTGGGCGTTGTATCTAATACACCTATTAAAGCCAATTCATAAATCCACATCGATGTTAACAAACCCTATTATGATTCTAATTATAATTCTAAAAAACATCATATCATTAATATATGTAGAGTGGCATATTAAAAATAACCAATTGTTACACATCCATTTATCAATCTAGGTATACTTTATTATCACTACCTTTTCTTTTCTGTTCTATTTATTTTATTAGTTTTTCCCATTCCTCACGTGAATTCAATCCATGTCTTATAGTGTTCAGGATGGAAATATACCACTGTTCCCTCGCTTTTCTTTTTTCCTCCATGTTGCCGCCTCTTCTATTCAAGAACACCTTTTCTAAAATGTACCATTCAAAATCAGTTTCCTTATGTCCCTGTTCCATAAAGTGTGCTACCAGAGGGGCGTTCAATTTTTTGGTTTTAATGGCAGATCTATGCTCCAGAAGGCACATCCGAAGCTCTCTGCCCGTATCGCCCACATATGCATGTCCGCACGGGCATCTTAGCAAATAAATAATATTTTTGCTGCAACAGTTATTTAAGGTATGCGCAACTATAGTTCTGCCATTGTTTCAATTCCTTTGCCACTATACATTGGGGACATAGGGAACAATTGCCACACTTAGTGTTGCCTCTTGCTTTAGAATTATCCAGCGTTCTTTGTTTATTAACTGGTTCTTCCCTGTACATATGAAACAATTGCTTTCGTAAGTTAGTATTTCTTTTATATGCAAACAGAGGTTTCTCTAGTTTCACATTCTCTTCATCATTTAGTATACTCCAGTGTCTATTTAAATGTATAGTGGCAAAGGAATTGAAACACAATGGCAGAACTATAGTTGCGCATACCTTAAATAACTGTTGCAGCAAAAATATTATTTATCTGCTAAGATGCCCGTGCGGACAGCTTTGGATACGCCTTCTGGAGCATAGACCTGCCATTAAAACCAAAACATTGAACACCCCTCTGGTAGCACACTTTATGGAACAGGGACATAAGGAAACTGATTTTGAATGGTACATTTTAGAAAAGGTGTTCTTGAACAGAAGAGGCGGCAACATGGAGGAAAAAAGAAAAGCGAGGGAACAGTGGTATATTTCCATCCTGAACACTATAAGACATGGATTGAATTCATGTGAGGAATGGAAAAAACTAATAAAATAAATAGAACAGAAAAGAAAAGGTAGTGATAATAAAGTATACCTAGATTGATAAATGGATGTGTAACAATTGGTTATTTTTAATATGCCACTCTACATATATTAATGATATGATGTTTTTAGAATTATAATTAGAATCATAATAGGGTTTGTTAACATCGATGTGGATTTATGAATTGGCTTTAATAGGTGTATTAGATACAATGCCCAAGCCAGCAACACTTGTGGAACATTTTAATGACCTCTGACATTAGAGAATTTCAGGAACATATTACTAATAGTGCGCTTTTTTTTAAAGAAACGCACTATCGGAATCGAAATTATCTTGTGGAAGTTAACAGTCTAGTGGACATGAGAGTAGCATCAATGATAAAACCTCTTGGAAATGGTGGTTACTATTAAATTCCGCAGTCCGCTTTCTATTCCCATGAACTCATTAGAAGAAAAGAGATGATGGGCACATTTAGGCATATGACCAGTATTGATGATAACGCCACTCTAAGATGGCGGTCGCTATTGAATTTTGCAGTCCGCTTTCTATTCCAATGAGCGCAATTGAAGGAAAGAGATAACGGGCGTGTTTAAAAGCCGAAACGTTTGTTCACCGGCTTTTATCCCATTATTGGAAGAGGTTGGAGCATGTCAGGAGACTCGTTTGGTCCCGGTAAGAGACCGTGCCCCTAGAGAAGAGGGGGGACAGAGTTCTGGGTGACTATAGAGTGCGGGTAATAGCTCTAGCAAAGCAGTTGTTTAATCGTTTTTCTAGAAGTTTGAATCGATAATACTTGTTAGGCTCAAACTCAACTCGAAGAGCCTAACATGTAAAGTAATGGGTTGCGTAGGAGCGCCCATATGGACATCATTATGCTATAAAACTCGCCCAGAATATATGAGAGACGAGTACTAAATGTATGAAGACTAGTACCAGCAGGAGACCATGACAAGGAGAGCAAGCTAATAACGTGGCCTTTTTTCTATATAGGCATTTTGCTCCTAAAATTCAAAAGCCTGGACGAGTGGTGTTTTAAGTTACTGAGAGGCAATACCAAATTAAGGAATTTATCGCCTTTTGTGCCACAGCTCCAGCGGCCTCAGATGCACAAATTCTAACGAAGGTAGAGTGTTTATTTCACAAATCAGTGATGTGTTATGCCCAGAATATGCAAAAATCAAGACAACGGATTATTCGTTTTTTATCACGTTAACTTTAGGGCAAGAGTCCTGTTGGTCCATTTTATTCACACCGCCGGTGAACTAGAGAAAAATCCTTAAAGGCATAGTGGTGAGTTTTCTTGACTGAACAAAGGGGACAATGGCAACATGAGAAAAGATGTTGACTTTAGTGTAACATCCGTTTTTTATTGTCGTAATTATCATTCATTAGGGAGGACGCTTTTGGCGCCTATTACCCTTAAACTGCGTGGCTTTGTGAGAGAAAAGTAGCTAGCCACCGCAAGTAGAGGAGAAGACAGTTTCCCCTACGTATACCAACGCTCTATTGTTTCGGGTGGGTAAGATCCTTGATGTACACACTAGGAATATGAGAAAGGATGGTGATTTTAGTGTATCATCCGGATGTTATTGTCTTTTTTTTAGGGAGGACGCATCTGCGCCTATTCCCTTAGACTACGGGGCTTGACAGTTCCCCTTATTTATACAAACGTCCTATTTTTTCGGGTGGGTAAAATCCTCGATTTATACTTTAGAGTGTGTGTTGGGTTATGGATGCTGACAGAGTGAGTGTAAGAGAAATCGTAATATGAATCACCACACAGAGAACCAAAATTGTAATATAAATGTATTTAAGCATGAATTGTCTTATATGTTGTCAACAAAGTTCTTAACTTATGCTACAGAAATGATGACACTATGTATAATATGTGTATGGACAAAGGATGTCATTCAAGAAGTAATTCCTCTGTGTAATGTTTTTTAGATTGTGTTGGGAGACACTGAATTAAATACATAAGCCTGAAGAAGGTGGTGAATCATACTAGTCCACCGAAACGCGTTGCTCTGTGTCGATTGAGCACCCAAGCTTCGCCGGGTTTGATTAGAACAAAAAATATGATCAAGTGATCAACCTTGGCTATCAACTGTAAAAGATATAGACTTGGTGTGCTGGTTTGACTTAATAAGCCTTTGTTGTCTCTGCTGTTTTGCTATATGCTCCCAGATCATTTTTAATACAAGTTTTTAACTAGTGTTATTATTTGAAGTAGAATAATTGATGTATATGTATTTTAATGCTTTTCATTGAAAAAATGTTTTTAAACTTTGAATCCTATTAGGATCCCAAATAATAAAGAATACTATATGAAAATGTTTTATATTATTGTTTTGGTTTCTACTTGGTGTTGGTGAACCCAATAGTGCAAGGTTGACCTTAATGTGTATGGATGATAGTATTGTGTTCTCGTATGCCTAAAAAGAGCCCAAAGGGATCTTGCCTCTGACAGAAGTGATTACGGTTGTTGCCAAGCTTGTCCAAATATTTTCAACGTTTTAAGTCCTTGATATTTCAGATATTTCGTTCAAGCCGATATGGCACTATTAAACTTGAGGATGAGGTAGGCTTCTTTTTGTAATAAGAATCTTTCAACATCCCCGCCTCTTGACGTCTGTTTTACCATACAAAGGACTGTCCATTTAATGTCTTTTTCACTATGATAAGCTTGTATGAAATGGCTAACCATTGGGGCATTCATCACTTTTGTGCGTATTCTAGATCGATGTTGAACGATTCGTAATCGGATCTCTCGGTTGGTTTTGTCAATATACAATTTGCCACATGGGCAAGTGATTCCATAAACGACATTCTTCATTTTACAATTTGAGAAGGACTTATGAATCCATTTGATGGTATTGTGCTCAAATATGGACCCTTCACAGGTGGTTTCACATGATACACAGTTCCCGCACTTATGATGACCTTCGATTGGTTTTTGGTTCCACTGGGAGCGTAAGTCCTGTTTTTTGGTAACGGGGATGCAGTCAGCCCTCACCAACTGCTGACCAATGCTCATTTCTATCCTCATGGCGAAAAGGGGCCTTTCAAACGGACATTCAAAATTTTTAAGCAGGTGCCAGTTTTAAAAAATAATTTGGCGGAATTTATTTGTGTGTGGACCAAAGGTCGACACACACACCATTTTCGTCATGGGCTCCTTAACTCTCTTGGATAAAAGACATTCTCTCGGTGTATACCAAGCCCTCCGTTTTGCGTGCTTAAGCAATTTTTTGGGGTAGCCTTTTTCCCTCAATTGTTCGCAAAAGGCTGTCGCGTGGGCTTCGAAGTCCTCCTTCCGTGAGCAGTTTCGTCTGATCCTAAGTAGCTGGCCGTACGGCAAATTATGGTTTACGATGTAGAGTTGTCTTTAGTTCTTCATTTATGGGTCTCACTTCTACATCGAGGAATGTAAGGGAAGTCTTACTCTTGGTCACAGTAAATTTTATGTCTGAATGTCTTGTGTTGAGCCAATCAAAGAAGTGCATTAAAATTGATTCAGGGCCATCCCAAAGGCACCAGATGTCATTAATATAACGGTACCACTTTGTGAGATGTTGTTTGAAGGGGTTATTTTCATAAACAAATTTCTCCTCAAATCGGGGCATGAAGAGGACTGCCATCTCTGGGGCAAAGGGACAACCCATAGCGGTCCCCTTGGTTTGGATGTAAAGATTTTCTTCAAACTTGAAGTAGTTCTTCTTCTTTAACGCCTCTGATGCAAGCTGAAGAATGACCTCAGTGGGTACCTGATGAGGTTGTTCACGGGTTTCAAGGTATGTTTCGAGTGCTTCAAGTGCCTCTTCTTGGGGAATTTGTGTGTACAATGACACAACATCAAATGAGACCCGCCATTGGTTGCTAGAATCGAAGTGGAGACCCTCAATCTTATTGATAAAATCCATTGTATCTCTCAAATATGAGGGAACTTGCTGGAGAAAAGGTTTTAGGAAGGTATCCACATATTTGGAAATTGGCTCCAGTAATGAGTCGCAACCAGAAACTATAGGTCTTCCTGGTGAATCCAATAACTGCTTGTGAATCTTTAGTAAAAAATACATCACCGGTGTTCTGGGATGTTTTTTGTTCATGAAATCATATTCCTTGGGGCCAAGTACTCCAGTTTCGAGGCCATAGATAAGGATTGGCGTGATGGCTTCCTGTATTTCTCGGGTGGGGTCATCTTTGACATTCCTGTACCAGACATTATTCTGAACCTGCTTGCGTCCTTCCTTGAGGTACATCTCCTTTGGCCAAAGGACTTATGCTCCCCCCTTGTCGGCCGGCTTGATCACGATTGAATTATCTTGCTTGAGATCCGTCAAGGCCTTACGTTGTTGTGATGTTAGATTATTTGGTTTAAAGGACTGTTTGTTCTCAAGTTGCTGGATTGCAGAGAGCACAACTTGTTCAAAAGCCAAAATTTGTTTTGGGACAGTGTGAGCATACGGGACAAACATCAACTTATTTGCTAAGCCTGAAGCTTCCTTAGGAGTTGTATTTTCCTTATTGTGGAAAAAGGCTTTGAGCCTGATTTTTCGAAAGAATTCCACTGCTTCAATTTTAAGGCGAGTCACATCCGGTTTTCATTTGGGAACAAATTTCAAGCCTAACTCAAGGACCGAAATTTTATCGGGAGTCAAACTTTTATTGGAAAGGTTGACGATGGGAGAGGAGGCTACGATTTGTAGAAATGTTGCCTGGTCCTCATTTCCCATGGCTGTGTTTTGAAGCACACCTTTTTTTGTTGTTGACATTCCTCTAAAAAAGTATTCTGCCTTTGTTGATTACGATTTGATGAACCCTTGCCAGGGTCTGAGTGCCCCGTTGATTCAGAGGAGGAGGTTTCAGAGAAAGAAAGAAACCTATTCTTGGATCTTCCTCTGTAGTCGGATAAAGCTCTTCGCGATTCCACTCGTGTATAAAAGTCCTCCTTCAAATACGGGTATACCACCTCAATGTTAAAGGTCTCTTTGTCCTTTTCAAATTGTGAGGATTTATAGTTAATGGTGTTATATTTAAATGTCGTCAATTCTTTATCAATTTTTTCAAGCAAGTTCTTAGCTTCAGTGACTGTGTGATTATCCTTTATTGCCTGTATTCGTTTTTCTACTTCTTCCACTTGTTGCTTACAAATCCGCAGGGCTGTGTCAATTGTATGTACCATCAGGTCACGGCTGCATTTTGTGCTAATGAAGCTGAAGCCTTTTTTATAAGCCGGGTCTTCAGTAAAGATGACAGGAATGTTTTTAACTTGTAATCCCCAGGGTATTGTGCCTGCCTTTAGATGTTCAAATAGGAAAAAGCCATGGAGCTCAGTGTGAATACGTTTCTTGCGCAAGCGAGTCAATTGGTCAGACTCGTTTTGCTGTTGGGCTGAAGTGCTTAAGGTTATCGAAGAGAAGGGGGATGGGGCAGAAATTAAGTTTTGGATATAATCCTCAGTAAATGTGAGCGTGTCCTTCTCTGACATGCTGGGAAGGAATTAGGTCAAAAGACAAAGACCTTCCACAATATACTTCTGTTTTAAAGTAGATAGCTAATGTGAAAACCCTCGCGGGTAGACTACCCGCTCTCAAATATTAGTCATACAAGGGGTGGGCCCTATATCACACAGCTAGATTGGGCCCAATCTAGCTGTGTGATATAGGGCCCACCACTTGTATGACTCTTTTTGTATGGTCAGCACCCCCCTGCTTTTGTCTTCAGTGCAGATGGTTGTGACTCTGAAAGTGCACTGAAGCCTGCTGCCCAAGCCCCAGTGCCAGTACACTCTCCGTAAAACTGCTGTGTGTAAATTGGCAACCCGAATTGACAAGGACTGTACCCCACCCCCCTTATAAGTCCCTAGTACATGGTACAAGTGGTACCCATGGCATGGGTAGTAAAGGGGTCCCCAGGGCTTGCAGCACTGTGTGTGCCACCCTGATTGACCCAAGTAAACTACTGATTGCAGGCCTGTCATTGTAGACTCTGTAATCGTGTCGACGGTGAATAAATCCACAATGAAGAATATTTGGGTGAAGGGCTAAGTTCTGTGCAAAGTCACTGAAGGAGCACGGATCGCTCCTCGTAGCGTTCATGCTCCTTCGAGATGAGTATGATATATGCAGCCTCATCTCACAGGAGCTTGCAAATATTCTTAATTGTAGATTTATTCGTTAGTCTACCCGTGAACCTTTTACAGTGGATTTAAAGGGACTGCTGCCATCAAGGGAAATCTCCTCCCACCGGGAACTTTTTCAGAGAATCTACCGAATTTATATTGTTTCATAGTCCAGCCAACCCCAGGCATCCCTAGTCCTGATTAGACCCTACTATTCTTAAAGTGTCGAAACGCCGTCGACATGATTACAGAGACAGACAACATTTCCGTTTTTTGTTGATACATTGATTGGATTTATGTATCCATGATTGTCTTTAACTGAAACTGCTGCCTCTTATTTGTAGCAACCAACTTACCTCTTTTTGCTGATGCTTAATTTGACCTTGTCTTATTTTTCTTTAGTTCTGGTTTGTTTATACACCTGGGGTCTTTTGCTATTATATTCTCTCTCTAGACACTTCCAAAAATAATTGTTTGAAAGTTGTGATTGTTTTGAATAAAACTCAGTTCGGCTGAACCGTGTTACATACATGCTGAGTTATCATTGCTTTTTCAAAACGTTTTTTTATTAACATTTGTATATTTGGATTTAGTTTGCACAGAAATATCTGTGATAGTCATAATTTTCTTTTGAATGAGTTCCATGTGAACGCATGTTTCACGGATCATTTGATACCCTTGTTCGCATTGACATAAGGGTTGCTCTTGTTGTTTTGTTTAATATTTAATGTAGGTCAGCCACCTCTAAGGAAGGCCTTCTGAACCTAGGAGGCGAGGTGCATTATATTAAAGGTGTGGGCGTGTAAGTGCAAGCTTATATGTCCCTATAGTGCCCTTTACCATTAAAGTCCACTCTAAGTGATAGGTGGTCCATAGGATAACATGGGCTGGCACCTGGGCAAACCCGAGGTTTGCAGCTCCATTGTGGTATCACCTAAATAGGTCATGCCTTCTCACCCCTGACATGAATCTTGTGTTGAGGGTGAAGTGGCATGCACCCAGTTGGTTACCTTAGAGGTTGCCCACCTGGTTGCCCCATCTCGTCTGTACTCTGGCTGGCAGCCCGCACTTGCTGCCACCAAAACAGGATTATGACCCCTTGTCAGGCAGTGTGATCACTCCCAGGAGTCAGGAACAAAGGCCTCGGCAGGAAGAAGGTTAAATCTCCTCCCTCCTAGGAAGGCTAGTGAAGTGGCACATTAAGGCGGTGAGCTTCAAAGGCTACACCACCTCTGATATGCATCAGGGCTGACTCCCAGAGGCGGAAACATCCCTCCCCCTGCCACAGGCACATTTGCACCCGGGCACGTGGGAAATTAGGTATGCAGGAGGTGTACACTCCCAAAAGGCTACCCACACCACCAGAGTGGGCTGCCTGGTCTGTAAAGCTAAGGAAGACTTCTGCCTATTTGAAAAGTGGTAGAAATAGTGGGTTCTGAGTAGAAAAGGTGACACACACCCCTGGATGTAGTCACTTCAGGGGAGAATTAGTCACTGGGACAAACAGCCCATTGGCCACTAACACTTACACACCTAACACCCCTTAATCCAGGATTGTAGGGCTACCCCTGACACCAGAACCTCAGTCTGAACAACCTGCCTCAAAGAGGACAAAGAAGAGACCCGTGCCTGCGACAACAGGACTTGTACAAGACATAAGATGGATACTCTGTCCCTGTGGCAATGCTCCTGGAAATGCCTCATCAAGATTTGTCCTAAGCTAACTCTTGGTTCCCCAGACAGAGCCTGAAGCACCCTCAACACTCCCCTGGACTAGTGGCACCAGTCCCCTGCAAACTGTAGATAAAACAACGCTCTGGATCCGAAGAATCACTAGCCATCGGGCCCTCCAAGGGATCGCCCAAATCCAGATGGTCAAGTGCATTGTGGAAACTGTAGTCCTGCCTACCACAAAGTTACAGGTAGCTACGGTGTTCCCCGGGACCACTGTATGTCGAATAACCTTTTTCCAAGGATTACCGCTGCCAAGGTCTTGTTGGACTCCAGTTCGGCAACCGACCCCTGCACTTGACGCTGCTCCTTGAGGGAACTCCGACCGACGCCAGCAACCACCCTGTTGTTGTGTTTTTGCATCTTGTTCCTCGCAGCACTGTGTAAGCGGTAAAAGCAACTCTCCAGCTGCTCCCATTCAGCACCAGGGACAGCCAGGACAAATCTGCACCCAGGCGCCACGAGCCAGGTAAAATTGAACTGACTGTTGTGGCCTGGTCCTGGGACTTGCATCACTTTATCCCTGCAAGGGTTCCACGCAACTCGACCTGCAAGTGACCGATTGTCACTAGTGGTTTTTCCCTTTGACCGCAGTGTTAAGTCTCACTGTATTCTTTCCGCACTGATTTTATATTGCTTCTAAAACCTATAGCTCCTGTTATATGTATGCTATTCCGTTTGTTTTGGTGTCTAAATTAAGTTAAAATACACTTTATTTCTATACATTCGTGTCGGATTTCTCTCGAGTTGTGTCAATTACTTATAGTCCATGTTGGTACTCTGAAATGCTTAACACATGTTCTCTAGTAACGCCTTACTGCTCTTTGCCACACTATCAGGACTGAGCTAGGGAATTATTATTGTGAATCCAAGGACCATCTTTGGGGTCTGTGACAGTATTGCATGGTGAAGCCTAATCAGTATCACCACATAATACTCCACCTTCATATTCTGCCTTTTTTGGAACTCAGATGATGGTCCTTCGCTTCTGAAATGGTTTGAAATACTGATGTAACAAATCTTAAGACTATCACTTTAATTATTCAAAGAGTTTTACATTGTGAGAAAATTCACAGCTCAAAAACATTTTGATTAATTAATTGATGCACTATGATTTACCATCCCCTTCAGTGGTTGCCATTCTTTTACCTAACCTTACTGTGCATGCTTTTTCCTACAATGTAATATTCTGATTTTGAGTTCGGGCTTTTGAGTGTGTTCACTCACAAATCTTTAGGCCTGTAGCTTTTTTTAACGCAAGTGAATACCCTAAGAGTGTGTTTAGAAGATGCATTGTTCAGTTTTTTGAAGACTTAGTAAAATAAGGTTTCCTGATCTCTGGTTACATGATGTTCAGAATTCTTGGTGCAATACTTGAGCATGAATGAACATTTATTTATTTTTTATAACTTTTCAGTATTTCTAGTATCAGTTTGTCTTTATTCCTTGAGTTTCTCCCCTCCTGTGCCATTTTATTTCTATGCTTAGTAACTCAGATAGTTGTGATATACAGCATTTAGGATGATGCATGAAGTTCTCAGCATACAGCAGCAGTCCATAGGTAGCTTGTTTATTGTTCTAAGGGCGGTTGTGATTTATTATTTCTTCTTGGTGATGATGATTAGTGTTGATAAGTTCAGAACTGCCTTTCGAGGGGTAAAGCTTAATTTTGGTAACACCTTAGGTTGTGCAATAGTCTTGTCACAAAAGAGCTAAGCATTGCGTAAGTGCTCAAAGATCATTTTAATGGGTCGTGGCAAGGCTTGCAAACAACATGGTCTCCTAATGGCTGAGCTCCGCTGCCCAAGAAGAAACTTCTGTCTTTAAAAGCACGGCACAAGGAGCAATGATCCACTCGAACCGATGTCTCAAACTGTGAGGAGTACCACGAAGTCTGAGGGACTGAGGAGTGGTCGACTATGAGCCCCTGAGTGCGGTAGACGTCTGGCGGTCAGATGAGGCCCATGAGATAAGATGGCAGCCGTGCGGTTTCTCAAGCAGGAGAAGTAAGAGTGCGCTGTGTGTGGTGAGCAGGGCCGGGAACGGGGCTTCCTTTGCTCGGTGCAATGACCCGGCGAGTGGAGGGGCCGCCCGTGCAGGGGAGAGTGAGAACTGCAGTCAGTCTCCGCTGGACCGTGCTTCTGTTTCTGGGTGCGGCTTGTGGGCGACCCAGCTGCCCGATATGTGCTGGTCCCTAGGGCAGCGTAGAGGCCAGTCTTGTCTGTCTGCTCCTGCTGGCTGCTCTCCCTCTCTGCATGGAGGTGGTGGCACAGAGCTGGGAGCGTAACATGAAGAGGACAGAACTGAGCAAGTTGAGGCCCTAGGGGAGGTGCTGCCTCATCCAGGAGGACTAGCGCTGGACTCCAGGGATATTATGGTCTGAGGAGAAGCACCTTTTGCTGTGCCACATGTTGGGAGGTAGGCAGTGCTGCTTTGTGGTCATGCTGTTTAGCAGCGTTGCTGGCTGAATTGGGACTGCTCATGTCCCCCAGGTGGGACTGGGGTGATGCAGGTCCCGGCGCTGTTGAATTCCTGAGACTGCCTCAAGTGGGGCATTTGGACCTGTCTTTCCCCTGATAGTTGAGTGAGGGGGAGGACACATTCAACAAACTTGCTCATCGCCACTTAAACTGTTTAAGGTGCTCCAGCCACAGCTAATCCCAAACGTGCTCCCCGTGGCAATTAAGAGCGTGACGGACATTGTGGGGGGTGGCCGAGCCTGCCTAGACTCAGAAATCTTCTCAGCCATACATCGTTCACTAAGATATGGGGAAAACAACAAATCCCAAGCAGCCCAAGCTGCAGTTTGAGGGCTGGTTGACTGGAAAACAATTGGACTGGGACCCGCCAACAAGCAGTATGAACCATCTACAAACAAGCGACACACGCTTCAAACCGGACATGAAAATCATCCCCCAAAGCTTGCAACACTGCCAGGCGTCCATCGATCAGAAAATAGACGCACTGAATATGCATATGAACAGTATGGCAGTGAGCCTAGACAAGCAGGCTGCATTGCTGAAGCCGAGCAACAGATCTCTGATGCGGAGGACACCCAAAACACCTCAGAGCAAACTGCTCAGAATGGATAAAGTGCAGTCCCTCATCAAGGCCAAAAAGGAGGAATTGTTGGCCCATTCGAGCCGAAATAATATTTGCATCGTGAGAATTCCCTAGTCCACTGACACTGGGTAAATAGAAACTTTTGTAGAAGATATACTTGCCACACTTTATGGGCCTGATAGTTTCTCCAAACTATTCATAGCAGAAAGGTCGCACCGCTCACTGGAAGCCCTCTGCCTCCTGGTGCTCGGCCCATATCCATCATTGCTCGGGTCCTAAATTTCAGGGGCAGGGATCGAGTGCTGCAACTTGCCAGAAAGAGGAGGGATCTAAAATATCATGGCTGCAAGATCTCGTTGTATCCGGATTTTACTGATGCTGTACAGGAAGCCCACAGTTGTGTTCACCAGTGCCAGAAGAAATTGACCCAACAAAAGATCCCTTATGCCCTGTTCTACTCTGCAAGGTTGCGGTCACGCACTGCGACAAGCAGATGATATTCAATGGTCTGCAACAGACTATGGCATTTCTGAAGAAAGGAAAGGCATCTGACAGCAACAGGGAGCACTTGACCAATTGCCACACTTCGACAATGATATGGATTGACCTACAGATTCCTCGTTAAGTTGTGACTCAAAGGAAAGCTGCTGATGAGAGAACATGACGCGAAACCCCTGTGCTGGACTTATGTTTCAAAAGCACCAGAGGCAAAACTATGAGCCTAACAGCTCAAGGACGCAGAACCCACTTTGCAGTTTGCTCTTGCAGAAGAATTACACACCTTTAAAACCCGGATAATCGAAGGCAAATAATTTACGGAAATAGAGCTTTAACAGATGAACAGAAAAAGGCAGGAGTTCTGCTCTGGCAAGGTTAATCATTGAGCCAAATTCATTACTAAAGGGCAACTGAAGATATAAGCGCACCCTAAAAAATACAAAAAAAGAATGTCACCCAGTTCATGATCCTGAGTAGAACCCATAACAGTTGGGTTCGAAACATGTCAACACTTTCAATAATAGGGAGTTGGCAAATAAATCTTGGCACAAAGCAAACCTGACGAAAATTGAAAGAAAATCTGGTTCCCTGCTTTAAAGCTCATACAAAGGCAGCTTTTCCAACCCCCACAATTTTTTGTGTGTGTGTGTGCAGGAGTAGAGAGAAAAGTTATGAAAAAACTTACTCCCTGAACATTTGAATTAAGAACTGCTACTACATTATACTTGTCATTAATATTCATGTGATGTTTTAATCCAAAAAGAATCTCCTTGTATGTGAACTGTGGTGACTTTGAAAAAAGTTGCCTGTGTTTCACCATTGGTTTTGGGTTCCAAAGTCTATGACTTGTTGATTTTGAATGTAAATGTCATAAATTGAAAAAAAAATGTAAGCGAATAAAAAGGTGGTCACGTTAATTACGTTTCGTGTCCACTACAGTGTAATGAATGTGTTGTTAATTAATGTCAGTAAAGGTAACTCTACCTTGTTTTCAGACACTCACCCCCAGTCACAGATCTGGGTTGAATCCATCATCGTTCTTTAGGTCACTTCGCCACCTCAGTTCAGACCCAGCTATATGCAAATCAGTCTCGACCCTGTGCCTCATGGGAACAGTCCAGCCTGAACTGCCAAGCCAGGTCTTCCCTGAACTGGAAACAAGCATCCTGGGACCGGTTTCGGGGTAACACCCCTCATCAGTTAGGCTAGCTTGAATCCAGTGGCAAAGTGGACTGTTCCCATAAGGCACAGGGTCAAGATATGGCTGGGTCTGAACTGGGGTGGCGAAGTGAGCTAAAGAACGATGATGGATGTGTGACTGGGGGTGAGTGTCTGAAAAGTTTCAGCGCTCCGTCCATCAGCTCCTTTTGTTTGCTTTGTTCACCCCAAGTTGGCAGAGTATGCCCAGACGTGGGTCCCTTGCTCGCTTTGCCACTGGATTCAAGCTAGCCTGGCTGATGAGGGGTGTTACCCCGAAACCGGTCCCAGGATGCTTGTTTCCGGTCCAGGGAAGACCTGGCTTGGCAGTTCGGTCTGCACTGTTCCCATGTGGCACAGGGTCAAGACTGATTTGCATATGGCTGGGCCTGAACTGCGGTGGCGAAGTGAGCTAAAGAACGATGATGGATTCAACCCAGATCTGTGAATGGGGGTAAGTGTCTGAAAAGTTTCAGCGCTCCGTCCATCTCCTTGTGTTTGCTTTGTTCACCCTAAGTTGGCAGGGTATGCCCAGACGTGGGTCCCTTGCTGGCTTTGCCACTGGATTCAAGCTAACCTGGCTGGTGAGGGGTGTTACCCCGAAACCAGTCCCAGGATGCTTGTTTCCGGTCCAGGGTAGACCTGGCTTGGCAGTTCGGTCTGGACTGTTCCCATGAGGCACGGGGTCAAGACTGATTTGCATATGGCTGGGTCTGAACTGGGGTGGCGAAGTGAGCTAAAGAACGATTGATGAATTCACCCCAGATCTGTGAATGGGGGTGAGTGTCAGAAAAGTTTCAGTGCTCCGTCCATCTCTTTGTGTTTGCTTTGTTTGCCCTAAGTTGGCAGGGTATGCCCGGACGTGGGTCCCTTGCTCACTTTGCCACTGGATTCAAGCTAGCCTGCTGATGAGGGGTGTTACTCTGAAACCTGTCCCAGGAGGCTTGTTTCTGGTCCAAGGAAGACCTGGCTTGGCAGTTCGGTCCGGACTGTTCCCATGAGGCACATGGTCAAGACTGATTTGCATATGGCTGGGTCTGAACTGGGGTGTCGAAGTGAGTTAAAGAACGATGATGGATTCAACCCAGATCTGTGACTGGGGGTGAGCGTCTGAAAAGTTTCAGCGCTCCGTCCATCATCTCCTTGTGTTTGATCAATTCTGTACTTGCCAGATATATCCATTACTAACCACCCTAGGTTCACCATCCTGACCAAAGATGAGGCAAAATCACAGATACATAAGTTGCGGATAGCCAGGTGGGGGGATCTATATGATAGCAAACTATTCATCACCCTTGACACATTTCGGACAAACTTAAGGCCCACAACTCTTGATATTGTCTTAGATCATAGAATCCGTTGCAGTAGAAGGGCGATCACCCAGGGCTTTCCCTAAGAACAGGAATATTTTAAGCCACTCCAATCACTGATTAACATCACAACTACTAAGAAATTAGTCACAATGCTGTATAGAGAATAGCAAGAATTAAACACTCCTTTGGGATACATCGCCAGAACAGAGTAGGAGTGCAATCTGGGTGTATCGGACAGACGCCACATGGGAGTATTGTTGCTCTCAGACAGGGGAATTTATGCCCAGTAGCAGATTACTCTTAATTCAGTTCAAATACCACCATTGTGTTTATTATAGATCACAAACACTGCATAAATGGGGCTGAGGGCAGATCGTAACTGTGAGAGGTTTGGAGCCCCTGAAGCGTGTTTCCTGCGCCTCACATGGGACCTGATTGTGCTTATGGATTTAACCCTACAAATCACACTACTGGGCTGGGTTAAATTGATGTCCCATAAGGACCGGAACTTTATTGCTCTGGCACTTTTGTTGGCCAAATGGTTGGTGGCTAAGCATTGGGGCCAAGGTCGAGCCCCAACTTGCAAGCAATGGTTAGCGGATCTAGTGCACTGCAACGAACAATCGGAGATGCATGCTGAACGTTTTCTGGAATCCACCCGCCCGAAAGATATAGTGGCACCTTTTTGGAAAATCCTTAGACGGAGATGCTTGTATAGACACTGCCTAGATACTCCCAGGAAGAGCCTGTGGGTGAATACCAATGTTGAGGGAAGGAGATGCTTGGGTATGTGGGTATGGGGTCTTGTGCTCTGTGGCATATATGCTCAGATTATACGGTACGTTCTGTTTTGTTGTCCTGCACGTAATGTTAAAAAGAGAATAAATAAATGTGGTTTTTAAAAAAAAAAAAGATAATTTTCAGTTACCATTTTATTTTTGTTTGCAATGTGTAGTTGTCATTGTGCATTTTTATATATGAAGTTTCGATGTCATTGGAGTGGAGGTGTGAACCTGGATGAAAACCAGTGATTTTACTAGTTTCAAATTGTGTTTGAGCCCCAAATTGTGGGTTCGAATTATAATTCCAATTGTACATTTAGTGACTTTTGTTAATTTGAGTACGTGATTTAAGAGCCATTTCAGTATTTCCAAGGCCGTTTTTTAAGGTCTCTGGCACTTTGGACAGAGGAGACTTTTAGATGAAACAGAGTATCATCAACAGATTAGTGTAGGCTAAGTCCTAAACCTCTCAGTTCTTCGTTTAGGGATACAGTATAGAGGTTAAAAAGTATGTAGAGGTTAAAAAGTATAGAAACCAGAATAGAGCCATATGGCATTCCATTTGGGGAGGGTGTGGGTAAGGAGCTGTAATCATCCAAATTTACTTTGTTTTGTCATTAAAATAGGATATGAAACAGTTAAGTATAGTGCAATCTAATATTGCAGGATGTTGATAAGTCCGATTGTCAACCATATCAAATGCTGCAGTGAGGGCTAGCATAACTAAAATGCAGGAATAGCCTTTGTCTAAATTTTAACAGTGCTGCTTCAGAAGTACTGGAAGGGCATTGCCCGTGTGATGGAGGCGGTAGTGGGAGCACAGGTTCCCCTAGATCCCTGATGGCACATTCTTGGCGTCACTGGCGAGCTCACGTGGCCAAAGTGGTCCAAATCATGGTTGGCATTGGCAGGGGGGGTAGCCAAGAGGAATATTGCACGTGCATGGGGAGCGGCGGAGCCCCCGACAGTGGCTGCATGGCTATGCGACATGGACTGGTGCTGGGGTGCAGAACGGGTGGTGTATCAAAGCCGGGGATGCCCTCGTAAGTGGGAGAAAATATGGGGATTGTGGACATTATATAGGGGTCTGTGAGGGATTTTACGTGACACCTTTTTGGGTTTTCTGGGAGGGCTTCGGGATGTACATTATTTGGGGGTGGAGGGGATTATGCCTATTACTCCAAGATTTTACTGTGACATATTGCTTAACCATTGTCAATTTGAGGTTTGCTCTCTACAAATGTATGATCGCTTGCTTATATCTGAAGCTTGTTTTTTGTGTTAATAAAAAGAAATTATAAATTTTTTTTTTTTTTTAACAGTGATGTTTATTACTGTTAAAGTGCGGTTTCCGCACTATATGCGTTTACAACCAAGTTGATTAGTATCCAGGAGGTTGCTTTTATATATAGACCTATCAGTTGGGAATTGACTGTACTTCCAAAGGAATTACCCCAGATGGTAGAATCGTAACGGGCTTAAAATAATTCAGATCTTGATAGCATTTTTGTCTGGAAATGTTCTGGTTTCAAGGAAGTTATGTAATGAGTGCAGGGGCTTCAAGTACTCATTTTTCGCTAATGGACTGACTGCCATCTTTCAGATGAAGTATTGTGTAGGCGTTTTGCATCTTAGTTCAGAGCTTTCGTTTTGAAGAATTAAGCAAAGTTAACACGTTTCTTTTTTGAAATGTCTGCTTTCATGGGTTGAGCAGATTTTGAGATTTTACTAATCAAGGTTTTTTTTTGGTTTATTAGCGGACTAGTTTTGAAAGATGGTTATTTAGACTTTCAGTTTGTTTCTTTTTAGTTTTTCCTTGCAGTATTTCATGAATTCAAATCAGGGGGGAGATCTTTGTAACTGTATCCCTTCCAGTCTCTGACAGATTTGTTCTTCATCATAGTATTTCCAAAAGCTATACTTTTTATTTCTTAATTGTTTTTTCTTTTTCAGAATGCGTGGAGTGGCTTTAAGGCCGGATGAGACAAATGTTATATATGTTTTAGTTCATTTACATCATTAGTTTCCACGTGTTATAGAAGTTTTGCTACAAAGTCTTCACTTATTACCCTTGGGCAGCTGTTCTTAACCTCTGGTCCGAGAACCTCTGAGTGTCAGCAACGCCTACTCAGGGGGTCTGCTACTGCTTAGAAAATTAAATATAATTAAGACATTTATAAAGTGTAAATAAATAAAGAAGCAAAATTGAAAGTTTGAAGACTTTTTGAAATTAGTGGGTATCCTCAGATCGATTCGTGGGTGTAGTGCAAGTGCAACAAACCAAATATAATATACTCCATGGGACAATACCTGGCATCAACTGAAATTAGAAAAGCTCCAAATTTTCCCATTAAATATATTTTTTTTATATTCGTCAATTAAATAAAATATTTAATCATTTGTGTATTTGTTTGATGAATGCTTGTTTCTGTATTTTTGTGTATTTTTTGTGTGGTTTAAATCATCGAAATTGCTTAGGCCAGGGTAGATGGACTCCAGTAAGGACTCATTGGGGGGGTCCCCAGATTCCAATAATGAGTCAGTGGGGGAACCCCTGCCATGGGTTTTTCTATTTTATTTTGACACTCTTCGATGGATGGTTATGGTTGATGTTTAGGTCTCGCCTACGCAGCGCGCATGCGCTGCATAGGAGGGCCTTTAGCCGTCGCTCTGCTCATTTTCAAGCACACACTCGTGCTTGTGGCGGCATCCACCTTGCGGGAGCGAGCAGCGGCGCGCCACTAGCACGAGTACAGTGCTTGAAAAGTGAAGACTGCTCACGCACGCACCACTCCCGAAAACAGCTGCTGCTTGTTAATTAGTGCAGCGCGCGCGGCGCGCACCACTCGCGTGTTTAGCTGCTGCTTGTTTTCTTTCTCCCTTGCCTTTGATCTTCCTCTTGTTGGTACTAGGCACGTACCCGCCCGGATTCGGAAAGTATTACTAATGTAGTGGAAATGTACTAACACGTCTGGCCGCATAACAGCTATTCTCACATCAATGCCTCTGTTATTTTAAGCAAATTGTCGTATTCAGTCATAGGATCGTCTCTTAAAATGTGGGGTGCATTATCGTAGCAATAAACTGTAACTCGGTATGAATTACATACTTTCACCTTGGTCGCTCCGGCACGTTTTCTCCTTGTTCCTGGAATGTTGAAGTGCTCCGTCATCTAATTGCACACATTGTGTTGCTCCTCCTGTGTATGAGTCAGGCGCGCGGCTCCTCGGCCACTGAGATGTGCCTGTGTGAATCTTCCATCCACTCTTAATGTGACAAGACTGGCGCGGCACTGATGGCAAGAGGTGAGTGCGCTGACGCATGGTGGTCTGTGGCTTTGATGTGGCTGGAAGAGCATTCTTACTTGCGCTAATTTATATCCTTTCCAGTGGTATAGAATTAGGGGAAGGGGCATCGTTTGTAGATGTTAGAATGATGAGACTTTTCAGGTAGAACTCGTTGTTCAGTGCAGTTCCTTGCCCTTTCTTCACTCTCGAGGTCCCTGATGTGCTTTGAGCTCCACTCCTGTGCAAGCGAATGGATCTGCTCGATTCGGTGGTAAATGCTGCCCAGGGCGAGTGTCACATCGCGTCTATAGCTTTGCAGAAGGAATGCAGAACTGTCACGAGCAAATGTACCGCTTTTTATTGTAATGTGGGCTGATGTGAATGCCAGAGCTAAGCAGCTCTCTTCAGATGACTCTTGACGTGTTTTGCTCGCTTTGAAGGAATGAACTCTGAGGCGTGTGATGTCTGTTTTACCTTTTACAAAGCTACCTGAATCGTCCCATCACCTGTTGAAGCCAAACCTAAACTATCACACCTTGGCCACCGTAAATTTTAGTTGTGTCCTTAAAATATTTTTTTTCTCCGTCTTAGTTTCTTAAGTATCATTGTTTTATAGTAATGTATTGTTACGCACACGTGGAAGAGAGTAATACGTTTTTGTCTTAAAGCTGCAATGTGAATTTAGTAGGTGTTGCCTCGTGGTCTGTACCAGTTGTAGGAACATTGCCCCGGGAGTGCAGAGATAGTTTATGCCTGCTGTTATGCTCCTGTGGCAAGTTTGTTTTAGAAAAGGCCTTTCAGTTGCTTATGCGACCTTTTCTGTAATACACATTGCACCAGTGCAAAGTTGTTTCCCATGGTTTTCCGAGCAGTTAAAAGTGGAAACAAGCATTGGCATAGCCAATAGGTCTCGCTTTTGGGACCTTATAAGTATTTAGATATGCAGCACAATATCCTTGGTGCAACAACATCAACTGTTGCATGACTAAACACTTATAAGGTCCCAAAGGCGAGACCTATTGGCTATGCCAATGCTTGTTTTAATGATTGATTTCAAGAAGGGTATTTTAAATGCAGTCTGTAAGTGGTCTGGCCATTGTGAAGCCTTTGTCACACGGGTTTAGTGCATGCAGTTTAAGACCATTGCCTTCCAGGAATAGGGTCAGTCTGTTAGCCACCATCTGCATTTTCCGCCAAATAAATATTGAAATCCTAAGCATGATATAGGTGTTGTCCAGGGTATTCATAGAGGGTCGAGTATTCTAGAAGTGTTTACAAGAAGCTTCCTTCATTCATACATGATACTAAGGAGAATTGGTGACTTGTTTGAAAGTCTAATTTTGCTTCAAGTCATTGAAAATGTTGTAACTTGAGTTCATGTATGATCTTGCATAAGAACTTGTCTCCATATTAGGGCCACTCCCCTTTGTTACTTTGTATTCTATTTTTTATTTCAAGGCCTAGGATGAAATAGGTTTGATGTAGCAGGGTATCAATCACAGGTTTAGAGTGATTATAGAGGCAATTTTCAGAAAGATTAGGTAGTCCCTATAATAATTTTGTATAGTGGTGCTGACTTACAGTTGTGCTGCAGCATGTAAGCAAGTTTGGTGATGTTGATTGTAAGGGTTCGTTCACTATTGATGTGAATGAGGTCATTCAGTTTGTCTTTGATATTGGCTTTATGTCGGTTTCTCTTTATGTCAGTAGTTTGGCGTTTGGGGTCTGTATGATGAGTTTTGAAACAAATACATTGTTTAGAATTGACGAGTTTGTCCATCAAGCCTGTTTTTTGGTTGTGATGATAATTCAGAATAGTCTGGGTTTGCTAGTCTTCGTTGTGCTGAGCATTAGCGAATTAGTTGTCTTAACTTTATTTTCAGAGCTGTTTAAAGCAATGTGCGAGTGAGGCCTATTTATGACCCTTTACATCTTGTTTCTCATGAGTGCATCTCAAGTAGGTCGTTTTTAGTTTATGTACAAAGGCCCACAGGTATATGATTTTTTTTTTCTAGAGCTTAGTATGTTGCCTTATGTAACATTACCATTATGTTCTTTGAGCTCCAAATGGATAGGAATGGAGTGAGTGCTTCAGAAAAAAAATTGTAGGGGCATGTAATGGGGGCGGGGAAAGTGTATGTTGGGACTGAAAGTCTTAGTTTTGGTTATTCTATTAGTAAATGCCCCAGACATTTAAGGCTTCTCACTGCTATTTTGGAAGCAGGAGGAATTTGTGAATGTAGTTTGTTTATTAGCAATTTGCAGTTGGTTAGATCAACTTCTTCAGAAATAACACTTATGTCGATAGTGGGTGCTGGGTCTAGCTCCGTTACGAGGTGTCTGTCTGTTATTGTCTTGTTGACCTAAGCAAACAGTGAGGTGGTTCTCTACTGTTTTGGTCTTCATAGGACTTTATCTCTGTCAACAGGTTACATTTTTGCTAAATTGTATTTGACTTGTTGAGCTTAGCACTTTTTCTAGCTGTGTGTGTGTAATGTATTTACTTGATGGCCTGGGAGGCGTTTTTTGTGGACCATTTTCTCTCAAAACACACTGCAAAGGGTTTCCTGTTCCAGTCTTTTCCTCTGGTCCATGAGACAGCAATTTCAGCTACAATGGCCTGCTCCAGTTCTCAGAGAATTGGGCGAGAGGGAGGAGTTTCACCCCAAATAACAGAGGCTCACACCCTTTTAATTCTAAAGTGGTGGCACATTTGCAACTCCTGTTTTCAACCGAGTTCAATGAAGTGGCCCTCAGGGGCAGAAGGCTGTTTTTTGGTTTGTCTTTTGCTGGTATTTGGACCTTCAGTGAAAGATCTAAAAGTTCTCCACAAGCACATCTACACTTTTGACCTTGCTTCAAAGCCTACCTTGGAAATGCAGCTACTGTCATCTTAGTTGTATTACATTCTTTAGGAAGATCTGCTTTAACCTTAGGTGTGTAATCATGGTGGTCAGTGGTACCATATAAGTTTATTCGTGCAGTATCTTTGTTAGTGTGAGAAATTGGGTTATTGGTTGAGGGCGGGTGAAACCCTTCTCAAGCAACAACCACAAACTTTGGAAGGGTTAACCACAAAAAGTCCCTAAATGAACCCGTGTTTAACCCTCCGGTAGCTTGGCACAAAAGCAGTCAGGCTTAACTTAAGGCAATGTTTAAAGTATTTATGCAGCACACATACAGCAATAAAGTGAAAACGCAGCACAAGAAAAATCCCATACCAATTTAGAAAAACAAAGTAAAATTTAGTAAATTATTAGACACAAAAGTCCAATCAGTAGAACTGGAGATATGCAATTTAAAAGTTTTAGGATAAGTATAGCTCCTAAAAGCATAAAGCGCCACTCGTGGTTATCTGGTCATGCGACATCAGGTGAAGGTCAAAAGTTCAGGCGGAGCGTGGACCGGATACAGGCACCAGGTTAGCGCTGCTGAAAAAGTTACCTTCTCAAGTCCAGCGCGAAGAGTTCCATTTGGGGTAGAGGAGGCCGCAAGGAGCAGGGAGAGCATCATGGACGGTCGTCGCTTTAGCGGGATAAGCAGGCTTGGCACCACGGGTGGTTGTCACTGTAGCACAGAGATTCTGTCTGGCATCATGGATGTTCATTGCTGGAGATGCGCCTTGGTAGTCACTGGGGGCTGTCGATGCTGTGGCACAAAGTGCAGATCTCGCGTTGCCGTTCGTCACTTGCTGTCACTGTAGCACGAAGAGAGCGGTTCATATTGATGGGCAGCAGGATCTTGGCACAAACTGGCCCATTTGTGGTCGCAAAGAGTCCAAAACTTGAGGGTTTCTCCTTTCTTCTAGGAGGAGCTCAACTAACACACCAAGGGTCCAGGGCATGGGAGGCACCTCTTGGGGATCTGGAACTCACTCCAGCAGAGGTCAGCATGTCCAGTTGCAGGTCCAGTCAGGTCCACTGCAGCAGGTCAACTAGGGAGTTGCAGGGAGATCTCTGGGGCATGTTGTGTTGCTGTAGCTCAGAACAGGAGGCCAAATTACTGATCTCCAAAGTACTCGGTGGCCAATCGAAGTACTTTTTACATGATGTTTATGGGCCTTACATGCCCATTTGACAGTGTAGTCTATTCTAACTTATGGGGGATTTTGGAGAACCTGGTAATTGATTCTGGCCTAGTGAATTTTCTTTGTGCTCTTCATTTTGACATTACAGCATCTGTATGCTTTGGATGCAATGGAGAAAGCACCAGTTTCTTTGGGCTGGCTGGGGAGGTCCGACAGGGATGCGTCTTAGCACCAATTTTATTCCTGCTATATACTAATGGGTTGGAGGGGGCCGTGGCGGCCGAGAGCCGGGATATGCTAGTAATCAATTCTAGGCCTGTGCCCGTTCTCCTATTTACGGACGATGCCGTCATCATGGCAAGGACTCTCAATGGTCTTAAAAAGCTTCTGGGGTCATAAGTGTGCTTTATAGAAGACCTGAGTTTGGAGACGAATTTTACCAAAACCTTCACTCTGGCCTGTTGCCCTAAAACATGAAGTTTCGTTCCTATACAATCTAAGGGAAAAGAATCAATAAGGTTTCCTGTTTTTCTTACTTAGTGTTCGAAATGGGGTCTTTACTTGGCAGTGGTTTGCATCCTGTCCAAGTAGGGACCCTCACTCTAGTCAGTGTAAGGGAGTCACACAGCTAAGATAAACCCTGCTCACCCCCTTGGTACTTTGGCACGAGCAGTCAGGCTTATCTCAGAGGCAACGTGTAAAGCATTTGTACATACACAGTAACACAGTGGAAACACTGCAAAAGGAATCCACACCAGTTTAGGAAAATAGCCAATATTCATCTGAATAAAACAAGACCAAAACAACAAAAACCCAACATACACAAGTCAAGATATCACTTTACAAAGAGTAAGCAAGTTTAGTCCATAGAAATCAATGGATGCTTTTCCTTTAGCAGAAAGTACCTTGGACGCGTCAAAAATGAAAGACAAAGCAGGTGCAGGGAAGGATAGGTGCTGGAAAAGCGTTGCGTTGCGTTGGTTCCTTACTTCACAGGGGAGGTGATGCATCTGTTCCTTACTGCTAGGCAGGGGAGGTGATGTATCGGTTCCTTACTGCTAGGCAGGGGAGGTGATGCATCGGTTCCTTACTGGAAAAGGAGGTGATGCGTCGATGTCCGGACACGCCACCTCGGTTCCTTACTGTGGTGCGACTTTGATGAAGAGTTGGCATCGAGGGACGATGCATCGAAAATCTAGACGCGCTGCGTCAATGCAACGGCGGCGATGCAGGTGCTGCGTATATTCTGCAGCCGCTGCATCAGTTCTCCAGTGGCGAAGCAGAGGCTGCATGGGAGTCAGAACGTATGCCACAGACGTCGATGACTGTGCTCAGGGCTCACGCTGCAGTGATTTTTCAGCCGTAAAGCAAGTGCTGCATCGAGAAAACAGGCGTTGAGAGTCAATGCGTAGATTTTCTCACCAGATTACTCTTCAAGGGCCCAGGAACTGGATTTGATACCACTTGGCACGTCAGGGCTCTCTCAGCAGAAGAGCCCAGGCACTGGTAGGTGAAGTCTTTGATGGCCCTGAGATATCTTAACAGGAGGCAAGCATGCACAAGCCCTTGGAGAACCTGGAAGCAGGATGTAGAAAGCAAAGTCCGGTCCTTTCACACCCAGGACAGAAGCAGTAAGCAGGCCAGCACAGCAAAGCAACAGGTAGAGTGGAAGTCCCTCCTACATCATACAGCTCTTCTTCCTGGTAGAACGTCCTCAGTCCAGAAGTGTTCTGATTTTGGGGTGTCAGAGGTCCAATACTCATATCCCTTTCTGCCTTTGAAGTAGGCAGACTTCAAAATACATCTTTGTAGTGCACAAGACCCTGCCTTCCCTGACCTGGCTCCAGACACACTACAGTGGAGTGGAGACAGCTTTGTGTGAGGACAGGCACAGCCCTGTTCAAGTGTCAGTGACCACTCCTCCAGCACTCTAGCTCAGGAAAGCCCAACAGCCTAGTGATGGGCCATCAGGATATGCAAGAGACACCTCAGTTGCCTTTATGTGACTGTCTAGAGTGAATGCACTAGAGCCCAACTGTCAGCCAACCTAGACGAGCATTCTACAGATGGGCAGAGGCACAGAATGTTTAAGCAAGAAAATGCACATATTTTAAAAGTGGCATTTTTAAACATGCAATTTGAAAAACAATTTCACCAAAATATGTGTTTTTAAATTGTGAGTTTAGAGATCCCAAACTTCAAATCTCTATCTGCTCCCAATGGGAAATTACACTTAAAAGGTATTTCAAGGCAATCCCCATGTTACCCCATGGGAGAGATAGGCCTTGCAATAGTGAAAAAACACAATTAGTAGTATTTTGCTATTGGGACTTGTAAAACACCAGTACATGTCCTACCTTTTAAATACACTGCACCCTGCCCATGGGGCTGCCTTGGGCCTGCCTTAGGGTTGACGTACATGTAGTAAAAGGGAAGGTTTGGGCTTGGCAAGTAGGTACACTTGCCAGGTCGAAATGGCAGTTTAAAACTGCACACACAGACACTGCAGTGGCAGGTCTGAGACATGTTTGCAAGGCTACTCATGTGGGTGGCACAATCCGTGCTGCAGGCCCACTAGTAGGCAAAAGGTTTGGGGATAACCCTGCAAAAAGGGCCAGGTAAAACACTTAGGGATTACCTTTGATTTATACCGTACCTGGGGCCCCTGTTTGCTTTCTAGGAAACAACTTTTTACTGGTGCTTTCAGTTCACTCTTTTCTTTGACGACTAACCTTGGTTGGAAACCAATTGTGCTTTTTCTTGAAATTTATAAACCTAAGTACCTCCTAATCTTGACCTTTGGGGCGGAATGTGGGGCTACTCTAAGGTCGGCATTCTGCAGGCAGAAGAAAATCCTGCCGTTGCTGCATCTTTGGCCTCCCTCCGAGCAGTTGCAACTATGCGGCACACAAAGAACGGGCCCCATTATTGTTATGGCTGTCTATCTGGTGCAACAAATTCATTAGGCTGAACAAGGACATCATTAAGGATTGTCTCTCATTTGACCATGGTGGACACACAATTCCTTGGCTTCATTACTTAAAATCCTCCCTGACTAGCCTTGGTAGACCTGCCCTGTTAACCGACCCTGCGAATAAGGAGTCCTGTGTCATTACGAACTTTTTAACGGCAAGACAAGTAGAGCGGGAGGCGTTGGAATTCTTCAAACCCACAGTGAAAGATTATATGCTGACCCAGACCACTTTAGGTTCTGAACCATACTTGGACTATGTTATCATACTTGGAAGCGGTCTTTACTGACCAGGTTTAGACATAGGGTTATTAGGTGGCAGTTGACATTTTAACTGAGCCAATTTAGCCAGACATCAATTTGTTTGTGCCCGTGTGATGAAGTCTTACCGCAGACTCTACTCCATTTTATGGTTTTTTGTGTAAATTTTATATTTGCATCTCAAAGATGATGATGATGAAGCAGATTTGTAAAGCGCACAGATGCTCCTAGGAGTGTCCCGGTGCTAATCCAAGAGCAAGTCAAATTACAAAGTGAATAGCCAAGTTTTTAATCCCTTCCTGAAGGCAAGTTCCGAGGTTTCCTGCCTCAGGTGCACCGGAAGAGAGTTCCATGCAGACGGCCCTAACAAGGAAAAGGAGCGCCCGCCAATCCTTGACAATCTCACTCTCGGCACTCTGGCCAAAGCCAGATGTGAAGACCGGAGGCTCCTCGCATGATTGTAGAAAAGAATACGGGAAGCCAGATAGCCTGGACCAATGTTGTGTAGAGCACGAAAAATCAGCACCAAGGTTTTGAACAGAATTCTCTTCCTTACTGGGAGCCAGTGCAAAGAGGAAAGATGCATCGAGATCCTCGCTATCTTAAGTAGATTCAGTAAGAGTCGCGCTACAGCGTTTTGCACCATTTGAAGTCTATGGATGGCATATTCTGGAAGGCCAAGATACGGTGCATTAGCATAATCCAGGCAAGATGTTATCAGAGCCTGGATAACTGTTTTCCTGGCAGAGAAGGTTAAAAAAAAAAAGAAACTTTTTCAGCGCCCTTAATATACCAAAGCACATACCAGTCACTGCACTAATTTGGGGTAAGAAAGATAGCACTTGTCAAACTTAATTCCCAGGTTCCTGGCTGTGTTTGTGTAAGACACAGGTGGAACAGAACCATCTGGCCAGCAAGCATAGCAGCCGGAGGGCGCCGAGTTGCCAAACAAAAAGAACTTCAGTTTTATCAGTATTGCACATCAACTGTTTCTGATGTAGCCAGGCAAACGCTGCTGTAAGGCAGGATTTAATGGAGTCAAAAGCCAGATCCTCCCCTCCCTTAAAGGAGAAGAGACTCTGTGTGTCGTCTGCATATAAAACCATACAGAGAGAAACCCCTTACCGCTAAGGGACAGGGCTTAAATACGACTATAATGTCAAATAAACGGTTCCCTTCGGGCATATATCACACATCCAAATCCACACCTACAGTCACAAACCCAATTATTACAGAATTTCAACCCTGATAATATCCACAGTACCATATGAAAACAACGCGGTTTAAAAAAAAATTTTTTTTTTTATTTAATAAAAAATTATTGAACAGGTAATATTCCATACATAAAAACAACCCACAAATCGTGAGTTCAAAAATCCATTATATCCTTACATAAAGTACTAATATTCTTAGTAAAAACAATAAAAAAATTAATTCGAAATTCATAATATTTGTTCTTAAAACACCCCAACAGAATAGAGAACTGAGAGATATAGGGGTAAAAAGCGGAAAGGAAAGAAATGAGAAAAAATATATATACAATAGAGGGCAACTGCGACAGTCTCTCAATAGTTTGTGTTCGTTGACCAATTGGTTATCAAGATCACCAATAGCATGTATTGTCAATTTCTTTCCACCATGCTACTATATCCACACAATTTGGTCTATTCCAGGCGTTTTTATGTATGGAATATTACCTGTGCAATAATTTTTTAATAATAAATAAAAAATTGGTGTTTTCATATGGTACTGTGGATATTATAAGGGTTGAAATTCTGTAATAATTGAGTTTGTGATCGTCTGCATATAACACGATCTTAGCACCAAATGACTCAACGATTGTAGCGAGTGGGGTAAGGTAGACATTGAACAATGTTGGGCTAGAGGCAGAGCCCTGTTGGATCCCGACTGAGGCAAACGGGGGAAGCCAAACATCCTGTTCTCTATTGTCTAAAAAGGAGGATAGCCAGCTAAGGGCAAGACTCTTCACTCCAACCCTTCGAGACGGTCTAGGAGGAAGGAGTGGGGGGCCGTATCAAAGGCGGCTGACATATCTAACAAGATCAGCACTGCTCTGCCCTTGACATCCAATGTGCCTTTGATATCCTCAGCCACCTCTAGTAAGGCCGTCTCCGTGCTTAAGTTCTTTCTAAAGCCCGGCTGACTCAAATGTAGGAGATTATTTATCTCCAGATAACGAGAGAGCCGCCGCTTCACTGATTTCTCCAGTATCTTGGAGACTGCAGGCAGCAGGGAGATGGTCCTATAGTTGCTGAGCAAATTAGGGTTAGCCGAAGGCTTCTCCAGCAACGGGAGAATTTTAGCCTGTTTCCAATCTCTGGGGACTTTCGCAGTGGTCAGTGACTCATTCAACAGCTTATTCACCCATGGATTAATTACCTCTGCCGCCATAACTAGAACACTAGTGTGGCACGGATCAGCGGGTGAGACAGATTTGAGATGTAAAATGGCTGCTAGAGATTCCTCACAAGAGAAGGGTTCAAAAAATGAGAGTGAGCACCCTGTTGCCTCGATAATCGCCTCTCCATAAGGCGGGGGAGCCACTAGGCTCCGGCAAGGAGTGAGCAAGGCAGACATATCTTTTGCCTATTTTAAAAAACCAGGAATTTACTAAATGTCTGCTCGCCCTGCTCTATTTATGAATGCTTCCTACAGCTGATGTTTGTAAGAGTGTTGGAACTTTTCTCAAGTCTGCTGTTCGACTCCGAAATAGTTTGCTTTTTTGATGCTGTTTAGGAGGTGGAGTTTTTATTGTCATTTTTTATTTCGGTTTTTAAATTGCATTTGATCTGGCATTACTGGTTGTATTGTAATATGAATGATTTTGGATGTTTATTCCTGCTCTTTTATGATTGTTTTTAATGATCGAATAAAGAATACTTGACGACTATTGCCAATGGCTTTTGTTTTAAGCATCACAAAATATGTCCAACTAGCTGTTGACATCATTGCATTGAAATAACTACGTCTGTAAAAGCAGCTTTGTTTATCATCGAATACGGATTTTTTTATGAGGCAATATTAGCACGATCTTTTTCCAAAGACACCATGATAAACCAGGGACACTGTATCATAAGAGGAGCAGACGTAATATCAGGTGATTATGTGTAGTGTTTGAAGATTAATATGAACTTGTCACTACACTTCCAGATTATCGACTTTCTACTGGTCTGTCACAGCCATACATTACCTAATGTGAAGCACCATTCCTATTCGCCCAATATTACTTCTGAACTCCAAGTAGTTTGAAATGTACCCACTGCTGGTATTGATTCCATACAAATCCTACATCAAAGCCAACAAATATTTACACACTGTGCCTGGCTATATAAACTTCTTCTCGTGTAAAGTCCATCTCAGGGAAGTTTTCTAGCCTTGACAAACTCCTGCGGACAAAACACCTATTGGCTTTTCCATCCTTTGATAGGGTTCCGAGTGTGGCAGTAGTATAAACTGTTTTCTACTATAGTCATTAAAGCTCCGTTATCTTGGAGAACAGTGACCCTCTGCCCATCAACAACATTTTTCAGTGAGTGGTGAGTGTTGGGAGGTCTTGGCTGGCAGTTCCGGGTAGACTCCTCCCATGAGGAGCAGACTATTGATTTACATTTGGCAGGCCACTTTCTAAAACGGAACAATGGGAGAGAAATTATGGGCTGGAATGCTACCCGTAGCGATTGCCAATGGTTTAGAGTACATTATTTTCAAGCAATCCTCCAGTCACCTTTTGTATATTTGGTGTGTTGGGAGGGACCAGACTCTTAAGTATCAGTCTCACACACAAAACAAGAACTCATATCACTTCTCCTGGGCCACTAGTGTGGTCTTCAGAATGCAAGAGGATGCTGGCTATTTTTGGAATTTTTTGTTGGGGCAGACTCTAGATGTGGCCTGTCTTGCCAGATCTAAAACAGTCACTATCCTTTCAAGAGGGCAAGGTGTGGGACTCTGTTCCTACTGGCAGCCCTGGAAACTGTGGTTGCCAACCCCCCCCCCCCCCAACCCTCCCATCCTTTGTTTGAAAGCTTTAACCCCTTGGACCTCCATGAATCTTTCAAGTCCAGGGGTTGTGCTCTATCCTTTTGTTTGCATGTGTACACCGTAACACTATGAATGAGCCGGCTGCATCTGTGCCCTCCAGTTTTAACTATGTTTGTGTGCCCATGTCGACTCTGTGTGCGCCTTCCTGTCTCTTGTATCTGTGCCATTCTGAGTTGGCGTCCTCTGTCTCTTCGAACCTCTTTCATCCTCTCCGACTCCACATTTCTCCCATTTTGTCCTAGTGTCAGTGTCCATGCGTCTGTTTGTCGCTGTCCACCTCTTCATGATCTTCTGTCTTCAATTCTTTGTTCTCCCCCCCCCCCCGGTGTCCCTAGTCCTTGCATGTGTGTCCCCTGCTCATGTGCACCCGTTTCTGATTCCTCTCTATGCACCTGTCCCTATTTCTTGCCTCTGGCTACCATCTTCCCTTTTGTAGGACTCCCTATGTCTGCATCCTTACTTTGTGCTTGTGTCCACCAGTAGCTGCATCTGTGTTTCCTCATTGTCTTGATTTCATATCTCCCTGTCCCTTCTTCTGCTTACCCTTTTCTACTTATCTCTCTTTCCTTGTCCCACTGGTGGCTCCTTATCAGGGTTTTCAGGGCACAGCTGTGTTCCTGTGAGGCACCACTTACTGCCCTTTTCTTCTGCTGCTAATGATTTAACTGAGCAGTGTTCATGAAAACACTACTTTCATGTTTTCATGAACACTGCCAGTTTGCAGTCAGTCCTCTTGGCCTCATCTCCAGGCTCCCGATGACAGAAGGCGGAAGAGGAGGCTAAGCGATGATCCATCTACAGAGTGTTGTTTAAAAACATTAGGTGGATGTCTGGATTGCACACGTGAGGGGTGTAGTTCCAATGCAATCTCATCACACATGCACAATCCATTTTATTTTGCAAACATAGTGTGCATGCCTCGGGCAGCACAGTATAGCTGCTAAAATGTGACTGAGGGCACACATAAGTGCATGCCTGAGGCCAATTAGAAGCCGCACAGTGCAGCAGGGGCAGGATCCCTGCATTGTCTCAACTTCTTATAGAGCTGTTCTTCCAGTCCTATCAAGAAGCTGGGAGAGGGATTGAGGTGGGTCTTCCCCTTTTCAAACCTGGCCTTACTGCTCTGTCTGGCTTCTCGTTGCGAATCGTGGCTTGCTGTTTCCAATGTCCAATGCCAGATCCCTGTTGTTTTTACTGTGTATGTTTTTGTGAGCGATTGACAGTAAGTGAGACTGAGTGAGTATGTGTGTGTGTTTGAGAGTGTCACTGAGAGGGAAAGTAAGAATCCGAGTTTGAGAGTTTATAATATGTGAAAGTCAGTATGAGGGAGTGAGTGAAAGAGTGTGTGTGCGCTAGAAGGAGTGAGTGATTGGATATTGTGAGATGACGAGGAAGCGCCTCAGGGGTGTAGCTGTCAATTGTGCAGCAGGTGCAGTTGCACCAGGGCCCAGAATCGGTGAGTGTGAAAGGGTGAGTGTGTGTGTGTGTGTGTAAGTGTGTTTGGAGCCAAGAATGTGAATCAATAAGTACGAGTTCCTTTGTGTGTACCAGTGAGTGGGAGTGAGAATGACGGACTAAGTGGGAGTTACAGTGGGGGGTGAGAGTGGATGTTAGTGATAGTGAGTATAAGAGAAAGAATGTGAGTAATAGTGTGCTTGTTTGCATGCTTCGTCATTGTGCGTCTGCCGCTGGCCATGGCAAACTCAGTATAAATCTTAGCTTATGGTGGCACTCAAGCTAACATGCTGCCACTGGCATATTGGAGCTAATGCTTGGCATAAGGAAATGTGCCCATGGCAAAATGCAGGAATTGACATACCAGAATAATTCTTGACAAAGGGCACCCTGGTGAAAAATTATGGTGCTTTCGTACTGGTGGAAGTTCTTGGCATGCGGGCACTTGTGACAAAATACTGGGACATTGGAGGTAATTATTGGCATAAGAGAGGGCACACAAGTCAAATTGCAGACCCTTAAATACTGGAAATAATACTTGACATAAGGGGACACTTATGGCAAAATATTGGTACTGGCATACTGGAGGTAGTTCTTTGCCTTAGAGATGGCAGCTATGGCGTAGTGGGGCTGAGAGTGCAGGTTGGTGGAAGCAAAGCATGATAAAATGCTGGCTCTGAAATACTAGAGTTCATTTTTGACATACGGGCCACCCATAGTAATGGGTAATATCAATGGCAAAATTCTGATATTGAAATATTGTATGTAATTCTTGGCACAAGGGGTACTCATAACAAAATGCTGGCTTTGGCACAATGAAGGTAATTTGTAACATATGGGGAACTGTCAAGGCACATTTTGCAAAAATGGGGTGAACTTTTAGCAAGTATTACACCCCACCACTTTCTGAGATCACCAGCTACCGCTTCCTTGCCCCCCAATGTCCATGTTTCCTTTATTTCCATCAACCCCTTGCGGTGCTGTGCAAATTCAGGCTCAAAACTCTGAATCTTTTAACATATTTTAACATTTTAGCAAAGTGCTAGAGTAGTATTAATATTAATAGATATTCACGAATATTGTATTATACTCATTGCTCCATAACTTAGTTGATGTCTTCCATGCAGGTTGAAGTGTGTCGCCATTTTGGGGGGCGTGGCGAGCTGCCGAAGATGGCGGACGAGTGAGCGCAGTGCTCCGCATCGGCCCTGCATTTCTCCTTTATAAATGAGCGGCGCAACCTGGATTACCTAGCTGCGAGTGGTGGTCTTGATGCTGGGAACCGAGGCGCTGCCCAGGTAGGAACACGGGGCTTGCAGCGCGGCCTGCTGGTGGGAGACGGCCGAACGCCGCAGTGCAACCTGAAGCCCCGGCCTCGAGTGCTGGACTGGGGCGGGGCCCGCCGGAGCTGCTTGGCGGCAGACGCGGCTGCTAGATACGGACCAGCTGTGTCGGGGGCCTTCCTGCATGCTGCCTACGAGGTAGGGGGTCTGGCCGGTGCACCTGAGAACGACACGGCTCGGCCGGCGCTTCAAGAAGTTGCCGGGTGGCGGAGCTCGGACCTCCGTACTTGGGCCCGCCACGAGGCTTGACAGAGCCGCCCAACGAAGGAAGCAGCGTGGCTGAGAGGCTTGGCCCTGGGGGGACGGGCCCATCGAGACCAGATCCCCTGAGCACTGCCGCGGGGGGATCGCTAGCGGACCTCGGAGGCCTGCGGCGGCACATCCAGCTGCACGGCAATGACACAGCAGAGCCGAGGTGAGACACGCAGGCGAGCCCCCAGCAGCGGGAGAGTGGCTATCATTGACACGGCGGGCTGAGTGAGAGTCAAATTGAGAGCCCTTCTGGGTGGGCTGTGGGGGCCCCCGCTGAACCCTGGGGAATACTTCACGTACTGGACTTGGTGGCCCGTGGGAGCTCCGAGACACGGAGATGCACTCCCAGTGAGCAGGAGGGTGATTACGGCCCACCAGGGGCAAGCAGCGCACTGCCGTGCATCAGCGAGACGTGTACGGCTGGCCGCATTGGAGCACTTTGGTAGCGGTGGTGGCCGCACTTCTAATCAGACGGGAGACTGACCCGGCGGCCCCATTGAGGAACTCAAGTTTGATATTCGAACCGAACTTGTGCGAACTTGAGCGAGAATCCTGGAGAAGCGTGTTGGGGTGGCCCACGGCCCAGAGAAGTAGTCCTGCACAGACTCTTGACACTGGTTGCCCCAAAGCGCAGGTAGAACACTGTGTACCGGAAGGCGGCTGGGCGATCTGCGACCCAGTGGAGCAAATTCGGAGGATTCATTTTGGAGCTGGGACTGAGCTCCCCCAGTACCAGAACCTGTAATGATGGGGAAGTCGCGGGGAAACAAACTGGCAATGCCCCGGAGCACGAGGAAGAACCCTCTGACCGGCAGAGGGGTAGCCCTGAACCTCAACCGCGACCAGATCCCATCCAGCAACAGTTGGCCCAAATACTGAAAGCCATTTCAGATACAAAGGCCACGCTCCATCAAGATATAAGCACGGTCTCTGTGGGCTTGGGTCTCCTCCGGGCGAAGCATCAAAAACTCAGTGAGAGGGTAAAATGAGTGGAAACGGGACACAAAGAACGAACGCCCAAACATAAGGACCTCTCCCAAGGAGTAGCGGAACTAACAGACAAGGTCCGGATTCTGGAACGATGGGCAGAGGACAAGAAGGCCGTAGCCGCCGTAATAACGTAAGAATTTTGGGTCTGCCGGAGGGGATAGAAAAAGGAGACATGGTGGCATATCTAGAGCCGTGGCTCAAAGATGTGGTGACCCCAGGAGGCTGACACAATTCTTTACATTAGAGAGGGCGCATTGTGTACCGGCCCGCCTGGCGGCGCCAGGCCGCCCCCCAAGACCAGTAGTGGCCAGGATGCTCCATTACAGAGATAGGGACATTATCCTACAAAAAGCCCACACAGATGGCCCATTCATGGTTAATAACACTAAGGTCTCCATGTTCCCGGACTATACGCTGGAGGTCCAACGGAAGCGGGCCTCGTACTCCGAAGTCAAGAAGGCACTCAGGGAGGAAGGTGTCCAGTACTCGCTTATGTTCCCGGCCAAACTCTGCATTGTCGTAGATGGTAAGACTCACTTTTGTGACACTCCCCAAATGGCTTGGGAATGGATCGAATCCTATTGCACGGAAAGACCAGGCCAAGCACCGAAGCCCCAGCGGACGGCGAGGGACCGGAGACCTGGAAAACGCTCCCAAAGACGATCAGAAAGGGTAGGAGCGAAGAAGCCGAACTCATCTCAGACCGAACTGGAAAGAGCAGCGGCGCTGCAGGCGGTGGTGGAGATCGCTCGGGGAGGGGCCTCCCCGTAGGAACAGGGTTCGAGATTTACAAAAGGGACTGGAGACTCGGATTCGGAGTCATCAGGTAAAGGCAGCCTGGAGCTCCCAGTGGTGACCCCACACACGGCGGATGACATTATATAGCGGAGAGCGGCCGCTCTGAGTTACTATGAGACTGGGCCGGTGTTGCGGACCGTGCAGTGGTACACACAGGGACTTGACCTATTATAGGTTGTGATAGACTTGTTAAGGTAGCGTTACCGCGACCCCACTGAAGGCCTTCACTGCATATGGTTTGGGCCTTCATAGCTTTGTAGTTTTTGATAAAGGGAAGTTTGGGCAGATGGCCGTTGCCAATATGCCCTGGGGCCGGGGAGTTGTTTTCAGTTTGGGATTGTTACAATTGTTCAGTCCTGACTCCAATGCATGCGAAGGTGTCACATTGATGATCTCTGCTGTCTCACGGGGGGTGGGGGCGGCTGGGGGAAGCGGTTTGTGAAATGTAAAGGTAAGCAATAGCGCAACAAGGGGTGAAACTGCTTACATGGAACATCAGAGGCAGGGGTTCCATGTCTAAACGTTATAAGATTTAAAATTATTTGAAAAGACGGGGGTGCAAATCGCGCTCTTGCAGGAGACCCACCTGACCAAAGGGGAGGTTGAGAGACTGAAACGGCGATGGCGGGGTCAAATTTTTGCTACTGGATTCTCTGCGTTCGCCCGAGGTGTGTTGGTGTGGATTCGACCAGGAGTTCCCTTTGAGACAACCCGCACCTTAATAGATATAGAGGGAAGGTATGTGCTGGTGGTGGGGCGCTTATTAGGTCAGGAGATAACAATCTGTTGTTGCTACGCCCCCAACCATGACCAACTGGCGTACTTGACCTCCCTTTCTGCACACATAGCAAGTACAGCAACGGGGCAGCTAGTGCTGGGGGGAGATTTTAATTGTGTGGCGGATGTCCAGCTGGACCGGTCTCACCCACCTCTGGCGGGAGCACAAGCACATAGGACAGCAGCGGGGCTGTGAGAATGGATGGCACACTGGGATCTACATGACATATGGCGCGTACAACACAGTGGGGTTAGGGAATACTCCTACTACTCGCATCTACACCACCTCCACACGAGAATAGATGCATTTTGGTGCTCACAGACCTTTGGCTCTCTCACCCAGTCTACCGAATACTTGGGCCGCACATACTCAGATCACAGCCCCCTGATACTGACCTATTGCCCTCGGAGGCGCAGACCCCCGATACCCATATGGCGACTCAGCCCTGTGACACTAGAGGATGTGCCTTTTACAGAGTCCTTACGCGCTACTGTGGACACATACTTTACTGAAAATACGGGTACCGCCTCCACAGCATTAGTGGAATGGGAGGCTTTCAAAGTGGTGATGAGGGTACATTGCATGGGGCAAACCATTGGGATACAGAGAGAGCTTCATAGAGAGCTCACGGGGATTGAGGGAGAACTGCAGAACCTGGATAATATGCAAGGGCCAGGGATCCGGGCGCGTGAGCAATTACTGGCAAAACGAAAGCAATATGATGAGGCATTGGAGAGGCTCCGTTCATATGACTATAGAACCTACTTGGATAGAGTACAGAATGAGGAGGGGAAAGCTGGGCGGTTACTGGCGTGGATCATTAGGCCCGAATCGCGGGGATCCCCGATCACCCGTATTCGGACTGCGGAGGATAGGACCGAGTATGACCCAGATAAGATAAATGGAGCCTTCCAGACATACTTGAACAATTATACACAGCCCCCGGGGTGCCTCGCAGGAAGAGATTGCACCTTTTTGGCCCCTCTGGCCCTGACAGTGGTCGAGGAGGAAACTGGAAGAATTGGGAGGACCGGTTACTCTCCAGGAAGTCAGGGGAGCCATGGCGCTGCTGGCCGGGGGTAAAACACCAGGCCCTGATGGCCTGCCTGCAGAGTTTTATGTGAAATATAGGTCTATACTGGCCCCCCACCTGGTTACTTTGTATAAAGAAGCCCTTGAACTGGGACAATTGCCGCCCTCCACGCGCTCTGCAATGGTGATACCGCTTCCCAAGACCGAAAGCCCGGAGGCAGGGGTGAGGAATTATAGGCCTTTGTCTATGCTCAATACTGACTTTAAAGTACTTAGTAAAATACTAGCGCTCAGATTGATGCCCCACATGAAAACCCTGATCCACCCAGACCAAAATGGATTTGTTCACTCTCGGAACACATCGTATAATTTGCGTTGTCTATATTCGGTGTTATATCACTCAGAGGCCCAGAATTTACCGCGAGCAGCCCTGCTTTCAGTGGATCTGGAGAAAGCATTCGACACGGTCAGCTGGGACTGCCTCATAGGGGTTATGCAGAAAATGAGACTGGGACTGGGCTGGCAAAAATGGGTCCAACTACTATACACCTCCCCAACGACAAGGGTCAGAACAGGTGGGACCATTTCCCCAGAATACGCAGTCTCCCGTGGAACTCGACAGGGATGCCCCTTGTCCCCTCTATTGTTTGCACTAGCGGTTGAACTGCTGGCAGAATTCTTCCGAAGAGGGGGGGAGGGACTTGGGATACCGCTGAATGGAAGAACATATATAATCTCCCTACATGCTGACGATCTGTTGATCTATCTGGGTGATGCTTGTACGGGAACGGACACCGCCTTTAGATTGCTTGAGAGCTTTGGCCAACAATCTGGGCTGCTGGTTAATCGTCACAAGACACACCTGTTCCCAGTGGCCGGACCACTCCCTAGGCCTAGGGACCTCTCTGATGAATATAACTGGTCCTCGACTTCTTTTAAGTACCTGGGCATTCAGATCTTCCATTCCTTGGAAGATATGAGAGAAGGTAACCTGGGAAGGGCGGCCCGTTCCCTGCACTCTAGTGTGGCCTTCTGGAGCTCACTGCGACTACCGCTGATGGCTAGAATCTCGCTGACCAAGATGGTCATGCTTCCTAGGTTACTATATTTTTTCGTAAATTTACCAGTGATGATGCCTGCAGGTTGGTTTAGACCTCTGGATGCACTGGTGCGAGATCTTATTTGGGCAGACGGTAGGCGTAGGGTTGCGTTACGGACCTTGCAGCGCCCTATGAGGGAGGGCGGATTGGGGGTTCCAGACTTCGAATTTTACCAGCTGGCTGCGCAACTTCAGTGGGTGGCGCAATGGTTAGAGGGGGTGAATCAAGAGGGAACGTACCTGGTGGAACCTGGACAACACCCGCGACTATTGCTAGCTAAACTGCTGAACCCGGCCACAAAAGTCCCCTACACATCGGTTCTGCAAGCTACGGCTTTGCAATGTTGGAGAAGGTGCATGGTTAGACTGCCAGGGGGCCCGAGGTACACACCGGTGTTACCACTAATAGGGCTACCTTATGGAGAGCCTCAGGCGATCTTAGGGGCAGAACAGCTGCTGGCCTGGACTGGGGCGGGAATTGACACGACCGAGGACTGTTTTCAGGACCACTGCCTACTCCCCTTTGCAGACCTGGCGGAGAGTTATGGACTCCCTGCTGGCCAGTTTCTCATGTATGAAACGCTGGTGAGGACATTTGAACGGTTGTGGGGTGTGGGAAGTGAAGAACCAACTACGCATGGGGTTCTCCACTCTATGATAATGCTGGGTACAGCTGGCCATCAAATAAAATGGTTCTATGCATCCCTCCTAGAAACTTCCTTGTCCCCGATGCTTGACCTCCAGGGGAAATGAGAGAGAGCTCTTAATAAAACACTCACTGACGCAGAATGGCGCCGCGTTCTGGAATCGCCTAAGAAGATATCTCGTAACACCCACCTGAAATACTTGCAGTTTAACTATGTCCATATGACATATATGACTCCACACCGCATACAAGCTGCATTTGGTGGGGGAACCTAGAGAGTGCCCAAGATGTAAACATTTAGATGCGGACTTCCTCCACATGACATGGAGCTGTACGATCGTACAGGGATTCTGGGATGCAGTAATGACTAAAATTAATAACACACTGGGCCGTACACTAGCCCACTCAGCTGGGGTGTGTCTCCTCTGGTTATATCCCAGACCGCCCAACCGCAAGGTGGGGCACCCATTTATCGATCTGTCCTTGGCCCTGGCCAAGAGGCGAATTGCGATCACATGGAAATCAGCATTGGGACCACAGTTTGGGGTTTGGAACCAAGAGGTGAATAGTTGGGCGGCAACAGAGGGCAGAGCCTTGCATAAAGAAGAGCTGAAGGGCCTGCGCAGGCGCCCTATTGCAGAGGCGTGGAGAGAAGTCTTATACAACTAGGAACATCCGAGCTGCTCCACTAGCGGTGAGGAGGGGGGTGGGGCTGCATCGACTGGCTCAGACTGACAAGTTTTAGTGCATGATACTTCTCCTAACGGAGGTCCCCCCGCACATATTTCCCCCTCCCCCTCTTCTTAACTTCATGGATGACCGACAAGACTCTGAGATATATGCAACGTCATTGATAACTAGATGGTCCCCCACCCCCCGGGTCCCCCTAATGAGATGTCATCTTCCACCGATGGAAGAGATAATGATAGAGACACCCGCATGCACAGGCTGATATTGTTTTAACTGTTTAAGTTTACTTGTTTATTAGGCAATGGCATGCATAATACGATAGAGAGCGAAATTGGTTAAAGATGTCACGTCACAACCAATCACACAATAGGCCCAGGAGTGGATAATTAAGGGTATAAGGCACGAAAGGGATGGATACAGGAGAAAACGTTGCCCATACACGAGATACACTGGAACATGCTGTTAACTGTGTGTAGAAACGGACTGAATTGTGTATTTCCCTTGAAGTATAATGTATGCTTAAACCGCTGCCATCTATGTGCCCATCGCCCGGACGGGCAAGACGAGTCGCTATGTGTCCGATAACTAATACATCTTGATTTAAGCTATGTCGATATAAGAATGTATGATTATAAATGCGAATAAACATTTTTTTTTTTTTAAAGTGTGTCGCCGTTTTGATTACTGAGCTCACTGTGAAAAAATTATGCAAATCCTACTGCGCTGTGCCTCCGACTAGGTTTGCTGTATGTAAATGCCTGCAAGCAAGTGAGAAAAACAAACACTTATCATTAAACAGTAATCATGCAGTGGCACAGGTGGAAGCAAACACACAAACTTAGAAGAAAACACAAAATATTGTCATACACCCTATGCAGAAGAATTATGCATATAGTCAGCTGTTGTGTGACACACAACAGTATGAACTGCTAAATACCAACATACACAAACTCCCAGAAGAACACATTATTCAGAGCACCTTGTATGCATCCAACACAGTGCAGACATGCCATGTAGTTGGCTAATATCATGTTCACAAGCGAACTTGCCTCCATAATAGGCCAAGCAATAACATCTAACAGAACACTACAGCCAGACCTCTTTCGTATCTAACAATATGCATATATGTATTGTATGTGGGTGTTACACTACCCAATGGGTCTAGCTGCCAACAAACATCTCCCACACATCTCCATCCACCGTAAAATAAATATGTCTTGTAGCTGCGTAAGCAATTTTGCAAATTCCTGTGGAGTAAACTGGAACACCAAAATTATAGACCCACAGCTCAGTAAGACATAGCCACTTAGCAGGGAATATGACTGAAACACAACTGTGATCATAACACATCATGACATGCTGAATCAGACTTTTGTCTGGATTGGTAAACGCCGGAACTATGGGGAAAGCCACCAGACTGCCTAAAACGTTAAGTGGCAATATCAATTGCAGAATATATGTAACAGAAATGCCCATAGCATAAGATAACGTCTGCATAATATTTTTAGCTCATGAGCACCTTAAAAATGTACCTTTCCAAAAGTTTCCCCTGTAGACTGTGTGACTAGAGCACTCTGTGGAGGTGACTGGGTAAATGAATGGAACAGAGGGGAGGGACCCCGGTGAAACTAGGCTACCTTTAAAATCTTGGTATCGAATACCCATGGATATAACTCACTGAAGGAGTTGAATGTGTATAGTTCGCTCTTAGAGGACTTTTCAGTGCTAATGCTGCTAGAGACTTGGTTGCGGGAGAGCCCTTCGGTCAATGAGTTTGTTGTAATTAGTAAGTGTGCAAATCCGCCAATGTCCTCTGGTCGAGTTATGGGAGGGTTGTTGACTTGTATCACTTTTTACTATTAAGCAAGTTACCCGGCTAAAGACAACATGTTCTTGGCTATTTAGTTTTTTGAATCTTTCTGATAAACGCTGTTAATGCAGATGACCTGTTGATATGTTTCATTATTTATATCCTGCCTTACTGCAACGCATTTGCGACTGAATTAATGCTATTGGAACAAGGTCTATCTGTGATTTTCTGCAGCTTTGCCACTGCACAGATTATTTTAGCAGGAGACTTCAATTTAAGAATCCCTCTTAGTACTTTTGATAAGTGTTTATATGATGTATTAAGTTACAATGGTATTCCATCTGCCTCATGCCCTACAAAGGACCCTCTTTTGGAGTACAGGACCTAGGATTGAGTGACCACTGTGCGATGGAATTGAGTATTTCTCAGGATCCCTTTCCTAGTAGAGAGCAGATGGTTAACTTTTCGTTTGCCTATAATAGAATAAGGGTTTTTATTTCTGAGCACAAATTGCCTGAATTAGCTAAATTTAGAATTAAGGTTGATTTCATAGCGGAAGAGGGAAAGGGAATTGAGTGGTATGAGCATATGATAAAGGAAGTCCAGTTTCTTCTTGACGTCCACTCACTCTTGTTTATTCTGGCGAATGGTGAATAATGTCCACCAGAAATCCCTGTAGAAATTAGAAGTTCAGGTCTGCGAAGTGCAGTGGTCAACATTTATTATGAAGCTGTATAAAATGTCAGATAAAAAAGCAAGAAGCGGCAATGCTGTTGACCAGTTGGATTGCCCAATTCTTCTTAAGATTCAGGAGACGGTCATCATAGCTAAAATTATTGTAAATATGAAGTCATCACAGGCAGGTGGCTCAGATGGGTTACCAGCAATACTATATTAGGCAAACTCATTATGGTGGACCAATGTTCGAAGCCCCTCTTTCAATGGGTGACAATAACTAGTGTAATAACAGATTGTTGGCGAGGGGCTACAGTTAAACCCATCTATAAGAAAGGAGCCTATGATGAGCTGGCAAATTATCGGCTAATATCCATGCTCGATGTGGCGTCCAAGATCTATGACCAAACACTATTGATTGCTCTAAAGGCCTGGGCCTTTAGTAGTGGGCACATTTCGAAAGAGCAATGGGGTTTCAGGCCAGGCCATTCAACAGTTGATCACTGCTTTACTATATGGGGTGCTGCGTGGAGAGCATTTGGTTCAGGAGAAAAATGATGTTGCAGTTTTGTGAATTTCAGGGCAGCTTTTTTGATAGAGTCAACCGTGGGCTCCGGTGGGATAAGCTGGAATATTGGGGCATTGACCGAGGTCTTTTAACAATGATATAGCAACTGCATGAGAACAATTGGGTACAGTTTGATTTGAGCAGCCTAGGATCCTTAACAGAAAAAATCCCGGTGAATAACAGACTGAGGCAAGGTTACGTGTTAGCCCTCTTGTTCTACAGCCTTTTCATCCCAGATCTTCCTGAGATTCTAGTGAGTTCAAATTCCTTTTTCCCAAAAATAGGTGGGATGCATACTCATTGTCTGATGTATGCAGACAACTTGGCCCTGATGGACTACATCCAGATTGGGTTGAAGCGTAAGTTAGAAACCTTATATACTTATTGTAGAAAGAACTCTCTTACAATAAATGTGGATAAAACTAAAACCTTGATTTTCTCAAAGCCGAAGGTGGAGTTCACTTGGTTTCTGGATAATGCCTAATTAGAGCAGGTAGAAGAATACCAATATCCTGGGATTCATTTTGCTTGGAACCTGAGGTGGGATAGGCACATGAAGTGGGTAAAAGCTGGGCTCCTAAGTACGGTTAATGCACTAAGAAGGCTTGATGTAAGGTACGGTGGTCTATCAGTAGAGCCTTTAATGAAAGTTGTGGTGGGAACATTAATATCACAGGCTCTTTATGGACCTGAGTTGATGGCTTTTGATTGCCATGTTCTCTGGGACTTCCTAGGGCCCTCCTGGGTCTCCCGGCGAGTACGAGTATAATTTCAGGCTGGAGTTGTCTCTTACCTCCTGGGCTTTGTTGGCCAGATGGCGTGCGATTAGATTAGTGCACAGCCTGACGCATGAAGTTACCAACGACAAACTTTCTTTTTCAATGATCCAAGTCATTAGGCAGTCCACAACTCAGTTATCGAGAACTTTCCTAGTGTCAGTGGAAAAAATAGGGGAGAGCCTAGGCCTAGCCTTATTTGGAAATCCTCTGAGGGCAAATGCCCTCAAGAGGCTCCTTAAGGAAGAAGCTAGATTAGCATCCAAAATTGCTGATAGAACCTACTTAGCCTCCAAAAGCTCAGTGGCCCATTTCTGGGAGTTCCGAGGCACAAATACCTCATTCCCATATTTGTCCGAGGAGCTGGAAAAGCAGCTGAGATACACTGTCCTTCGGCTTTGAGTAGGTATTTGCCCTGGCTGCAGAATAGCTGGTTTTAAAAATAGAGTTTTGGGTAAAAATGGCTACTGTATCAGCACTTTAAAAATGAAGTATTCCATTGCCCGTTTGTTACTAAATTGTACCGTCTTCTTAAGTGAAAGAAAACGGATCCTGCGGCCCTCTCTGTAAGGCACAGAGTAAGAACAGGTAGCGAAGAACTTTGCACCTCATTCGAAATGAAGCAGTTTGATTTTGTGGTGTCAATTGCTCAATACGTTCAACTCATACAAAAACAGAAAATTTAAAGGCTCGTATATATTGATGTGGCTTCTATGTTAAGGACGATCTGTGGCTTCAGAGCACAAATATCGATTCTGATGGTTTAAAAAAAAAAAATCTTTTAAACTGAATTAAATTGTAATATTGCTTGCTGCTTGAGAGGTTATAGTTGTGTATATTCTTTTTGTTTATAAAATGAATGAATTTGAATGTATTTTATTCTTTTACAGACATGGTGATATGTATATTTCTTTCAGATATATGTATTGAAAATAAATATATCGACTGACTAGATCACTCTTTTGCTTGCCCGCCAACCACATATTGCATTAGTTCGAGCTCTAGTCGAATTATTGTTCTTCCATTTAAAGAAAAAAAACTTTGTTCACTTAAATCATAAGTAAGCACACTTCAGTATTTTTAAGGTGAAATTGTGTGCAGTTGTACCAGGTTGCGTGAGCTTTTTACTGTTTGGAAATTTGGGGACCCTTATTTATTTATTTTCGATTGGTCGACATTTTTTGTATGTACATCACCGTACAGATCATGCAGAAGCACACCGCTTCTGCATCTTTGATAGATAAGCAGTGGGTACCTGTATTTCTTAACAGAACAGCCATTGTGTTGTTAAAAAAAGAAATCGGTTAGTCATTGCTTCATGCAGCTGTGTCAGGTAAAGGAAGATACGGCATAATTTCGACCCCCTTGTCTTTAATTAAAAAATACATTTTTCATGACCTTTAAGAGGAAAATCCTAATTTGCGTCTTGGGACACTTGGCAGATTAGGACACATCCGTTATTAACATGAAGAGAGAACGCTGAGACATGTTTACCACATTTCATAACCAGCAGATGTCCATCTCTTTCCCCGTAGTGCGTCATGCGTACCTGCTGGCTAGTGAGCAGTGATACGCAGCAGCGGATCAAGCTACCACATTTGGAAGCAGTCGTGATAGGGCGATGTCCCGAGACAGAGATAAAGGACAAAAAATGTTCTAAGGAGCAGGGTAAGTAAAACGTGTAAATGCTACATTACTCTGGTTCATGCTCGAGCCCTTGCGAAAGCTGGCACTTACAAATAATGTCTGCCTGTCTGTTTTAATGTACTGTCCACAACTCTTTAGCTTGACATGATGTGCATTTGTGTAGTATCTAAGCCTGGGCGGAGTTCGCGAAGTTCCGCTATGCAGAACGCCGCCAAGTGCAAAAAAACTCTGCCGCGCTAGGTGGAGCTCCGCAAGCGGCGGAGTGGGTTAGAAAAAATGCAGGTTGCGATAATTTTCAGGGCCGGGTGTTTGTCCGCGCTGTGAAATTATCGCGAACGGCACAATGCACAGCGCAAGCGGGCGATGCTTCCTTTCTGCCGCTTGAGCAGATTTTCTACCAGAGCGGCAGCTTTCTCAACATGAACAGGCGGTTTCTCAACGCAAGTGGTCGCGAACATACGCGGCCACTCGCATTGAGAAATCCGACCACCCGCGTTGAGAAATCTTGTCTGGCGGTTGATTTCCCTCACTCGCAATCGCCAACTTGACGTTGACGAGCGCGAATGAGGAAAAATCTCGCGGGGAGGTGGATTTTCCTCGGTCGCGCTCGCCAACTTGATGTTGATGAGCGCGAGCGAGGAAAACTCCGTGAGCGGAGTGGAGTTCACCGCCCAGACTCAGTAGTATCATTGCCCTTCGCTGCCCAGAGAGTTGTGCGTCCATTTTCTCATTGTATGGACAACCGTGACCATCCTCCTTCAGGCACACGCTGAGTAATATGTGCCTAAATGTGTGCCTACGAGGTTCAGTATTCGGTGAGCAGACTTGTCTATGCACAGGTCTTTGGTGGTCTTGCTGCTGGTTAAGAACTGCAACATAACACTCTATAGAATTCTGCACCCACTTATCTCTTCTCCTAATTGGCAGAGATGCAGCCATATCCGGACAAGGGACAGTGGCAGTCAACCAATTGGACGGAGTGTGGAGGCACAACTCTGATTTCCTGCTTGTGCAAGTTGTGGGAGATTTCTAGTTGGATCTAAGTTTTGGGATCCTGCATTACCATTGTTGTCTTACGGCTGGCAGCTGGTTTTGCCTCATGTCCCTGACCCTCAGGCTTTTGAGTCTTCCATTCACATCCCACATCTGCATGACATACCCAGAATATTAGCATGCGGGGAATGGCTTCAGACTTTGGGGCAGCTGTACAGCTTGCAGATATGTACATTGTGGGAACAAGTTGTGCTGTGACCACTTTTCATTTGGGTGTGGGTACACCCTTCCGTACCATAAATTTGAATCTCTTTTAATGCAGACCCAGGGTCCATCTGTGTAATGTTTTTAAGAAGTGGCGCTGTAGAGTATCAGTACACTTGCTTTTCTATCGGTATTCTTTTGTTGTTGCCGGGATGTGACTGATGTTTTGTTCACTCAGCACATAGAATCAACAAACATCTACTAATGGTCTGTCCCATCAAAAGAGCTGCTGGTGTCTTTCTCGTCATTGCCTGCACTACTCCCATCCTCCTCATTTCAGCTCAAGAAACAGGAGCAAGACAATATGAACACGTTAAACAGAATGATGGTGGCTACGCCAAAGTCTTCACACATCTTAAGCCGCACAAACACATTTTGGGAAATCAATATAAACAGCAAACAAAATTCTGGACTGATGCTTTCCTGGTATGTACACCCTGCCACATGGGGTGTGATAGCCAAAATCAAGGAAACCCTGGTTGGCACGCAAATATCAAAAGAAAATACCCAAGCACAAGTCCAAAAGCTTGATATGCATTCAAATGAAAGAATCTTCTTTCGCAATATTGAAGTTGTATTGTATGTGATTTATTCTTTCCACAGTTATTCACATTCTTTGATCAGGACGTAATATCCAGTACAGACAGGCAGCCGACACGTGTTTCGTCATAAAGACTTTTTGAAGGCAGAAAAGATATTAGCAAGCAGCAGTAATAGTAATCAGCACATAGACAGAAAGCGTCTCACCGAAAAAGACCTTTGTGCTAACAACCTGCGTGATACAGGCGACGACAAAAGTTAAAGGGCACGAGACCTTGATAAGCATTCGCAGTGTCCAAAATGAATGTGCTCAAACGTTTGGGCTACAAGTAAAAGAAGCAACGCCGGACCTTGATAAGCCTTAAATACGTAATCACACAGGTTTTGTTCAGGAATTAATTCATTTTATGGGGGTAATCTGCACTATAAAAGGCAAGCTGCATTCCTACCCGATCTCTTAAAAAAGACCTCCGGGCTCTTTTTAAAAAACGGTTGAAACACAGACAGGCCCGCTCCTCGCTGCTCACTGATCGATCAGGTCGGCAGAGGACTTCTGCAAAGGTACATGGTTTTTATCTTGCCCCACACTATTCTAATTCATGTTCTTCCAGACATGCAGTGCCCAGATAGACTTCCTCCCAAACGTGTTGCTGGCTCTGTATATACTATACCAAAGTGAGGTATAGTGTGCACAGAGTCCAGTGGAACCCCAAAGATAGGCAGAGGTAAAGTTAGATAGAACCTTACTCTCTATTTGTGGTAGTGTGGTCGATCAGTAAGGCAGTATCAGAGGACAGTGTTAAGCATTTGTTGTACCCACTCAATCATCAAATGATTTCACACACTCAAAGACTGAACTTCAGACCAATTGGTTTTGTATAAAAATATTCTTTTAGTTATTTTATTTCCTAGAACCAAGCAAGCCTGGCACAGGTAAGTTGATAAATACTTTGCAGTAAATATACAGTTTGAAATGCAGTTGTAAATGTACTTTGAAATGGTTACAGTTTCAATTACTGGTAATGCAATACTGTGAAATGCTGTACATCTACTTTGTATCGATTTTGCAATAAGAATTACAGGTAAGTTACTTTTACGATTACTTTTTAGATTACTTTTTCTACTCAGTGTGATATGCCTAGATATCACACTGGGACATTTCCTAGAGAAAAGGTAAGTAAAATCAGTTTTGCACAATTGTTATTTTTCAGGTTTCCATACAAATCAACTCCACACTTTTCAGAGAAAAACAGTCAATAGATTCCTATGGAGAGAAATGAAGTTAATGGTTACCAGGTAAGTAATCGGTCTTTGGAGTTGAGCTTCTGGGGTTAGAACAAGGGTTCCCCCAGGGTCAAGGATGCACTCTTGTTACACCCTCAGCGGCACTAGGGCGGCCGGGTGCAGAGTGCTGAGGCCCAATGTTATCCAATGGGGGATAGGGGGCCTCCGGTTGGTGGCTGCTGGCGAGCAGGCCACAAGGTTGTGGGAGCCAAGCTCCTGGTGTTAGGCTCAGGGCAAAAGGGGATCCTGTTTAGCACAAAAAGTGCACCCGCAGCGGCGCAGGGGCGGCTGGGTGCAGGGTGCTGGTTTGGCGTCGGGTGCCCTGTTGTTTTCAATTGGGATTTTCGGTTTTGGTTTTCAGCTGCAGGCTCGGTCGAGGAAGACTTCCAGGAGGAACCAACAGCTGGGCAGGTAAGTTGGAGGGCTCGGGGACGTAGGTGCACCTCGGTTTCTGTTCTCCAGGGCGCAGGGCGGCTGGATGCAGGGGTGTCTTTTGAGGTCGGATTTCACCTTACCGGGCCACTCGCGGTTGGAGGAGTCTCCGTGCAGAGGCTGCAGGCGACGTGGGGGAGTCCTGGAGGGGTAAACCCACGGTGGACTCGGACTCTGGAGCGCTGGGGGACCTCGCTGGGACTGGTGGGCCACTCGAACTCGGGCCATAGGCGACGGGTGCAGTGGTGGTTCCAGGCGTCGGGTTTCTTTTTCCTCAGCAGGCTCGGAGTCTTTCTTTGGGGTTTCTTCTGAACAGAACTGCTGTTCACAGGAGATCCGGTCTTTGTTGAAGGCAGTGAGTCCTCCCAGGGGTTCTGGAGGTCGCTGGCTGCAGGACAAGACGATTTTTGGCGCAGGATCTCTGGAAACTGCAGACGTGCCGGTAGGGCTGGGGCCAAGTCAGTTGTTCTCTGCAGTCTCCTTTGCTGGGCGTCTTCTTTTGTCCTTTTTCTTCTTTGGTTGCGGGAATCTGCCTTCTTGGTTCAGGGCTGCCCCCTAAATACTGTATTTAGGGGGCGTTTTAGGGGTCTCGAGGTCAGTAGCCAATGTGCTACTGACCTTAGGGTGACTACACCCTTGGTGTGCTCACCCCACGTGGGGAGTGAGCACAATCCCTAATCCTGATTGGGGAGTGCCTGCCATCTGCAAAATGGCGGGCACTGAAGAGTGGGCTTCACCTCGCCTCCCCCACCTGAGGGGTGGAGTTGGCAGAGGTGGGCACACCTTCTGGGCTGGCTAGTTTTTCCCGTCTGTCTTCCCGCCGAAAAGGAGGGGAGACAGGAAGGGGGCCTGCTCCTGATAGCAGGAGAGGCTGGGGGTCGTATTACAACGGCTGCCAGGCCTTTTACGCTCCCCTGCCACAGATGGCTCTTCCTGGCCTGGGGAGGTGTGAACACCTCCGCCCAGGAAAGGCTTTGTTTCTGGGCTCAGGGAGCGAAGGCTCCCACCCTAGGGGTCCAGAAACATGTCTCGTGGTGGCAGGTTGGTGTGTACCAGTCAGGGAACCCACCAGAGGCTGGTCGTTTTTCAGGGGGCATCTCTAAGATGCCCTCTGTGTGCATTTTTCATTAAATCCCACACTGGCATCAGTGTGGGTTTAATGTGCTGAGAAGTTTGATACCAAACTTCTCAGTTTTCAGTGTAGCCATTGTGGTGCTGTGGAGTTCGTAATGACAAGCTCCCAGCACCATATACTCTTAATGGCAGCACTGCACTTACAATGTCTAAGAGTGGACTTAGACACTGTAGGGGTACAGGGCTCATGCCCCTGTACCCTCACCACTGGTATAGGGCACCCAGCTAGAGGGGTGACTGATCTATGCCAGGGCAGTGGGTTGTAGGCATGGCACACAGGGATGTGTGCCATGTCGACTCTTCACTTTGTTCTGCACCAAAACACACAGCCTGCAAAGGCAGTGTGTGTGTGTAAAGCTACAGGGCCTCTAAGGGTGGCACAATAAGTGCTGCAGCCCTTAGAGGTCTTCCCTGGTCACAGTGCCCTGGGTACCTGTGGTACCATTTACCAGGGGCTGACCTGTGGCCAGAGATGCCAGTTGGGTTAGGTTTGGGGAAAGAACACAGGCCCTGGGAACCTGATTGGCAGGGACCCAGGGCACACCAAGTCAAAGTGCATCAGTAGTCTGGCAAAAAGTGGGGGGGTTACTGCAACAGAAACCCACTTTCCTACACCCAGCCAGCTTTCTCCCCACTCTATAGTGGAGTTCGGATGCAACGCCTAGTTTCTCTGATGGGGAGTTATGTTTATATGTGCCGAGTGGCGGAAACGCTTGTCGTGGTGGAAAGGCTCACAGTGTGGTTTGGGAGAGCTGCAGGAGTGTCAACAGCCCCGTTATCTTAAAATAAACACATCCCTTTGGTTAGACTAATGCACATGAGTGAGCACGCTTCTCTGTGAGGAAGTAGGGGCGTACTAAGGTCTGTTTACCCTTAGAGTGCAAAAGTGAACATGTTTTTGGAACGGAAAGCTCTACATATGCCGGGCACATATGTATGCATATTCTCTCTTTTTGTTCCTCTCTCTCTCTCCAATCCCACGTGACCACCTACCTATGTATCTGTCTGTCGGTATGTTGCTATCTTCTCTTTTCCTTCCTGTTGCTTTTTATACTTGGACACAGCAACCAATAACCATTTGTTTTGGTTTGCAGCAGCCATTGTTATTATCATCAGTTAATTGGGTACAGCGCTATGTACTATACGCGCGCTTTATAAGTGAATAACATCACACAGTATTCATCTTTGTGTTTCTCCCCTTTTCTGTCTTGAATTTCCCACTCACACAGACCCTGTGACATTCTGACTTACCTGTTAGGCCTCGAACTATGAATGCTTCATGGAACAAAACAGCATTTTAAAAAGTTGCGACTATGTTACTTTTAATTCACTCTTTCCTCACTTCACCAGCAGGTGCTTTAAAAAAAAAATTCAACGTGCCTGTCTGCAGTGTGTATATACAGTGCCTCTTTGCTCCCCATCCTCATTGACCTTATCCCAAGGCAGAGGCTGTTAGTAATCAAGACAGTAATGACCGCTACTAAATAGCAACGTGATGCCTTTCTTGTGAATATAAAACATCTCTGTAATCACCCTGGCTGGTGTACTTTAAGGCAAACACTATCCTGAGTGTTTATTCTAGTCTATAGACCCCAAAGTTGGTACTTAGTCCAGAGGCATTTTATTTCATTACCACGTAAAAATTACGGGTCATAGGAGTAACCCCACAATCGGTGGCCCAGCGCTTCTGGTCTCGTTACTACACATTACAGATTTACGCCTTGTTGCCTGGATTTAAGCAACATGTTCTTCCAAGCATCCAGTGCCCTGAAAGACTTCCTCCCAGACGTGTTGCTGTACATATTGTGCGGATCCACCCACGGCCCAGCGGGCTTCCTCCCCACTCTATAGTGAAATCCGAAAGTAACTCCTACTTTCTCTGATGGGGAATTATGTTTACAAGTGCAGAGTGACGGAAATGCTCACAATGTGGGGTCTGTGGTTTGGGAGAGCTGCAGAAATGCATTGTTTTCTCTTCATTACTTGGTTTACAATGACACCTACTGCTTATCTCTCTGTATCACACAGATCCATGGCACACAATTCCAGCGAAAGCTTCTTCACAATGGTGGAGGAGCGTTGCCCCACTGCCTGGCTCAGAGCCAGAAAATGAAAAATAAAATGATCTAATCGTTTTATTTTTCATTTGCCAGCTCTGAGCCAGCTTGCGCAGGGAGGGGTGGGACATGGGGAGGAGGAGTGCTTTGTGCACTCAATAAGTACGCATATGTGTTTGGCCGGCCATCTCAGGCTGACCAAAACACACATTCGCACTTAGGTTTTTCCAGCCCGGCTGCATTGAACAGCTGGGCTGGAGAAACCCTTACAGACTCCCTGGTCTGAGCGGAGCGTCTTTCCAGCCCGCTCAGACCAATCCCTGTGCTGCTCTCACATGAGAGCAGCGCGGGGATTGCAGGGAGTCCGTGACGCGGCCCCAGTGCTTGCTGGGACCAGGAAGGACAAGACTGAGCACGATGCGGGAGGCAGCTCCAGGTAAGTGTTTCTTTAAAAAAAAATATATTAAACCCCCCACTCTCCCCATTCCGCGCTCCCCCGCACTGCCTCCTCCCGCCTCACCACCTCTTTATTGTGGTGGCCGCCACTGCACAATTCAAAACCACACAATTCCATTCCACACCACATAATTCCACACTGCCCCCTCTCATCTCACAATTCCACTGCCCCCTCACATCCCTCCCTCACACTCCCTACCTCCTCTCTAAACTGCCTGCTCACACATCCTAGCTTCCTGTACATCCTCATACTGGGTACAAGCCCACCGCTCACCTCCCCCTAGGTGCCCCTCCCACTAATCCCTCTGTCTCTCTCGTACTCTCTCTCACACCACTCTCTCGCTCTCTAACACACTGATCCAGCATTTCTCATATTGGTTCACTTCAGATCTTTCAGCACAGTTTCTTTAACATACTATTTTAAAAATTCTGGACCTCGAACATACACTCTCCTTCTGTGTTTTCTGCGTACGCAAGCACTGCCTCTTTATGCATCTATAACCTTCTCTCCCCATCTTTATCTCTTTCTCACACACTGTTTCTGCTTCTCTATCTGGCTTTCATTCACCACTTCATGCACAAACTACCTATCTCTCTCAATCTTCCTTTCTATCTATTCTATACAACTCTCACCCCTATCTATACTACATGCCACATTATTCCACTCCACAAATACACTACACACCACACAATTCCACAACTAACAATTCCAAATCAAACCACTTAATTCCACTACAAACAGAATACACCCGTTTGACTGCAAACAAAAAAAATAAGTAAAAAACATTGTCATTGACAACCGACAAAAGCTCTTAAATTTAAAAAATGCGAAACCAATTGCATTACAAATGCTTGTTTTTTTGTCTTATCAAAATCCATGCATTGTAGAAAGATGGTTACACAAGCTAAATGTTAGAAGGCTGTTCCTAGTTCGACCGCTACTTTTAGCTGTCACAGGGAACTTGGCCTTCCTTATATTTCTGATACCATCAAAATTAGCCCCCTATTATTATGGCATAAGGTTTGGGCATCGGTGGAGACCGGTTTTAACAGAGATGTAATTTCTAATTGCCTTAAATCAGATAGAGTGGCTAATATGACATGGATCAACTATATAAAAAGATTTACATATGAAATTGGCCACCCAGAATATTTTGACTCCCGAGTACCCTGGAAATGGTATCTAGAAAAACGCTAAGAGACAACTGCCTGAACCACCTTGAGAATAAGCGTTGGCTAGCGGAGAGGGGGAAAAAAACAGTCATGGACAATCACTTGATGACCATATGTATAGGCTTACAACCTTATTTGATATTGGTTCAGAGTAGCTTTTGTCGCATGCTTTTGGCTCGCCATCGCTGCGGGTCATTCTTTAGGTTAATCACATTTCCTGAAAAAAATGATTGGTCAGAAAGGTCGCCTATATGCCCATGCGATGATATTTCAATACAAACAACCTTGCATTGTACTCTGTTCTGCAAATATTATGTTGTACCAAGGAAAAAGTTCTTAATGCCCACCCTAAGAAGCTGGGGCTTAAAACAATGTAGAACAGCTATACTTAGGCTACAACTGTTGGAAAATGAACAGATTATTATGATCATCTCCTCGTTTTTAAAGGCTGTTGTTAGGTATCGGAACACAATGTGATTTTTAAATTTGTTTAGTAATAGTGATAAGTTCCGTATATCCGTTTTAATCATTGGTATGTTTTATGACTCTGGCCTATCTGATCAATTTTTTCTTTTAGAGGCTGATGTCAGGTATTGGCACTCATATATATAATGGATTATTTTGCACGTAACACATTTAGGAAAATAAGATTTGTCCCTTTTTATGTCATTGAATTATGTAACATAATTGTGATAAGTTTTGTATACTTGTTTTTATCATTTGTGTTTTCTGACCTGACTTGGATTTTAACGATTTTATATTTAATCTTAAATAATCGATTGTTTATGGCGCCCAACCCTAGATATTTTTAACAAAGCTTTAGGATATTGTGCCTTTTTTATAAAACGTTTGAACAACTATTTTATGGAGATCCTTGTAGTTTTGCACATTTTTCAAATCAATATTTTACATGTACAATAGTTTTAACTTATTTTTCTTGTATTTCTTCTTGAGAACTTCATTATTTCCTTCTATGAATGCTGAATTTATTGTCCTACTGTATGCTTTTATGGATGTAAATATTACTCCGAATAAAGCTGTTTTTGATTTGATTTGATTTAGAAGCACTGTAGCGATTTTCATCCCATAGATAAAGCTTTGAGGTAAACAGTATAGTTGTTTGCGGCTATGTGTAAGGTAAATGTATATACAGTTTATCTTGTCCTTTGCATGGCCCAGTGCATCCACATACTGCTACTTCCTGAAAAATCAGACTTTGCTTGAATGGCTTAAAATATTCTAAAATGGAAAAGCTGATTAGATGCCATTTATTCAGAATGTACTGTTGTGTTCCCCATGTTTTAGTGGGGCACACCTGCTACATCTCCAAAGCCCCAAGAGGAAAAGTAGATATCACACCCTCTTCGGAGAAAGGAAAAAACTGTTGGGTGTCTCTCACTCCTCCAGTGTCGCTGTTTTAGATAGGGAGTGAATACAGTTCCAGGAAGCAGAAGAGACACACAGTAGCTGGTATTATAATGCTTATGGTTATTTAGTATGCATTATTAGTCTACAGATCATGTATCAGAATGATGATAATTGTTATGAAAAGTCTCAGCAGTCAATTCTAAAGTATGAACAATTACTAGAAAAGCTTCAAACATTTTTAATCATACATCCTTACTCTGTTAGTCTAACCCTTACCTATTTTGCATGTATGCTTCCAGCCACATTATTATTTGGCTATGTTTTGTTATGATATCTAACTAAGGTCCTCATTTATATATTGTTGGTCGGCCCATTGTTTAGCCAGGGCGACGGAGTAAATTACGCTTGCCAGATTTATAAATTACTGCCAAGCTGGTGGTCATTTATAAAACATTGATAGGAACCACAGTCATTGCGGTTCCTGTCGATTCCTTTTTAGGTCTCGCCTAGCGACGCAGCGCATGCGCTGCTCGCCTTGGCGAGATCTATTGTGGATTTTGCTTCCGAAGGGGGACAGCCGATGTGCACGCTCACGGCGTCTCTTCTCTGGCGATCTCAGCTTGCGCCCGGACAGCAGATGTGCACGCTCATGGTGTCTCTTCTCTGGCGATCTCAGCTTTCACTTTTGCGCGCTCCCACCGCGCTTTCATTTTCGCGCACTCAAAAAGAAAATCTCGAAATAGAATGAAAAATACAATGCCCCCTACACCATGTGAGTCCTTTCCCATGGCAGGGGAGCATTTAGCAGTTTTTTCTGCCCCTTACCGCCAGGGTTTTCCTTGCGGTGATGGGCAGTGACAACAGGCCTGTCATTCCGCCCATCTTAATTAGGTGGGCGGAATGACAGGTCAGTCTCCAACATCCCTTACTCGACAGGGCCGTCGGGGGTTGGGGGGAGGGAATCAATCACATCAGAGACGGAGTAATCACAACAGTGATTAATCATAAAGTCCACTCGCATTTAAATTCGGCAGGTGGGCCGCATTCTTGCCGGTAAGGATACTCCATCGCCGTTGAGATGGAGTATCCCTACTGCCAATAATTAAGTCAGCCCCTGAGTTCTGTTATGCCAAAGTCAGGCAAGTTTGCCTGCATGCGTTCCAAAACTGTTGTATCTGCAGTTGCTTAGTAGCTCTTCGGCATATCCCATCAGTAACAAGTCCCAGCGTGTGCTGCTTCTCCCTAATTCTGTCACCCTTTGATAACTTTACCTACCATGATTTCTTATGGAGAGGGGAGGGGGCACTCCTACACAGCTCTTATTTTGCTGCTTCAGAACATGTCCCTTTTGCAGAACTGTATGGAAGGCACTATTTCTGCTCCCGCCCAAGACCGATCCATACAAGGTTGGACAGGCGTAATCACTACACATAGCTCTGCAGATTTCTAAGAGCAGAAAGTTCTGTTTGGTAATGCGATTAAGGTCAAAATGCAGTATTGAATCAAATATAGTGATCAAGTACATATTTGTTAGAATTAAATTTCAAACAGTTAGCATTCCAAACCTAAGCCTTTCACATGCATGCTCTAAGGAATTAGTGCACTCAAGTGGAATACAGTCAGGCTTAGCTTGTATGTAACACATGTGTTTCCAGGGAAGCTTTGCCACACACTACAGTACCTTAACCTGAAACCTGTAAGGCTTACAAGTAGTTCTGTTCATTGAAACATCGAGTGAAGTCATTTCTTTGTTAGATATTTTCAGAATTACTGCTTTCCTCACTTCCACTTCCTTAGATCTAGTAATGCTTGTGTTAATTTCACTTTGTTGGATTTACATTCAATGGATTTTAAAAAGCTACACTTTAACCTGTTAAGCTGTGATGAAGAATAGCTGAAGGAGCTACTGCATTAACATTTAAACTGCTCTCCCTGCTCCTTGCAAAGTAAATACACCTTTGTTGTCTCTGGTCTATTGATGTAAACAGAGGTAAGTTGGCTCGTGTATGATCCAAGTAGATGGCTGCCAAAAACCCCATTAACTTTCTTGAGCTCCATAAGTATCGTTTGAAATAAAAAGGGACATGTCCGATTTCTTTCTTCTGTGGACTGTCATGAATACATGTTTTTGCCTCTCCATGAGAGACCAATAAATGAAGGGGGGGGGGGTGTTAACCTACTAGTTAACAAGAAGCATTTGGTTTCTCATGTCACACTTTCCAGCCGTCCTTTATTCTCCCTATGAAGGCGCAAGAACGAAAGGGGAAGGCAAGAAAGAGAAAAGAAAAAGAAATAAGGAAAGAAGAATGAAAGAAAAAAGATGAAGGCAAGAAAAAAAAGAAGGAAGGAAGGAAAAAGGAAAGAAAGCGTAAGGCAAGAAAGAAAAAGGCTAGAAAGAAAGGAGGAAAGTTAATTAAAGAAAGAAAGACGAAAGAGTGAATGAAGAAAAGAAAGGGCAAAGATGGAAGGGACGAATGAATGAAAGAAAGAGGAAAGAAAGACAGAAAGAGGAGAGATAGAAAAAAGAAAGACAATAGGACAGAATGAAAGAAAGAAAGAAAGAGAATAAAGAAGCAAAGAAAGATGGAAGGAATGACAGACATGGTTGCAAAAAAAGAGCACCCTCATGAGCTTAAATTTAGAGTTCATGGGAGCTGCTGGTATGGAACTGATAAAGTTGGAATGTTCCCTGTGCCCTCATGGGGTGGAAAGTGTCCTGCTATCACATCAGGCTGTACAAACAAAGGCATCACTAATGATACAAGTCAGACAGTCATAAGGATGGTCAAAAGGTTATGCACTAGGAGAGGGACAAACACGAGAAGAGGGAGGCAAGCCATCGAAAAAGAAGAAAGCAGATGTTGGTGACAATAAAGCCAACCAGTCGTAAGCAATGGGGAGGCTGTATGCCCACTGTAAATTCACAGTAGGTCCTTCATTACTCCTAACCATCACACCTTTCTTGCCACCTTCTCCTCTATCTCAGTCTCATTCCTGACTGAGTTTATACCTTTATGCAAATCTGCCAACCTCTTTTTTGCCCATTTTTCCTTCAAATATAAACTATCTTTTCTGTCTTCATCAGCCTTCATGAGTATCTGTCTCTGTCTCCCTCTCTCTTATTCACATTGTCTCTAATAACTGTCACTTTCCATACTACATGTTAGGTAATACTGTCCTTAAAAAAATAGAACAGATGACCAGTCTTTTCCCTCCTTCTGTCACCCTGTTGCCCAGCCACCTTTTTTTCCCTGAAACTTCTTGTATTCAGTACAATTAATCTCTGTGTATCCTCTTGCCATATACTCCACACTTTCCTGTCAGGTGTGCATGCCCTCCTCTTGACAAAAATTGTGCTTTCTCTTCTTCCCAAATGCATTATCTCAGCATAATACATCAGTCATTTGGCCGTAGTTATCCTCTTTAAATACACTTGACCATTCCATTTTACTTAACCCTTTTACCTCCCTCCCTGTGCCTCTCCATTTTTCTCTATTGTGTCTTCGTTCACCTCTCTTCACGTGGGTGCTCTCCATGGCCCATTACTTGACCCCCTCTGCACCACCTCAATAGAGAACATTACCTCTTCCTTTAGCTTATCCTGACCTTAATATTGACAATGCAAATGAATGTCTCCTCTTTTTCACCACTCATCTTCACATTCAAAAACACACAATTCTCACTGCTGCTGGGCAATCATTGGCCATGTGATCTTTCATTCTCGGTTGAGTCACGCATTCCCTGCTTCATCTTACCCATCTCCATTGACACTCTTATGTAGTTTCAACAAATGTCCTCGCTTCTTCCCGACTGCCAGCAGTGTGAGAATACCTAGGGAATCTAAAATGTGCTGTATGTCCACCATTTGCTTATTATCCGAAAGATCTGCCCATACTGCATGCTTAACACTGCCAGGTCCCCCCCTTAGTTCAGACTTAGTGAGGCAACTTGGCTCCTACAATAGTGTACTTATGGGACTCTCTAAATGAACCTGCTTTCCCTTGGATACAGTTAGCAACTTTGCTAACACTCATTCAAAGCCAGCCCATGACTCCGTGCCATAGGCACATTGGCTGTTGGCACGTAGCAGAGCTCAGTTAAAGATCCTTGCATTGGGCTTCAACTCAATTCATGGCCTATCCCCCTTACCTGAAACTTTATTTTGCCAATCACATTCCCGACCTCTGCATTACAGGGATGTTTTTCACCGAGGGGTTCTGTGGGACATCAAATAGACAACAGGAGTGAAGCTCGAGTTGTCTAATATCTCACTTAGAACCCGGAGGTGAAAAACATCCCTATAATTCACTTTTTACCCATCTATAATGTTATGCTACTACGGGCTCCAAAATCATCTGCCCCTGCTTTAAACTGCTACACAGGGCCAGAGAAGTAATGGGTGAGCCATACATAACATGGCCTCTTTTATGTGCCCAAAATGTTAAAAAAACAAAACCTGGCCTCCTACCACCCACCCCCACCACTCTCTGTGCCTTCTCCTCCAGAAGCAGTACACTGTGGTTTCCAGCATTGCTCCGACAGGCTCTCAGAGAACCCAGCAAAGCATCCTGGAATTCCTTTTTGACCTAGCAACAGTGAGTAACAGCTTTTGTTAACCAATGTTGCTGCGTCATAACAGCGTTGTTCTGTATAGCTGTCTCTGAGAGCCATTAGGGTGAATGTCCGGTTCAAAATGTGCTAATTCACTTCTGTGACATAGCAACATTGGGTTACAGATCTCGTAACTTACTGTTCCTACATCATAAAGGAATTCCAGGTTGCTCTGACTGGCATCTATAAGTGCCTGACGGAAATGCGCTGGAATGCAGGGAGCACAGCTTCTGAAGGTGAGGGAGGGGAAGGCACAGAGAGTGGTGGGATGGGAGCGGGTGGCCGGTATGTTTTTTAAAATTTGGGACAGGGACGAGAGGCCATGTTATGTACGACTACCCCATTACTCCTCAGCTCCTGCGTAGTAGTTGAAAGCAGGGGCAGAATATTTTAGATGGGTAAAAATCAAATTACAGGGCTGTTTTTCACTTCGGGGTTCTGAGTTCTGCCTATTTCATGTCACTCAGAGCCCTTGGTAAAAACCATCCCTGCAATTCACTGTTACCCATCTATAATTCTATATATTCTTGCTAGCAGATCTCTACCTGAGCCCCAGACAACAAATAAATGTTCTGAACAAACATCCTAGTGCTTGCGTAGTTTGCACATCCTTCTCCATGTAAGTCTGTCTGTTTGTCTTCATTAATTAACTCTTGAAAGTTGCCGTAATGTTCATTGTTATAACGTATGCCCTAAGAAGCGAAGGCTGTTCATTGAAATGACAAGCAAGCTTGTGCATCTCTTTCTTCACCCGGAGTGTGTAAAGGCTCGTAGCTTCTCTTATGATGTTTTTCGTTTTTTTGTTCCCTTGCAGTTCAGCTGAAGGCAGACTATAATAAAGGATATGTGACAGTAAAACAGGTATGTTCCTAATGGTGTTTTGTGATTGTGGCTGTACTAACTAGCTTAACAAGTTTTACACATTGCCGGAGACACCTGTTATTTGGCTATTACACTGTTAATGAACATTGTCTGGCATGGGAGTTTTTCTGATTCATTACATTTGAATGCTCCCCCACAGCCGGATTCCAAAGCACGATACTTCAGTCATGTCCAATATTACGTTTTTTAGTGACCGTCGGAAGACACCTCTTGGTAAAAGAGCACCTGGCCTTTTCAGACTGCTACAATGCTGTGCACCGTTTTAGTCAAAATATGTCTTAAACATTGCTAGTCCTTTTTCTTGATGTCCAAGCTGTTCTTGACACTCTATAGCTTTTTAGGTCGAGCCTAGGCAGCTCATGCGCCGTCTCTCGAGACATGCTGTATTCACTGCCTGGACTTACAGCCCACCTCCATCTTTTGATTTGCTTTTGTCATTGTCCTTTCAAAAATGTTGCTTCAAAGTGGATAATGGTTCCTGCTCGTCCCACCTTTTTCTCAATTGTTAACTCCCATGGAGTATAGCCACAAGAAACTTGTCCTCTTCCACTTGTGCCATTGTATTTTGTGTCTTTGGATTTTTTTTTTTCCATTTAGACCGAGCACTTCTCACTTAGCATGGCATCTGATTCACGGCCACGGTACATTCACTATAATCAAGCCCTTCCCTCAAGTGTTTGTTGTGGCACACGGTCATGGACGCCCTGCTTCGCTCGATGTTCTTTTAATTTATGCTTTTTGGGGCCCGAGCACTTATTGCAGCACCCGATTAATTTTAATATTTACATCAAGCACATCTTAGAAGTGTCTGCATCTTTAAATCCTGGCGTCAGCGCTCCACTCACTTTCCACGCAGCCCCTTTAATTTACAGCCAAGTGATCCGACCAGAGCTGCACTGAGCGAAGATGATTCTTCTGTGAGTGCCCTCGCTGCTCGTGTTGACTTTAACAGTGCTTATTTCAATTATATTTTAAGCGTAGCGCCAGAGTTTCACCTCGCCTCTTCTTCACAATGCTTAGAGACCCAGGGAAGAGGCAGAGGAGAGTGTGACCGGAGCCTTTAGACTGTTCTGTCAGTAACCCAGCTTCTCTCCTTGTCTGAGTTACAATCGCCTTCATTTAAAGTTTCCTGAATCTAATTCTAAGGAAAGTATGTCGAATTCTGCCTGTGGTGTCTTGGGCCTTAGGCCCACATGCAGTAGAAAGAATGACGCAGGACCATGATTGTAGTGACTGGAACTGGCCACGAGCACGTGCACCCGGGCCCTTTTATTAGCGGGGCCCGTCACTCGTGACACCCGTGATGGATGGGTGTGGGGGTGCAAGTGTGTCCAGCCCTCAAGGGAGTGGCTGGGAATACAGCTTCCTGCCGAACACTAGAACGTGTCCTGCAGGACACTACATTCCTCCCCAACTTTATTGAAGAACAAACAAAACGTTAGTCCAACCTGTGGGGACAAAACAAACAGTTAACTAAATACCACAGGGTCCATCAGTCTTCTGAGTCAGGTGGCAGGGAGACGTCAGACATGAGCTGGTGACTGCATGCAGCAGGACCATCTCGGCAGGCACCCGTAGTTTAACCTGAGGGGTTCAGGACACGACCGCTGGCTTGGAGACGTCCGCTGCATACCGTCAGTTCACTGATGATGACATGTCTTGCGGTCCTGCATGGCTTCCACTTTGCTGACGTCGGTGATGGTCTGTGGTGAGTTCTAACAGTTCCTTATAGTGGGTTGCGTCATGAGCATGGATGGAGTCCCAGGTGAGAGTTCACAGAAGTGTTGCCTGATCAAATGTCTCTGTGGAACCGCTTGGCTGTAACCGATAACCTGTCGGTGGGGCAATGTCTCTTCTCACTCTCCCGCCTGGAGGAGGCCCGTTGTCGGGGTTGCTGCGGGACTGCAGGAGGGCTGCGCTGGGGCCGCTTGTGTGCCGACTGGAGGCAGCTGCAGGACCACCTAGGAGCCGTTACTTAGTCGCACGCCCAACCCTCGAGGGTGGATGAGTCTTGGCCAAGACTTGCTCTCGCTGCCACAGTTCAGATGTAGGCCAGGTTCACAGGTAGCCTCTGGTTTCCTTTATCGGCTGGTGTGGCAACGGTGTAGGACTCCAGTCCATAGGTACTCTGGGAGTGGTGTTTGACGCATTTGCTGAGGGCTAGCATGATGGCGGTTGCCAGCCATGTGGTGAGTCGGGATGACAGGTGGTGGTGACTTGCTGGGAAAGTCGGATGTCAGGAGGGACTTAACAGCCATGTGCCTTCACCTTGCTGAGATTGACTTTCGGTGGCGGCTTGACACAGAGTGTGAGGATCCTCTCTTACCTGGCTTGGGGCCACTGCCGACTCCATCTTGAGGCAGTGTGAGGAAAGACACTCGGTGCTGATCTTCACCCATGGCATTTGCGGTCAGGAGCGGGGATGCCGTTTGACTTGGACTGCCGACACTCTGGGATGGACGGTTGCCTGGGGAAGCGTTGGGATGAGACCCGGTTTGCGCTTGCTGCGGCTTATGTTCGGTTCTCCCGTGAGGCTGTATCCAGGGACGTCGGTCCGCCTTGGTGGCTGTCTGGTGTGTCAGGGTGTGCTCTTGGCTTGCTGTGCGAGTCCTCGGTCTTCTCCCCTTGTTGGTCTGTTCAGCACACCTGTGTTCATCCGTTTTTCGGGGTGACAGGGCTGTCACTCTCTTCTTTCTTCGAGGGCGTTGCGCTTGGACCTCGAGGCGGCGCTGTCGTGGCGCCGGCTTCTGCCTTCGCTCCGGCGTGCTTGTCCGGACTGGTCACTTTGCATGACGTGCTCCTTGCTTGCTGTGCGACGTGACGTCCGGTCACGTGTCGCCGATTGTCGGAGCACCTGTTGCTGTGGCGGCCTGCCACGTGGAGTGTGTGACTCCTCTCTTGCCTGTGTTGGGTCTCCGCCAACTCCGTCTTGAGGCAGTGCGAGGGAGGACACTCTGTGTTGTCTTCGGCCCACTGCGGGGCTTCGCTGGTGCAGTAGAGATGTAGTCGATCTCTGTGCTGCAGTCAGCAGTGCTTCTTTATGGGGTGTCTCTATCTCCCGGGCGCCTGCCCGTGCTGTCAGATTCGCTGGCGCGGCCTTCTGCGCATCTCTGCCCGTGCTGTCAGATTCGCTGGCGCGGCCTTCTGCGCATCTCTGACTTAGTGCGCTCCGTCTTCTTCTTGGGCGTTCTCTTCTGGCACTTGGTGTGCTTGTGTTGTAGCTTGCGGTTGTGCCTGTACGCCAGTAGGAGCGAGTGATGCAATCTCCTCTCCGGCGGTGGCGTTGGGCAGCCACTTGTGGTGCGCGCACTGCACCAGGCTTTCTTGTGCTGTGGGTGTGGATGGGTACCATGTGATGTTGCTGTCTGTTCGGCTTGCTGCTTTTGGGGCCTCGCAGACTGACTGGCACATCTTGTCAGTGTTCAGGGGTTTCCGAGTTTCGCTGGTGGCGAATGAAGCGATGCCCTGCTGGGGTGTACGGTTTCTCTTGTCTTGGTCCTGGCTGCTGTGTCTGTCCTGCTTTCTTGCAGTGGTGGCCGTTCGCCACTCGGGGCGTGTGACGCAGTTTCCGCGGTGGCGACAGACAGCCACTGGGGTTGCACGCTCTGTGTATATTCTTCTCGTGCTTCATGTGGGGCTTGCTGTCTTCTTAGCTATGTGACGCTTCTCTGCGCTAGGGCAGCTTTGAGCCTCTTGGCACTCTCTCAGCAGGGGTTCACAGTTTCTTCTGTTTTGTGTCCACTAGGTAGTCCGCAGAGGCGAGCTGCACTCTCTTCTACCGGTCTTTTGGCTGTGGATTACTTGAATGCCGTCTGTAGCGTCCTGTGGGGCTTCTCTTCCTTCTACTAGCTGCTGCTCGGGCACATGGCAGCTGTACGTGCAGGCACTTCTGTAAGGACATCATATTACTCACTCATGATGTACAGAAACTGGCCGGTGTATCCTGAGGCCTACCCTTCCTCAGTGCTGGGGCAGCACTTTCATCAGTACTACAATGTCTGTGCCTGCTGCCACTGCAGGTTTCTCTTTCCATTTTCTTGTAGCAATGGATGGGCAGGGAGCATGTGGTGCACACTTGACTAATTTCTCTTGTCCTGAGCTTGCAGCCTTGCATTCATGGTGTTGGCCTACTGCCAATAGGGGGCATGTGGTGCACTCTGCACCAGTCCTGGCTGTCTGTGCCTCACGGCCTCCTTCTGCCTTCCCTCGTTAGCAGTTCAGGATGCGATACGGCAGTGTGGCCACCAGGTGGCACTGCAGGCGATTACAGAGAGGCCCTGGCAGGTTTTCCTGATTGCTGCGGGCCTCGTAACTCAGGCACGCACGGTGCAGGAATAATCTGGAGAAGCAGGGGGGACACAGCGCTGGTCTGGTAAGGCGGCGTTGGTTATCTGCACTTTTCTCTGTGGTAGGGGGCTTTGTACTCTGTTTTATTGTGTGGGTGCGGCAACATATAAGTCCACTTGATGACACTGCAGCTCCTCTTTCACCGCCGCAGCAGTTTCCTAGTGATCAGGGTCTGCCTCTGTGCACCACATTCACCCCGGCTGGGCTGTGCAGGCGCTGCTGCTTTAACTTCGGGGCCCTCTGCAGCTTTCCTTGACGCAGCAGGATCATGCCACCTGTGCAGGAGCTGTGTACACAGGTGTATAAGGGAGTGTCCTCTCAGAGCAGGTGTAGTCACGGGCCTCCCTTTACTCTACTCAGCTACGGGCTGGATGCCGTGGCCATTGGTTGGCAGCCTCTCGCCGGGTCACTGCACGGTCATTCCACGCGGTCGGTGCTCAGGAAGCACGTGTGCTTTTGAAACTTGTTCCCCCCGGGCGGATTACTCTTTTGGAACATGTTGAGGCACGTGCCTGATGCCCCCGTTCCTCTTCAGGTCGTCGTGTCAGAGCCCACTGTGGCTCAGTTCAGCAGTGGGGCTCGTGCGAGGGCCAACGTGGGGACGGCACCTTCCTGCCGGTGCGGCCTCTGACATCGCCTCCTTCAGGGTAAGTGCTACTCCTTTTCCTATGCTGCAGGCCGGCGTGGGCATCCTGCTGGAGTATCGCGGACGGGAAGGGAGGTACGGCGGAAGGCGGCCGCTTTACTGTCTACCCCAATCTGTTGCCGGTAACCCCCTACTGCGTAGCTGGCCAGGTCTCACTCAAAGGCGATGGGGGCGCGCACTGCAGGCACGGCCTGTCCTTTCATGCTTTGTGAAATTGATGCGGGGCTCTTGCCTGAGGTGCCTTTCTCTGCATAACCCCTCACTGTTGCCACGGCAGCCTTGCGTGGACAAGGGCGACTTCGGTAGTGCTCCGAAGTGGTGCGGACATGTCCCTCTTCCTTGCTGGGACACCGACGCAGGTACATGTGGTGGGACTCCTCACATGGGGCCGCACTAGCAGTCGGGTATGCACGGTGTTGAGCCGAGAGGCATCGGCAAGGCTGGGCTCATCGGCCGGATTAGGCTGGGTGTAAAGTTGTGTTCGAGGCATGTGAGCTGCAGAGCTCACACTGTGCATTAGATCGCCATCTGGTGTTGGGCTCGGATGCTTGCACTTTGTTGTTGTCTTCGAAGAAGTCTTTGTAGTCATGTGATAGGTGACTCCTCCTTTGGACAATAGTGCGCATGGGCATCGACTCCATCCTCGGATTGTTTTTTTCCGCCATCGGGTTCGGATGCAATTTCGACACTCCGGTTCGAAACTTGTTTTTTTGCAGCGTTTTCCACTTTTCAACACCTGATACCGACATTGACATCTCGACGTCCCTTCCTCGATCTCCTTTCCAGCCGTCGACGCGGGCCGTTGGGCCCATCCACGCCGTAAGGCCTACTGCCCATGGAAAGGACGCCATTCCGAAAATGCCCCCAATGTGGAGCAAAGTTTCCTCACAGTGACCACCACCAGGTCTGTAATCGGTGCCTCTCACCAGACCATAACGAGGCCACTTGTCCGGCCTGCGCCTCCTTCCGCTCCAAGAAGACAATCCGCGATCGTCGAGCCCGAAGGCACATCATGGCGCACAGGTCCGCTCCGGAACCCGTCAACATCTTCGATGAGGGTCCCGATGTTCCGGAAGAAGACTCCGAAGACCTCGCTATCATCTCCGAGGCAGAGGACTCCGACGGTTCCATCCCTCCAGGGCAGCGTGTGAGTACTACTGCCCCTGCCCCAACCCTCCCTGCAAAATCGAAGGCACCGGTCAGCACTTCGCCTACGGGCCCCAGTCGAGACCGTAAACGTGCTTCGGACGCCCCGCCTCCGGGCTCGGCACCGAAGAAGAAAACAAAGCCTTCTAGTTCCTCGGCACCGACCAAACCACATGTGCCCGTTACACCGGCACCTTCGGCGCCGAAACACAAAGACCACCCGGCGCCGAAATCCAGTTCGGTCCCCAAATCCGCCTCCAAGCACGCGGATCCCTCGGCACCGAAACCGAAGCTACTCGACACACCCCCTAAACTAAAGCCGGTCGAGCCTGTAGCTAAGCCGAAGGACGCCTCGACGCCTTCTAAAGCAAAGGAACATTTAAAGAAGCCATCACCACGTTCGGAACCAAAAAAGTTGGCGCCGAAAACTAATATTCAAGGGGAGGAACTGTTTACACCGGATCCCATCGATCCTAATCAACACAAGCTTTATATCAATCCTAAAACAGGACACATTTCCTCTGTGCCACGTCACAAGCCTGTCCCTCCAAAGAAGAAGGACTCTTCCACTTCCCCTATGCCTCCTTCTTCCCCTATACCTCTCTCTAACACCCCTCCTCTCCACATCCCTATCACACCTCCTCAACCTGCGGATTCTCCCCCACATGAGTATGAGGACAACATGGGGTACGGGGACGACCCTCATAATTTATTTCTGGATCCAGATAATCCACCACAAGATGACTGGGGTTATAATGACCCCCCAGACCCTACACACCTCCCCAGCCCTCCACCTCATCCCACAAAACCATCTCCACCAGATGATCACATAGGTTTTGGGCAACTCATACATAGGGCGGCCGTTTTTCATGGGGTGCATATTCACACCGACCAACCAGAAGAAGATTTTCTTCTAGACACTTTTGAACGGTCTCAAAAAACTGTTCAAACTTTGCCCATGATCAAGGGTGTCATTAAGCACGCACCTGAAATTTTTAACGACCCAGTCAGAGCCAGGATCCTTAATCCTAGAGTGGATAAAAAGTATAGACCTGCCCCCGATGACCCCACCTACATCAAAGGTCAGCTCCCCCTTGACTCACTGGTCATTTCTAATGCCAGAAAACGCGCCAATTCCCAAACTTCAGGGGATGCTCCGCCCCCTGATAAAGAATCCAAATTATTAGATTCCTCTGGCAAACGCGTAGCTGCGCAAGCCACCAACATCTGGTGCATCGCTAACACCCAAGCTCTACTAGCTAGGTACGAAAGGGCACACTACGATCAGCTAGAAACCCTCCTTCAACATCTACCTGATCAATACAAAACACAAGCCACTGACCTCATTCAAGAAGGCAAACTTATTTCAAATGCCTCCATTAAGTGCGCCTTAGACGCAGCCGACACCGCCGCTAGGTCAGTTAACACTAGCGTGCTTATCAGACGACACGCCTGGCTTCGCATTTCAGGTTTTAAGCCAGAAGTCCAGACTACCATACTAAACCAGCCATTTAACCAAAACCAACTATTTGGTCCTGCTGTCGACACAGCACTAGAAAAGATGAAGAAGGATACTGACACTGCCAAATCAATGGGAGCATTGCAGTCCCCGCAGCAACGTGGCTCCTTTCGCCGCTCCTTTTACAGAGGGGGCTCCAGGAATACCACCGCAGACAGTTCCTCTTCCTATCGAACAAACACCCAAACCTCTCCTAATAGAGGATACTTTAGGGGTGGTTACAGAGGCAACAACTCTAAGGGCAGAGGTCGAGGTAATAATAACAACACCCGTACCTCCACCACTCCCAAACAGTGACTTTCCTCCACTTCCCCCGACCACAACACCCCTGTCGGGGAAGGCTATCACAGTTCCTGCCTGTCTGGAACTCCATTACAACAGACAGGTGGGTGAGACAGATTATCCAACATGGCTACTGCCTGGAGCTAACAGCTACCCCCCTACCATACCACCCAGGCAGCGTCCAATGTCCACAGACCATCTTACACTTTTACAACAAGAGGTACTTTCCCTGCTTCAAAAGCACGCCATAGAGCCAGTGCCTCTGCTACAGCAGGGCACAGGGGTTTACTCCCTGTACTTCCTCATTCCCAAAAAGGACGGCACTCTCAGGCCTATTTTAGACCTCAGACCTCTCAATCAATACATACACTCAGATCATTTTCACATGATCACTCTCCAACAAGTGCTTCCCTTACTACAACAACAAGACTTCCTTGCCACATTAGACCTCAAGGACGCCTACTTCCACATTCCCATACATCCTGCTCACAGGAAGTATCTAAGGTTCGTTCTCAATGGGCAGCACTACCAGTTCAAAGTACTCCCATTCGGAGTCACCACTGCTCCAAGAGTGTTTACCAAATGCCTTGCAGTAGTAGCAGCGCATCTACGAAGACAACAAATACATGTCTTCCCATACCTGGACGACTGGCTTATCAAAGCCAAATCATTCAACCAGTGTGTCCAACACACTCACCAAACGATACAAACATTACACAACTTGGGGTTCACAATAAACTATACCAAGTCCCACCTTCAGCCCTCCCATGTCCTTCAATATCTGGGAGCTACAATAAACACTTCCACTGCTCTAGCTTACCCCAGCCCAGCCAGGATAGCCAGTATACAAACCCTTGTCCCCAGGTTTCAAATGCAACACTCTCTTCCAGCCAGAGTGTTTATGCAGCTAATCGGCATGATGGCATCCTGCATTTTTATCGTCCCTCATGCAAAACTTCAAATGCGTCCTCTACAACAGTGCCTAGCGCGCCAATGGAACCAGGCTCATGGACATCTTACAGATCTGGTGTTGGTGGACAGCCGCACACATCGCTCTCTGCAGTGGTGGAACACCAACAATTTGTCCAAGGGGCGGCCGTTCCTAGAGCCGGTTCCACAAGTAGTACTAACCACGGACGCATCCCTTACAGGATGGGGAGCACACCTGTTACATCATACAACACAAGGCAAGTGGACCACTCAGCAGAAGCTGCTCCACATCAACCACCTAGAGTTACTAGCTATATTCCTAGCTCTCAAGTCCTTTCAACTCCACGTACAAAACAAAGCTGTCCTGATCCGAACAGACAACATCACAGCTATGTACTATATACAAAAACAGGGGGGACACACTCTCCACAACTGTCCCAACTAGCACAGGACATTTGGAGGTGGGCCATTCCACAAAACATATACCTTCTAGCAGAACACCTACCAGGGGTTCACAATCAGATTGCAGATCTGTTAAGTCGACAGACACAACAGATTCACGAGTGGGAACTATATCCACAAGTTCTTCTACCTTTCTTCCAGATGTGGGGCCAGCCAGACTTAGATCTGTTCGCCACACACCAAAACGCCAAATGCCCAACCTTCGCCGCCAGGTTTCCACACCCGCAGTCCAAGGGCAATGCGATATGGATGAACTGGTCCGGCAGATTTGTGTACGCTTTTCCACCGCTCCCACTCATCCCACTTGTAGTACGCAAGCTTCGACAACAGTCTCTCAAAATGATACTAGTAGCCCCTACATGGGCACGCCAACCGTGGTTCACCACACTACTGGAGCTATCAGTAGTCCCATACCAAAGACTACACCTCTCCCCAACAATGCTAACGCAGAGCCATGGAGAGATAATGCACCCAGATCCATCTCAGCTGAACCTTGCAATTTGGCTCCTGAAGTCCTAGAATTCGGTTACCTTAACCTACCCCCAGACCACATGGACGTTATAAAAGAAGCTAGACGCCCAACTACCAGAGCCTGCTATGCAGCTAAATGGAAAAAATTCGCTATTTACTGCACTAATAATAACATCCAACCATTACAAGCCTCTACGCAAAACATCATTTGCTATTTGCTACATTTGCAAAGATGTAATCTTGCATACTCATCCATACGTCTGCACCTCGCAGCCCTTGCTGCTTACTTACAAAACAGACAACACTTATCACTATTCAAAGTTCCCGCCATTAAAGCCTTTATGGAAGGCCTTAAGTGGATCATACCTCCCAGATTACCACCTTCCCCAGTGTGGAATCTTAATATAGTACTTACCAGGCTCATGGGTCCACCTTTCGAACCCTTACATAAATGTGAACTTCAATTCCTTACATGGAAAGTTGCGTTTCTAATTGCAATCACTTCTCTCAGGAGAGTCAGTGAGCTACAAGCTCTAACTATACAAGAGCCGTTCTTACAAATACATCATAAAAAGGTAGTTCTCAGAACAAACCCAAAATTCCTTCCCAAAGTCATTTCGCCCTTCCACCTTAACCAATCAGTAGAACTACCTGTGTTCTTCCAAAACCCAGATTCCGTGGCAGAAAGAGCTCTCCACACCCTAGATGTCAAAAGAGCCCTTATGTATTACATTGACAGAACCAAATCCTTTCGCAAAACCAAACAATTGTTTGTGGCTTTCTCTCCACCACACAAAGGTAATCCCATCTCAAAAGCCGGGGTTGCAAGGTGGATTGTTAAATGTATCCAAATCTGCTACCAAAAAGCCAAACGCACATTATCAGTTCCCCCTAGAGCGCACTCAACACGCAAACTAGGGGCCTCCATGGCATTCTTAGGGAACATTCCCCTAGAAGACATATGTAAGGCAGCCACGTGGTCTACAACACACACCTTCACTAAACACTATTGTGTTGATGTGCAAGCCAAGCAACAAGCTTCCGTGGGCCAAGCTGTCCTTAAAACCCTTTTTCAAACTACTGCAACACATACAGGTGACCACCGCTAGGGGAGATACTGCTGTACAGTCTATGCACAGTGTGAGCTCTGCAGCTCACATGCCTCGAACGGAAAATGCTACTTACCAGTATGCATCTGTTCTTGGCATGTAGAGCTGCAGATCCTCACACGCCCACCCACCTCCCCAGGACCTGTATGTGCTCCAGTCCTATCTTAATTAGATACACACACATGGACATCTCTTTTCTTTTCTTTTCTACTAACTCCATCACTCCCCAATATGGCGAAAAACAATCTGAGGATGGAGTCGATGCCCATGTGCACTATTGTCCAAAGGAGGAGTCACCTATCACATGACTACAAAGACTTCTTCGAAGACAACAACAAAGTGCAAGCATCCGAGCCCAACACCAGATGGCGATCTAATGCACAGTGTGAGGATCTGCAGCTCTACATGCCAAGAACAGATGCATACTGGTAAGTAGCATTTTCCTTCCTTCCTACCTCAACGGCGGCAGGAGGTGCGGAGTGCTTCCGGTTGTACTCCCACCACAAGGAATGGTGAGGCGGCTGCTACCTCGCACACGGGATAAGACCCGCTCGTCGCCATTGTGGTGTCTTGGGCCTTAGGCCCACATGCAGCAGAAAGAATGACGCAGGACCATGATTGTAGTGACTGGAACTGGCCACGAGCACGTGCACCCGGGCCCTTTTATTAGCGGGGCCACGTCACGCGTGACACCCGTGATGGATGGGTGTGGGGGTGCAAGTGTGTCCAGCCCTCAAGGGAGTGACTGGGAGTACAGCTTCCTGCCGAACACTAGAACGTGTCCTGCAGGACACTGCCCATAACGTCGTTAAATTAAGCAAGCGGTCTCTGAAAGCGCGGGCACTCCATGTAGCATTTCTTTTACATAAAATGAATATTTTAACCACTGTTCTATTCTGTAAAATTAAAAAATGTTATGTTTCTGCCTGTGTGAGCTGAACACTCCACGGCGGAGAAGTCCCGTAGGCGTGTGTTTGTACTGAAGTGGGCCCCTCCTCCAAGCGGCCATCAAGGGGCCTGCAGATGTTGCCCTGGACTGTCCAACCCTTGAGGAAAATAACTAGTTGACATATCCAGTACCGAAGTGGAAAGCACTCACAGCGGCATCCCATACATTGAGGGTTGAGATGTTCCGGCGGAAAGGTGATGGAGTGAAGCTGGGCATACCACAAGGGACTGTTCAGTGACAATCCTTCTGTGCATTATTTGCACAAACTCTCACCCCACAGACCGTGCAGTTTTACTCATTGGATGGCAAGTAGAATTAATTTCATTGTTCATGCTCCCGATGCAGAGATGTGTTGCAGGTATGGCACTTGCACATGGCCAGGGCTGCTTGAAAGACCTGTGTGTAATATTGGGCAACAGACTTGATTGGATAAGTAGCTAGTCTGTTGCAGAGAATTACATGGAATATGTAGGTCACAGGTTTTTATTTCATGTTATATAGCTCAGTGGGGTAATGCTTCTGTTGCAGATGTCCTCATTTAGCCTACACTTCCCAAGTTACACTCTGGTAAAGTGGATCCGTGATTTTATGTCCCAATAACAAACTTCTGCATCCAATTTCACCTATTTAGCCGACGAGAATGGCGATGCGAGCCCAAGGGAGCTCTGTGGACAAGAGGCTGCGTGTGCAGTGGTCAGCTTTAGAACCGCCTTCTGCATTGTTTGTTCATGCAAAGCTCGAAACTGAAGGAGGTTGCGATGCGACATATTTAAAACCTAGTGCAAGATTCCATAAACATAAGTGTGATTTCAGTGATAGTAATAAACAACAGATTTTTAATGTAGCTGATATTTACAATGTACAGTTTACTACTACTACATGGCAACATTTAGCTGCAGAAAGGAGGGCATTTAAAAAAACAATTGTGGGAATGACCAGACTATTAACAGGATAATGTGCTGCATGGCTAAACACTTCTAAGATCCCAAAGGTGAGACCTATTGGCTGTACCAATGCTTGTTGATGTGACTGAAGTTATTTTTGTCTTTGCTGACTTTAGCTTTTTGTCATTTTGTACCTGCAGTTGTATCCTTTCCAGTTGTTTCTTTCTGTTACTGAGTAATGTAAGGAAAGCAAGCGTTCCTAGAACATTCTTGGTGCTTCTTTTACAGAAACAGCATGCCAACCTTTAACAGGCTTTCCTGATGTTCAAGTTAAAAGGCATAATTGAATGGGCAGTGCAGATGCTTGTTCTGCGTGTTCTCTCTAAAAAAAAGTTGATGGTTGTAAGACTAATAGAAACTCTCAAAAAGAGGGGGGTATGGAAGCCGGAGCCTGGGTGCTCTTGGATGCAGTACTGTTCCATCTAAATTGGCAGGGAAATTGCCTCAATAAGCACAGGCCTGTAAATTAAGCTCAAATTTGTTTAAGCCCCCATAAAACCGCCATAAAGTACCCTCTAGCTCCACTTTTCATGATCACCTCCACAAGCCCATGTGTGCGCATGTGAGAACCCCTACAATTGTGTGTGGAACCTTTGTTATCACTGCCATTTCATGGGAAAGCATGTCAAGCATCACTGTGGTTCATGGATTTCTAAACACGTCTCTATCTCAGGAGGGACCACTCCTTCACCATGTTCCAGATAAGCAACCTGAGAGAGCTTGTAGTAATTTGACTAACCTTTAGTGATGTTTCACTAAGACTGTCTCAGACCACAGTTCTACGCTCAGTGGAAAACTTCGACTTGGCTGCTGTGCATCCTGATTCATGAAACCTCTCATTTAACTTCCACTTCCTTTCAGCTGTAGTTTGTAAATTGATCAGAACACAAAGGGCCACATGTTTCAAGCATTTTTGCGTTCACAAATGGGCCAATTCTCAGAATCGGTCAGTTTGCGAATGCAAAAAATGCTTTTCACATGTATCAAACCCTATTTTACGATTCGGTAACCTGTTACCGAATCTCAAAATGGGTTTGCGATTCGGTACTTGGAAGGGGCGTGTTTAGGACGTCCTTCCAAATGCCAAATCGTAAAGGTATGTATGAATATTTTGTGACCGTGAATGCGATCGCAAAACATTCGCATTTTACCACCAACTTCAAGTTGGTGGTAACCCATTCGCAAATGGGAAGGGGTCCCCAAGGGACCCCTTCCCCTTTGTGAATGTATGCAAAAAGTGAACTATTCATTTTTTTTCTAAGCACAACCCGTTTTCCTGTAAGGGAAATGGGCTGCATGAAAAAAAAGATTGCTTTGTTGAAAAGCAATCACGGACATGATGGTCTGCTGACCCCAGCAGGCCACCATCCCCGTGATTTTAGTGATTCCTAGGGGGTCGCAAATTGCGACCTACCTCATTAATATTAATGAGGTAGGTCGATTTGCGACCCCCTACGAATCGCTATATGAAACTCTTGGAGTTCCATACATTTGTAATGGCGATTATCTAATTGTGATTTGCTGAAAATCGCAGTCAGGTATTCGCTATTACAAATGTTGATACATGTGGCCCAAAGAGCCATATTAACAAAGGGAAATTTCCACAAAAGAAGATTTACTCATGTATTAATTTGCTCTTGCATTTTGGTGTAAATTTACACTTTTGAGTTGTTCACCATTTCTTAGTTTTAATTTATACCCTAATGTAGACTTGCAAGTGTTCACTCCTGGAAACCAGGGAAGAGATACATTTTAGAGTAAAATTACGAGTATAAAGTTACTACTAGTATCTTTTCACACATAGGAGGAGATATCTGCCCCTTTGGCGGAGATCTCCCTATGGCAAAGTATAGGAAAACAATATTTTTAATAAATGTTTAAGTTTAATGTAATTATGTTTGGAAAAAGATTTTAATTATTATTTTTCGAATTCTAAATTGATTTGTTTTTAATACAAATAAATTATATGTATCTAATATTCAACAAAATGTCATTGATTTAACATTATTTTGAATTGAGTTTTATTTTAAGTCCCTTCCTCCGTAATTTTCTTTGAGAGTGTGTTACAGTACCTATGAGTGGCTACGTGTGGTGTAGACTTATTGCAAGACTGAGCTGGAGTACATTTCCGACTGTTTTGTGGCCTTTTAGGCTGTAGTAACTTTAGAAGTGTAATTTGTGATGCAATGGACTTCTTTTGTGGGTGGTTGTTTGCATCAGCTTTTTCCTCCCTAACCCTCCTCTTTACTTCTTCCTAAATCCCTCCTATTTTGTAGTTAGTATTTCTCATTTTCCACCCACTCCCCCTGTTCCCGCCCACATTTACTACAAAAATGTATGCTTGTTTGTAGATCTCTGCGACTTTGGTGGAGATCTCTGCACAGAAAAGGTAGGAGTAGGAGATCTCCACCCTTAGGTTAGTGATTAGCATTTTGTAATATTTGAGTAGTACTACTGTAGTACTACTCAAGTATTCAGTTTATTGAAAGGCCCAAAAGCTTCCTTGATGTGCATTTAGACATACTTAAAAGCAGGAGTTATCTGATAGAGACATCTAGCTGCAGATTCCTTACCAGTGAACTTAGAGACGTCAGGTTGGATCCGAAAGATTTTTCTTAACAGTACCCCTGCATGCCGGTAGGTGGCGTCGGTCGACTCAGCGTGACGTCATATGGCGTCGAGTTCATCGTTGACGTCTGCGTCGTCTATATTGGCGACACCTCGGCGCGCTAACATTGGTCCTTTTCTTTCCGTGCCAGTCAGCGCAGATCCGTCAAAGAGAGCTACCCTCCTGTCATTTTTTGACACACTTTGTTCCACTTTTTGTTGATTTTTTTTCGATGTGTAGGATGTCCAAAAAGAACTCGGGCTTCAAACCTTGTGGCTCCTGTCACCACGCTATGTCGATTACAGACCCCCACATCATGTGCCTTTGGAGCCTGGAGTGCGACCAAGACCACAACCCAAAGTCGTGCTCTGACTGCCGGGCCATGGCGCCGAAAGCTTTGAGGGTGCAATCCCTGAAGCTGCTTGCGACCCGGTGTCAGGCGCCTCGGAGATCTCCTCGGAGATCTCGTTCCCACTCCCGGTCTAGGTCGAGAAGAAAGTCTGAGCTCCGCTCCGGGAGATCCAAGTCTTCGTCCTCCCATTCGAAATCTTCCAAATGGTCAGGTAAAAAGCACCATAAGAAATACAAGAAGTCGAAGCATGCTTCGACTTCGCCCCGTTCATCACGCGACGAGATGGAGGAGTCTTGGCGTTCGAGGTCCCGCTCCATGTTTCCCTCCTTTTCTGGGCCCGGGAGCGACCCCCGCCCAGTTGAAAGAGTTTTATGATGGCATGTGCGCCATATTTGGGAGGCCTGACCCTGCTGGCGTGCTTTTGACCCCGCAGGCTCAGCGGAAGGAGCTCCTCCGGGTTCTGCGCCGACAGCTCCGGCCCTGGTGCCCAAGGGTCCTCTTGGACCCGTTCCCAGATCCGGACCGGTGCTGATCACACCCATTCCACCTTCCCCGACGCTGCGTCTGACGCAGAGACCCTCGATGGCGTAGCCAGCCCCATTCTTATCCCCGACGACACGGAGCCGGTTGGGCGTCCATTGACGCAGAGACCGGCGCCCACGGAGCCTTTGGGCTCTATGTTGTAACCTTAGCCTTATTCAGAAGGGCTAGGATTGGAAGAAGATTGGGAGGGGACGCAGGACCCCTTAGATGTCCCGCCTTACACAGAAGAAATGGACTGGTATGAGGAACTGGGTGATGCCAGTGGTTTGGATACCTCTCCAGAGCCTGGCACGCTTTCCCCTCCTAACCTGGCTATGGAGGAGGGAGCTTCCTTCGCCATTGTGGTGCCTAGGGCTGCTGAGGTCTTGGACCTGCAGCTTCCTACTGTGGCAGTCAAGACCAATGTCTTGACAGATGTCCTGCAGCCTGGTGTCTCCACCTTGTAACCCTTGATTCCATTTAATGAGGTCTTGACCGATGTTCTTTTGGGGACCTGGTTTAAACCCAGCACAGGGTCTCCTGTGAATAGAACAATTGCCCGCCGTCACCGCCCTGCACTGGGGGACCCAGCTTTCCTCACCTCCCACCCCAACCCCTGAGAGCTTGGTGGTCCAAGCCTCTACTTCCTGTGGCGGGTTCCCATCCACACCCCCGGATAGGGACTCCAAGAAGTTGGATAACTTTGGGAAGAACATTTTTTTTCCACCACCAGCCTAGCATTGCGGTCCTTAAACACCGCATGCCTATTGGGCCGTTACTCCCACTCCCTGTGGGAGACTGTTGCGCTAGTGCTGCCACAAGTCCTGGAGGAGGCCCAGCCTGTCCTCTCCCAAGCTGTTGTAGACGGGAGGGATGCAGCAAAGTTTACTACACGCTGTGGCCTTGACACGACATGCTCACTGGGCAGAGTGATTTCCTTGACTTCAAGAGGAAGTCAAGACTCTCTTAGCTAAGGGAGCTATAGAGATGGTTCCTGGGCCACAAGTAGGCTGTGGTTGCTATTCCTGCTATTTTCTAGTCCCCAAAAATAACGGAGGCCTTCTTCCTATCCTCGACCTGAGAAGCCTCAACTACTTTCTCAAAAAGAGAAGTTCAAGATGCTCACTGTGGCTCAGGTTCTGTCTGCCCTGGACCCGGCAGACTGTATGGTAGCGTTAGACTTGCAGGACGCCAATTTCCATGTTACCGTCCTGCCTGCCCATCGCCTCTACCTGCGGTTTATGTTAGGTCACGAGCACTTTAACTTTTCCGGGCTCCCCTTTGGCCTCACCAGTGCCCCTCAGGTGTGGTGTTCACCAAGGTGATGGTGGTGGTCGCAGCTCATAAGCACATATCACGGGTTCCAGTCTTCCCCTATCTCGATGACTGGCTGTTGAAGGCGGGCTCTCCCCCATCAGACGTCTCCCACCTCCAGACTACGGCGAACCTCCTGCATTTGCTGGGGTTCACTATCAACATGCCACAGTCACATCTGAATCCTTCTCAGACGCTCCCTTTCATCAGAGCCGTTCTGGGTACGCTGCAGTTTCGGGCCTATCCTCCTGAGTGGCAAGTCCAGGATATTCAGGCTATGATACAAATGTTTCAGGCTACTGGGCCTAATGGCCTCCTGCATTCTGCTGGTGAATCATGCCAGATGGCACATGCGGGCTCTGCATTGGGACCTGAAGTTCCAATGGGTGCAGCATCAGGGAAATCTCACCGACCTGGTCCAGATTTCGGAGGGAACTGCAAAAGATCTGCAGTGGTGGTTGACAAACCGCGATTGGGTCATAGGCAAACCCCTCTCCCTTCCCCAATCAGATTTCACAGTAGTGACAGATGCGCCACTTCTGGGATGGGGTGGCCATCTGAGGGAGGAGGAGATCAGAGGACTCTGGTCTCTGGCGGAAGCCAGGCTCCATATCAACTTGTTGGAGCTCTGTGCGATCCGTTTGGCACTGAAAGGTTTTTTACCATCCCTCAAGGGAAGGCTCATTCAGGTGTTCACGGACAACAACACCGCCATGTGGTACTGCAACAAACAGGGCGGGGTGGGGTCGTGGACCCTCTGTCAAGAGGCCCTTTGCCTCTGGACTTGGCTGGAAAAGCAGAGCATAATCCTGGTGGTTCAACACCTGGCTGGTTCCCTGAATGCCAGGGCAGACGAACTCAGCCGTTGGTGCCTAGCGGATCCCAAGTGGCTTCTCCATCCGGAGGTGGCGCAAGGACTCTTTCAACGGTGGGGAGAGCCTTGGTCTCCGTCGAGAACACGCAATGTCAGCAGTTTTGCACGTTGGTGTTTCCAAGGTTGCTCTCACTCAGTGACGTTTGTCTCGAGTGGAGCTCCGGCCTCCTTTCTGCCTTTCCACCCATACCACTCCTGTCCAGAGTGCTCAAGAAAATCAGGAGCGACTGGGCACAAGTCATTCTTTTGGCTCCAGACTGGGCACAGAGAGTTTGGTATCCCGAGCTTCAGCAGATGAGCACCGATCCTCCAATCAGGCTGCCCCTTTGGAAGGATCTTCTGTCGCAGCAGCAGGGGAGGGTCCTCCACCCGAACCTGTTAACCCTCCGCCTCCTTACGTGGAAATTGAGCAGTGACAGTTGATAGCATTTGACCTTCCTTCCGGAGTGTGCGAAGTTATTTTGGCAGCCAGGCGTCCCTCCGCTAAGTCGGTATACGCTACAGATGGCAAAGGTTTTGTAAATATTGTACAGAACGGTCTATCGACCCTTTGTCTGCCTCCTTCTCTGACATTCTTCATTTCATCCTGTCTCTTGCCCAGCAGGTCTCTGCTCTGGGCACTCTAAAGAGTTACCTTTCGGCCCTTTCTGCTTTTTTACGGTTGCCAGGCCAACTGTCACTATTGTACATAGATTTCTGAAGGGGCTTACACATTTGTTTCCCCCTTCACCTTTCTTGCCCCAGTGGGACCTTAACTTGGTCCTCACTTATCTGATGTTGGCACCATTCGAGCCACTGCACAATTGTCCCCTCCGGCCACTCACTATTAAGACAGCCTTTTTAGTGTCAATAACATCTGCCAGGTGGGTGAGTGAGCTATAGGCGCTTTCCTATCAGCCTCCTTACCTGACCGTCTTTCCGGACAAGGTAGTGCTCCGCACTAGGGCTTCTTTTTTGCTTAAAGTTGTGACACCTTTCCATCTAGGGCAATCTGTCACCTTGCCACCTTTTATGCTCCTCTGCATCCTTCTAAGGAAGAGGAACATCTACACCGTCTGGACCCAAAAAGAGCGTTATCGTTCTACCTTGACTGTACTAAAGAATTCCGTGTGGACGACCAACTCTTTGTGGGGTATGTTGGAGCAAAGAAGGGACGTGCTATACAAAAGAGGACCATCCCATGATGGGTTATCCTCTGTATTAAAATCTGTTGCGCTCTGGCAAATAAATAGCGTCCTGAAGGACTCAGATCTCATTCTACCAGAGTTAAGGCAGCCACTGCGGCTCTCCAGCGTGGTGTCTCGGTTCTTGACATCTGCCATGTGGCTACGTGGGCATCCCTGCACATGTTTGCTAAGCATTATGGCCTGGACAATCAGGTCCGTAGGGAGTGCCTTTTTGGCCGTTCGGTCCTACAGGACTTCCTGGTTTAAACTTTTCCGCAGTCCGTCCCCCAGGGATGGTATTGTTTGGATATTTGTTCACAGGTAAGGAATCTGCGGCTAGATGTCTCTATCAGATGGACAAGTTACTTACCTTCGGTAACGCCTTATCTGGTAGAGACATGATCTAGCCGCAGATTCCTTACCGACCCACCCTTCCTCCCCGTACTGCGGATCAGTTATTCATGTCAGGGCTGTTCCCCTTCAGGGCCCTAGTTGTTTAAACACACCACTGTCTGTCAACTTCATGGCTCCAGCCTTCTGGCGTGGAAAGTCGTGAACAGTACTGACGTCAGCGCGCCGAGGTGGCGCCTATATAGACGACGCAGACGTCACAACGACTAACTCAAAGCCATACGACGTCATGCGGAGTCGACAGACGCCACCTATCGGTGCGCAGGAGTACTGCTAACAAAATCTTCCTGATGCCTGGAAGTTCACAGGTAAGAAATCTGCGGCTAGATCATGTCTCTACTAGATAAGGCGTTACCAAAGGTAAGTAACTCATCCGATAGAGCCTTCTGGTTCCAATATACAACCCCAAACTCGATTATAGCATTTACAAGTTACACACTATATTTTTTTTTATTACTAACCAGTATGGCCAATGTTATCTGGGGGAAGAAACTTTAAGAGTTCTTGGCTGCCTTCAAAGGTCCTCAGGTTTATTATTGTTTTAAACCCAGGCAGTTAATGGAGCAAATGTACAAGGCAATGTATCAAGTTCATGATAGGTCTGACCTAGTTTCTGACAGCTTGATGAGTTTGAACTTGTGTAGTGAAGTTTCCCACAATAGTCCAAAAAGATAAAAGTGTAGCTATCGAGTTAACTCTTGTGGACACTTGACTGATTGATTCAAGGTACTTGGCTTGCTCCACAATGTGGTGGTGGTTAGAGACTCTGATACAGTGTGTCCATGCAAAAACGCATCAATTTCTAGTAAATGATTTACCATATGAAAAGGACTTAAGTTAACAGGTAAGACAATAAAGCAGTTAAAATTAATATATACATATATATGTTCCCGCCTTTCCACAATGTGACCCTGATCGTCGGCGTGCACAGCAGCGGGTGCAAAACAGAGGGGCCGGATCCAAGCCCTGTATTAATTTTGAAACAAGGACGCTGCACTCCGGAGTTCGAAATTCTAAATTTAATTTCGCAACAATCCACCATATAATATATCAAGGTGCCAGCTCCTGCTTGGGCTGAGATACAAACCCAAAAGTTTCAAATAACCTTGTTATCCTCTGGGGCTTGGTCTGAGTTGACTATTTAGATAGTTTTGGACACTAGGATTCTTGGTCCTCTGTGGAACCTTGTATATTACAAAGGGGTCTAACATTTGGGAGAGGGATATAGAACCATGCTAGCAGCAACAGTGAAATATAAGGTGTTTTTGAAAAGACCAGCAGTCACTAAGTCCATCTTAGAAGATTGAATCTCAAAATCCACTGTTCGGGGCAAGATATTTCAGATGGGGACTCCAAAAGTCACAGGTCTAACTGGACCAGCTGGTATCTGATCCTTAAGGGTTGGTCCCTCTGGAGGGAAGGGTGAGGGTCAACTGCCTCCTGGTCCTTTTGAAACTAAAGAAGGAGGGAAACGAGCACCAATGTGGTATTCAGTATGGCAGAGGAGCTGCAGCTATACATTTCTTGATGTCTTTTAAAGAATTTTTTTTTTTTTTAGGTTAAGCACTTTCTGTTTTCCTCTTGGAAAGCATGCTTTATTCTCATTGACATTAAAGAATTTGAACTTTATAGTGTCTTGCCACCTATTCATTTTAATTCTGATTAAATTCAAACTAATTGTATATTTGTTCACTAGCCTGGAGAAAGCACCATGTCTTCTAAACACATATTGGCTATTGTGTTCTTATATTGTTTTTCGGATTTATATCATGTGATTACATCATGAAAGTATGAGCAAATAACAGTTTTTAGTTAATTGAATGAAATGAAATGCAATTGACCATATTTTAAATCAAAATCTGAGAGGCCTAGAATAAGCATTTTCAATAACATCTATCATTTAATCTGCAAGAGAGAATTGATTGTGTGGTGGGTCCTTTATAAATGGTCAGGATTTTCCCCAGAAACTTCCTGAAAGTCATAACATTTGATTTACTCCAGAGAAATGATGTTCCCAAATGATTTTATAAGGTTATGTCCAATTATGAGGTCCCCAGATTCGGACCTGTTACGTTTGTTGCTCTTTGTTACTGATACCTGTAGAACCGGTAACTCCGGTGGGCAGAATTAACAGGGATTACAAGTGGGTCCTGAGGGTTCCGTGAGAAAAGAGAAATTACCAGGGAATCAGTACCTTCAGCTCCATTTCCTGATATATTAGAATTATTAGTTGGAGTGGATGGTAGTCCACCACAAGTAGTAATGTCACTATTCGTGTTAGGTCTAATTAACGTTTCAATAATTTAAACCTGAGCTTAACCCTTGGTAGCTATGGCACAGAGCAGACAGGCTTAACTTAAGCAAATGTGTAAAGCATTTAGAAGTGCCAAAACTGTTCAAAAGTTGCAAACACAACACAATATAAGTTCCACTCCCATTTATAAAAATAGAAAATATTTTAATGAACAGAAAGAAACTAAATCAACAACAATCCAATAAGGAGAACCTGAGATATGAATTTTTAAAGTTTTAAATAAAAATAGTTCCAAAAATCACGAAGCACCAACCGCAGGCAACTGGTCGAGCTAGTCTAGAACAAAGGTAAGTTTTAAGGCTGATGGAGTGCGGGTCGGATACAAGGATGGTTCCGGTGAAAGAGTTGCCTTTGTACGGAGAAACTTTTACGGAGAAAAAAGTGTCGCTGAGAGGGTAAGCTGCAAAATGGACTCCAACCTGGGCTCAACGACGGTAGGTTGCTGAAGCGCAGGGTCCCGATACAATCATCGACAAAGGTTGGAAAGCTCAGAGTGGGTGAAGTCCATGCCCAGGAAGGCTTCAACATCGATTGAATGCTGGTCGGTGTCAGTCCTGTTGAAGCCTTCTACGTTCTAACTTATAAACTTCTCTGGAAGTCAGATTTCCGTTAGCAGGGCTAACCAACAAGCGGAGTCTGATATTCGAAGTCAACGGCTGCTGTTTCGACGACGACTCTGGTCTCCGTCCGTTCTCCATGCAGAAATTGGCCAAAAAGTTTCTAAGTTCCAGCCTTTGCAGTTTGGGTAGGGGGAGTAAACCAGCTAAGGATTCTATAACCGCAGAAACAGTAATTGGGGGTTGGCACTCACTCCAATAGAAGCCACCAGCAAGGTCCAGGGCAGGTCCAGTTGAAACTGGTCTGTTGGGCTCTTTCACAAAGGTGGGCTTCTTGCAGCTTTTATGTCCATGCAGCTTAACAGGAGGTCAGCCAGCTGACTCATGGAGTCCACTTCTTTGTCCTGGATACAAATGGGAGCAGGTCCAGCCCTTAGGGTCTCCTCACAGGTCTCATCAGCAGAAGCAGTTTTCTTCTGTCTTCCACTGGTCCAGGAGTGTTCTGAAGAGGGTGCACAGAGGTGCCACCTTTATGCCTGGCACTAGCCAGTGGGTGGGGGTTACTCCTGGGCCCTCCTTACCAATAAGGAGAACGTTCCCAAGGGTAACCCTGCCTACTTATGCAGCAGTTCCTGTGTTCCCTATTCCAAACAATTCCACAGTGCCCCTCTCTATCTAAAACCAAAATGGCAAATGTTTTATCCATGTGCAGCGCTCCTGTGCCCACCCTAGTAGTGTGGCCAGGAAAATGAGGAACTCCTCCTCTGTGATCACTCAAAACCGTTTCTGGAGGCAGCTCCCTCCCACTGGAATTGGTCCCTGGCTGGCTCGAAGGAAAAAAGAGCAGTAGACCTGGGTGTGAGCTACATCTGCCAGTGACAGGGTAGGCATCATTTGAATATATGCAAGCTGCTGGGCAAAGCCCCCAGACCATCCTATGAAGGTAAGGTCAACCTCTCCTCCACATCAAGGCATTTGTCTCAGCTCTGGGAGCCAATTCACACCTTATCAAGGAGCTGATTAGCTCCTGAGTGATAGCTGGAAGCTCGGGCAAATGGGCTTGTAGAGGTTCAGGCAGTCTAAAGGTGACTTTTTAAAAGTATCTTTTGTAAAATATGTGTTACACATCTGACTTTACCAATTAATTGGATGTGTAATCAATATTTTAAAAAGTCAATGAATTAACTTTTTATCTGGTTCCTATGCAGAGATAACTTTGTTGCATTTAATAATGTAACCAATGCTTTGCTATTGAACAGTTAACCCTGCTTCAGAGAAATTAGCTTTTAGGGTGTGTTCAAAGTAAGGCCATGTTTAACATGAAACATTTACATGTTCTACTTTTAAGTAGCATGCACCTCTGGTTATGTTTTAAAGGCTAACTCAGGGATGACTTATTAATATTTAAAAGGAGGGTTTAGGCCTGTGAAAGGGGGTTATTTTGACAGGTCAAATTTGCAATTTCATCCTGCGCAGCCACATTACTGATGGCAAGCATGTAATCAGGTTTAGCAGTGTCACTTTAGTGATGGCACAATATGTGCTGCATTCCACTAGTGACATGTAACTTACAGGACCTGGGTACACTTTGTACCATATACTAGGGATGTATAGGTAATTTAAATATGAAATTAGGTGTATACTAATTCAACATGCTTTTAGTGATCAGAGTACATGCACTGGGCTCTGGGTAGCAGTGTCCGTGTGCAGAGTCCAAAAACCAGCATTCAAATGTAGCAAAATTGGGGGTGACCATGCAAAAAAGGAACATTTTTCTAGATAATATAATTCCTCTTTCCCCCAGAATATCCCCAAGTTTTCTTCTGCAGAAATTGGAGGCTGAAATGGAAGTTACTGGTTCCATCTGATTTTACTCAGTACATGTAATGGGGCTTTGGGAAATACACAACAGAAGTATTATGCATTTGTGGTGTGTTTTTTAATTTTTATTAAAACGTGGAGTGGCATGGGGCGTGATGGTTTGATGGTTCACTTATGTTTGTGGGCAGCGGGACAAAGTGCTTGTCATGTCAAGTATTGTATATAGATTAGAGAAGAATCTTTAGTCTTGTTTGAAGATGCTGTCTTTTTCTTCTCTGGAGATTATTTAAATGTAAGGACCCTGATAAACTTACTGTGTGTTCCTTACAAGTATTGTATTGTAGTTAACCTTCTTGTTTTTCGTATCGTAGGTAGGAGTTAATCCATCCAGTGTTGACTCTGTGAATATAGGCAAAGACCAAAAGATGAAGATTCGACCAGGCCAAGTACTATACATTGTAAATAAACTGTACCCATACAGAATCGAGTTCACAGAACAGTCACAACCAAACACAGAGACGAAACAAAACGTCGCAAAGAGACTGCATCAGAACAAGGGAATGGAAAATGTACCAATAAAGAGCATTAAAATGGGACATTCAGAATCGCAACTAAACTTTTCCCGCGATGTGGCCAAGGAGAGCAGTTTATCAATTAACCACACCAAAAAGGATGCTGATGTTTCCATTGAGAAGGTATGAGACCTTTGTGATCTCACATCATCTTGGCTGCTGAAACTCTGGTGATGTTGTGCTGGTCAAAAATGCATATTTTATTTGTTGTTTCCCTCCTTTTAAAGCGAACAGTTTCTCTTTGTTTGCTGTGAAAAAAACATATTGTCACAGATCTCCTTGGATAAATGTGTGTGGTGTAGGTAGGTTAGCTTATCTTGCATGTTTCCCCATGAATACTAAGTTAAGTTCTATGTAAAGAGACTGTCACCTTTCTGTATTAGGTATCATTTCGGTCAAAGGAATGGCCTCTTTCTCACTGTTTTCGCCAAACTGGAACACAAATGGGTAATGCATCCTCCATAGTTCAGCAAGATGGTTGTATCTGTGACTGTAACGGGTAGGCCATAGCTCTGTTAGCCAAAAAGATGGAATGAAAGTGGAGCAGTCGGAAGACGACAAACTGAAAGGTGAAGATGTACCACTTCATCATTAGATCTTCATAATTGCCATTTTTAGGTCGAGCCTAGAGCAGCGCATGCGCTGCTTGCGAGACTTTTAGTAAGGGGGTTTGGAAAGCTGACCAGACGCTCGTGCATCATGGCCTTTTTCCTGCGGTTACGCGCGCAGGGCCAACATCTGTTTCCCATTATCGTGCCCAGACGCGTGCGCGATAATTGGAAACATGCCGGCCGTGCGGGGAAAAGGCCATGACGCACTGGCGTCTGGTCAGCTTCAAGCCCAGGCTGCCGCGCTCGCTCGCCCCCGCTCCTCTCTTGTTCTTTAATGGCTAAGTACAGTAACCAGAAAGGGGAACAGCGGGGGCATTGTTCGACGGCTGAAAACACCACAAAACCCCCGACAGCCCGCTGCAGTGGTTACAATGGAAATAGTTTAAATAAAAATGCACCTTTGTTACACCCATGCAGTCACGTCTTTTCTGTTGGGAGGGTACATGTTTTTAAATGGGGAGTGACACCAGTTCCCTAGATTGCACCCATCTAGCTTAAAAAAGTTAAAACCAGTGAACATGATGCAGATTTTATAGTGTTTGCAAAGCATACTTAGTCATGCAGAAATTTAATATTTTTGTGAGACAAAGCAGCTCCCTCATACTTTTTGCTGTGTCCTCCCCGTAGAAACAACTGGACAGTGTTTCGTGTATTCTTGTACCTCCTTCGATTGTATTTTGTTGAACGCAGGGCGTGGGGGGTGCAGAGTTTTCTAAGTAGGGATTTACACGTTTGGCCCTAGGCCTGGGGTGTGCGCGCGGGGGCTTTGCCCTGAGAGTTGAGACATGGCAAACACAGGGCTGCTTGTTACTCACGACACACGGTGTTGTGAATGTGTGCCACACCTCGCCGTTGAAGACTCGTCACGTCTTGGGAACGTAATGATCAGGCGCCAGGGGCGGGTCATCCGTCTAGCACGAGTGGCTGCACACGGAAAGCGCCAGGCGGCCCGGGATAGACATCAGTGAGCAGAGGCAGAAAATGAACTCCAAGAGGAAGGGCAGTGAGACGCCACACTCACTCACCAGGACGTGTGTAAACAAAGCTACAGCCAAACACGTGAGCTGAGATTAGATGCTAGTTTTCAGACCGGAAATCGAAAGGCCACGTGCTGGTCCGACAGTACCCAAACATCCCCGTTAAAAACGGAGGCACTGTCAGATCGGAAATGGCGCGCGTCTGGCATGAACTCAATTTTTAACATTTTTTGTGTGACAGAAATGTATGGTCTACGCGAGCACAGGTAACTCCAGACGAAGGGGAACGTCATGGCCAGTTCTATATTTTAAGCAATGATGTAGACTCATTTTTCCAGGGTTAGCGGTAACAAGCGTTTTAGGGAGTGTTTCAGAATGTCAGGAATTAAGCACCGTGACTCCCCTGGTCCTTTTGAACCTAGTTGCACATTTCCTGCCCGCTACTGCTTTGGCAGGAAGTAAATAACCGGCAGCCCGTGTGAACGGGAGCAGTCACCCGTTCTGTGAGCGCTGTACACGTTAACACGTGTGCTCCGGTGCACGCACCAAGCACGCCCCGTCCATAAGCAGTAAAATAATGCACAGCCCTTGTGAACAGGAGCACTTGTGCACAGCTCTATGAGCGCCGTACCGCTGCCATGTGTGCTCTGGTGCACGCACTGAGCCCACCCCGCCCATAAACAGTACAATTACGTGCAGCCCCTATGAACGGGATGGAAACTAGGAATACCCTAACCTTTTCTTACTGCCCTTCTTCTGTACTTCCTCCTTCCCTTCTGTTTCTTTCAACAACCATATGATTCTCCCCTCGCCTGTCTCTTCCCCCAACATTCTGGTTTTCCTATAACCTTCTCTCCCCATACCCTTCTGTCTCCTCAATGCCCATCGGTCACTTTCCTTGCCCGTCTGTTTCTTCCCAGCCTTTCTGTCTTTAATCCGGCTCCTGTTTCTCCCCTGCCCTTCTTTCACTCCACTTGCCCTTCTGCTTTTCCCCTAGCCCTTCTGTTTCTCCCCCTGCCTTCTTATCTTTACCCGTGTTTCTGTCTGTACCCCTGCCCTTCTGTTTCTCCCCTTGACCTGCTGTTTCTCGCCTGCCTTCCTGTGTTTCTGACTCTACCTCTGCCACTCTGTTTCTCCCCGGCCTTTGTATCTTTACCCATGCTTCTCTTTCACCCCTGCACCTTTGTCTGTTCCCCTCCTATTCTGTTTCTCTCCCTGCCTTAGTCTTTACCCATGCTTCTGTCTCCACCCCTGCCCTTCTGTTGCCCCGCCCTTCTTCTTTTGTCATGCCGGTCTATCACCCCCCTGACCTCCTGTCCAGGGCACAAGTCCTAACAAGCATTTGCAATGCAATAGGTCTCGCATTTACGCAAGTTTAAGCTATTGGCATTGTAAATCACAATGCCTTTTATTTATGTTATAAAAACGAAAACAAAAATAAAAGGCATTGTCGTTTGCGATGTCAATAGCTCAAACTGATATAAATGCGAGACCTATTGCATTGCAAATGCTTGTTTACTGGGCTACTACTGCCACTGTGTGGGATACTGCAACACTTTTTAAGAAGAGAAATAGTTTATCCAAAAATCTTTGAAATGTCTCTCTGCAACATTTCCCTTTATTTTTTAAAAGATTTGATTTTGGCTTAAATAGTCATCGAAGCTGTTTTTGATGTCTTTACTATTTATTTATTTTACAAAAGTAAAAGGAAAGAAACAAGAGTTGACAGGTTAGAAGCCTTGTAGAAACGAAATTGACATGTGAACTTCTAAAAATGGTCGATCTTTGTTACCAGACACAGCCCTTACAGACATGATGGAAAGCATTCCTAAGTTTATTTTATACAAGGCTGCATGCAGTGAGAAGTCCAAGCTATACAGGAAAACGAATCGCCGAAAAATGTTCTGTTTTTGTACTTTTGTCTCAGTTGTTGAAAACAAACATTAGACAGTGACTATTCATTTTATGGTACAAACGTGCTCTTTTTTCCAGTGTAAATGTGACAATATGTTGAGTTTAGATGTCGGAGGTTCTATAACTTCTGTTTGTCGACAGTGCAGTGCTGCTGTCTAGTTTGCTTTAAAGTTAAGCCCAATGTACTACTTTAGTTTTGACCAGTCAGCTGTACATGATGTTAGGAATCCTTGTTTTATTAGTGTGGGTGCAGTGTAAAGGCCATTCAGAATCTAACCAGCACTGCCGGGGGCTTTATTTGTACCATTTGAAATGCATTGTCTTTCTGTCTGAGGAAAGTGACGTCTTACAACATGTGCACCAAATTCTTATACTGTCTCTTTTCTGAACAAGGAGCCAGCTGTGCAAATGTATTTTGCGGTTGCATAGCTTTTGATTTGCAAAAATATATGCTTTATGATCACAAAATACCATTGTGCAATGACCCAAAAACATTTTGTAATATTGCATTTGTTACCCCTGGCATGTGATGAGTTTCCATTCATGTTAACAAGGTCACATACATTCCAGAAAGCCATTGCAGGTGCCTACAAGCCCTTGATTTGTTGTTTGGCGCTGGAGAGGAAGAATCCTTGAACGCTGGGCTTAGTCCTATTCACCTTTCTCCTTGAAGTGAATTTTAAGCCATGCTTTTGGTCAATATATTCATACGTCTGTCACTTTCAACACTCTTCAACCTTACATAACCAGTAGATTCCAATTCCGTTGATACCAAGTTTGTTAGAACCAGCAATGGACAGCTGGACAACATTGGCCATAAAGAAATACGAGGCTTTAGATTAATTTAATGTGTACTTCAGTCCGGATTCAGTGGTGGTCTTTGCGGTTTGTTAATATTGCCCCTCCCCTCACTGTCTAAAGCCAGTACATGAGAGCAGTTGGAAAGAAAGTCTGTGACAGATATATATATATATATATATATATTTAGTCAATAGTTTATTGTTGATTAATTAATATCTTACAATATAAAAAAGAATAAAAGCATCATGGAAAAAAATCAATTTAATCAAGATTATAAAATCACTGTAACATTATTAAAATAATTATTACATATTTACATTTATGAAGATCCGACAGATATAATTACCTTACATATTTCTACATTATATTAATTAAAGGAGCAATCATTGCTAGGGCTCGATGTGTGATCGCATTGCATACGACCAGTTTCATTTCCAATGCCCTCATGAATTTTACAAATATACAATTCAGTGTTGTTTCAGATGATTTGAAGCATGCTATCACGGCTTGTCTGCATGAGCAGATTGACCCGCTGGTTAAACGGTATCTTTAATAACCTCCGTCTTAGTTCCGATACGGCCGGGCATATACAAATTAAATGAATGATGTTCTCTGCACTAAGTTTACACAGCCTACAAGACGTAGGTTTTGATTGTTGCAACCAGGGCATCGCATGCGTAAACCCTGGAAGTATTCCAAATCGTGCTCTTGTGAATCTTCTTTTTTGTAGCGGGGATTATCCAGACTCTAAGTAGTACTGTGATTTAAGAGTTTTATATCCATTTATAACCATGCAGGCATGTGACCTATGTGCAAATAAATCCTTGTCCTTTAGCACTGAATTTTTTTTCATAAACCCATTGATGGTTTATTTTAAATTGGTGTAGTCAAAGGCCTTTCCCATAAAGAATGAATAGACAGATCTTCTATTGCCTCATTTAAATACTTCCATGTTGGAGAATTTGGGTTTGCTTGAACTTTATGCCAAAGAGCTTGGTCTAACTGATTTGAGATATTTGATTTTATTCTTTTCCAGATTTTGACGTATGATCCTTTTCGTGCAATGTTTTGATTTAGCAGACCGAATTCTAACCTTATCTGAACCGGCGAGGCATTGCATGGAAGGTTGAAAAGAGATCTAAATATTTTCGCGACAGTTGTGTTTAACGTTGCTGCATCTCTACCCTGCATTGCCTCGCTTCCATACGAGATAGTTGGTAGAAGTTTTGCAGATATTATTTTTAGTAGTGGTTTGTGGCTACCCAGTGACCTCTGTAATGAAAGGAATGCCAGGAGTAAGGTGTTTCGTTTTCTCTGCTGATCCATCTTATGTTGCTGGAAGTAACCATTCTCGTCAAATATTCTGAGAAAGGAAGAGAGACCTACCTGCCTGTCAAGGGACTGGACCCACCTGCAGGGAGGAGTGCCTTGACATCAAAAGCCTGCTCCGGTGGCTTAGTGGACTAATGCGTCCACTGTTGGGACCTGTGTTTGACCTCATGGTCACAGGTTCAAATCCCGGCAGGTCCACTCAGCCTTTCATCCTTCTGAGGTCGATAAATTGAGTACCATTGAGTTGGGTAACAATAAACATCTGTTATTCAGCGCCAAGATACCGTTGGGTGAACGTGCACTTTACAAATATACGTTATGTTATCTAAAGTAAACAGCACAAGGTCCAGTGGACTTAAAAAACTGTTGTGAAGACAGCTCGACGAATGAAGACTGCTCAGGAGCCACAAAACTTTCTCAGTCTAGTTGCCCATGAGAAGTAAGAGTGTCCAGGTCAAGGAGAAGCTGCCCTGCCTGAGGAAAACCAGATGGGTGGGTCTTCTTCATCAGTGACCATGCCTGTGCTTTTAAGGAGCTAGTGCCCCCCTCTTTTGTAGATTTAGAGGAATAAAGAGATTTTCTGTCTTCAGCCCCCTGCTTGTGGTCTGGTTCTTTTGGCTAGAGGAGGTTGTACTGAACCCAAGATGTTTTAGTGACACCAGCTCGATGTTAGATAATGTGTTTTCAGATGATAACTCAATTTTACGCATGCAGTTCTAAGATCTAACAGCCCTGCTCAATCTCTTGTTCAAGCCACATTGAAGCATCGCTTGCTTATCTTTATCCCGTACTTGCAGTCAGGCGTTACCTGACAATTGCAGGCTTAAGGAAGTGGTGTGTAACATTCTGCTAGGCAATAATGAGAGTTTATACGTGTTATCAGAAAAACAGTTCAAATAGAGGGTACAAGACAGATGTGTTCCTTTTTAAATAATTGTATTATATGTACATACAGTTGATGCACAGTAATAAATCAATCCAAATAACATCATCTTAAATACATATAAGATACGAGAGTACCTAAATATCTAGATTCAAGGGGTTAATAAGAGATGACAAAAAGTCTTTACAAAGCCAGATATTATAATCACAATACAGTATGCTAATTTTGCATCTCAAGTTTCAAGTTTATTCACGTTTATTTGGACCAAAGATCCTCAAACATTTCCACAGATACATTAAAAAATCTAAAATCTCACATCCTTATAAAAACATCATATTATACACTCAAATTCCCTTTCAGCTTAGCCCATAACAATATGCATCAAATAATATTACAATTCATTTCTAAAACCATTTAAAAATACTTTAACCCTTTGCATGAATTTCCCAATGGCAACAGCTATATCTAAATGGCTCAATTCTGTTACAAGGGTTACTGCCTGGGCCCTATCTTTTATATCATACTTCTTAAAAATCGGGCGTAAAAACTGTATTCGAATATCTAAAAGCTTCTGACAGTCCATTAATATATGTAAAATGTCACACGAAGTGCCTAAAGTGCAGGTGCATTTTCCCTTATTATCTATCATAGAGCCTTTCACCCCATTATTTGCGTAACAGGGGTTCACCCCAATTCTTAGCCTTAATACTTCCCTTCGTAAATGCCAATCGGGTAACCTATCAACATAAGGGAAGCATTGATCGTTTTCCACGCGGTAGCCATAAAATGTGCTGAAATTTTATTCAAGAGATAATCTTGGTCCTGTGCCCTTGAAATTTCTTTCCCCTGCACCCTAAGTTCCCTCTTGTCCATTTTCATCAGGTAAGTGTTAGGGCACAGTTTAACCTTCATCAAACAACATGCCTTTGTAATAGTAGCTCTTATCTCTTTTGCCCAGTTTAATTCACTCTTCTCAATTTCATTTTTGCACCATTGTGATATTTTAAAAACCTCCCTGTTCCTAAACACTGCCAGAATCGAAGTAGGGCCATACAAGCTAAAATGCCCCATGAGGTAATTCCCAATTCAAGTCTCACTGCCTGAACCATTGCCTGCTTAGGCAATGAGAATACATTTTTCAAAGTTTTACCCTCCTCAGCATCCCAACCATATTTGCCACTCAAGTAAAGTAATTCGGCACCATACAAAAACTGAGGGGGTACCATAGCTGAGTAAGCTTTTAAAACCGGTCTATCAGACATCGCGCCATAAACCGTATTGAATTTTTTCAATCCGCTGACCGATGCTGAAGATCTCAGCTTTAATGCATCTAGGTGTGAATGCCATTTCAGACTTCTTTCAAACCACATTCCCAGATACCTATATTCTACAACCTTTTCCAGCTTCTCTGCACCCAGAAACCAAGTAAACCCAATTTTCTTTCGGCCAAATCCCAATATCTTTGTCTTGTCCATGTTAACGACAAGTTTTTTCAAACGACAGTAATCATTGAACCTACTTAACTTCCTTTGCAGGCCAATTTCAGTTAGGTCCATAATTACTAAGTCGTCCGCATATAATAAACATGCAATATGCTTTCCATCTTGTTTCGGGCTTGCCCCAATTACATTACCTAAAATTGATGGCAAATCTGCTAAGAACAGGAGAACAGCAGAGGGGCCAATACGCACCCCTGCCGCAGCCCGTTTCCCATCTCAATTTTTCTGGATAGGCTTCCCTCTGTATCTAGAATTATCTGGGCCCAGTTGTTTGTATGAAGAGTTTGTATCAGTCCTAACAAATCCTTTGGGATACCATATCCAATTAAAGTCTCCCACAGCAGCTCCCGGTCCACTAAATCAAAGGCTGCGCGGAAGTCCACGAAGCAGCAGAACAAACTTCCCCTCTGCTCAATCGACTTCCGCGCAATGGACCAGAGAGCAAAGCAGTGGTCGACCGTAGAATGTCCTGATTTAAACCCCCCCTGTTCAGGGGGTACAATCTGATTTTCTTCAGCCCAGTCCCTGAGCAATTCCAGTAATACTTTCGCGAAGACTTTTTCCCCTATATCCAGGAGATTTATTAACCTATAGTTCTTTGGCGCTTTTAAATCACCCTTCTTATGGATTGGTCTTATGATGGCTCCTCTCCAGTTTTCTCGAACAATCCCTAACTCTAGGATCTCTTGAAACATCTTTGCGAAAAACTGTGCCCACCACTCGGGTCTTGTTTTTATTATCACTGCCGGCAGGTTATCAGGGTCTGCGGCACGAGTAAGGTTCAGATTTGTAATAATTTTCATAATGTTACTAGGGGTATAATATTCTTTTATATCGTCCCTCGCTCGTACCCATGCTATTATACTTGCCTTGTCTAGTATTGGCCATTTCCCATAAATTTCTCCCAGGTAGCCAACCCAATCGTCTTCAGGGACCATACAATCTAGGGATCCTATTTTCCTACCGGCACTCTCTTGGACCATCTTCCAAAACCCTTTCACATCTTTAGATTCAATTACAGTCAGCATATTTACCCAGCAACTATCTTTATAAGTTCTTTTTTTATTCCTAACTAACGAGTTATACTTTCTCCTTAGTTTCTGGAGGGTCAATGATGCATCCACATTATACCTTGCCCTCAATCTTCTCTCACTTTGCCTGATAAGTGCCTTGGTTATACGGCATTCCTCGTCGAACCAGGGACACTCATTTTTGTAAGATCTTTTACTTCCCAACCCCGGTTTACTTCCTTTAAATTTTACCCGTAGGCTTTCCACCAACTTGCTTATTGTATTTTCAAACCAGGCACTGCCATTTTTAGTTGAGATTTCTTCTAGGGGAATAGTCTGCTGGATACCCCTTAGCTTTCCTATATGTTCTTCCGATATACGGGTTGTCAGCCGTTTTGGGTATTCCACATGTACCTGAAGTGCCGGCTCTCTATTTTTGCCCCTTGTTATATGTAACTCTGACCTCAGTGGATAATGATCACTGCCTCCAATTTTTGCTACCTCGAAGTGTTTTATTAGGCCAAAGCTCCAGGCATGGGTAAACACATAATCTATCGGGCAGAGTTGCTGGCCATTCACAAAGGTACGGCTTGCTGGCCAATCCGTCTGCATTCTCCCATTTACACATACCATACCCAATGAGCCCATTAACTGTGTAAAAGCCACATCTTGGGGCAAGATCTCTCCACTAGGGAAATTGGCCACTTCGATATTATAGGATATTAACATTTCCTTACACCAACAATCTATCCTACGGGGGTCCAATCTATGATTAAAATCACCCAACACCAATAACACATCCTTCTGATAGTAATCACTCACAAACGTTATATCCTCTTTTAGTTTTCCCAGATTTTCGTTGTATTTGCTCTCATTTCCCTTCTGTATATACACATTTATGATACATATTCCCTTGTAACATGGTTCAGACTTCTGTAACAGCACCCTACAACCTAATGCCCATTTACACTGTAATTTCACTGCTTCCACCTTCCTGGCAATTTTTACAGAAATCAATGTTAATTGCCCTCCTGAAGGTCTACCCAAGGGATTTTTTCTTGCTGATTTAGAATATTGAGCAAATCCTTCAGTAACTAGGGTAGCTAGGGTATCGTCGCACAGCCAAGTCTCCTGTAGACACACAATATCATTCCTAACAAGCTTTTTAAAACTGTCCTGGTTCGATATTTTATTATAACCATTTATATTCCATGATAGTATCGACAGGCTGTGCGGCGACCCATACTCCTAGTCGATCTCACTCAGATACCCCTCCTCCTCATACTCCTCATACTCTGGGGTTCTAGTGCTTTGAACCTATTTCCAACAAGCAAATCTCTTTCGTGTCTTGCTATTCCTTTTTCAATTATGGTTATTTCAAGATCCTCCTTCTTATCCCAGCTTGAATTGATTAGTCTTATCTGCCGTGCTCCTAATCCAGCATGGTTTGTAAGAAAATGCAGCCCCTGCCTTTCTTTCTGAATTTCCTCCCATCTTACCAATCTAATACCCTCCTTTAGCAACTCATTTTTAGCTTTTTCGACTGCAGTCTTTACTAAGGCTGAATAAAAAGGACCTTAGTTACTTCACCCCCTTTATTGTTTATGAGGAACCCTACTTCTCTAAGATCCTCTGTGCCAATATTACGGAGGCTTGCACATTTTGATAAAGAAAAGAGGAGTTGTGATCGATTTAGGGGTTTTAATTTCTTAGCTTTTTTCCCATCTTTGCCCTGGCTCGATGGCTCTAGAAGAACCCATAGGTCCAGGGTAGATTCTAACTTTAGACCATATGAGCCCTCCAGCGGTGCAACCTCCCTTCTATCCTTTAGTTCCCCCCCTTTATCCTTCTTCCTAAGTGCATTACTACTCCTAGGGCTACTAAGTCCTGATCGTAGCTTCTTACCCATCCTCCATTCTATAACTTCCCCCTCTTCCTCCCTGGGGATTTTCTAAGGTTAATTTTACTATTCTTTGGTTTGCCTAGCTGTTTCCCATGCCTCCCCTGTTCAACTAGGGTACTGGCATATATCTCTTTTTCCAGGGACTTTTTCTTATTCCTCTTAGGGCTTATGATCTCTTTCCTTCCTCGACTCCCATATTCCTTCTCAACACCCTTCCCTTTTCTCGGCCTCCGTGCCGTTATTCTTTACTAGGGGCTATCTGCTCCCACCATGACCATGGGAGGCACTTCTTGTAATTCCTCCTTTCTCCCCGTCTTCTTATGATCATAGGGTATCGAGATATATATACACTTGGTTCCTCTTTCTGTGGTAGGGCAACCCTTATTGCTACTTCCTCCCTACTGCTTGCCCTTTCCTGGTCTTCTCCAACTGGCCTGACTATTGCAGGCATTAACCCTTTAATTTGTGTCAGTTCTCCTAGTATTGCTTTAAACTGTCCCCCTTGTGTTTTTAAAAGTTCGTTATTTAGTACTGATACCTCTAACAAACCTTGTAGGGTTTTTGGAGGATCCACATAACCTCCAGCATGGAGGCACTCGAGGTTCCAGTAACCTCTAAACTAAGCATTGAAGAGCGCAATAAATCATTCCCTGTACCAAAGAGACTCTCTCCTCCATCTTTCTCGTTAAATTGCTCATTGGATCCAGTATTGTCTCTTTTACACTGATCCTTGCTGCTTGGGGGTTCGTCTTCGCCTCCTTCCTCGTTATCTGTTCCATTGACGGCTGGAAGAGTCTTGGCGAAGAAGACAGCCGTGGGTCCAGGGATATTCCTGAGAAATTAAAAATGGATTGATTTGGGGGATCTACGTCCAAGTCTACCAGATTCCCTGGTGTTGGGTGAACCACGACACTCATCTCCTTATCCGTCCTGTCCTTCCCTTTAAAATGTCTCCCCAAAAAATCTTTTATAGAGTTTGACACTGATGAGCCTCCTTTTGTTACCCTTGAATTCGATGACTGCGGCGTTAGAGTCAAGCATTGTGCATTTCTCGGTACTAGTTTTTTCCTTCCAGCAGTATCACTTAAGGCTCCTTTCATAATGCGATTTTCCCCCACTTCATCTGCTACTAATGCATTGGTCTCATTCTTTTTCGCGTTCTTTGAGCCTTTACAGACCTTTGCTTTGCCTGGTGCCATCCTTTGTTCTTATCTTGCTTCCTACTTCTCCCTCTCCCAGGCTCCAATCCTTCAACTTTAATGAAATTGCTTTTTCCTAATTCGAGTCCCCCACAGGGTTTCCAAAAATTCCCTCTTTACCAGCCCAGTGTCCAATAACAACCAATGTCCGCTCTTTATCACTGGTGTAAACGTCCTATCTATCACAGGTGCATTCCTTTGGCCAATTAAAACATAGACAGCTGCACCTCACTTACCTCCATTCCACGGTCGTCACCGCTCTCTCCGCTCTCTCTGCGTCGTGCAGAGCAAAGTGGCCTCTGGGAATGAAGGTGAGAGCTGGAAGCAGGATCGTAATCGACCGGGAACAGAGGCGTGTACAGGATATAAGTCGAAAGATTAACGCGTTTAGGAATCTATAACAGTCTCCTTGCCGCGTAAAAGCAATATTTACGGCTTTAGTCGCATTCAAATAATTATGCCTCGCTGCTCCTGCCGCGTTAAAATAGTATTTACGGCTTCGGCCGCATTAGATGTTACCTCGTGGCTCCTGCCGCATTGGTATAATGTTTCGCGGCTTCGGCCGCATTAAAAGAATGACTCGCGGCTCCTGCCGCGTTGGAATAATGTTTGCGGCTCCTACCGCGTTAGGATAATGTTTGCGGCGTTGGCCGTGTTAGCTAATTCCTCGCGGCTCCTGCCGCGTTGGGGTAATGTTTGCGGCTTCGACCGCATTGAGAAAATAACTCGCGGCACCTGCCGCAATGAAGTGCTGTTTGCGGCTGTGACCGCGTTCAGTCAAGAGGCTCTCCGCCTACCTTAGCCCCCACCGCGGCTGTTCTCCGCTATTCTCCGCTACTGCTGCCGCGTCTGATGACTGATGCCAATGTCAAGTCCGCGCTCGGCGGTAGCGTTCGGCGGTAGCTATCGACAGGCACCTCCTGGCTCCTGGGTACCGACTTCCGATAGCTCCCGGTGACCGGCTCCTCGCCACCGGTTCCTCACCACTTGTGCCGCTCGCTGCTCGCTCAGAGCTCCGCCTCCAGCCTCTCAGCAATCGTAGTAGAATTCACTCCCCCTGTCCATCATCCAGTAAGACTTCACAGCATCCCATCAAAAAATCAATTTTGCATCTCTATCCAGTCAATCATAGGGATTAATGTTTGCCTAAGTCGTTTCCTATCTGGGTTACCTTTAATGATAGTGATTTCAATCTCACTTATTTCAGAAAATTGATTCCACCAAGACTTAACAGATGGGGCATTAGGATCCAACCATAATCTTGCTGTACAAAATCTTGCTGTAATTATCATACAGAATACGAGTCCAGCAGCTTTTGAAGGTATCATCCCTCAACAGCCTAAAATTATTAAATCTGGCAATGGGTATACCTTTGTATTATTTCAGGGATCTCTTAAAATACCTGGTCCCAGAAGCTGCTTACACCACTACAAAGTAATGAATTATATCTGCCATATGTTCCCCACATCGAAAACATGTAGACTTATTTCAGCTGGCCCATTTGTATAGTCTTTCAGGGCCTGTTAGATCTATCAGCCTTAGGGTGGTCTTCCCCCAAACTTTTTGCCTACTCCCCTGGTATTTTTGCTGTATTTGTTTTTGTTGGCCTTAGGACTCTATGCACTTTACTGGTGCTAACCGGTGCCAACGTGCTTGTGCTCACTCCCTAAACCATGGTAATATTGGCTTACACCTGATTGGTATATTTAACTTAATTATAAGTCCCTAGTAAAGTGGTATATTATATACCCAGGGTTGGTAAACTAAATGCTACTAGGAGGCCTGACCACTCATTGTGCCACCACTTAAGTAGCCTCTTAATTCATGTCTCAGGCCTGCCACTGCAGTCTGTATGCAGTTTTAAACTGGCAATTCAACTTGCCGAAATAATCCCCTAGCCAAGCCTAAATTTCCTTTTTTATTACATATAAGTCACTCTTAGGGTAGGCCCTAGACAGCACATAGGGCAGGGTTCTTTGTAAAGAAAAAGTTGGACATGTTTTTAAGTTTTACATGTCCTGGTAGTGAAAAACTCACAATTTCGTTTTTCACTACTGTCGGGCCTACCGCTCCCACCTAATAAGTGATAACTTTTGTTTGGGAGGCGGTAGAAATATCATGTTTTGCATCCAAGAAATTGTAATTTAAAATAATCTTTAATGGTAAAGCCAGATTTTAAGACATAAGTCTGAAAATGCCACTTTTAGAAAGTTGCAATTTTCTTACCCTAACCTTTTGGTGCCTGCAGCCTATTTCCTGAGTCACATGATTAGGTGTAGTTGGTATTTGGCCTTTGTGTGTTCCTCCCAGACAGCCACACAATAGAGGGAGTGGGTGTTGGCGGGATGGGCCTTCGAAGGCAGGATGGGGGCGCGGAGCTGTGCACAGCCCTACTTGTACTTCAAAGACACTGCTTCGCTCACATACAAGAGCTTCACACTAGCCAGTTTGTGACTACAGACAGACTGGGACCAGAGCAGGGAGGCAGGTAATTCTAGACACTTCTGTGGGATGGGACGGGGGAGGCTAGAAGTTTCTTCCACTTCAAAGCTGGCATCAGGTATAAAAATAGGGCCCTCAGACCCACTCTTCAATCCACTTCTGGAGCTGCGGAAGGACTCTACATGGTATCTTTGACAACCATTCCTTATTGGTGATTTTAGTAACCAAAAGATATTGCATTGGAATATATTTAAATATACCAGTAGTTCATATATCATTCATATCATGTTGTGATTAATTCAGTGAACAGACGAAATTGATCCCTCTCAAAAAGTTGTCCAACAGAAGGAAGGAGAGATTCGTGCCATTTGTCAGTAGGTTGAATGAAAGCGAAGGCCAGAAAATCTGGATTATTCCAGAGTGTTGTGTACTGTGTTATAGAATGGATAGCTATTCGGCTCTTTAGATTTCTCCATATATTTGCAAACCCAGACAGCGTCTTAACGTATGTCCCTTTAAAGTAAGATGGTTCCAGAAACACAATTGGTGACCTCAGCTTGGGATATATTGGCTGAAGAAGCCATGTATTGGAGAATATCATAACCTTGGAAAGACAGTCTGCAATTGGCGCCCAGTAACAGAATCTGAAAGTTGGAAGAGACCACCCACCCACCCCTTTTCTTCGGCAGTTGCAGAAAACGAATGGCACAGCAAGGGTGTTTATACTGCCAGATAAATATAATCCAAGAGCTCTCCACTTTTTGAAAACAAAAACAGCGGACAAGTAAAGTGGTATCGATCTAAAGAGTTGCAAGAATTTTTTAAGTAACACCATCTTAATTACGTTATAGTGTCCAAGAAATTCCATTGTTCGAGTTGAAGTTTCATATCTGATAGAGACTACTAGCCGCAGATTCCTTAACGTAGAATTATCCCCAGGCGTGAGACTGGACCCGGAAAACTTTCTTTGCCCCAGCATCTCTGCGCGCCGGGGGGCGGTACCACGCGACTCCGCCCTGACGTCGTCCGCGGGCGTGACGTCAGCAAGGTCACATAAGCCCCGCCCCGGCGCGCTGACATCAGTTTCCTTCTTTTCCGCGTGCAATGCGGATCCGGAATCGTGTCCCTGGCCTGTTTTCAGGCCTTCTTTTACGCTTTTGCGTTGTGGAACAATGTGCGAATGCCTTCGGGCTTCAAGACGTGTACTTCTTGTGCGAGTCAGATGTCGGCGACGGACCCTCACCCTATTTGCATGTGGTGTCTGGGCGAGCACCATGACTCTACGGACTGCGACGCTTGTCAGCATCTGAAGCCGAAGTCCGGACGGGAGCGCCGGAGGAAGCTCCTGTCGGCCCGCTTGTCCAGATCGGTGTCGTCACCGTGTCCGTCCCCTGCGGAAGGGCCCAGGAACCGCCGCTTCCGCCTCCGACATCGTCCTTCACCGAGGCCCCAGGGGCGTCGCTCGCCCGCCGGTATGTCTTATAGCTTGTCCCTGAGGCTTGGTCCCCGTACTGCGGAGGGCGCGGGTTCTCCTCGGGACATGCAGCCTCGTTCGTTGCCACCCTACCCGCCGTTTCCTGGTGTTGGGGCGACGAGGGCCCAAATGGGGGCCTATGCTGCGGCTCTGCAGGCTTCCTTGGCCCCTCCTCCTCCTCTTCCTGAGACGTCCGCGGATCCCTTGCCACGTGCTGGGCCTTCCGCGGAGTCGCCGGCGGCTCCGGCGCCGACGGGTTCGGCTCCAGGTTTTGAGGGTGTGGTGTCGTCGGGGTGCGGCCCTACGGAGTTCCCCTCTTCGGCCCACGGCGCCTCTGCCTCGCCGCAAACCCCCACGGGGGTCCCTGTGGTGTTGCAGGAGGTCGCCGGGACTCGCGGTTCGTCCCCGAGTCCCCCTCGGTCCTCTGGGCAGGCGGCGGCCTTGCCGGAGGCCGAGCCGACGCCGCTCAGGCGCCGACGGCTGTCGGCCCTGGCGGCGCCGCGGGTGCTGGCTAGGGGCCGGGGCTTTTCCCCGGGCCCCTCTCGGCCCTCCGTGCAGGCGGCTGCCTCGTCGGAGGTCGGGTTGGCGCCTTTTCGGCGCCGTTCTTTAGCCACCCCAGCTCCGACCCCGCCCCATTCTCCTGGGGCGCAAGTGCTGGTGGGGGTCGACTCGGCGTCCCCGGTGTCAGCACCGGCGCCGGTCGACGTCGCACCGGCGCCTGTGGCGGACTCCACGGCGCTGTGCCGGCGTCGGGTAGTCGACTCGTCTCCAGAGGTCCCCTCCTCTCCGGAGGTTTGTCACTTTTTTGTCTCCTCTTCCCCGGAGACGGGCCGCCGCGTCATTGCTTTTTTTCCGGCGTCTTCCAGGGAGGGCTCTTCGCCGTCCCCGCGATCTCGGCCTTCCCCGGAGGCGCCTCAGGCCCCCCACTCATCCGTGGGTCCTCCATTCAGGGGCTGGCCGTTTTTTCCTCCAGCTGGACTCGGGGATGGCCGGCTTAGTTTACAGCCATCGCCCACGGAGGAATTGCTCTCTTCCCCACAGCGCCCTACGGAGGCGGGTGCGGCTTTTGTCCGGGCCATTTCCACGGCCGCTGGCATTTTGCGCATGGGCGACCCCGGCACCCCATTCCCTACGGACCATTTGTTAGAGGTTCTCCATCAGGGCTCTGGTGGACGGGAGCTGCTTCTTCCATTCGAAGCTTCACTCTATACTTCTCTTCTGGGGGCCTGGGTGCGTCCTGCCACGGGTGATCCCGTGCCTCAGCCGCTCCTACATCGCCATCGCCCTGCTCTGCACGATCCAGTCTGCCTTTCTTTCCACCCTTCTACACAGGGCCCTCTTCTGCAGACTGCTTTTCCTTCCCTGCCCTTGGTGTTGTTTCCTCCGTCACAGGAGGCCCGGTGCTTGGATTCGTGGGGGCGTCACATCTTCGCTTCCTCTAGTGCTGCTTTGCGAGCGCTCAACACACTTTGTGTGTTGGCCAGGGCTACTTCCAGTCTGTGGGATTCCGTGGAGTCCCTTCTGTCTGGTGCCTCCCCCGAAGGTGTCCGCGCTGATCTGCGGACCTATGTGTTGGATGGCCGGGAGTTGGCCGAGTTTATTCTTCGTTCGGCCTTAGATGTTTCTGATGCTCTCGGCCGCGCCATGGCTACTTCAGTAGCTCTTCGTCGCCATGCTTGGTTGAGGGATAGCGTTTTTCCAGAGAATATTAGGGAGCGTCTGGTTGACCTGCCTTTTGATGGGGTTCTTTTGTTTAACACCCATGCGGACTCCGCCATTCAGCGGCTTCTTGCGGGGCTCCGACTTCCTCCCCCTCCGTAAACTTGGCTTGTCGGTCCTCTGGTGCCTTATGGGAGGCGTTATCCCACCTTTTTTCGGGGGTCTAGTGCTTCTGTTGGCCCGGTTGTGTGTTCTGTGTGGTTTGGCGTGCCTTCGGGGTCCTTAGGTTGGCCCCTCTGTACTGTTGGCTGCTGGTACAGCCTCCTTTTGGCTTCTGTGTCTTTTTTGGCTGATTGACAAACCGTCTGTGGTTTTACCTGCAGGTCCTTTATGTTCTTGTCCTCTGCTGCGGAATTGTTTCCTAAGATGTGTTCCCATGTTTTCCTTGGGACGTATCATGCCCTAAGTGGGGTACTTGTAGCTATTACATAGCTCTGCCCTACGCTGGGGAGGTGTGGATGCCCTTTTTTGGGTTCCTTGCCTTTCCTGGCATCCCTGTATACCGCTGGTGCGGTCTCTTTTGCCTTTGTCTTGGTGCAGCTTGCGCTGCTCCAACGTCTGTCATTCTCAGTGTTCGCTACATCGCTAGGCCAGCCTGGCATGCCGTCTACGGCATCGTGTTGTGGCGTTTCTGCCTTCCTGTCCGGCGTTTCGGCCTGGTCCTCTGTCTGGTGTTTCAGGGGGGGCTATGTTTCTTCTGGCTTTCCTGTGCTCTGGTTGCCGGCTGGTCCGTCTTCCGTGTCTTTCCTCTTTCTCTTCTGCCTGGTCCCACTTCTTTCGTGGGCCGGTGTGTCTCTGGCACGGCCCCCCTTTGGGGATTGTTCTGGATTTCCCTGGCCGCTGTCCTCGGCTTGCGCCTGGGTGCGCTGCTCCTTGGTGTTGCCGGCTGCGCATGCCTGCTCGTTATGGTCCACCGCCGTGGCCCTTGGTGTGTTCCCTTGTGCCCCTGCCTCTTGTTCTGCTGGGGCTTTGCGCACCTGTGCCTTTCTTCTTCGCCTGCGCCTTTTGGCTGTGGAGCCGCTCCTGCCTTGTCCGCTGCCTTGAGTCTGATGCCTGTTCAGCTGCCCCCTATCGCTGTGTCTGTGTTTTCCTACGGCAGGCTCTGCCTCCGGTTCTACCTCTTCTCCCTGGAGTTTGGGGTGGTTCTTTTCTTCCTTGGTGCTCCTCTGGCGCTGTCTGCCCCTACGGGAGTTTTCTGGCGGTTGTACCTTGGGTGGGCTTCGGTTTTCCTGGCCTTCCCTTCGCCTCGTTCTTGCTTACTTCTGCTTGGTGAGGGCTGGCCCTGTCAAGATCTAGGTTCCGGTTACACGCTGGCTGACTCTATTGCGTGAACCAGGGAATACGGGGTGTGCCAGAACTACAATTCCCGGCATGCAAAGCGGCGTCACGTTGCACGTACGATGTGACGTCAGAGGCAGGGTAAAGGGCGGCGGATGAACAGAGACGCTGCCGATTACTTTGATGGCTGCAGTGATTTCAGACTTCTCCAAAGTAGCGGTAAGAGTGCGACGGCACGGCCATCTGTACCGCGATATCCGAGTGAGAGGAAGAGGGCTCCTTTCCTTGTCACTCTTCCTGGAGCTCCTCCTCTGTTGGACGAGATTGGCATTAGCGGTCTCTTGCAGAGGAGGATTTACAGACCCTGGGGCATTATCGGCCCTCTAAATATATTCCCTGTTGGCGGAAACCAACCCGGTTTTCATGCAGGGAATATTCATTAGAGGCGTTTCTATTTGACCTCATTCTCAAATAACTATGATGTACACGCCTAGACACTTCTGATTATCCTTTGTTTGTTACTATTACTGGAACAGGCTTGTACCTAGTAGTTCATTTCCTTTAAGCCTAGGACGTGGTGAATCATCAACTTACCTGGGTTTTCTTCTTTTGGGCATTGTGCAAGACTGTTATTGTATTCTTAGCCCTCCAATTTCGATCTCACCATTGGCTGTTCTTTGTTCTTATATTTTCCCAGAAGAGAGAGTGTACATGAAAGGGGGTGCAGTTCTCAAGTATTGTGCAATATTGGCCCAAACTTCAGGTTGTTATTGGTAGGTGTTACATGGGTTTCCTTAGCCTGCCTTAACACAATATGCCACGAGACTGAATTTGTGTACACCAGTTTGTTCTCTTTTCTTTTTTGTTTCATTAGCTTCAGGTTGAGGAATTCGCAACCACCCTGCTCTCTTCTGGCATCGCTCACTCACATCTTTATTATTTCAGGTAGGGTGTGTGAGACTTAATCGAATTAAGGGATAGGGGTGTTGTTTATTTACTACAGCTTAGACGGAAAGGAGTATATTTTCTGATTTGCGTTCTTGTGTCCTCCTCAGATCTCCCTCCCAGCTGTTCCTACCCTTTCCTTCCCCCGCTTGATATTCCCAACAGTCTGTGACTATTAGTCTCCAGACTTGGGATTGTCGAGAGGTGGGCCCCCATAGAGCATCAACACCACTCCGAGGATTCTGGAAGGAGGAGCCTGACAGAGTAATCGGCCCAAGTATTCACTTTCCTCCCGGTGGTGTTGAGGATAGAAATGGCCACCTTAGAGGATGTGATGGCTGCTCTTGTGTTAGTCCAAACCGAGCTTGCTGCCTCACGTCAGGAAACAGCGGTGTTATAGAATAGACAGACTGCAGAGAAACCCATTTGATGCAGGAGGCCCCTCACACCCAACGTCAGTAGTTGTTGAGATGCCAACACAGATACCACTAGCCCCCCCTGAGAGGTTTCATGGGGATATAAAAAAGGTGCAGGTTTTCATGACCCAAGTGCTGCTGCAGTTCACCTGTAAACCAAAAATGTTCACTACCAATCAGGCCCAGGTTGCTTTCCTAATTTCCTACCTGGGTGGTGAGGCAGCACAATGGGCAGTTCCCATAGTACGGAGAGACGACCCCTTGCTCTATGACTGGGATGAATTCCGAATAGAGTTTGAGAAAACTTTTGATCGTCGGGCAGAAACCTTCTCCGCTGACAGAGATCTTCTAGAGCTTCGCCAAGGCACCTCAGATTTGGTCGGTTACCTCAACAATTTCCGAAGACTGGTAGCGGAAACTGACTGGCCGGAGGCCAAACAGTCAGTTATCTTTTATCAAGGCCTCACAGAAGAACTAAAGGATGTCCTCGCCCAAATAGACCCCCAACCTCGTACCTGTGCCGCGCTCATTGAACTCACCTTGCGTCTTGATCACAGACTGAGGGAGCGCAAAGGAGAAAACAAACGAAGGGAGAGACATGCGCCCTTAACTGATCATGTGTTTCCTACAGAGAAGACCCCACCGAAGGCAGAACCTATGGAGATCGGGACGGTTCGAGCATCCTTAACGCTTAGCGAGAGAGACCACCGGCGTAAACAAGGATTATGCTTGTACTGTGGGAAAAAGGACATTTCCTACGTGATTGTCCAGTAAAACCCAAATATGGCCGTTCTCGTTCCGGGCAACTGGCCACCATAACTGCAGAGCAGGGGCGGAAAACCACAACGCTTGAGGAAACAAGAAGGGAAACCCTCAAGCGGATGTCCTATCCCTTCGGTTAATCTCTTCGCCTTTTTGGAAGCGGATCATTTTTTAATTTCCTTACATCTGAGAGTAGAGCAGGAGCAAAAACAAATAAGGGCTATGGTGGACTCTGGGGCCACAGGATGTTTTATGGACAAAGATGAAGCAGAACGGCTAGGGGTATAGCTCATCAACAAACTAACCCCTGAACAGGTGTATGCTGTAGATGGCAAGGAGCTAGAATCGGGACCCATCAGGTACTGCACTAAGGAGTATGAAGTTTCCTTTGAAGGCTACCATCATGAATGGCTTTCTTTCAATATCATTCAAGCTCCCCAGTATGGGATAATTCTGGGCCTCCCATGGCTGCAAAAACATGAACCCACCATTGACTGGGCAAACAAGACTGTGCTACTGAACTCCCCCTACTGCCAGGTCAATTGTAGCCAAACTCACAACAGTCCTTCCCAAGCATTGGCAGCCAGACACCATATCGCAACAGCAGCGGAAAAAACCGTAGTGTTACCCGCATGTTATGAGGAATATAACGATGTATTCAGTGACACCCAGGCGGAGGTACTCCCTCCGCATAGAGAGTACGATTGTCGAATTGATCTGGTCCCCGGTGCAGTAATTCCGTGCGGACGTCTAAATGCTCTTACCATACCTGAGAATGAATACCTTCGCTGCTACTTGGATAAACATCTTGCGTTGGGATTCATCCGCCCTTCCAGATCTCTGGCAGCATCCCCACTCTTCTTTATTCCGAAAGCTAATGGGGATCTTCGATGTTGCATCGACTATCGCGCACTGAACGCCATAACCGTCAAAAACCAATACCCACTTCCATTGATCCCTGTTCTTTTAGAACAGGTGAGAGCCGCAGGCATATATACAAAGCTTGACCTACGCGGGGCATATCATCTAGTACGGATGCGCCACGGTGATGAGTGGAAGACCGCCTTCAAGACACGGTATGGTCTTTTTGAATACCTCGTTATGCCCTTTGGGCTATGCAACGCCCCGGCAGCGTTTCAGTATTTCCTTAATGAGGTCCTTCGAGAGTTTTTGGACATTTTTGTCGTCGTTTATATCGATGACATTCTGATATATTCAACAAACGAGGAAGAACATGTCATCCATGTGGGTCAAGTGCTGCAGGCTCTACGGAAACATCTGCTATTTTGCAAAATCACTAAATGTGAATTTCACGTGACCACCGTCGAATTCTTAGGGGTCATGCTTACTCCTTCGGGACAAGTCATGGCGGAAAGGAAGGTTCAGGCAATCTTGGAATGGCCACGTCCTCATACGGTCAAAGACATACAAAGCCTGTTAGGTTTTGCTAACTTCTACAGGAGGTTTATTCATCAATTTTCGGACCTGGTGGCACCTTTAACCCGGTTAACCCGGAAGAAGACTCCTTTTCTTTGGACCGAAGAAACACAGAATGCATTTGATCTCCTGAAAAAAGCCTTCACGTCGGCCCCAGTTCTTACGCATGCCAATCCCGGGTTACCCTTCATTGTGGAAGCCGATGCCTCTGAAATAGCGGTGGGAGCTGTGTTGTCCCAAAGACATGAAACGACCGGGTATATGCATCCCATCGCGTTTATGTCTAGAAAGTTAAATCCTGCGGAACAACACTACACGATAGCAGAAAAAGAACTCCTAGCTATAAAAGATGCATTTCTGGAATGGAGACATTGGTTGATGGGGGCTGTCCACCAGGTGACGGTCTATACAGACCATCGCAACCTTCAGTTTATGCAAGCCGCACGCCATCTCACCCCACGCCAGCTCCGGTGGATGTTATTTTTTGCTGAATATCGTTTTATTGTCACCTTCCGGCCTGGCGCAGACAATAAAAAAGCTGACGCTCTTACGAGGCAAGAAAACCCTACTCAACAGTCCCTCACATTTGAAAGATCCATCATAGAGCCCAGCAAGGTGCTGTGTGCTGTTCAAACGGATGACTTTATACACAAGACCAAAAAAGGGGTACAGTCACACACTTGGAGAACTTGGCTCAAGCATCATCCGGAATGGCGAATAAGACAAGGTCTCCTCATGAAAGGTCCGCAGGTGCTGGTTCCTACCCTAGAGCTACGCAAAATGGTGTTTGCCTGGTGTCATAGTCTCCCGTGTGCAGGACACATCGGAGGGAAGAAGACCCTGGAGAAAGTATTGAGACAATGCTGGTGGCCCACGGTTCGTCCAGACATCCTACGATGGGTTCGAGAATGCACCACTTGCGCTCAGATGAAAACCGACCATAGACAAGCTCAAGGACTTCTTCAGCCACTGCCCACACCCGAAATGCCGTGGGAAAGGTTCTCTGTGGACTTTATAGTTGGGTTGCCCAAGGATCAGGGTAACACAGCGATAGTGGCGGTTGTGGACTATCTAACTAAGATGGGACATTTTGTTGCTTGCAAACAAGCACCCTCAGCAAGTCAGTTAGCACACACCTTGTTAGTTAACATCGTCCGGCTACATGGCCTTCCCAAAGTCATAGTCTCTGATAGAGGGGCTCAATTCACAGCTCGTTTCTGGAAGACTTGGTGTTCTGAATTAAAAATCGCCTCTTCTCTTTCCACTAGCTTCCACCCTCAGACTGACGGCCAAACAGAGAGGCTTAACCAAACGCTTAAACAATTCCTCCGGTGTTATGTTGACAATAATACAGAGGCATGGGTGGAATGGTTATGGGTGGCAGAGATAGCATACAACAGCGCCAAACACTCATCCACACAACATACTCCTTTCATCAGCAATTATGGGTTTCACCCTCGGTTTCACCCTTTGATTCTTCCCAGTAACAACAACAAACTTCCCGAATTGTGTGAGAGGCTGTCGCTCATTCGCAAGACCTTGCTTGCAACACGTACCAACCTGCTCCAGGCAAAGAATGCATATAAAACCCAAGCTGACAAACATCGCAGACCAGGTCCGGTGTATAGAAAGGGAGATAAGGTTTAGCTGTCAACGAGACATATACGTTTTAAGAAATTCAGTGTGTTTAATCCCAAGTTTATTGGCCCGTATCGGGTGATTAAACACATCAATCCTGTAGCGGTAAAACTGCACCTGCCTGCTCATTTCCGCATTCACCCCGTTTTCCATGTGTCATTGTTGAAACCCTCTCACTGCCCGGTGAAGAAAAGGCCAGAGCCCATAGGGGTTTGTCAGGATCAGGAATATGAGGTCGGTAGGGTCCTGGACTCCAAGTGGGTGCGGGGGTACCTATGGTATTTGCTTGCCTGGAAAGGATATGGGCCGGAGGAGAACACCTGGGAACCTGCCAGGGCGGTGCATGCGCCCAGGCTGGTGGCCCGGTTCCATCGTTTACACCCGGATAAACCGTCGGTCAGCCAGCGCTCCCCGGGAGAGGGATGTTCTGTCAAGATCTAGGTTCCGGTTACACGCTGGCTGACTCTATTGCGTGAACCAGGGAATACGGGGTGTGCCAGAACTACAATTCCCGGCATGCAAAGCGGCGTCACGTTGCACGTACGATGTGACGTCAGAGGCAGGGTAAAGGGCGGCGGATGAACAGAGACGCTGCCGATTACTTTGATGGTTGCAGTGATTTCAGACTTCTCCAAAGTAGCGGTAAGAGTGCGACGGCACGGCCATCTGTACCGCGATATCCGAGTGAGAGGAAGAGGGCTCCTTTCCTTGTCACTCTTCCTGGAGCTCCTCCTCTGTTGGACGAGATTGGCATTAGCGGTCTCTTGCAGAGGAGGATTTACAGACCCTGGGGCATTATCGGCCCTCTAAATATATTCCCTGTTGGCGGAAACCAACCCGGTTTTCATGCAGGGAATATTCATTAGAGGCGTTTCTCTTTGACCTCATTCTCAAATAACTATGATGTACACGCCTAGACACTTCTGATTATCCTTTGTTTGTTACTATTACTGGAACAGGCTTGTACCTAGTAGTTCATTTCCTTTAAGCCTAGGACGTGGTGAATCATCAACTTATCTGGGTTTTCTTCTTTTGGGCATTGTGCAAGACTGTTATTGTATTCTTAGCCCTCCAATTTCGATCTCACCATTGGCTGTTCTTTGTTCTTATATTTTCCCAGAAGAGAGAGTGTACATGAAAGGGGGTGCAGTTCTCAAGTATTGTGCAATATTGGCCCAAACTTCAGGTTGTTATTGGTAGGTGTTACATGGGTTTCCTTAGCCTGCCTTAACACAATATGCCACGAGACTGAATTTGTGTACACCAGTTTGTTCTCTTTTCTTTTTTGTTTCATTAGCTTCAGGTTGAGGAATTCGCAACCACCCTGCTCTCTTCTGGCATCGCTCACTCACATCTTTATTATTTCAGGTAGGGTGTGTGAGACTTAATCGAATTAAGGGATAGGGGTGTTGTTTATTTACTACAGCTTAGACGGAAAGGAGTATATTTTCTGATTTGCGTTCTTGTGTCCTCCTCAGATCTCCCTCCCAGCTGTTCCTACCCTTTCCTTCCCCCGCTTGATATTCCCAACAGTCTGTGACTATTACTCTCCAGACTTGGGATTGTCGAGAGGTGGGCCCCCATAGAGCATCAACACCACTCCGAGGATTCTGGAAGGAGGAGCCTGACAGGGCCGCCCTTCTTGTCCCTGTGACACATCCCCTGCTGGGGCCCTGTGTTCTTCCAAGCTGGTGCGATCCTCTCGCAGACCCTCCTCCCCTCTGGGTATGGCTAGGGTATCTATTCTACGTTAAGGAGTCTGCGACTAGTAGTCTCTATCAGATGTACAAGTTACTTACCTTCGGTAACGATGTATCTCTTAGAGACGATTCTAGCCGCAGATTCCTTCACGACCCGCCCTTCCTCCCCGTTCTGCGAGGATCTTCTGTTTGGTCTTCTGCACTCGCCTCCCTCCGGGTGGCTTGTCTTCTGTGGAGGTATGCTTCGCCTCCTCCCGGACAGGATGCTTCGTTCTGCTTGATTGTTCCACCCCTTCCTTTCTGATCCGAGGTCGGTTGGTTCATGTGTGCTTCTGCCTCCCTCCACTTTGGTTTTTTCTCCAAGTGTAGGGGCCTCCTTGTCTCTTCTCCTTTTACTGGCTTGGGGTTTCTGATTCCTTTGCAGTTCTCTTCGTTGTTTTTTTTTTTGCTTGTACCTCGGCCCTTTCGCTCCTTTCAGGGGTTACGGCCCTCCTTGATGGTGTTGTCTGGGGGTGAATTGCTGTTATTCCTCTGTTTCGGGCTTGTTGCCCCTTCACTGTTGTGGATTGTGATTGCAGATTCTCTCTCTCTCTCTCTTCTGCTATAGCGTTTTTCACATGTGTTCTGCCTCCAGGGGGGATGTCGCCTTAGCTTGCAAGGTTGCTCCTCGGGCGGTGCTCTGCTCTTTCCCTGCTATGGCTTTCGCTGCTATGACTTTTTGGTACCTTAGTGCTTGGCACTTTTCCAATTGGTGCTGTTCCTCACCTTTCGTTTCTCTCTTCTCTTTTTCACTGATTTTTCGCACACTGTTCCCATACTCTCCACAGTTTTGTTTGTGATGGCTCCGCGTTGTGGCGCGGAAAAGTTCTCCGAAGAAAACTGATGTCAGCGCGCCGGGCGGGGCTCATGTGACCTCGCTGACGTCACGCCCGCGGACGACGTCAGGGCGGAGTCGCGTGGTACCGCCCCCCGGCGCGCAGAGATGCTGGGGCAAAGAAAGTTTTCCGGGTCCAGTCTCATGCCTGGGGATAATTCTACGTTAAGGAATCTGCGGCTAGAATCGTCTCTACCAGATACATCGTTACCGAAGGTAAGTAACTTGTACTTTAATTACGAGTGACTCATAATTTTAAATTATCTTTTGCATAGAAAGGGGGATCTGAATACCAAAATGTATCACAGACTCTACATATCTGGTGTCTTCTAGTGGCCCAGACGAATATAGTATTTGGGTCTTGGAAACATTAATTGTATAACCTGATAATGCCCCAGATCGGACCGCTTCCCCTTTCTAATGACGAGATAGTTAGTTGAGGTTTTGCGGTGAGGACTGTTATATCAACAGCACAGACCACTAGGCTAAATGAAGCAGAGTTAATTCTAAGGAAATACATATGTGGAGACATTTTAGGTGTCTCAGATAGGGTTCTAAATAAAGCGCAAATAGGACCTGAGTAAGGGGGCTGCCCTGTTGAGTCCCTCTCCTTATGTGATTGTTTTCCAAAATGTTACCCATATAGACCAGACGGGCAGATAAGCTCTTGTAAAGCTTCTGTATTTGGCTGAGCATACAATCATTTCTTCCCATAACCAACACGGTCTTGCATAAAAAATGCTAGGAGACCATGTCAAAGGCCTTTTCTGTGTCCAGCAGTATCATCCCTGCTGCAATACCAAGTGTATTTGCATGTTGCAAACTCTAAATCCAGTTTGCAATTTGCGGTGCTGTTCTGTTTCAGCATTGTAGTTTATAAATCTAATAGGTTGATAAAACGAGCAGACCTTGGGGTCCTTCCGTTTTTTAAGACAGTTAGTGTTATAAGTTTCTCGCCATGAGACTAGTATGTCTGTACCTTCCCTTCTGCCAAGGATTTGAGTAATTTGTAAAATTGTAATGCCAAATGTTCTCTAAATGTCTTTTAAAATTCTGCCTCAATTGAGTCCGGTCCTGTTGCTTTTCTTTTTTCAGAGTGATAGAAGGGTATTCCAGCTTTGAGATGAATGGTGATATTCCTGACTTTACCTCACTGAGAGGGGGTTCTCTTGATTTTTTTTTTTTGTTTAAATCTTTTTATTAACATTTTTGCACATTATTAGTAAAACATATAGTCAGAGCAGCGCTCATGCATCAAGTGGAAGAAGAAAGAAAAGTGATTGCCAGTAGCACGATGCACAATACCCAGTAGCAACAGGAAAAGCAGAGATGTAAATTATGGCGAGTACATCAAACCATGAGTCAATATCCCTAGGGAGGGCGGAGCAGTGCTGGTGAGTCACAACACCGGGTGGCATGTAAACGATTCAGGTATAGTGCAGTTCGAACCCAACTGGGGACATAGGGCACAACAAAATGAGGACAACATAAGTCAAGGAGGGGAAAGGGGGAGTCGCTTAAGGCCTGCTGCCGCATCTAGTGTAGCTGGGGGGGCCAAAGCTGCCAGGGTCTGGTGACAATGAAGCTCTGGAAGAGAAGGGCTAAGTCAGCTCGGGTGTCAGTACTACTCTACACTCCCGCCGGAGGGGGATGTACCTTGAGTAACGGCCCCAGGTAACGTATTCGGGTCCCCTGTGTTAGTGACCATGCCTTGGAGCTTGGAAACCATTGTGTCCCACTGAGGCGCTAGGGGGAATTTACGAACGCCAAGCAGGTCCTCGCTACGTAGCGCCACACCCTCCGCCTTAGCCCAGTTAAGCAGGGATCGGCGCCAGGCAAGCGGGTGAGGCGACAGAGGGGATTTCCATCGCTTGGTGATCAAGCGTTTGGCCGTTATTAGACCCAGGTCCAGAAATCGTATGGCAGCTCTATAGTTTTTGTTTCTGCTAAAGAGGTGCAACACATGGGCCTCCCAATTAGGGGGAATGGCTCGGGAGGTGCAAGTTGTTAGGGTGACTGTCACATTGTTCCAGTAGTCAGTCAAGACCGGACAACACCAAAGCATATGGAGAATGTCGGCATCTAACTGCCGACAGCGGGGACAAGCCGCATCTGTGCGGAGGAAGTACCTGTTGATTTGAGCTGGAGTAAGGTAAGCCTGATGTAGTATAAAGAATTGAATTTATTTGGTTACGGGGAACGTAGGTTGGGCTGCCCCGGACGACAGTCCACTCTCTATCTGTAAATGCCCTCCCCAGGGCCCCCTCCCAATGAAGTCGAAGCCGAGTGAGGTCCACCTCTGTGTGTTGCCGGAGAGAAGATGCGAACCAGCGCGTGAGGTGTCCTCCTGTCCCCATCACGTGAAGGTATTGCAAAGTGTGCTGCGTGGGAGGTTCCTGAGTGAATGTACCCCATTTAGACGCTAACGAGGCTATGATTGTTCTATGTAGAAGAAACTGCCCAGGGCGCACGTTCTCTTCCGCTATGAGTTCCTGGTATGGGAGGAGAGTGCCGTCTTGGAAAAGGTCTCCCACGTCCTGTATCCCCTCCGAGGCCCAGTGATGCAACTCAGTCATCGTCGTGTAGGTGTCCCCTCGTGGAGTCCCCAGCAGTGGGATAGCGGGTGCATACGGAATGGTGGTTCTAGTGAGAAAAAGACACCTATGGAAACACTTGTACGCTACATTGAGTAGAAGAGTATCGGGGGTCTGAACTTGGAGCAAGGATGGAAAATTTGTAAAAGGCTTCTCTGCGTCAGCGGAGGCTGCAAAGAAGCTGTGTCTGGCAAGTAACGGGAGGATATCCACCTGGCGATCCATTGCAGTTGGGAGGCCAGGTAGTAATGCTCGAAGTTGGCTACCGCTAGGCCACCCAGCTCGGTAGGCAGATAAAGTTTTCCCATGGACACTCTGTGGCGTGATGTCCCCCATATGAAGTCCTGCACAACATTTTCCCACTGTCTGAAGAAAGGGGGAGAGATGATAAGGGGTAGAGTGGCGAAGTAGTAGAGAAGGTGGGGAATAACCACCATTTTGACAAGGGCAATTCTCCCAGAGATTGCCAATGGGAGAGTCTTCCAGAAACCCATCTGCGACCGAATCGCCGTGGCAGCCCGGAGCACGTTCCCATCGAAAAGATCGACTCTGGTATGATAAACTCGGACCCCTAAATACCAAAAAGGGTCGACGCACCAGGTCACAGGTGTCCCCCCCCCCCAGTACGTAGCCCGGATCAGGAGCATCCGCCAAAAACGGAGAAAGTATAGATTTTGCTGGATTAACTCGCAGCCCAGAGGCACGCACAAAATGGCTAAGGGCCCGATCAAGTGAGGAGAGGATATTATGGAGGTCTCGAGCATATAACAGCAGGTCATCTGCGTATAGCGAAATGGTTTGAGTGCATCTCCCAGCTCAATCCCCATGTCAACATGAGTGCGGATATGGACCGCCAGCGGCTCCACTGCCAACGCGAACAAAAGCGGGGACAACGGGCATCCCTGTCGGGTTCCGCGTCACACTCGAATTAGGTCTGAGACATAGGGCCCTGTCCGAACCCGGACCGATGGATTACGATACAGCAGTTGCACTAAACTAAGGAAATAGGGACCGACCCCAAATCGGGCCAGAACGGCAAAGAGGAAATTCCAAGCCAGCGTATCGAAGGCCTTCTCAAGGTCCAACACCATGCAGCCTGAGCGTGGCCAACCGATCGGGGCATATTCTGCCACCCGAAAGTAGCGTCGTATGTTCAAGGCAGTATTACGCTGTGGAACGAAGCCATTCTGGTCAGAATGCACTAGATCAGGGACTAGCGGGGCCAGCCGATTGGCTAGGACTTTTGCCAGGATCTTATAATCCGTGTTCAATATTGCAATCGGCCGATAAGAGCCGGGGGACGTGGGGTCCTTACCAGGTTTCAACAAGGATACTACATTAGCGGTACGCATGGTTGGGGTAGAGTCCCATCCGAGAGTGCCTCCGTGTATAGTGAATGGAGATGTGGCACTAAATATTCCGCGTAAGTTTTGAAAAACTCGGCCTGGAGGCCATCCGGTCCCGGCGTTTTACCGGAGGACAAGGATCTCAATGCGTCTCGTATTTCGTCTTCCGTTAGGGGGGAGTCCAACTCCAGGAACTGATCCACTGTAAGAGTGGGCAACTCCACAGTGTCCAAAAAGGACCCCACGTCCAGGGCGTTGTCTGTCAGACGGGTCTCATATAGTCGAGTGTAGTGGTCAGTCATCAGCGTGTGAATGTCTCTCTGAGTGCTTCGCTCCCGGCCTAGATCGTCAAGTAGCAACTGTATGGGGCGCTGGGGGTGCTCCTGCCTGATCAAATAAGCCAGCAATCTCCCGGCTTTGTCCGCCGCAGAGTGAGAACGGGCCGAATGCGCCAAATAATTATGGCACCTCAATCGGTCCAGAAGTGCCTCCCGTTTGATATGGGCAGCGACCAGGCGCTGCTGCTGATCTGGGCTGTTGACGACCTGCGTCTCGAGCGGGAGCAGCTGTTTCTCAATGCGGGATAGTGAGGTGTCTAGCTGTCTGCGGATACTCCAAGTCTGTCCCAGACAATGTCCCCTAATTACTACTTTAAATGCCTCCCATTCGGTGAGAACCGAGTCCGTGAAATCTGTATTGAGTACGAAATAACTAGCTATTGCTGATTCTAGTGAGCTACGGAAGAGGGGGTCTTCTAGAGCCGCGGCCTGAATGCGCCAGGCTGGAATCGGAGGAGGATGCGCCTCCCAGGCTAGGTGCATCACCATGGGGTTATGATCTGAATGTGTCCGAGCGAGGTAGTCAGTCGTCTGTATCAGAGGAAGGAGGGCCGAGGATACGAGTATGCGATCTAGGCGCACATGCAAATTATGGACCGGGGAATAAAAGGAGTATACTCTGGAGTGTGGATGGCGTTCCCGCCAGATGTCTGAAGGAGCCCAATTGTCCATCCAGGATTTTAAAAGCTGTGCGTTGGAGGAGGCCGTAGTACGAGTGAGAGGGGGGAAGGAGCGGTCAAGGGAGACATCGAGTACCGCGTTAAAGTCGCCCCCTAGGAGCCACGGGATCTCCCTCCACCGGAGCAGTATCTCCGAAAGATCACTGAGAAAGGTGCCCTGTGTGACATTTGGGGCATATAAGGAACCCAACAAGATCGGTTGGCCGTTCAGCCTGCCACTCACTAAGACGTAGCGCCCCATTGGGTCTGACAGGACCTCCTTCTCCTCCCACGGAACCCCCGCCTTAACCCATATCACCACCCCTCTAGCCATGGACGAATAGTTGGTACTGTATACCTGGCCCCGCCAGCGACGGCGCAAGTGGGTAGCCTCAACGGTCGTCAGGTGTGTCTCCTGCAAAAGCGCTACACTCGTCTCGCGGCGTTGCAAATAGGCATAGATGGCATACCGCTTGGAGGGTGTATGAATGCCCCTGACATTCCAGGTTATTATATTAAGATTGGTCATCTGGACAACTGAGATCAGTATACCCCGCTCGTATACTATGGCACCCCCTGTGTGATGAACCCTCTCTGAGGGGAAGGGCGTAGAGGCAGCAGGTCTGTAGGTATGGCGACTCGTGCAGGGGGAAGAAAATAATAATGTATAGCTTTAAAAAACCTTGAAACAGGAAAAGAGCGGGACCCCAACATGAGGAACTGCCCAAACAAACATGCCACGTCATGGCTACTGAACTAATGTTGTTGTACGACTTCGGGGGACAGACCAGTGAAAGAGAAGAGCAGATGTAAAGACTGTCCCCTTCAGTAACCCCAAGAGTGCAGGAGATAGAGCATCAAAGAATTACTAAGAATGGCATGGCCTGGAGTGACACCGTGTTCTAATATAGACTAAGGTCAAATAATGCCATCTGCAGTTTGCGGGGTGACGCCCCGGAGCGGGGGGAAATCTGCATCCAAGGACCATTCAGGTGTGGATTCGGAGGCTCCGGACTTTGGCAGAGAGGCAGTGGAGCCAACTGGGGATGGAGATCTGGTAGATTGGAGGGCCGCCATCGTCTGCAGGGCCCCCTGGCGCTCCAGTCTGATTTGGTCGGGATTTGGGGCGGCTACCTTAGGCCACATGTCCTTGTTCTTTTTCCCCCCGCATCTGCCTCGGCGAGGGCATTCGCGTAGCCGGGACTCATCTGATGATTTGGGTGCCGCCGCCAGCCCCTGTTCCTCTAGCCAGTCCCAAGCCTCTGCGGGGGAGTCAAAATATTTTGTGTTGCCATCTTTGATAACTCGCAGGCGGGCCGGGAAGAACAAGGAGTATCGGAGGTTCAGATCACGGAGTTGTTTCTTTACTACGTTGAAGGTGGCTTGTCTCCTTTGTACTTGAGCCGTGTAATCTGGAAAGAGGGAGACGGTGACATTTTGTACCTTAGGGCCTGGGTGTTTGCCAAGTTCACGGAGAGTCGCATCCCTGTCCCTGAAATTCATGACTCGAAACAGGAAGGGACGAGGACGAGCCCCAGGAGGTGGCCTGCGGGCGTGTATTCTATGAGCCCGCTCCACTACGAATTGCGGGGAGAGCGATCCGGGGGGCATTAGCTCCTTCATCCATGTTTCTGTAAAGATCTCTGGGTCTCGTCCCTCCGCCCCCTCAGGGAGACCGACCACGCGGACATTATTGCGGCGTGAGCGGCCTTCCGCGTCATCCACCTTCTCCTCCAGGGTGCAAACCCGGTCTAGCAGATCTTGGAGTGCGGAGGAGCAATTTCGAGATCGGGGTTGAAGATCTGCAAGTGCAGTCTCCACATCGCGAGTCCTGTCTGAAAGTTTGTGTTGGTCAGCTCGGAGGAGCGTAAAGTCAGAGGTGATGGTGTCCATCCGGCCCTCCAGGGAGGTGCGGGTCAGGTCCAAGGTATTACCGATTCACTCAACCGCCGCCAGTACAGAGTCAAGTTTGGTAGCAATATCAGGTTGACTCACCCCAGTTAGGGATCCAGGAGCCATGGGCGGTGCCCCAGCCTGGCCCTCGGGGGGTACATCGCGGTTGGTATTGTTACGTAAGCGGCCCATAACGATTTGCTGAGCGCTCCGCATAGGGAGCGGGACCAGGACATCAGACCTCCGCGACCTCTCAACTTAGTGGTCGCGGCGGTACTCAGGACCGTATCCTCCGCGAGGTGGTACCGCTGCAGTCAGTGATGTGTCCCGCCGTGGCCCCAGCAACCGCAGGGCCGCTCTGGACGTCAGTTTTCCTCCCCCGGGGACCACTGAAGATATTACAGATGAGGAGGGAGGGGGGCACCTCGCCCGTAGAGATGTGGTACCACGACTTAGGGTTCAGGCGTAAAGGGGGCTCTCGAGGGTCGCCCGCAGCAACCCTCACTGTGAAACCCTCGTGGTAGCTTCACGCAGCGCGCTCTCGTCCGCTGGGCAATGCCCCAGCCGATGGCCCGTAAGGGAATTCAGATGTGGAGCCCTAGGCCCGATCGACCCCCGTGGCTCCCAGCAACAAGGCAAACCCCGCAGCCAGTCCCGCGCGGCCCCCCGCCGCAGCGGTCGCACCGCCAGAAGTGAGAACAGTTGGCTGTGGATGGCATGTGCCCGGGTCCCGCCTCCTCTCAGAACACCGCTAGTAGTGCGTCTCACCTTCTGGGAGTGCCGCAGTCTATGCTTGACGCTACCCCAAGGATCCAGATCTCGAAAGGGGCCACAGCTGGCAGGACAGCAAGCAGTCCGCTCCCCAGGGGGGGAAGAGGGTATATATGGCCTCAATGATGTTTCGGTACTGGCTCGGAAGGAGCTAGGTTGCTTCACAACCTCCGGGTCCGCATCAGGCGAGGGGCCCTAGGCCCGACCGACCCCGTGGCCCCCCTCTGCACTGCCGATGTCGTGGCCCCTGCGTGCATGCTGGTCCCCAGTCAGCTAGGGAAATCCATGAGGGGGCCCTAGGCCCGACTGACCCCCGGGGCCCTCCCACAGGAGAGACGACACGGCCCACAGGCCCACCCGGGTCTCCGCCTCACCTACTGTGCCCCGGTGGGAGCCCTAGGCCCGATCGACCCCCGTGGCCACCCACCGCAGGAGCAGAGCTCACAGCCTCCGCCCGGGAGCTCACCCCCAGTAGCCGCCCAGTCACTGCCACTCTATGCCCAGGCGGGAGCCCTAGGCCCGACCGACCCCCGTAGCCCCCCGCGGCGGAGCAGGCGCCACAATCGCACCATGTGGGCCTACCTCGTCAGCCAAGGCCGCCCAGTCACTGCCATGGTACGTCCAGGCAGGGGCCCTAGGCCCGATCGACCCCCGTGGCCCCCCACTGCTGAGCTGGCGCCGCAATCGTAACTCGTGGGCCTACCTTGGTAGTTAAGGCCTCACCGGGCGCCTCCAGGCGAATGGCGACGACCTCCGCAGCAGCGGCCCGGGTCTTCGCTTCAGGCGCCCCTCGCGACCAGCTCACGGGCAGCCCACGTCGTTCTGCAAGCCATTCAGGAAGGCATGGAGCGCTCTCCGTGGCTTCGTCGAATCAGGAGTCAACAGTGCTAGGCGGCTCCAGAGCTATCACAGGGGCCGCCGCGCGGATGCAGGCAGCAGGGTCGGCCCACGGCCAGGTCCAGGCTCCCCCAGCTCAACAGGCCACATCGCTCAGGGCCGCCGTAAATCGTCGTCAGGGTCCGAACGACCCTTCCCAGGTAGCGCAGCCCCGGGCAGGCATGGCAGACGGGCACTGAGGCAGAAAAAACTGCAGTTGAAGAAGGATTCCCAGGATAATTAGGGGATTAGGCGCGGAGCGTTAGCAAGACGCGTCCGCCATCTTCGGCACCTGGCCACGCCCCCGTGAGGGGGTTCTCTTGATAGCACACGTGAAATCAGCAATACAACTTGATCCAAATATGCAAGCACTCCGAGATAGATTTTTATTGTTTTAGTTATTTAAAACCATTACAGTACATCGTAAAACGCCTAAACAATTAAAACAATATAAAATCAAGTGATGTCCCAATTAATCAGATCGTACATGTGTCCGTCAGGTCAAAATGTCCCAAAGAGACTTATGCTTTACAGTTATTCCAGCCAGCTGGATTTACTTAATTTGGTAGGAATTTCTACCAGAGAAGTGTAAACTTTTAACATCACTCACAAACATTTTAACTTGGGGACCAGTTGGCAGCTACCTCTTTTAACAGTCCATAATGCATGAATTCAATAGCTTAAAGGCTTTCCAAAAGAACTTCATGCACCTGGCTGAAAGTTGCACATCTGAGCTACTCAAGCATGCGATAACTGCTTTATTACACTGAGCGATACCCAGCCGCTGAAATATCGGCTTTAACCAGTAACACCTTAACATTTTTAGTCCGGGACAGAGACAAATAATGTGCATCATTGATTGCTGCCTAAAGTTACACAATCGACAATGCTGATCAATAAAACCTTTAAGCGCCCAAATTTATATGCTTTTAGGGGGATTAGTCCACATCACATCCTCATGAGATCTTTTTTGAACACCAGTTTCATAGGGCTAAATAGGTATAACCCTTTTCCCTGGTCTTGATAGAACGTACCACAGAGATCCGAGTGGGCCTTTCGAGCTAGCTCCTGCAGGTCTTCTTCCCTTCATTTCACTTTTGTGTTTTTGGCTAGTATTTTGGCCGTCCGCTTCGGGGGGGAGATTGTGTTTGAATATGCTTTTGGCTCCCAAAAGTTCAGTTGCTGTTCTTATGTAAGGTCCCCATTGAAGTTTCTTTTCCTGAATGCCAACCCATATTAGTTCCTTTAGGGATCCTTTAGGAGCCGCCTTAAGCTTGGCGCAGTATCCAAAGAAGCGAGCTTTCAGCATGATTGATTGTTTGCTTAGTCCGAATTCCAATCATATTTGAGACGACGGGCTGGTAACGGGGAGAGAAAACAGATTTCTGTAGCATCTACTTTGAAATGTATCCAGCCATGAGTCAATTTGGTCTTTAAATATTAGGGAACCATAGGTTAGGGTTGGGATGAACTTGGTCTCAATCACTTTACAATTGCCTGTGAGATCTGGACTCTGCATCTTTTTTGCCAGTTTTTTTTAAAGCTCATAGTCATGGACAAGGAGTTATCCTTTAGAGTGGAAAGCTGTGTTAAGTGTATGCCACGCTTGTTGAAGTGGATGCCCAAGCACTTTAGGCTCGATACTTGCTCAAGGACTGCAGTATTCATGGCAAATTAGAATTTCATATTGTTGTTATTACTTCTGCTACCACATACCATGATTTTTGTTTTTGATTGGTTGACAGCTAATTTATTGCCCTTACAGTACAGCGCAAGGGCCTCCAAAAACCGCTGCAGCCCCACTGCAGTGTGATCAAATAAGTGTGTATTCTGCATACTGGAGGCAATGGATATGTGTATCAGCAAACTTGAATGGAAAGCCACGGACTGAGGCTAGAGCGTCATTTCTATCTGCTACATACAGATTAAACAGAAGCGGAGCTAGGATGCATCCATGTTTTACACTGGTATTGTTTCAGATCTTATGGGTTGTGACTCTGTTTGCTGCAATTTTCAGTCGCACCCAGGTTCCAGTGTAAATACTCCTAATGGCTCTGAGTAGATTTTCCAGAATGCCCCAGTTAGACAGCTTCTGCCCGAGTCTCAGTCTGTCCATTTTGTCGAATGCTGTTGTAAAGATGATTGATGCTACATACAGCGGTGGTACATCTTTGATGTTAGCAGTCTTAATTAGATACGAAAGAATGAGTAAGTTGTCCTCCGTACCATGTCCGCGTCTAAAACCCGATAGTCTTGTGATTTAAGGACTTTGAGTTGGCCTATTCCTCTAGCTCGTTGTTCAGGGTTTTCGTGAAGGATTAGCCCTTGAGTCAAGGAGGGCAATTAGCCTAAAATTGGCTGGTTGATAATTTGCGCCCTTTTTAGGTCTCGCCTGGCGACGCAGCGCGAAAGCGCTGTCGCTAGCGAGATCTATTGTTACTGACTTGCTTTGGAAGGGAGACAGGAGATGTGCACGCGCAGGACGGACTGGAAATGTGAACGTGCACCACGGCGTTAGATTAACTTGCAGGACAGGGGATGTGCACGTGTATAGCTGGCGCTGCGTTTATGCGCCTCCTGCTTCCTTATACAACAACTCCCACGACAGTAAATTGGCGCGTGTACAACTGGCTTTTTCACTAAATAAACACCGGAGATATGCACGCGCCAGCTTTCACCGAGCGGTGTGTTTATATATCTCCTGCTTCTGTTTTTTATAGCTGATCAACGGAGATGATTTAATATTTGCATACCACAGCCTATGGCACGTAATAACACAGTTTATTTTTTATACCACATGCTGCGCTCATACCCGTTGTCGGAAAAGCTTGCATGTCAATCACAAGCAAAAAAAAAGCGCCTTCAATACATCTATGCCTCACCCCACTTACCGGCTCTTGTGGGGACTCTGCGCTGCTCCTCGGCTGGTCTCGCGTCTTCAGCCGGTCACTGCAGCAACATGCGGGGCTCCGTCTTGCTCACAGGAGCCCCGCCTGAAATCCTGCTTTGGCCACACCATGCGGCATTCACGAAGGCGGGGTGGGCTCCCGCCGGACTTCCTCTACTGCTTGCCAGTGCGGGGTGGGCTCCTGCCTCCCGCCTCGCTTCCCCTACACGCGGGCTGCAATACGCAGGGCTCCCTCAGCTCACGGGAGCCCCGGACACTTCCGGCGCGCGCGCGCTCCATGCCCGGCCCATGTCCCGGGCAAGGACGGCGTGTCTTCTCTGGCGTTCTCAGCTTGCGCTGGGACACCAGATGTGCACGCTCATGGCAACGCGCTCCCACCACGCTCTGACTTTCGCGCGCGCGCTCCATCTCAGCTTTTACTTTCGCTGCGTCTTCACACAAGGCACTAAAAGTTAAAGTAAAATGTGATCAGTTAATCTTTGCTAAAGGTCTCGCTTTAACTTCGCGGGACTACGGAGAACACCCACTATTAGCCATGGGGAGAAATGTAAGTACCTTCAGCAAACAATTGTTTTACTTGATGCCAAAAGGATATCCTGGCACTACACTTGTGCACCCCTGAACTGTGTAATAATAACAGCTGTTGTTTTCTGTGCTTTGAAAGGTCAAAATATCCAGCAAATCAATATCTAAAAAATTAATACTGTTTTACCTGTGATACGGAAATGAGCCGTCTTATGGCTGTGCAGTGGCTTCTGGGTATGCTAAAGAAAATAAGCATTTGCAATGCAATAGGTGTCGCATTTGCGGAGTTTGAGCTATTGGCTTTGCAAATGACAATGCATTTTATTTCTGTGTTTCGAGGGCGCACTTTGTACTTATAGTCCTTGCTTACGAGATGCAAGGTGGCAATAACTGCGCATCTTTTACTGCTAGCCTTGCGTCTCGTAAGCAAGGACTAGAAGTACAAAGTGCGTGTTTACGCACCGCTGGCAGCTTTTCAAAACACATAAATAAAAGGCATTGTCATTTACAATGCCAATAGCTCAAACTCTCGCAAATGCGAGACCTATTGCATTGCAAATGCTTGTTATGAATTGGCATCAATATAGCGCCTCTGCAGCTGTCTGTGACATTGTTCATCAGGATGCATTTCTTAAATAGAGGGCTTAGCAAGGGGCCCATTCTGCTGAAGCTGATTTGAATATTCTGGTTGGCAAACCATTTGGTCCTGGGGCTCCTGCTGATCGGAATGAGGCCAATATTCGTGCTAACTTGTCTTTGTCTTTGCCAGCCAGTGCTCCGCTCCATTGCTCTAGATTTATGTCCTAGTGACCAAATTTGTTATCCAGCAGTGGAACATCACCAGAGCCATCTTCAACGGAATTGTATAAGTTTGAGATGTACTCTGTCCACTTGCGGGCGGAAATTGAGGGAGAGACCTTCACATTGTTTTTACTCGTCCTTTTCTGTATTACTGTCCAGAATTTTGCAGAGTTTTTAGGTTTGGAGGCCTCATGCAGTTCATACCACAGTGCTTCCTCGTCATACCTAGCCACTTGTCATGCTTTTGCTCTATAGGCCTTCCTCGCATTCCAGAACTCAATGATTTTTGTAGGAGTACTTCTGTACTCCTCTGCAGTTCCCAAAAGCTTGTTTAGTTTGTGTTTGAGGTCTCTCAGTGCCGGCCTGCAGCACTCTATTTATCAGAAAACTGGTTCAGCTGCTTCTCCAGAAACTGTGCCCTGTTTGGAGGTGAAGGTGACTGCTCCCCTGGCCCTAGTTCCATGATTTCCATCAGTTATTCTTTTTTTACAGCTGTTGGCGTTGTTGTCCATTTTATTCTTTGCAGGCTACAGGAACCTGCCTCATTGCCAATTAGTTGGAATTGTGGGAGTCTGGTAGTAACCCTAGAGAAAGTACAAACTAATCTTGCGTGGTCGGTGTTCAAACTCCTATATAGTATGCATTACCTGATGAGAAAAATGTTTCTCTTAAAAGTGATATGTTTTCCTCTTTTTTTGTTTGATTTTTTTTCTCCCTTATTTGGGAAAGGAGATTTACAGACTCGGAATATTCATTTCCTGTATTTTTTCAGAACTCCGCTTTTCACAGATTCCTTCCAGTAGCGATGTATTGTGCTACCAAAACCCACATGAGAGCCGGTTTGTTTCGTACAGTTAAGAACCGTTATTTTGCCATTTTAACTTTTCTTTCTATATTAAAAATTTTTCAATACAAACTAAACTGGATTTATTAATGTCATTTGGTAAATAAATGTCCAATTGTTGCTCCTATTTTTTTGTTTTTTTGTTGCAGAAACAACAAGGCCATTGGTCACAGGGGCTAAAGACCTCCATGATGGACCCAGACATGCAGGTAAGAACAGCCGATTTTTGTATCACGTTTGTGCACATGAACTATAAACAGCTTTTGTGCATTTCTTTGTAAAGTTACATTTTATACTTGCGCTGATTTATTGAGAGATTGTTAGCTCATGTATTAAGAATCACCTGCTGCTTTTTGATTCCTGTTTGCATATAATTTATTTCCAAGTAAATTGATTAGATAGGAGTTTAAGTTCCATGGCCATTCAGTGCATTTGATGATGTTAGGCCTTGCACCTGGAACCGCCGTCCAGACTCTGTTTTATCATCTAATGGTAGAAATGGTTAGGACACAGTGAGAGGCAGAGTATCCATTTCGCCTTGGATGGAAATATTTTTATCTTCAACTTTCCAAGGCACCACCCAATGAAATGTCTGCTTGCAGATCTCAGGAGCAGGGTCGGACTGGGACAGAAAATAGGCCCGGCACCAAAATAAAAGCGGTCCCCATTAGCGAATTAGACAGCTAAAAAAGTACACATGTTTGCAAATTGGGGCAGTTTTGAACTTGTAATGACACGCTGTATAAGTATTTTACAAAGTATGGAAGTCTGCATGAATTTGAGCTTGCTGCCGGCAATATTTATTGTAAGATCAAGAAAAGCAACAGTACAAATAGGCAAATAGGCCCACCAGAGCATAAAATAGGCTCACAAATAGTCGAAGAACCAGCCCACAAGCTGACCTGCTAGACCAGCCCTTTGGTCGCTGCCTGATTACCCTATAGGCAGGGCTTTAAGTGGGCCGGGTGCTGCGGGTGCTCATCACGGCAGCTCTAGAAAGCAGGTGCTGAGATGGGTCCCTATCGGGCTCTCCACTTTTGCAGGGTGAAAAAAAAAAAACTTGAGACTGCAGCAGTCCCACCATTCACTGCTATTGATGTAACTTCAAAGAGACTCGTTATGCTTCTTTCAGAGTCTGATCATTTCAGAACTTTTTTTTTGTTGCAGTTTTATATAGCGTGAACTGGACCCGAAGGTATTGGTGCTCTACATGAGCACCAGTTACATTACACAAGGACATATTCATTTTTTGAATCACAGTATTTTGAGCCCAAACCGAGGTTCGATCCTGCTTCCCCAGCTCCAAAGTCGGCAGCTCTAGCTTTACAACAGAACCTCGCCCACAAGAACTGAAGCATTTTCAATATTATATAAAACGAAACCATAGTTGTTGCTTATTTATCTTATGCAACTTAAAACCATTGGCAAAGTCAATAGTCCTGGTTTGTTGTAGGCATAATGTTACTTGTTGTATTGTATATCTGGGTGCAACTACAGAAGTAGCAAAATACCAGTCGGGCGGCACACTATGCTAAGCACAGATTTTTTGTTTATGTGCTTTTAAGCCACGCACTTAATTACATCAGCCACGCCCCTTTGAGAGACCCCTCAGTTTTTTCATCTCACTAAAAGCCCTACCTAGAGGCCAGTCCGACCCTGCTCAGGAGGCCTTGGTGGTCTGTCAAGCAGCACATAACCTGATCAGCTATCATCACAAGTGCGTCAAGCAGAATTCAAGAATTCATAGTTGTCTCTAAGAGTCCATGAGACTGCCTCACGAGACTGCTCCATAAGAGAGTTCTTTGCCTAATATTGTGTTGTGGTGTTTGTTTTATGCGGCCCTATAAGTGTGACAAGAGTTGAAAGTTTGCACTTCTTCAGTGTTTTAATAAATAACGTGACTGGCGTAAATGAAGTAATTAAGAATGTAATTGCCTCATAAATGAAAGAGAATTTCAAGGGCAGGTGATGATTTTAATGCATTTCACGAAAAGTGACATTTTTTTTGGGTGGTGTTGATTAATAGGTTTTCAAAGATGACAGAGTCGTGGTTATAAAAGACAAATATCCCAAAGCTCGTTACCATTGGTTGGTTTTACCATGGGAAGCAATCTCTAGTCTGAAAGCTCTGAAAAGCCAACATCTGGAGCTTTTGGAACACATGCATGCTGTTGGAGAGAAGATGGTGCAAGACTATGCAAGCTCTGGAAGCGCAACCTTTAGACTGGGCTACCACGCTATTCCTAGCATGAGGTAAGGAAACCATATTTCAACATCTACATCCATTGTTGAGAGGTCGTACATAGCACCAAAGGTTAGATGAATCAAGCCACCTAGCTAAACAATTATAAACATAAATTTGACTTGTCCTGACTCAACAGTTTCAGCCTCCGTTCATCATCTCCTTGTGTTTGCTTTGTTCGCCCTAAGTTGGCAGGGTATGCCCAGACGTGAGTCCCTTGCTCACTTTGTCACTGGATTCAAGCTAGCCTGGCTGATATGGGGTGTTACCCTGAAACCGGTCCCAGGATGCTTGTTTTCAGTCCAGGGAAGTCCCATGAGGAATAGGGTCAAGACTGATTTGCATATGGCTGGGTCTGAACTGGGGTGGTGAAGTGAACAAAAGAACGATGATGGATTCAACCCAGATCTGTGATGAGGGGTGAGTGTCTGAAAAGTTTCAGTGCTCCATCCATCATCATCTTCTGTTTGCTGTGACGCAATCTTCCACACTGGGTCGTTCCTAAATTCAGTCTGTCAGTATTCCTAACTGCCAAGGGGACCATCTCACTTTAAAAGGAACTTTCATACCTCAGAAGAGCCTTGTCCTTGCAAGACCTCTGAACAGTGCTGCGTAGAAGACTTTTATATTGTACTGCACCAAATAATGTAGTTTGATTCCATTATTGGGAGGATGAGCTGCAGCAGTAATTTGTTTCCCCTTTTTGAATTCTACTGGTCAATTTTCACTTTTTGGAAAGTCATTTTTTTTCTTTTCTTAGTTTTTCACTTGAAAAGTTTGCATGTATGTGTTTTCTTAAAAAAACGGTGTCTGTTATTGGTTATGTGCCAGTAGGAAAGGTCAGGTAATCTTGTCTGTTTGTATGCCTTTACACTGCTCCAGAAATTTCTGCAGAAATTCTGAGATTATAGCTCTGTGGGTTTTGAGAGAGAAGGAAAAAAAACGACCGACTATTCTTCAAATGCATCTCTCAGTGTGTTGTCACTTCTATTCGGCACATCGCCATGTACCCAAACATGGTTCCTTGTGAATCAGTGATGCATGGTTTCTTTTGACAGATGCAGTCTGGTCCTGTACGATTGAACAGTTTGATGTGCAGTGTTTAGAGAAGTGTGTTCTGCAATAATGTGTGGAATAATAAGGCATTCAGTGGTGTTGTAGTGGTTGGAAATGTGTTTTTTTGCATGGTGTTGTACGGCCTGGTGTTTTGTTGTGTGGAGTAGTGTGATGTGGTTTTTTGTGTTCCCCTGGTTATTACCCCCATCCATCATTCACCTTCCCACCTTCTCAAATCACTCTTCTTTGTGGAGACTGGTTTCAGGTTAGGACCATGTTTGTGTCTCACAGCAAGTGGTTCATTTTTAGGTCTCGCCTCAGCAGCGCTTTCCCTGTTGCTTCGAGACATGCTGTATTCAGGTATGGACTTGAAGCTCCGCCCATTTTCTGCCCATCTTTTCAATTGGCTCCTGTTACTGTCCTTTGTAAATAGTGGCTTTTGATTTGTGAATAGGCTTAGTAGTCCCTCCATAGTACCTCCTTTTCTCCTTTTGTAACCTCCCATGAGGACTGCCCCTCTTACGTGTGTTGTTACTCAGTATGTTTTAGTTACAGTCTGTGAGCACTATTTTCTTAACTGACTTTATTGCACGCACGACATTCTTTCCTGCAACTTGCAACCACTTGTTTTTTTAAGCAGTGCACCCACGCTTTATCTTATCTTATGTTTTTTGCTTCAAGAATGGCGGCCGTGACATTAGCGCTGCTCACACTATAATATTTTTTTTTTTAAAGCAGCGCGACATGCCCCACAATATTTTAAGTATTTTTATTTTTTAATCCGCGCTTTGATATTTTAACAGTGGAGTATGCTTCATGTTCAAGAATGGTAGCCGCGCATTTCTTTTGTTATGCGCGACTCGCCCACTGGCGCCGCGCTTTAGGGTTTAGCACGGTGCCCGGTTTCATATTAACAACACTGGCACATCTCTTTATGCTGCAGCACGACGCCCGCTTCCCAATAGTTAAGTCTCAGTTTTTTTAATCCGCGCTTTGTTTTTTTTATTTACAGCGCTTCACGTTCCATGTTCATAAATGGCGGCCGTGCATTTCTTTTGTTATGTGCAGCTCGCCCTCTGGCAGCACACAGTCAACAATGGCGGCCTCCCAGGTCATAGCCCCTCATCCCCGTCCAGAACCCGGGCGCCGAGCTTTAGGTTTTAGCACAGCACCCGTCTACATATTAACAACGCAGGCGCTGTGATTTATGCTGCAGCACGGCGCCCACTTTTCAATAGTTGTCTATTTTTTTTTAATCCGCGATTTGTTCTTTTTTTCAACAGCGCAGCACGCTTCATGTTCACGAATGGTGACTGTGCATTTCTTTTGTTCTGCGCAGCTCGCCCACTTGCAACACACAGTCAACAAGGGGGACCCCATGGTCTCCCAGTTCACAGCCCCTCATCTCTGTCCCACACCCGGGCGCTATGCTTTAGGTTTTAACACGGCGCCCGCTTTCATATTAACAACACGGGCGCCGTGCTTTATGCTGCAGCACAGCGCCCGTTTTCAATAGTCATAGTTTTTTTTTTTAAACACAATTTTATTGAGTTTTCAAATAGCATAATAAATGCGGTACATTTCCAAAGCAATTGGGCGCTAAGAATGAAAAGGTAGCAAACATGAATGCACATATTATTCCCAAAATGTAAATGATAATGTGGACATCCGTATCCAAGAACACATATCAGGACATTGATACATTATCTAAGGAGCAAAAAATCGGGACATACATGCCAATAAAATAGCTAGGTATCAGAGTCCTAGCAGGCCCAGGGGTATCTAATAAGCTAAACTTTATAAACTTAATACGAAAACGAAAGACTACCCCCCCCCCCCCGTTCCGGGTCCGCTAACTTATAGCGTGGGGTGAATAAAGCTTGTATCTACACATTAAATAACAGATCGTTTCATAGCATACATATGCATAGATCTCTAGGTCCTCCGAGAGATAAGGGGGAACGGTATTATCAGGAAGCAAGTAGTTCAGCTCTTGGGGATGTGGAATGTGGGTTGGGCCAGGACCGCTCCTCGATGTTGGAGGGGTCAGCATATCAATGGTTTTGAATGTTTCAAGCATATGGTCCCAATCTAGAGAGATAGGGATCTTACGTAGTCCTCTAAATTCCTCCTGTCTAATAATCATACTCTCCGCGGAGCCCCAGCGGACCATTTCTGTCTGCCACAGGAGAGGTGTAGGGGGGAAGCAGATTTCCACCGCATTGTGATGGCACGCTTTGCTATAAGCACAGCCAAGTCAGCAAATCTATATTGGACCTTCCGCTCCTTGGGTCGTTTATGCATACCCAGCAGACAGCTTTCCGCCGATGACCAAACAGTCGTTCCAGTGACCTCCTGTACCCTGTATCCAACAGTTTGCCAGAAAATGCGTAAACGCGGGCACTCCCATAGCATGTGGAATAGATCTGCATCTTCTTCCTGACACCTAGGGCAGGTGAGTTGTGCGTCAGGAAATATACAATTAAGGCGATGTGGTGTGAGGTATGCCCTATGTACGATCATGTACTGTATGTATTTAAATTTAGCATTGCGTGACACTTTCCTAGGGAATTCTAAAACAGTGGACCAGTCCTTGTCTGACAGTTCTCTTCCCAGCTCTAGTGACCATTTAACACGGAGTGGCAGTAACGGTATCCCTGAGTGAGCTCGAATACCTCTATATAGCCAGCGGGTGAGGTGGCGTCCCCTTCCCATGAGATGTGTTGCGTATATTAGTTCATGCTTAGGGGGTTCAATCCCGTCAGGGGCCACCAGCGTTTGATGTAGTGAGAGATAGCTGCGTGTAAAAGAAAAAGTGTCGGGGGGGACCCCCTGAGTACAGACAAAGTTATCGTGATCTGCTAGTGTGCCCTCAGTGAATAATGCTCCAATGGTTGATACACCTTCCTGATCCCACAAGGAGAAAGCCCTCTTCGAGATTAAACCAGTAGTAGTAAGTATCCCCAGCAGGGGAATGTTGGGGGGGAGTATGGGGGGGCCCTTTTGGTGTATTGGAGTGCCTTCTTCCAGTACAATAATGCAGTTTTAAGCAGGGGGGGGGGCTGTAGATGGAACCCTAATTTGTGGTAGGAGTAAACTATGAAGGAGACCCCGGTCAAGAAGCTGAGACGTGTAGCCAATTTCCTGAATGTGCCGTCCCGCTAGCCAGTAAGATAACCACAGTTGGCTGGCCATGCAATAAGCTCGGAAATCCGGGGCTCCAAGTCCTCCCTCCTCAGGTCGTAGCTGTAACTTGGCAAGGCTGATCCTCCTACGCCCTTTGCCCCATATGAGTTCTAACAGGAGCGTGTCTAGTGTACGAAAAATTTGGGTCGGGATAGTGATCGGCAGGTTAGTGAAAAAATAGAGAAGACGAGGAAGCATCACCATTTTAGAAATGGAAATTCTACCCATCACCGACAGGGGTAGCGAGGTCCAAAAGGAGACCTGGCTTCGAAGGGATGTAATAGCCTTCAGCAAATTGCCATCTATAAGGTCCTGGGAGGATCTATATATTTGTATACCTAGATACTTAAAGGTGTCTGGGGCGGTAGTCAATAATAAGTTACCAAAACGCACAGCCTCCAGGGTAGCCTGATATTGCATGTAGAAAGCATAGGATTTAGTTTCGTTAATAGCCAGTCCCGATATTTGTTCAAAGTGTTGAAATATGGCCGGGACAGGTTCAGGGCCGGACTGGGATCGCAAACCAGCCCGGGCACGTGGGTCCGACCGGCCCCAGTGGGGGGGCATATACTGACGGGAACACTGCTGCTGCGTACGCGCTTGTTACTGGGAGCCGATTTGCTGCTGCAAAACCGGCACCCAGTCACAAAAACGGCCCCCACTGGTCCAGAACCGGCCCCCACCCCTCCGGCCCACCGGGGAAACGCCCGGTGCCCGCTACGGCCAGTCCGGCCCTGGACAGATTCCAGGTTGGTAGTAAGATCGTTTAGATATAAAATAATGTCATCCGCATATGCGGACACTAAGTGTGTGGTGTTATGGAGTACAATCCCCTGGTCCATGGCCTCACTGCGAAGTTTAATCAGAATGGGTTCTAATGCTAACACAAACAGCAACGGCGACAAGGGACATCCTTGTCGTGTACCCCTGGTTATAGGATACGCCGAAGAGATATGAGAGCCAGTCATGGCCCGTGCTGTAGGAGCAGAATACAATAGTTCAACCCATTGCAAGTAATCTTTGGGGATACCAAACTGTTAGAAATGGGATCTCTAGTTGGCAAGGGTTTGCACCTTTGTCCAAGTAGGGACCCTTCTTCCTAGTCAGGGTAAGGGTGTTACACTCGTGAAGTAACCCCTGCTCACCCTCGTGGTAGCTTGGCACGAGCAGTCGGGCTTAATTCAGAGGCAGTGTGTAAAGCATTTGCACATAACGGACAGTAATACAGTGTAAGCACTACAAACGGACACCACACCAGTTTAGAAAAATAACCAATATTTTATATACTCAAGACAAGACCAATTACGACAAAAATCCACAATACTATACTTTAAAAATGAATGCTTGATAAGGTAACTTCTTCTTTGCAGGAATAGTCCAAAAACAAAGTTCGTACGAGTCGGTAGCTCCGTCTGAGCCTACCGCGATGCTGAAAACCACAGAGTCTAACAGTTCCAGCCGACCGCGTCGATACGGGCCAGCAGAGTCGTGAACAGACTCGGTTACAGTACCTTTCTCGTTGTGGCTGGTACGGAGTGTACGAGCCGGTCGGCGTTCGTCGCGGTTGCGGTGCAAGACGGAGCGATGCAAGGTGCGGTGTCCCTCGATGCGGTGCAGGCAGCGGCTCGATGAGCGTCGTGCAGACGGGGTCGGTGAGTCCAAGGCGTGCGATGCAGGGTGAGACGATGCTCGATGCGGTGCTGACAGGTTGCGATGCAGGCGACCAAGCCGGAGTGCGGGAGCTGGCGTCGGACAGCGGTGCGAGTCGGAGCGGTGCGTCGCAGACGTGCGAGCGGTGCCCCAAATGCGGTGCGGTCACGACTCTTGAGCCAGTTGCAGCGACCGCGTCGGTCGGGTCCGGCTGGTTCAGTGAAGCGATGCGATGCGAACTGCGGTGCCCACAGGTCACGGTGCAAGCAGCGGCTCGATGTTGGCGGCGTTGGACGTCGCCCACGGTGAGACCAGGGTTGCGATGCGAAGCGGGGCGATGCGGTCTGCGGTGCAAACAGGTCATCGGCCAGGGATGGATTCGGTTGATGGAGTCGGTTGCAGTTCCCTTCCTCTGTGGCAACTGAAACAGCGTTCCAGAAGTGGTACCCAGAGGCTTGTGAAGTCTTTGCAGTCCCTGAGACTTCTTAACAGGAGGCCAGCTCGGTTCCAGGCCCTTGGAGATACTCAGCACAAGTTTGTAGAAAGTTCAGTCCAGTCCTTTCACTGCCCAAGGCAGAAGCAGCAGCTGCAGGCCAACCCAACAAAGCAACAACACAGCAAAGGGGCAGTACTCCTCCTGGCAGCTCTTCCAGCTCTTCGGCTTGGCAGGTTCCTTGATTCCAGCGAGATCTAAATTCATGGGGTCAGGGCCCCAATATTTATATCCCAAATTCCTTTGTTCTCTGAAGGCAGAGAGGCCTTTGCCTAGTCCAAACCAGTTCTGGAGCACTTTGTTGACAAGTCTCCGTCCCTTCTTTCAGTGAGTAGGCCAGGGACATCAGACGCACCACAGGAGGTGGAGCCAGCATTGTGGAGGGAAGGCACTGTCCTATTCAGGGCCCAGGTGCGACCCCTCCCACCCATCTACATGTAGATCTTGCTATTCAGCCCTGCGCTGACTCACCCTGTCTCCTGGCATCCCCAGCCCCTGTCACTCACACTCCAGACAAGGAATACACAACCTCGCAGAGGCAGGCTTGGATGGTTAGACAAGAAAATACCCACTTTCTAAAAGTGGTATTTTCAAACACAGAATGTTAAAACCAACTTCACTAAAAGCTGCATTTTATCATTCTGAGTCCAGGCATACTAAACTCGAATTTCTACCATGTTCCCGGGGTCAGTTAGGATTATAAGCTGTAATAATCAAAACTGCCCGTTCTGGCCTAGGGGGAACAGGTAGCCTTGCAATAGTGAAAAACGAACTAGGCTGTAATTCACTATCAGACATGCCACACACACCAGGGCATGTCCTACCTTTCGCATACAACGCACCCTGCCCACAGGGGTACCTTGGGCCTACCTTAGGGGTGACTAACATGTAGAAAAGGGAAGGTTTAGGGACTTGCAAGTGTGTGCACTTGCCAAGTCGACATGGCAGCCCCAGGCTGCGCACAGGCTCTGCGATGGCAGGCCCGAGTTACACTTTACGGGCTGTTTGCGTGGGTGGCACAATCCAGTGCTGCAGCCCACCAACAGCATTTGGTCTATAGGCCCTGGCACTCGTAGTGCACTTTACAAGGGACTGATACATAAACCAAATAGGCCAATCATGGAAACACCAATCCATAACACATTTTAGACAGGAGCACTTGCACTTTCCCACTGGACAGCAGTGAGGAAAGTGCGCAGAATCATTACACCAGCAAAAACAGAGTCAAAACCGGGAGGTCAGAAAGCAAAAAGTCAGGGGAAACACGCCAAAAGATGCCAAGTCTAACACATGTCCCCTCCAGCTGAAAGTAGGGAGAACTACCCAACCCCATTGGAGTTCTCTTCACTAAGGCGGAAGAACCTGGACAGACCATCTGCGTTGGCGTGTTCTGTACCAGGACGGTGTTCCACCGTAAAGTCCATTCCCTGTAGGGAGATGGACCACCTCAGCAGTTTTGGATTCTCACCCCTCATTTGCATCAACCATCTGAGGGGCCTGTGGTCTGTCTGAACCCGGAAGTGAGTCCCAAACAGGTATGGTCTCAACTTCTTCAGCGCCCAGACCACAGCAAAAGCTTCCCTTTCTATGGCACTCCACCTCTGTTCCCTGGGAAGTAGTCTCCTGCTAAGGAAGACTACAGGCTGATCCAGGCCCTCTTCGTTCAGTTGTGAGAGCACCGCTCCCACACCATGCTCTGAAGCGTCAGTCTGCACGACGAATTCCTTGGAGAAGTCAGGTGCCTTGAGCACGGGCGCCGTGCACATGGCTGCCTTCAGGGCATCAAAAGCTTTCTGGCAGGACTCAGTCCAGATCACTTTCCTGGGCTGCCTCTTAGAGGTCAGCTCTGTTAAGGGGGCAACGATGGTGCCATAGCCCTTAACAAATCTCCTATAGTAACCGGTGAGACCTAAGAAGGCTCTCACCTCTGTCTGGGTCTTGGGGGTTCCCAAGCCAGAATGGTGTCAATCTTGGGTTGTAGGGGCGCCACCTGGCCGCTTCCTACCTGGTATCCCAAGTACACCACAGAACCCTGCCCGATCTGGCACTTACTGGCCTTGATCGTGAGGCCTGCACCTTGCAGAGCCCTCAACACTTTCTCAAGGTGCTGTAAATGTTCTTCCCAGCTGGAACTGAACACAGCAATGTCATCCAGGTAGGCGGCACTGAAATCCTCCAGCCCAGCCAACACCTAATTGACCAACCTCTGAAAGGAGGCAGGGGCATTCTTCAACCCAAAGGGCATCACCCGGAATTGGTAATGACCTTCTGGGGTTGAGAATGCTGATCTCTCCTTGGCCCCATCGGTTAAGGCAATCTGCCAGTACCCAGACGTCAAATCAAACGTGCTGAGGAACCGGGAAGCTCCCAACCGATCAATGAGCTCATCAGCTCTGGGGATGGGGTGCGCGTCAGTCCTGGTGACGGCATTGAGCCCACGGTAGTCCACACAAAACCGGAGTTCTGGAGTGGCACCGGGCGCCGCAGCCTTTGGGACCAAGACCACTGGGCTGGCCCAAGGACTGTGGGAGGGCTCAATCACCCCTAATGCCAACATCTTAGAGACCTCCTCCTTGATGCTGGCTCTGACCCGGTCAGTCAACCTGTAGATCTTGTGCTTCACAGGAGGGCTGTCACCAGTGTCCACGTCATGGGTACACCAGTGAGTAACACCGGGGGTCAGAGAGAACAGTGGGGCGAACTGTCCCAACAACTGGCGACAGTCCCCCTGCTGCTCCTGAGTCAGAGTAGGGGAGAGGATCACACCCTCTACTGACCCATCATGCTCCTTGGTAGACAGGAGGTCAGGGAGAGGCTCACTCTCCTCTTCCACCCCATCATCTGTCGCCAAGAGCATACTCACTTCGGACCTCTCGAAGTGGGGCTTGAGGCGGTTCACGTGAAGGACCCTCAAAGGGTTCCTTGGAGCCTGCAAATCCACCAGGTAGGTGACGTCACTTTTGCGCTCCTTTACCTCATATGGCCCAGTCCACTTGTCCTGCAAGGCACAAGGTGCCACTGGGGCCATGACCCACACTTTTTGCCCAGGTTGAAATTCGACCAGAGTGGCATTCTGGTCATACCATCTCTTCATTTCCTCCTGGCTTGCTTCTAGGTTCGCCTGAGCGAGTTTCCTGAAGCAGGCAGTTTGGTTTCTAAAGGCCAGCATGTAGCTAAATACATCCTGGGGAGTTTTCCTGGGAGCTGCCTCCCAGCCTTCCTTTACCAAACTCAGAGGTCCTCTGACAGGGTGGCCATACAGGAGCTCAAAGGGGCTGTACCCAAGAGACTTCTGAGGCACCTCCCTGTATGCAAAGAGTAGGCATGGCAAGAGGACGTCCCACTTACGCCTCATGGGTTCTGTTAGACCCTTGATCATGCCTTTCAAGGTCTGGTTGAATCTCTCCACCAGACCGTTTCCTTGTGGGTGGTACGGAGTGGTGAACTTGTAGGTTACACCACACTCCTTCCACAGGGATGTCATATACTTGGATATGAAATTGGTCCCCCTATCAGAAACCACCTCTCTGGGGAATCCCACACGGGAAAAGATCCCCATTAACGCCCGGCCCACCACTGGCGCCCGTCGTTGTCCTGAGAGGGATTGCCTCCGGGTACCGGGTGGCATGGTCCACCAAGACCAGGATGTACCTGTTGCCCATGGCTGTCTTGGGATCCAGTGGCCCCACTATATCCATCCCTACCCTTTCAAAGGGTGTTCCAACAACAGGAAAAGGTTGGAGAGGAGCTTTGACCTTCCTCCCACTCTTACCACTTGCCTGGCAAGTTTGGCAAGACCTACAGTGTGCATCTGACTGCCTTCGCATTTGGGGCCAAAAGAAGTGGGTGACAAGCCTGTCAAAGGTCTTGTCCTGCCCCAAATGTCCTGCCAAAGGCACGTCATGAGCCAGACCCAGTAGGAAGGTCCTGAAGCGCTGGGGTACCACCAGCACACGGGCTGACCCAGGCTCAGCAACCTTAGGCTCACTGTATAGGAGACCACTCTCCCAGTAGATCAGATGTGACCCGGACTGATTACCAGCTGCCTGGTCTGCAGCCTGCCGCCGCAGACCCTCCAGAGTAGGGCACTCGCTCTGCTCCCTGCAGAACTCCTCCCTGGTGGGACCCCCTTCTTGCTGCCAATGGGTCAGCTCAGAGATGTCTCCCAGTTCGGCTACCTGCTCCCCTGTAGGCACCGGGCGTCCCCTCGAGGTCCGCCTCCTCCCGGTCCGTGGGAACTTCGGGGGCCGGTTTCCCGCGCCCCCTGCCCTTTCTCTTGGCAGGGACTTGGGCCACTGTTTCAGACTCCAAGTCCTCTTGATCACCCTTTTTGGCTGCCATTGACTGAGTAGACACGCATGCCCACTCTGGCAACCCAAGCATCTCCAAGTGAGACCTGAGCTCAACCTCCTTCCATAAGGACTGCTCGAGGTCGTTTCCTAGCAGACAATCTACAGGCATGGTAGGGCTCACAACCACCCTCAAGGGACCTGAGACCCCCCCCCCCCATTCAAAGGGAACCTGCGCCACCATACATTGGCGCTCTGAGTTGTCTACAGCAACTACTTGGTGGAATGCTCCTGGGACTACTTGCCTCTCAGACACCAGGTGACACCGGACTGAGGTCACACTGGCTCCAGTGTCTCTGAGAGCCTCTACCCTGTTCCCATTAATGGTCACCCAGGTGCTATATTTCTTTGTGTTAGGGGGCACCTGGTTTCCTGGGACCATCTCACTGTCCCCTAGTGAGACAAGGGTCATTTCTGCGGGATCCCCACCCTCCTGTGGGCACCCCTCCTCCCCAAGCGCTACACTAGCCAACACTTTGGACTGTCCACCGGTGGGCGGCTGTGTCCCCTTCGGGCACTTGGGGTCCCCCTTAAAGTGACCTACCTGGTCACATGCATAACACTTGCGGGGCCGGTCTCAACAGGCTTCCCTGTGGAGACCCCTTTTTCTTATCACTAGGGGGCTGGGAACCTTTACCCTGGGTACTAGTTTGGGGCCCTTTAGAGAACTCCTGTGCTTTACCCTTGTCCCCCCACCTTTCTGCTGGGGACCCTGCCCACCTTTGGCTGAGTCTCCCCAAACGCTTTCTTGTGGACCCTGGTACTCACCCAGCGGTCCGCTTCCATAGCAAGCTTCCTGGGGTCAGTTAGCTTACTATCAACTAGGTGCTGGCGCAGATCTGCAAAACATAGACTAGACAAGTGCTCCCATGCAATCAAGTTGTAGAGCCCCTGAAAATCTGTTACACTACTGCCCTTCACCCAACCATCCAGAGACCTGCAGAACACATCCACACATTCCAACCAAGTGTTGGCATCAGACTTCTTACTGGACCTGAACTGATCCCTGTACTTTTCAGGAGTAAGACCATACTTCGTGAGAAGGGCATCCTTCATGTCAGCATAGGTGAGGTGATACCCCTTACCCAAAGCTATCAGAGCATCCCTTGCTTCTTCAGGGAAAAGTGGCCACAATCCTGCTCCCCAATTCTCCTCAGGGACCCCATTCATGTGTATGGCTGCCTCATAACCCTGAAACCACCTTTGTATGTCATCCCCCTTCTTGAACTCCTTGCCTACGTTCTTGGGAATGTGCACAATCCTGTCTGCCTTTCTGGAAGAATTGCTGCCACCATCTGAGCCTGACTTACTCCTAAGTTCTAGCTCCTTCAGTTCTCTCTCATGCTCTAAGAGCATCTTCCTCTCCTCTATGGCCAATCTCTTCCCCTCCCGCTCACTCTCCAGTCTGAGCTTCTGCAGCTCAAACTGCCTTGCCTCCCGCCTGTCCTCCAGCTCCTCTGGGGACAGACTGCTGCTGCCTGATCTGGCGGGTTCCCCCATACCCAAAAGCACATCCACCCTGGAAATAGGCTCCTCCACCTCCTCACTGAGATTACCAGGCTGCCCATTGGCATGTCTGGCTGCTACCCAGGCCCTCAGCGCCTTCTGTAGCTCCTCCTTCCTTGTGAGGCCTTTAATTTGGACTTTCAGGTTTTTACAAATCGCCCGTAGCTCCTTTACGGCGTAGGATTCCAACCTATCCTCCTCAAAGATAACTTCCAGAGATGCAACGGATGATGCAATTGATTCAGGCATGACAAAAGTAGTGAGTTGAAAACTGGCAAGATCAAAAATAGGCCAAAAGAAAAAGAACCAGTATGTGGTACGTAATGGTCTGCGATATGGTAGTAGTGCACACCAATCACTGTAAGTCAAGTGCAAACACAAGTCCTATCCTCACCGCTGACAACCAATGTTAGAAATGGGATCTCTAGTTGGCAAGGGTTTGCACCTTTGTCCAAGTAGGGACCCTTCTTCCTAGTCAGGGTAAGGGTGTTACACTCGTGAAGTAACCCCTGCTCACCCTCGTGGTAGCTTGGCACGAGCAGTCGGGCTTAATTCAGAGGCAGTGTGTAAAGCATTTGCACATAACGGACAGTAATACAGTGTAAGCACTACAAACGGACACCACACCAGTTTAGAAAAATAACCAATATTTTATATACTCAAGACAAGACCAATTACGACAAAAATCCACAATACTATACTTTAAAAATGAATGCTTGATAAGGTAACTTCTTCTTTGCAGGAATAGTCCAAAAACAAAGTTCGTACGAGTCGGTAGCTCCGTCTGAGCCTACCGCGATGCTGAAAACCACAGAGTCTAACAGTTCCAGCCGACCGCGTCGATACGGGCCAGCAGAGTCGTGAACAGACTCGGTTACAGTACCTTTCTCGTTGTGGCTGGTACGGAGTGTACGAGCCGGTCGGCGTTCGTCGCGGTTGCGGTGCAAGACGGAGCGATGCAAGGTGCGGTGTCCCTCGATGCGGTGCAGGCAGCGGCTCGATGAGCGTCGTGCAGACGGGGTCGGTGAGTCCAAGGCGTGCGATGCAGGGTGAGACGATGCTCGATGCGGTGCTGACAGGTTGCGATGCAGGCGACCAAGCCGGAGTGCGGGAGCTGGCGTCGGACAGCGGTGCGAGTCGGAGCGGTGCGTCGCAGACGTGCGAGCGGTGCCCCAAATGCGGTGCGGTCACGACTCTTGAGCCAGTTGCAGCGACCGCGTCGGTCGGGTCCGGCTGGTTCAGTGAAGCGATGCGATGCGAACTGCGGTGCCCACAGGTCACGGTGCAAGCAGCGGCTCGATGTTGGCGGCGTTGGACGTCGCCACGGTGAGACCAGGGTTGCGATGCGAAGCGGGGCGATGCGGTCTGCGGTGCAAACAGGTCATCGGCCAGGGATGGATTCGGTTGACGGAGTCGGTTGCAGTTCCCTTCCTCTGTGGCAACTGAAACAGCGTTCCAGAAGCGGTACCCAGAGGCTTGTGAAGTCTTTGCAGTCCCTGAGACTTCTTAACAGGAGGCCAGCTCGGTTCCAGGCCCTTGGAGATACTCAGCACAAGTCTGTAGAAAGTTCAGTCCAGTCCTTTCACTGCCCAAGGCAGAAGCAGCAGCTGCAGGCCAACCCAGCAAACCAACAACACAGCAAAGGGGCAGTACTCCTCCTGGCAGCTCTTCGGCTTGGCAGGTTCCTTGATTCCAGCGAGATCTAAATTCATGGGGTCAGGGCCCCAATATTTATATCCCAAATTCCTTTGTTCTCTGAAGGCAGAGAGGCCTTTGCCTAGTCCAAACCAGTTCTGGAGCACTTTGTTGACAAGTCTCCGTCCCTTCTTTCAGTGAGTAGGCCAGGGACATCAGACGCACCACAGGAGGTGGAGCCAGCATTGTGGAGGGAAGGCACTGTCCTATTCAGGGCCCAGGTGCGACCCCTCCCACCCATCTACATGTAGATCTTGCTATTCAGCCCTGCGCTGACTCACCCTGTCTCCTGGCATCCCCCAGCCCCTGTCACTCACACTCCAGACAAGGAATACACAACCTCGCAGAGGCAGGCTTGGATGGTTAGACAAGAAAATACCCACTTTCTAAAAGTGGTATTTTCAAACACAGAATGTTAAAACCAACTTCACTAAAAGCTGCATTTTATCATTCTGAGTCCAGGCATACTAAACTCGAATTTCTACCATGTTCCCGGGGTCAGTTAGGATTATAAGCTGTAATAATCAAAACTGCCCGTTCTGGCCTAGGGGGAACAGGTAGCCTTGCAATAGTGAAAAACGAACTAGGCTGTAATTCACTATCAGGACATGCCACACACACCAGGGCATGTCCTACCTTTCGCATACAACGCACCCTGCCCACAGGGGTACCTTGGGCCTACCTTAGGGGTGACTAACATGTAGAAAAGGGAAGGTTTAGGGACTTGCAAGTGTGTGCACTTGCCAAGTCGACATGGCAGCCCCAGGCTGCGCACAGGCTCTGCGATGGCAGGCCCGAGTTACACTTTACGGGCTGTTTGCGTGGGTGGCACAATCCAGTGCTGCAGCCCACCAACAGCATTTGGTCTATAGGCCCTGGCACTCGTAGTGCACTTTACAAGGGACTGATACATAAACCAAATAGGCCAATCATGGAAACACCAATCCATAACACATTTTAGACAGGAGCACTTGCACTTTCCCACTGGACAGCAGTGAGGAAAGTGCGCAGAATCATTACACCAGCAAAAACAGAGTCAAAACCGGGAGGTCAGAAAGCAAAAAGTCAGGGGAAACACGCCAAAAGATGCCAAGTCTAACACAAACTTTGCCATGGAAGACAACATATAGTTCCAATCCAGGGTATCAAACGCTTGGCGCATAGCAAGAGAAATGCACCCGATTGTACGAGAAAGGTCTGCCGCAGCTTCCATTATATAGTGGAGTCGTCTGATATTTAAGGACGTATTGCGACCCGGTATAAAACCGCATTGGTCAGTATGGATAAGCTTTGGGAGGTAGGGAAGGAGGCGCCTGGCCAGGATTTTGCTGAGTATTTTGTACTCGGTGGAGAGCAATGAGAGGGGGCGATACCCTGATATATCGCGTGGGTCTCTATTCGGCTGGGGGAGAGAGGTAACCAGCGCTTGCATGGTCGTCAAGGGAAGAGTGTTTTTCAAGTGCCGTTTTGTATAGGCTCTCTAGGCGCGGGGCGAGTTGTGCCATATATGTCGCGTAGAACTCTGCAGGTATTCAATAGTCATAGTTAAGTCTTGTAAATACAAAACCTATTGCATTACAAATGTTTGTGTACTTTTGGTATGCGCGGCTCGCCAAACTTTTTCAAAGGCAATGAATTGTGCTACATTAGAAATTGAAACGCCGAGCATATCACTTGCGACCATGCCATGCTTTTATATAAGGAGCACTTTTCTAGTGTGCTGTATAGAAAATATACTTTTCTATTAGAGCTATAAATTGTCTGCCGTGCTTAGCACACAAGCCTGACTTAAAAACACAAAAACAAAACATGAACAGTTTAGATTTCATTTGTTTTACTTTTTTGTAAATCGCTTCTCTGTTTTCCACGTGCAATGGCGGCTGCACACAGGCTTGTGGGGGTTCGTCAACACATTTATCAGGGGTGAATCTGCAGCTTGGTAGAGACTTCACGCACAGGCCTGGTGGCAAGGGGCAAGCTGCTATGAAGGAGTAAACCAGCCTGCCTACTTTCTTCAGACTTAGTTGGCAGGCAGCACCATGACAGTTAACAGTAATTGGCCTGGCAAACGAACAGCGATTAACCTGCCTCATCAGAGGCAATGGGAGTGACTCCTATTTATAGCTCATCCTGTCGTGTTCATTTATCCGCATTCTGGTGCTCAAAGTCCCGGATTAATAATAGGAAAGGCAAACTGCAAGTGAAAGACTGCCAAGACAACAAGCATTTGCAATGCAATAGGTCTCGCATTACTGAAAGTTTGAGTTATTGGTGTTGCAAATAATAATGTTTGTTAGATTTTTTTGGGGTCAAAAATATTCCAGCCACGGAGGACATAGGAGGAAATCGATATAAAAGACACCTACTGTTCCTGGGTCTTACCCTGGCCAAGAGAGACATAGCAAAGGCGTGGAAGGCCCAGGCTCCACCCGGGCTGGGCGCCTGGAAGGCAGGCCTGGATTAGTGTATGGGCCAAGAACAACCTATATTTAAGGCACGGGTTTCCCACAGAAACACCCAAAAATTTGGAAACGGTGGGCAGGCTATAGAGGTCCAATTTTAGACCCCCCCACCACTAACTACAGATGCAGAAACACTGTGATAATGAGAGATGTATAATGAGGATGGTAACGTGGACTAAACCATGTGTAAGTAGACTCGATGAAAGTGATGGCTGGATCATTAGCATGTTCATGGCACTGAAAGTTATACAGTTCCGAGCTGATGTTTGTAGGCTCACTATGTCATTGTAAATGTTGCTTTATTGCATTGGAAGTCATCAGACTTGCTGCTACACACCTGGCTGTTATACTCTGTAACCATTTTGTAAGAAATGAAGTAGCTTTGCCTGCTGACCTAATAAAAATGTGTTTTGAAAAATAAAAAAGTATTCCAGCAGTCACATAAGTAATAAAAGAAAGTACATGAAGCAAGGAAATGGTGCAGTACCACAGGTTGTTACTAGGCATCCCTGTAGAGTTGTACAGGGACCTCAATTAGCCACATAAAGTACTGCATCCTTAATGCAATTAATAAAAGAAAGATTGCAGCTAAGCCTACATTTCCATTTGTTTTTCTTTTATTACTTATGGTACTGCTGTGATACTGTTTGCCAGAAACAAAATCTAACAAACATTAACATTTGCAACGGCAATAGCTCAAACTTTCACCAGTACGACTTGTCCAAAACTTGAACTCCTCCCAAAACTTTGAAGGATTGCCCAGAAACTTCAACAACCAAGCAGCGTCCCCCTTGAGGTGGAGGAAGCACCCCCTGCATCTGCAGGCATCAAAACTTTCTGTCCAATAACCCATGCTGTTGGCCATCAGGCCCACAGAAGGAGGTCCTTCAGGCTGTAGGAGGTCAGCCCTGTCTCTCTGGCGAGTTTTGAGATGCTAGACCCTCTAAGAGCCCCCCAGCACCAATACACCGACTACCTGGGCACTTAGGCACAGCAAGGCTTGTTTGTGTCCAGTCCGGACACCACCGCCACAAAGACTTGCCTGCACGTCGAGGGTTTTCGAGAGAGACAAGCTTGATACCGAGAGTGGCCCTGCTGTGTTTCTTTTCCCACTTCTGTAGGTATACCGAGAAGCGTGAGAGCCTCCCACGCTAAAGTGGCCCACCTGCCAGCACCTCTCCACCCGAGCCCCACAGCCCGAGAGCACGTCTTCTGCCTGTGTCACCTTGGCCTAGGAGTCCCCATGAGCTGAGCCCCCCTTTGGGTCCGCCGGACTTTTCCCCAAGTCCCCTTTGTAGACTCTGTTGTTTAGACAGGTCCATTTAAACTTTGGCAGGTAACCGCCTTCGAGGCTACCATTGCCACCAGCACCCCTGCACCCGGACACACCAGTGCAGGTAAACCCGAACTGCTGGTGGTACTTTGGATCTTGGCCACCAAGTACCTTTAGTCCAAAAGGGTACCTTCTACAGCAGTTTGCAAATACCCGTTTGCAGTACATGTCTTTTCCTTCCATATGATAACATTACCACGTTTGAGGCTTATGCCTCAAATCTGACAGCTTTGTTACTCACCTGTTTTACTGTGTTAAAACGATAACGAACTAAGAAACTTACCTGTTCCCTGGTGTCTAAATACTATATAAAGTGGAGTTAATTTTCTAAATCGGCCACGGATTTCTTATTGAGTGTGTGTCTCATTTATTGACTCTGTGTGTTCAACAAATGCTCAACACTCCCCTCTGGTAAGCCTTTGGGATTGTTAAAGCAATCCCCTGTAAGCAAATAAGGGTCGCCTGGACTTTCTGCTTGGTGTACCTCGGTTTGGTAAACTATATAGAAAGCCAGTTTCCTACAAGATGCTTAACTTCTGGGTTGGGGCGGCCATCTGAAGGAAGTGGTGATCAGAGGATTATGTTCTCCGGCGGAGTCTCAGCTCCACATCAAGCTGTTGGAACTGAGAGCGATCCGATTGGTGTTGAAAGCCAAGGCCGGCTCTAGGACGGTGCGATCGGTGCCACCGCACTGGGAGTTGACTTCAGGGGGCGCTGTGTTGTCAAATATATTGTGGGTTTAAAAGCACCTGCTGCAGCATTACTATCCTCCAGCAGTTTTCAGGCAACAATAAAAAATATCAAGATAACAATGGTGATGAATCGACCTGCTGAAGAGAGATAGAGTTTTGTCTGGTAGAAGTTTTAAATCATCATAAAGTAGCACAGAGGATTAATTTTTGTTTAAATATCTTTATTTGCATTTTTCGTATTTATACAGCGGTAGGAGATGATATGAGTAAACATAATACATGAGGCATATGGGCATGTTAGTGTTCACAATAATGGTATACACAATTTTCTACAGAGTCGTTTGTAATTAGCGAGTATATAACAACATGGGTAAGATTAATGTGTTAACTCTTTATACGGTTGCGCATGACAGTTGTATTTGGTGGTGAATACTTGGTGTATGATCTATTATACTGATGTGTTGTATTCTATCCGCTATGTGAGTAGCCATGTCCCCAAGAATGTCTTTTGTTTATTCACCCGTGTGACATATATTTCACAGTTCTTGTATCACAGTTCTCAATGTAGCAAAATACTGAAACGCAAATGTAATACAACTTTCATTTTTAAACCAAAGAAAAGGAAAATTTAAATAAACAAGGATAAAAATAAAAGAGATAACAGTGAAAAAGAAAAAAGGCCATCATCAAGTCTTTGCAACTGGGTCATAGTAGTCAAACAAGTTGACTGTATTTCTCTTAGTAATCCATAGCGCAACCATCACCGTCGTAGCACAGAGGGTTAATATGCCTACTGCAAATCACATGCACCATGCAGATCACAGAAATAGTTCAGTGGGTTACTGCTTTTGTCTGAGAGATCCTTTTGTTACTTACAATTTATAAATTAAATCCTAATATAGAACAGTGAGCTATTAACTGTCATCAAAGAGCTGCATGGAAACTGTAAGGTATAGGTTAGAATATTATGATTTTTTTTCCCCAGTCTTTCATTATCCTAATGTTGTAAAAAGGGTTAATTTGTCTAGAAATCAATTCTTATTAGTAAAGACAACTACCAACCATGGTGGTAGGTTTTAAAGTCTGAGTTTGTGCTTCACCAGATCAAGCACTCTTAAAGTATACTGTCTACCAGTATGGATGACATGTGACTCCTATACCTTGCAGTCCTCTTTCTTATGTAACATTTCCTATACACCGATGTACAAACGTGCGATTCATTGTCTCTGTGTAATGTGTGTGTGATGTAAACTGCTCTGACGCCCGACACGGAATGAGTAGCACTATAGAACAAAAGAAAAGCATGTGAGAGAGAGTGGTTATGGATACTTGAGGGTCACGGTTAAAGGTTGTGAAGGAATTCATGGAGAAGGAAGTCATGTGGAGGCACCAACAAACATAGTCACTCTGGGCGCCAACAGCGCTAAAGTCAGCCCTGTTGAGAGCCTTTCTTCCTTCCATGAAAGGAATGCTAGTTCAAGTGTTCACAGACAACACTATCGCCATGTGGTATTTTAACAAGCAGGGCAGGGTGGGGTCATGAGCCCTTTATCAAGAGGCCGTCTCTGGACATGCCTAGAGCATCAGGACATTTTCCTGCTGGTTCAACATCTGGCAGATTCTCTGAAAACCAGAGCAGACAATTTCAGCCATCGATGCCTTGTGGATCACAAATGGCATCTCCATTCGGAAGTGGTGCAAGTTCTCCTCAGAGATTGAGGAGAACCTTAGTTAAATCTATTCACCATCGCTGAGAATACATAATGTCAGCACTTTTGCGCACTGTAGTTTCCAATGTGGCTCTCGCTGGGAGACGCATTTCGTCTCGAATGGAGCCCAGGACTCCTGTGCGCATTCCCGCTGGTACCACTCCTGCTCAGAGTTCTCAAGAAGATCAAGAATGACCAGCCCCAAATAATCTTAGTGGACCCGGGCTGGGTAGGGAGAGTTTAGTATCCCGAACTCCTGAGCATGAGTGACTGTCCTTCCTTCAGACTGCCTCTTCGTAGTTGCACCCAAACCTGACCTCTCTCCACCTACATGCATGGAGATTGAGCAGCAACAGTTGAGGGTGTTCGACCTCCCTCCTGAAGTGGGCGATGTCATCTTGGCAGCCAGGCGTTCCTCCACAAAAATGATCTACGGCTACCAATTGGACAAATTTGTCGTTTGGTGTGCATCCAAATCTGTTAATCCTTGTCTGCACCCTTGTCTGAAGTTCTGCTGTTTGATCTATTCCTAGCTCGGCAAGATTTTGCTTTGTGCGCAGTTAAGGTGTACCTTTCCGCCATTTTTGCCTTTCTGTGGTTGCCGGATCAACCTTCCTTGTTCAAGTCACTTGTCATGACTCATTTCCTTAAAGGTTTACAACACGGTTCCTCCTGCACTGTTCATTATGCCCCAATGGGAACTGAAGTTTAGTCCAAACCTTCCTCATGTGCCCACCTTTATAAACTGGTGCACAACAGCCCTCTAAGATTGCTACCATCAAAATTGTCTTCCTCGGGGCGATCTCATCTGCCAGGAGGGTTAACGAATTGCAAGTACTTTCCATTGACAACCCCCTCCCGCGCACACTTCCGTCTTTCCAGACAAGCTGGTTCTTAAAACCTGAACATCCTTTTTGCCAAAGGTGGTTATTCCTTTTCATGTTGGGCAGACTATCATGCTGCCTACTTTCTTCTCACCCCTTCATCCTACCAAGGAAGAGGAACGTCTTCGCTGTTTGGACCTGAAAATAGCTCTGTCCTTTTATATTGATTACACCAAAGATTTCCAGGTAGATGATCAACTCTCTATTTTTTTATGAATGCGAAGAAAGGCAAAGCAGTTCTCAAAAGTATTATCTCCAGATGGATTGTCCTTTGTATTAAAATCTGCTACACAGTGGCTAAAAAGCAGCTCCCTAAGGGCTCATTCTACCAGAGTTAAAGGTGCATCCACTGCATTGGCGAGAAAGTGTTCTCAATTCTGAATATCTGTCAGGCAGCCACGTGGACATTGCTGCACACGTTTGCCAAACACTGCTCTCTAGACAGTCGGCTCCAGCATGATGGGCATTTTCACTGTTCAGTCCCCCAGGACTTCTTAGTGTAACACAGTCCGCAGACCCATCTCCTGGGAAATATTGCTTCGATATCTATTCTGTGGTAAGGAATCTGTGGCTAGAAGTCTCTTATCAGATTAACAAGTTACTTACCTTCAGTAATGCCTTATCTGGTAGAGATTCTATCTAGTTGCAGATTCCTTACTAATCCTCCCCGTTCTGTGAACTGTATGTCATTTACTATTGAAGAGGTCCTTCAGGACCTCACTTGGCACACTAGTCATTCCTCCTCAGCTTGGCTCCGTGTGTCTGGTGCATAAAAATAAGAACGGAGGTCAGTGTGCTGGGTTGGCACCTATATAGGCACAGTGCATGTCACTTCTGGCTCGGAGATGACGCTAGCTCAGCCGAACAACGCAACCTACCGGCGCACAAGTGGTACTGCTCAAAAATGTCCAGTACCAGTCTGACGCCTGGGGAATACTCAAGGTAAGGAACCTGAGGTTAGATAGTCTCTACCAGATGAGGCCTTATCAGAGGTAAGTAACTTGTTCTCCTTACCTCAAAATGCATCCTGTTGTCCAAAGTGGGTGCGAGGAGATATTTCAAGCCAAAATATAGCACTAAATGCAAGATTTGCATTTTACTTAATTTCACATCATTTTTCTTAAATTTCGCACACATTCCTATTTATAAGAGGTCATTAGATTCAGGATCCCTCAGGGTAAAGTATGCGTCTGTCAGACTTATTCAGTGACTCCTGAATTATTCTACTTATCATGGGACATGTGTACTGTACTGTCCGATGCTGAAACGTTTGGAAGATGGAGTGATTTTAAAGGAATGTGATATGAATATTTCTTTATAATCTGCTGTTTTGGTCCTCCAGCCATGTCCATCTACACGTGATCAGCCAGGACTTTGATTCCCCTTGCCTTAAAAACAAGAAGCATTGGAATTCATTCACTACTGAGTACTTCTTAGAATCTCGAGGTAAGGGTTTGTCTATTTCCTAGATTCCCTGTTTATCGTCTGGTAAGAGAGTGCAGTTTTGCTTAGTATTTAAATGTCGCTGTTTAAAATCTAATTGATTGTGTAATCCCTGCAGAAATATGGAGTTTGGTTTAGTTGTTTCACCCATATGCGCAGAGGAACTGCATTCCAGACCACCGTTTCATGTATATCTTTGCACTCCCTTTGGAAGTTTTAAAATTTAAAAAGAAACCTTTTGATAAAATCCAGTTTGTGTTTATTTGGGGATTTTTTTGGGGGTCTTTATGTGTGAGGTAACGCAATGATACCCTTAGAAGGTGAGAGAACTTTCTGCAATCGCTAGTTATATTCTTATCAACCATCTTTATCCTTTGGCATCTAAGAAAAAATACATATATGGTGCATTATACAATACAAACAATAAAAATGTGTTGGTGTACTCAGTCTTGTCTCGCCATGCTGTCAGCCAAGATTTACTATGCAGTACAATTCGCTAATATGACATCACAATTAGCTGAAATTGTCACTGCCTAGGATTGAAGGAGCATTAACTCTTAACATGGAGCAGTACTTAATTGCAATAAAGGGACCGTATTATAGGTAGAGCACACTGTCCCTGACTGCGCCGCGGTGCACCTTTCAAAGGATGTGCTGGGGAAACAGGGAGGTGTTATTACAGGAAATACGCTGTCACATGGGCAGACACAAACTCGCGGCTGCCCAGGGTCAGCCTATTTGTGAATAGTGGGGACTTTTGAAGGAGCGGTTTCATCTTTCACAGAGCAAGCGGCGCCCCACCTGCACTTTAAAGGGGAAACAAAAATCCCCCTGCATTGAGTTACTGTGCCCACCTGTAGGAGGATGTCTGGGGAGGTTCATGGGACCCCATATCCCCCCGTTTATGAGGGTAATGAGTCGTTCCCTCAATAGCATGTGGGTGGCCCCCCCAACCCACCCAAGACATCCACTTGCAGGCTGGTGCAGTCACTAATAGCACAGGTCTGCACGGGGCTCTTTGTTCTGCTTTAAAGTGCAGGTGGGTGCCGTCTGCCCTATGAAAGCGGATCTTCAAACAGCTGCTCCACCTTTCACTGAAGCGCCCAGGGCAACAGTGAGTTGGCGACTGCTCAGTAGGCATCACATTTATTTATGCGTTTTTATATAGCGCGGACTTTACCCAAGGGTGTCAGAGCGCTTCACAACAGGAACAGCAACATTACATAAGGAGGAGGATACAAATGAGCATAATACAAAGGCAAGCGTTACATTGCATGAGGAAAAGTGACAATTGTGCAAAAAACAAACAAACCAAATACAAAAAGAGGAATAAGTTCCAAGAGGACAAAGTGACAGGTGTGCATGAAACATGGGGTACAAAATACAAATAGAGGTATAATACTGCAATAAGTGGCAGTCACTCATAACACACTGGGAAGGCACTTCTATAGGCTTGGAGTACAGAATTTCCTATAGTGGAAGAACTTCCTTGAGGTAGTAGAGAGGGCGTGAATACAGCAGGGGGTACATGGGGTACAAAATATATGATACATGGGGTACAAAATACAACTAAAGGCATAATACTGTAATAAGTGGCAGTAACTCAAAACACACTGGGAAGTCACTTCTATAGGCTTGGAAAACAGAATTTCCTATAGTGGAAAAGCTTCCTTGAGGTAGTAGAGAGGGCGTGACTTCACAGGGGACTTGTAATGAGGGGAACACGCACATAAAAAACCAACACAACACACAAAATAAGGAATGAACAGACAAAAGTACAATTTTACACTGACGAGCGAACTTCCTAGAGGGGTCTGAGAACGAAAGTATTAGTTCTGGAAGTGTCTTTGGAAGAGAAGAGACTTGAGGTCAGCTTTGAAGATCCGGGTAGAAGAGGTGGCACGGAGCAGTGGGGGAAGCGAGTTCCAGATTCTCACTGCATTGCCCGAGAAGGATTGAGCCATCGATCTTTCCCTTTTGAAGACGGGGGGCTCAAGCAGAAGCTTTTCCGCATTGCGAGAAGGGCGAGAGCCACCGGACAATTTCAATTTATTCGCCAGGTAACGAGGGGAGGACGTGTGTAAGGCTTTGTGTGTGATGCAGGCAGTTTTATAAATAGATCTTGCCTCGATCGGAAGCCATCGAAGAGAGGACAGGATAGGAGTGATGTGGTCGCTTCGTTTAGACCCTGAAATGAAGCGAGCTGCTGAATGGAGGATGGATTTGAGAGGTGAGAGATGGGATTTGGGTAGGCCCGTCAGAAGAGAATTGCAATAATCCAGTCTTGAGAGAACCAGAGATTGTACCAAGGTTTTTAAGTCATTCTCCGGGAAGAACCGACGGATCCCCCACAGAAGGCGCAGCTGGTACCGTGCGTTCTTAGCAATAGAGTTGATGTGGGAGATTAGGTTGAGTCTTTTGTCAAGAATGACACCTAGGGATTTAGCGCTGTCGACAATGATGGGTTTGTTGTTGAATAGGTTCAGCTGATCCATCCAAGATTGAACAGGAGGAGGTGAGAGAGAGGTAGAGAGGAGGAGGAATTCAGTTTTGGCGGGATTCAGAATGAGTTGGTGGGCTGACATCCAGTTGTGAATAGAGTTGAGGGTAGAATTGAGTAGGGAGAGATCGTGTGCGGAGGACACCTTAAGGTAGATTTGCATGTCGTCCGCATACAGATGGTAAAGGATCCCAGATTTGCTTAGGAGGTTCCCTAAAGGTTCCAGGTAGAGATTAAACAAGGTGGGTGCCAGGATAGAACCTTGAGGGACGCCTTGACCTACGGCCACAGGAGATGAAAGACTGTTCCCTATCTTGATACTTTGGGATCTGTCTGAGAGGAAAGAGGCAAACCATTTGAGCACTGTGCCATCCAGTCCCATTCTCTGTTGAAGAGTGTTGAGGAGGGTGCTATGATTAACCGTGTCAAAGGCTGCAGAGAGGTCTAGAAGAATCAGAAGACATGATTCCCCAGAGTCGAGAATATGCAGCGCATCGTCAATCACTTGCAGCAGGGCTGTTTCAGTGCTGCAATTTTGGATGAAGCCCGACTGGAAGACGTCGAGGAGGTTATTGTCCAGAATATGTGAGGAAAGTTGTTTCGCAACACATTTTTCGGTGATTTTCGAAAGAAAAGGGAGGTTGGTGATGGGGCGGAAGTTATTGAGGTCGTTCGCGTCGGCGGCGGGTTTTTTTAGAAGAGGGGTGACTTGACCTGATTTGAGGGCAACCGGGAGGGAGCCTTGACTGAGGAAGAGATTGACTAGCTTGGTCCAGTAAGAGAGAGTATAGGTGTAGAAATCGATGGAGATGTCGCTAGGGATGGGGTCGGAGGAATGGTTGGAGGGTTTAGTTTCGCGGATGCATTTGAGGAGGTCATCTTCCGAGATGATGTCAAAGTTCTGCCAGGTGACTAAGGATTTCCGCTCCTCCATGGGGGGGCGACCTGATCCACCAGTGCTTTGACCTTTTCATCGAAGAATATAGCGAAATCTGCTGCTTTCTTTGAGGAATCCTCAGGCTTAATGGTTGGGGGAGAACAGGTTGGGTTTTTGAAGAGGTCAAAAAGCTTTTTGGGTCTGTTTTTGGCTGAGTCAAGGAGGGATCTGAAATGTGATGCTTTTTCAAGGAAGATGTGGTTGTGATATTTGGATCTTGCTGAACGTAAAAGAGAGAGATTGGAGGTGGAAGGAGATTTTCTCCAATGCTTCTCCAGGAATCTAAGGTTTTTCCTTTCATCGTAGAGCGCTTTATTGAACCAAGGTGCTGAGGGGGTGGGTCTTTTCCTTTTGCTTTGGAGAGGAGCAACAATGTCGATTTCGACTGCTAGTCCTGAGAGGCACTGAGAGGTGAGAACGTTGACATCCACGCTAGGGTCTAGTCTAGGAAGTGCCCGCATAGCGGAATCACAAAAAGTGTCAAGATCAATGTTCTTAGCGTTACGGAACCAGGTAGTAGCTCTTTTAGGTTGGCCGAGAGTTATAACGTGCGATAGGTGAAGACGGAAGGGAATGAGGAGGTGGTCAGACCAGTCTACATGGATCGGGGAGCAGTGGTCAGCAGGTCTGCTTTGGATATGACAAGGTCCAGAATAGAGCCCTTAGAATGTGTGGTTTCCGAGCAATGTTGGAGGAGATCATTGGCTGAGAGAAAGGAGGCAAGCTTGTTGGCAGCCGAGTCTTCCAAGGAGCCCCAGTGGAGATTAAAGTCACCCAGGAAGATCTGTCTGTCACTTTGAGAGAATTGGTCACTGATGAAGTCAGTCAGTTCCTCCACAAAGGAAGAGCAGTAACCAGGCGGGTGGTAGATGGCATGGAATCTAAAGGGTGAGCCGTGATGTATTTGAAGTTCTAGGGAAAGGCATTCGAATGTACGGAAGAGGGTGGTTGGAACCGCTTTAATTTGAAGGGAGTTTCTGAAGATGATAGCGACACCTCCTCCAATTTTGTCTGCCCTGTCATTTCTGAGGATAGAATAGTCAGTGGGTACCAACAGATCAAACAGAGTATGAGAGGAGTCATTAAACCAGGTCTCAGTGAGGAAGAACATGTCAAGATTTTGGTGTGTGATAGTGTCAGAGATTTCCACTTTGTGTTTGATTGCAGATCTGCAGTTGTGGAGCAAGCAGTGCAGCTCTGACGCAGATGTTTTGGTGATGGGGGTGTTAGGGTTGTTCCGGGAGATAGGGATAAGATTCTTGAATGAGGGAGCCCGGCAAGAGGGAGGTTGGTGAGGTCTGACAGAGGAGATGATCTGAATAGGAAACTGCGTAAAATTCTTAGGAGAGGAAGGCGGAGGGGAGTGGCGTTGGTGGTCTTGAGACTGGCCCGTAAATTGGTGATGTCTGCAGAGGGCAGACTGTGGTTGGTTTTATTGGGGCGCGGGAGCAAGGAACTCCTCGGGAGGGTGTTAGGGACAGGGGACAACTTGGCGCTTAAACGTGAGATGGACGCTACAAGCTGGGAGATGGAATAGATGAGAGAATCAAGTTTATTTTCCAGAGAGAGGAGAGCTGAGCACGGAGTGATTGGTGGCTCGATGGATAAAGGAGGGAGTGCAGAGGGTGAGGGAGGACAGGGAGGGGTGGGGGAACGAGTTGAGGGCGGTGGTGCAGAAGGTAAGGGAGGACAGGGCGGGCTGGAGGAGCAGGATATGAGAGGGAGTGCAGAGGGTGAGGGAGGACGGGGCGGGGTGGTGGAATGGGATAAGGGAGGGAGTGCAGAGGGTGAGGGAGGGAGGGGAGGGGTGGGGGAATGGGTGGGGAGTTGGGGAGCAAGGGAAGGAGGTGAGGAACGATGGTGGACAGAGGGAGTGGATGGTGAAACAGTGGTGGGAAGAGAAATATTTTTACTGGAGTTGAACAGAGGGGAAGAGAAGAGGGCATACGTCAGAGGAGGAAGTTGAGGGGTAGGGAGGGGGACAAAAGAAGGCCGGAGGTAAGGGGAGACGAGGGGAGACGAGACTGACCCGGGCGGGGTGGGCGGGGGGACAGATGAGGTCCGAATGTGCGTGGAGCAGAAAGAAAAGGGGGCTGTAAAGGGGGGAGGGCGGGGTGTCCGAGGAGGGCCAGAGGAATGGGGAGAAAGGAGAGGATGGTGCAAGATAGGTACTGTAGGCTATGCAAGGCGAATGTGGGGGACAGCTAACAGTTGGAGTGGGGGGAATTGACTAGAGGGAAACTGAGAGAGGAGAAAGGGACTGCAAGGTCAGAGGGAGAGACGAGGAAGGAATTGTCAGGGAGGGAGACAATGTTGGGAAGCAAGGGAAGAGGAAGGTGGGGTTGAGGATAGATGGGAGGTGGAAGAGAAGAATTTAGGGTACGGGGGACGGGGAAGAGCGGAAAGGGATGAGGCGAGAGGGGGAGGGAAGGGGGAAGGTAAGGACAGTTGATCGGAAGACCAGGTTGTACGAGAGGTGAGTTAAGAGGGGGGCGGAGGGAAGATTTAGTGGGATTAGGGGGCGGCGAAAATGTTGGAGAATCGAGCAGGTGCAGGGTGGGGAGGGGGGGTGGAGGCCAGAGGCCGGAAAGACAAGATAGGGGGAGGGGCATTTTGGGAAGGGGGAAGAGAGGGAGATGAGGGAGCAGTGGCTGGGGGAACCAAGGGTAGGCCTGTGCCTCCCGGGATAGCGGCCTGCTGGAGTATCGGGGGGTCTGGGGGAGAAAGGGAGAAAGGAGAGGAGTTCAAAGAGGAGTTGGGGGAAATCATAGTTGTGTGGGTTGGACGAAGGGAGTGGAAGAGATGGTCAAAGAGGGAGAGACAGGAGTCTGTCGCTTGAATCATGACGGTGCCATTATTGTAGAGTGTTATGGTGAGCGAGCCCTTAAAGCTCGAGGAGGGGGAAATTTTTAGCCGCTGTCCATGCGGGATAGATGAGGAGGAGGAGACGTTGAAGAAATTGAAGAAGCTGGTGGACCAGGAAGGGATGTCATGGGTGAAAAAAATTAAGTAATTTTTTAGCTTCCCTAGGTGCCCATTATGGAATTGATCAACAAAGAGGGAATCAGGGAAGTGTTCAATGGTGTTGTGCTTGAACCGTTTTGCTGCTGCTTTGGACAGATTGGGGGGATAGATGACTTTGAAGCAGTTAACTCCCGACTTAATTCGAATGGAAGCCATGATAGGGAGAAGAGGGTCACTAGGGTAGCGATAGAGCAAAAAAGAATAATATGAAGAGGAGGGCACATAAGCCGGAGGACGAGTGCGGATAATCCAATGAGATAGCAGTCAGGAGGCTACTAGACATGCAGGTCCAGGGACTCTGGTCTAACTCCCTAATAAAACATCATACCGGTGGGATAGAAGGCTGGCTTGCCTCCAGCAGTGGAGAGGGTGTGGGATCATACCGGGGCAAACCCTACCACCCGGGATTGGGACCTCCCGGTGTGGAAACACGCATGGAAATGGGAGTTGCCTATAGGATCGCAGTGATGGGGAAGGACATTCTTCGGCTCCCCAGGGAGGAGGCCCAAATGGACACCATACCTCAGCCAAGAGCACAATTAGAGGAGAGCAAAGTGGGCGCCAATTATGTGAATTACTCATCCCATGGGCCACCGATCGAGCCAGGACAGCCCAATAGGAAACACCACACCCAGTCAGGGACACCAGTTAGAAAAATGTCAGCAAAATGTGAGAGTCATTAAACCCAAGTGACCGTGATCCCGTGCTTGTTACTTGCAAAACGAAGGGATAGACAGGATAGTTTCACCGCAGCAGGACTACTAGGAACCAGATGGCTCCTTGGACCAACAAGTACCACTCAGAGTCGCAGTACACACTACGGTGGTTGACGATACCAGCCAGCAACGCGTGGGTATATTAGGCCGGCAATCGGGCCTGGCGCCCTGCAATCCTAACAGTCCCCCGGGCCAACTGGCCATCTCAAAGAGGGGCTCAAATGCCCTATGACCCAAAAGTTCCTGGCGCGCTGCCTAAGTAGCGAAAGTCAAGGGTGCGCAATCTGCGCAGGACTAAACGTTGCAGCTGGCACTAGGTGCTGCGCAGCTGTGAAGGTCCGGGCTAAGGGAGGGCATCTCACTCCTAACTGCCAAGGTATGTCCCCCAACCCAGGTCTAAACGTTGCAGCTGGCACTGAGTGCTGCGCAGCTGTGAAGGTCAGGGCTAAAGGAGGGCATCTCACTCCTGACTGCCAAGGTATGTCCCCCAACCCAGGTCTAAACGTTGCAGCTGGCACTGGTGCTGCGCAGCTGTGAAGGTCCGGGCTAAAGGAGGGCATCTCACTCCTGACTGCCAAGGTATGTCCCCCAACCCAGGTCTAAACGTTGCAGCTGCCTAAGCAGCGAAAGTCAAGGGTGCGCAATCTGCGCAGGACTAAACGTTGCAGCTGGCACCTAGGTGCTGCGCAGCTGTGAAGGTCCGGGCTAAGGGAGGGCATCTCACTCCTAACTGCCAAGGTATGTCCCCCAACCCAGGTCTAAACGTTGCAGCTGGCACCAGGTGCTGCGCAGCTGTGAAGGTCAGGGCTAAAGGAGGGCATCTCACTCCTGACTGCCAAGGTATGTCCCCCAACCCAGGTCTAAACGTTGCAGCTGGCACTGGGTACTGCGCAGCTGTGAAGGTCAGGGCTAAAGGAGGGCATCTCACTCCTAGCTGCCAAGGTATGTCCCCCAACCCAGGTCTAAACGTTGCAGCTGGCACCTGGTGCTGCGCAGCTGTGAAGGTCAGGGCTGAAGGAGGGCATCTCACTCCTAACTGCCAAGGTATGACCCCCAACTCAACATTAGCCTAGCCGGTGCAGCTGCCCACTACTTGCTGGGCAGCTGTGAAGTGGTAAGGCCTGGTACTCACCGTGACTTTGGGGCCTCACTTGCCTCTGCGGGCACAGCACCGCAACCTACGGAGGCAGAGGGGCTGCAGCACGTCGACTCGTGGTCATGAGAGTAACAGACTGTGAAGGGGTCAGGACAGGCGGAGGCAGAGGGGCTGCAGCACGTCGACTCGTGGACTGGAGAGTAACAGTCTGTGATGGGATCAGGCCACCATGATCGGGTCAGGCAGAGGGAGGCGTATGCCAGCGTGGGTGCAACAACCCCCAGATGATCCTGCTCAGACAGAACCACTCCTCAGACAGATCCACTCCTTCCAGATCTCTGGCCTTCGTCTCAGCGTTTCCCTGGTCTTCAAGTTAGGGGCGCGTGGCCTTTGAGGAACTCACTGGGCACTCCAGGGGCACGTATTAGAGAGTCTTTGAGGTACAGCATATAACTCACATTTCTGTATTTGGAAGTCGGAGGAGGGAGAAGCTGCACGGGGCCGCCATCTTAAGGTCAGGCATCCGGGTTGATTTGTAGGCGGCGCTCACAGGAGAAATGTTTGTGTCACGAGTGTGTCAAGTGGACACACAGCATCTGCGCGATCCTTGCATGGGCACAGGCCAGGCTGATTCAGACTGTGTCGCAAGTCGGGGAAGCTGCGTGTCCTCATTAGAACCAGACCCCACATGACCGGCCCGGCCCTCTCCTGAATCACTCACTCAGCAGCCTCCCTCAGCAGCAGGCCTCGGCGCTCGAGTTACCATATAATGAGCCGCATGAAACATTGCAGTTCCGAGCTGGGTCGTCATCCAAAGTGTTATTAATGAGCCATGACTTGCTTGTTCGGATATCATTTTACATGTGGTATTCTGAGATCAGAACGTGGTTTACACCTCCTTTCGCTTTCCCCCCTTCTTCTGATGGAAAAATAATCGTTTTTGGACTGCCAGTGCGGGCGTGTGAGGATCCAGTCGTGTTTTTAACTCGGTTAACCACTGTTACAGTTTTCTCCCCTCTCACACTGATAAATGTGCGTTGTGGTGCTAACAGGGAGAGTGTGCCTTATCTGTAATACAGCTCTAGTCATTCAATCCAATTTGTGCACATACATTTACGTTCGATGAAGGTTTGTCCACATTTGTTTGCGCTTGATAGCATGCAATCAGAATTTCCACACTATCGCAACCACTGGACTGTATGCATGCTGTGCGGTGCAGGGTTATTCAACCTGTATTGTGTGTTAAAGTGTATCTACTCTTAACACGTTTTCTCATACTTTTGTATGAAGTATTTTCTGCTTTATTATTTGTGACCAGACTCACTCAGCAGTATGTGCTACACTTTATTCACACTGTGGTCTTAATACTGAGTTTTTCTCCTGTGTTTGTACAAGTCTGCTCAAATTGAAATGTAGTCCTCAGCCCATACACAGTTGTGAAAAGGATACAGTCTCATGGCTGTTTATTATTTTTGTAACTTTTTAAGGTAAGGTTGTTGATATCACTTGCTTTTTCATATCAGTATTGCATGACAAACACACTAAAACATCTTAATAAACAATAACATGCTTTTGGACATGTGCTGAGTTAAAAATGTATAATTAGCACACAAAGTCCTATGTATGATTTGCTCACAAGTTTGTGTACTCTTTAACAGTTGCAAGAACATGGGTTAATGGAAGAATATATGCGATAAGGCAGGAAATTGAGAAGAATCATGGTCTGTGAACATAAAGAACAGAAACAAGCATATAGTCAAAGGGTGGTGTGTAGCACTAGTAGTGTTTGTAAACGACGTTAAGAGTAATCTGAGCGGAAATCAAACTGAATAGAATTTAATTTTCAAAATAAATGAAATTTAATTGGTTGCCCGTCACTGGAAGCCTCCATCCGTAGTTTGTTTGGCTCCCTGCCCACAATACAAACAATGCTGTAATCCATGATTTTGGCCATTTCTGTTTCATGACAATGGTTTAAGCAAATTACCTTTTGGGTGAGACCCTAGAAGGCATTCCATTCCGCTCTGTACTGAGTGCTAGTAATACAGCGACACTGGTCTAAATGGCGATGAACTACATTTGTATTGCATCCTGCAGAGGTTGGTGCTTCAGATGCTGCCTATAATGTGCTCCACGACATGCCCGTTTTGACTATTGTTCATTCTTTTTTTCCCCTCCAGATGTGATTGAGATGGTTAAGCTCAATGGGCAAGTTACAGTAAAAGAAGGCACCTCGGAGCTACTGAAAGCTCCCCTCAGATGTCACATGTGCAGGCAGCAGCAATCCACCATTCCAGAACTTAAAGCTCATCTGAAGATGCATCAGTGACAGTGATGATGCTGGGGTGCAGTCTCTTTCCCACTGGGAGAGCGCCCTGAGACTGCAGACATAGGATCTACTCAATACAAAGTGATACAAATGTTTGTCCCTCCACCTACTCAATATCCCCAACAAAGTTTGTATGGCTTGCATCAGGTAGAAGATATTTAATCCAGATTACCTCGTCAAAGTACGTTACAGTAAAGAATGACAGTCGCCCAAAACTAGATGCCAAAATAAGTATAGTACTTTATTTTAGTTTACATTTTTTTTTTGCTTTGTCTTCTTTCTTACTTTTTCTGTGTTTTTTGTTTTCGTTAGTGGGGTGGTTTTGTTCTTATTTTCCTGTTTGTTCATATACTTTTTCTTGCAAAGCTTCAAATGTATCCTCCACTCGGGTTCTATGGCCTAGTCATTAGAGTGACTTGGTCTGTGTCCATCTCACCATTGAAAAATAGGCAGAGATGGAGAGCAATATTAAACAGAGTCCTTCAAATCATGAACAAGAACACCATGTTTGTTTTGGTAAGGTTGGACAGTTTTATTTGTTGTTTAACACCCCCCACAACCCCCAAACAAAAGGCATCATTATTTAAAGCGTATCATTAGTCAAAAAATAAGGCCAAAGGAAAATGAGATCTTGTGTGCAAGAACAAATTAGCCATTCCTTTCTTTTGAAAGCCCGTGAAATATATACAAAACACTGGGAGTACCACAGCAAGCGGTATTGTTTCTTAGCTTACTATTGTGTTAATAAAGGCCACTGGGGATGGCAAGACACTGAGAAGCCTTTCTATGAAGTTAATGCCTAATGTACAAATTCATTTTATAGTTCAAAGCTGTTTGGTGGCTTATGTAATCTATAATAAACTACAATGCTGTATTACCATCATAAAGAACTTGTTGGTTCTGCATGCTATTAACGGCAGTTGGGAGGTTTGCCACGCCACAGTTTAATGCTTAAAAAAACCAAATTGACTCTATACATTGCTTGTAACATTTTTGCATAGTCTCATTCTACAGTAAAATGGGAAATTCCTTCAAATAAATGATGAAACATCTTTTGAGGTGGAACCACGTTTTTTAGTTGTGCAATAGTGACATCTCTCTGTAGGGACATCACTAGGAGTATATAGGAGAGTGTGATGGAAAGCCAGGTCATTCTCTTGGCAGTGATAGTGCAGGTTTCCATACAGGAAGAAGGGACTGCCGCAGGGAGTTTTTTTATGTGATTCTAGTGAGAGACTGAGTATGCTGGCACTTGATCCACTCCGCCTGTGTGCGTGTGCGTGTGTGTGTGTGTGTGTGTGTGTGTGTATATATGTGAACTTTTCATGTGTGCTTGAAGTGAGAATGCCAAGTGAATTCTTTGAGTTGGTGTGTGAGGAGAGCGGCTGAGGGGGCTGCCAGACAGGACATCCGAGATGCTTGACTTTGGATTTGGTTTTGATTTTGATTCTATATCACTATCAACTATTCCACTTGATAAGCTATTTGAGTATTGTTGAATTTTCTGTGGTGGGAAGCACCAAAAATACTTTTGAGAGTTTGTACGTGTGAGGCATTTTCTTGGTGTTCTTGGACAGCACTATCCTGTGTAGTTACTGTTGTTGACTACTGGTACCTCAAGTCCACATAATGCACTCCATTTGGATAGACAAGATAATAATTTTGGGCTCTTTTAAGTGAAAGTAAACAGTCAAGGTATACTGTAACTGCCCATACATTAAAGTTTATTCAGTGCCTTAGCTATAAAAGGTCAAATAAACTTAATTAACAAATTGGTAGGTAATTTATAAATTGGATACAACCCCAAAAGTTGTTACTGGTTAGGCGTGGTAGGCAGTAGATTTTCTATAACATCTTAGGTATCTTCGTAAATACATGGGATAATATTTTGTGAGAGTTTTCACCCCTCACGGAATTTAGATTTGTGTATGGTGTACGGATCCTAGGACCCTGGATCAAAATCTGGTTCTTGCCCTTTATTGTCAAATGTTTTTATACAGATCTGCCCACTACCCTAATCTACCATGGTTAGCCCTTCTTGTCCTAATTTCTCGCCTGTCTACCATTGTAAGCCCTTCTTGCCCTCATTTGTCTCCTTTCTCCCCCATACCTTTTTCTTTATTGAGCAAGCAAACCCCACCACAGCTCCATTCGACTGTGTCCATTCTCTTCTTATCTACCAATTCTTTTCTCATCTTCTCCCTTGCCAGACAGCTCGATTACATCTTTTGCTCACCTATGGTACCTTTACTCTCTCCTTCAAGAACACTGTTATACAATTTCCCAAAAATCCTTTGTGCTCTCTAAGGGCTTAATTAGGAGTCTGGTGGTCCATGGGCTGCCAGACTCGTGGGAGCGCGGTGTCAGCAGTCTCCCAACTGCCCTATTACGATTACGGCAGTCGGGCCACCATTGCATTGCCAAAGCCGCCAGGGAGCCACCGTTCCCTGGTGGTGTTGTGGCATTAAGGAGGCATCGATTTGCTTGCCACGCATATTAGGAGTTTCCTCTCCGCCATGGTTTTCATGGCAGTTCCTCCTCGATGAAAACCCTGGCGGAGAGGAAACAAAGGGGGCCCCACACGGCCCCCTGTGCCTCTGCACCCTGTGGTGTATGCGGGGGCCTCAACATGTGCCCCCATGTGTGCATGCACCCCAGTTCCTGCACGGCATGGACTTTTCAGTCCATACTGTGCAGGAACTGTTTTTGGCGTTCCCATTGCAGTGCCCATTTTTAGAGCCACTGCCGTGGGAACGCCCCAAAAAAGCCCGCCAGACACGAGGAAACTCCTAATCTGCAGCTTTGGAGGTGCGGTGGCCCGAAGTGTCCTCCCATACCCTTATTCTTTTTTCCTTTCTAAACACTTGAAGTGCACCAATTCACCCTTCTTTGCCTTTTATTATTTTGTTCCACTTGTACAGTTTCGTTTACATCCTGCCAGTTCTACTGAAAGTACTATTCTCACTTTTAAGTATGCCTATCACACCAAGCTCTTCTAACTTTGCTGCATTTGACACAGTAAATCATGCTATCCTGTTACCTACTTTGTCCTCTCCCTTTCAAGCATTGCGGTATCCTGGTACTCTTATCTTTCTCAGCATACTTATTATTTCTCTTGGGGCAAAATATTATTCTCTTCTATTCAGCTTCTCTATGGGGTACAAAGGGGATCCATTAAAATAAAATCTCTTTATTCAGTTTTCGCAGAGAAAAAGCAAACAATATAACATAATCCCCCCAACTTCCGAAAGCAGGTGAGCAAGTATATAACAGCCATTGTATAAGTCTTCCCAAAAGTTGGACTGGAGCACGACACATTGCAACAGCCAGAGCATTTCACATCAACACCAAAGCACGACACTTTGTTTTGTGGCTTGAGCCGGAAACACCCCCCCCCTTCATCCCTCCCCCCCAGCACCGTACCTCCCAAATTTTCTCACTCGCCCTCTTCTCTCAACTCCATCCAAGAAGGACCCTAGACCTTCTCAAGTTTGTGTGGACATCCTCTTGCTTGATACATCAATTTCTCCACCCCCATACACCAATCCATGCCTTCTTTCCACTCCTGTATGGTAGGCAAAGTTTGCGCCCCCAGTATTTAAGTAGATCCTCCGGACTGGGACCTGCTTCGGTCCTATACCGACTCCGATACATTCTTCCACTCGGACTCCAAGACCTGTGCCAGGCCCTTCCTTATCGACATCATTACTGATGCCACTGGCGCCAGAAGGCAATCAGTGATGATTTCAGAATCACAGACACAGAACCGACTTTGGCCCCATCTCTGCCGATGTTGCACTGTGAAATTACAAAAGCACATCCAATCGCCATAGAGCCTGGCACTGACTCATGCCTGTAACATGGCGGAACCGCCAGCAGAGGCTCCATTACCTCTTTGCTCTGACTCTGAACAAGAGACACCCATGGGATAATGATGGTGGGCATAGAGATGTGTAGTAATCACCAAACAGTTTTAGTGGTTCCAGTAGGTTTATTTTCTCTGTATCCTCTTTACATGTTAACCTCCAGCAGACTCAAGGAAAAACTGTCGTCCACAGAACCTAGACATGACATCATTCTAAAAGAACATTCATGTCCATGGAAACAGAAGAACATCTCCACATACCTCCCCCCTTATACAATAAAAAATAAAATGAACATAACAATAGTACATTTCATTAATACAACATTGGTTTCTATTGCTAAGAAAGAACACATTTGAATGGTATAATCAGGATCCTAATCATTAGAATTGAACAGTATCACCTGGATCCTTGACTTTACAAAGACTTCCCTTACTCCAATACCTTCCATCACTCAATTGAACAACAGATTTTTTAACAACAACTACTCTCTTAGGTTTACAAAACTTACTCTCACCTTTTCTTACAAAACCAAATTTCTTTACAGCCACCCAATCACCACAACTGATATCCAAATCTTTGACTCCCCTTCTTTTATCATAAATGACTTCGTTACGTCTCTGAGACTCCATCGCTTTTGCCAACATACAATCACGATCAACCCACACTTGATCTTTCTTACATAACCACATAGGTGATTCCTTCGTTGCAGGTTCTCTTCCCTTGAGAGCCACAAATGGAGACACACCTGAAGTAGAGTGCGGCGTATTTCTATGAGCCCAAATCATCTTACACAACTCAGATTTCCACGCAAGCCCGTTGGCCAAGGACAACTGAATATTTTCCATAATTATTCTATTGACCCTTTCAACTAATCCATTTGCTTGTGGTCTAAATAACGCAACCTTCTCATGCTTGATACCAAGGCCTTCAAGAAAACTTGTCATGGTCGTGGAAGTCAATTGTACACCATTATCAGAAACTAATATCTTGGGAATTCCTTCTTCCAAGAATACTCCTTTCAAAAACTCAACTACACTTTCACTAGAAGTGTCTTTCATAGATTTAACCACAAACCACTTACTGTGGTAATCCACCAAAACTGCCAAAAATCTATCTCTCATCCCCAGCTTATCCACAGGACCAATAAAGTCTAAAGCCAATCTTTCCCATGGACAAGTGGGAAAATCTACACATGTTAATGGTGGCTGCCTCACTATCTTGCACTTGTCACTATTGCTACAAGCAACACAGTCACTAACCACACTTTCAACTTCACTGTCCATATTTGGCCACCAAAAATACTGTCTCAATCTTTTCCTAGTTAAACTTCTTCCTAAATGTCCCTCATGTACAATTTTCATAATCCTACCTCTCAATGCTATTGGAGGTACAATACGATTACAACGATAGACTTTACTTCCAAGAATGCACAATTCTTCCTTCACCACAAGATATTGTTTAAGAGACGACAGAGACGACTCATCAAGAGTACTTAACCCTTGCCAACCATTGCTAATTAGGGTCTTCAATTGTTTGTATTCTTCATCATTGTGAACAGCACCACTCCACTCTTCTTCCGTTAAAGCTAACTCCTCATCTACTGGACTAACGTTAAATTTGTCCATCAGAAAAACATCTTCTTCCTCACTTACTGGTAAACGGGACAAACAATCTGCCACTACATTTTTGTTTCCCTTAACAAATTCCACGCAGAAATTTAGACCAGAAACAGATAACAACCATCTGGATATACGGGGAGTAACACTACCTTCCAATCCTCTACCACATTTGAATAAATGCAACAAAGGTTTATGATCAGTCCTAAGTGTAAATGGCAAGCCCCAAAGATAATATCTGAAATGGTTTAAACCCCAACAGCAAGCTAGAGCTTCTTTTTCAATTGTTGAATAAGACGTTTCAGCACCTTGCAATCTCCGTGAAGCGAAACCAATGATCTTTTCTTCACCTAGTACCTTCTGTGTCAGAACAGCTCCTAATCCCACATTACTAGCATCAGCTGTCACCGTGGTTTTCTTTGTAACATCGAAATGACCCAATGTTGGAGCTGTAGCAAGTGATTGCCTGACAGAAGCAAATGCAGCCTCACAATCTGTTCCCCACACATATTCCACTCCTTTCTTTAATAATATCCTCATTGGTTCTACTAAATTGGCAAAATTAGGGATGAATTTAGAACAATATTCGGCAAGTCCTAAAAAGGACTTCAATTGATCCTTATCTTTAGGTTGAGGTGTATCCATGACAGCTTTGACAATACTTTTTTTCGGTTTAATACCTTCTGCTGAGATATCATGCCCTAGATAAGACACACTTTTTTTTCGTAATTGACATTTTTCTTTCTTGAACGATGTAGTAACATCGACATAGACATTAAGTTTAGTAAAGTAAACCTTTTATTGGCAGCATTATAAGTACAACCATTGAAGAGGTTGTCTCCCATCAGAATGCCCTAAAACATTCTAAACAGTCGTATTCACCCAAGACATGGAATACAGATTGTCCAGAGAACTCTACATTCCACATGTGTAAATAAATAAGAACAAGACTTACCGGGAAGTAATATACTACACATCCTCCCCTTTGAAAGAAAACAAAAAAAAACACACAAAAAATAACGCTTAATAACAAATTCATTGTACCTTTCAGGTCTTTTAACAATTCTACCAAACGATGTTTGAACATTGGATAAAGGTCTAACAGATAAAGGTACTTCATGACAAACCTCACTAGAATCATTGACAGTATCAGAAGGAACACAAGAAGATGACTCACAAGAATTGTCATAACACCAGAATGGAGAAGATGAACAATGGTGAGAATAGGATGAGGATGTTATGTCATCAGGAGCAGAATGAGCTAAAGCTAAACGACTCATGTGCCAAGTCTCACCATTGTCCAAAACGACAGTGTTATGATGAATTTTCGAAAAAAAATTGGGTTGTGAAAATTTGCTGAAACCTTTAGGTACTTTCCTCGCATTTTTAATACAAACCCATTGACCAACTTGCAAATCTGCAGGTCGAGTACCATGTTTTGCATCATAATACATTCTGTTCTTTGTCTGAGAATTGACCAAGGTGCTTTTGACATCATCAAAATTACAAAACGATATACCATTTCGCTTCATCCACCCAGGATTAGTTTTTGAAAAGGGAACTCTGCATCTCATAAGAGAAAAAGGACTTTTACCTACAGATGGATGAGGAGTAACTCTATAAGACCATAACATCTTTTTTAATTCATCCTCCCAAGATAATTTGGAATTTCTACATAACTGTAATGTATCTTTGATAATACTATTTAATCTCTCCACAACTCCATTGCTGGACGGATGATACAAAGGAGTGAGAATTTGCTTAATACCATTGACAGAGAGAAAATGCAACATTTCTTTAGACTTGAATTGTACCCCATTGTCAGTAAGTACAGAAGCAGGGAAACCTTCTTGCAAGAAAATAGATTCTAAAAAATTGATAACAGTTTTCGTGTCAATTTTATCAACAATAACGAGCTCAAACCACCTAGAAAATAGGTCAACCAACACAAGAACAAATTTGATTGTACCATCAAACCAGGTGAGAGGACCCATAATATCCAAAGCAAGTTCTTCCCATGGTAAATTTGGGGAATGAACAACACCTAAAGGTGGAATAAAAGTTTTTTTTGATTTATCTGAAGTTTCACAACTAATACAGGATCTGACAATTTTCTCAACACAACCATCAACATCAGGCCACCAGTAAAAATCTCTGACTCTCGATTTCGTACGAGAAATTCCTGGATGACCTTCATGAGACAAATGGATTAAGCGCTCCCTTAAAGATACAGGAGGAATTACCTTATCACCTCTTAAGACAAAATGATCGGCAACAGCAAGTTCATCCCTGACTTCCCAAAAAGGCCTCAGACTGTCAACAAGATCCTTTTTGTTAGAAATATTCCAGCCATTAACAACTTTAGATTTGACATCATTTAAAAGAGAATCTTGAATATCCGCTTCTAACCATTGCTCTTGGGAAATACAGTTTCCATGATTTCCATTAAAAATAATATTAGCAACTGAAAAATCATTCCAAGGATTGGAATCGATTTCAGTAACAGGTAATGAAAGTCTGCTTAAACAGTCTGCAATAAAATTTTTGGCTCCAGGAACATATTGAATGTCAAATAAATAATCTTGAAGGCGCATAGACAATCTAGAAATTCTCGCAGTGGCTCTGTAAAGACCATCAGTGGTGAGTAATTTAGTAAGGTTCTTATGGTCACTTCTTACACTGAATCTCTTGCCCCATAAAAATGTTCTAAAATGTTCTAAACTCCACACAACTGCTAGTGTCTCTCTTTCAGAATATTTCTCTTCTGTCGGTGTAAGAGACCTAGAAGCAAATGCAATAACGACTTCTTTTTTGATGAAGAAATTTGCGTCAAAACGGCGCCAAGACCATTAGAACTTGCATCCGTAGTTACAAATGTGGGAGCAAGAGGATCAAAACCTTGGAGATTGGGAGCACAACAGATAGCCTTCTTAATTGAGAGAAAGGCTTCTTGGCAATCATCAGACCATGAAAAGGAAACTTTATTTTTGAGTAGATTCCTCATAGCATGAGTTTTCTCCGAAAAATTGTTAACAAATTTTGAGTAAAACTCAGCCAAACCCAAAAATGATCTTAATGCATCTTTAGATGTAGGAGCAGGAGCATCTAATATTGCTCTAATAAGTTTGGTTTTGGGTCTAATACCAAATTCACTAATTTCATGACCCAAATAGATCACTTTGTTCTCTGAAAATTTACATTTAGATACTTCAGCAGTTAAACCATGCGTATCAAGAACATGTAGCACTTTTCTAAGTCTAGAATCATGTTGTTGGGGATCACGACCCATAACGAGAATATCGTCCTGAAAGAGACAAGATCTACTTTTCCTGCATGTGCTTCTACCCTGATTGCTGCTAGGGTGTGTGCATTGCGCTGGTTTGAGTCACGGTTTGAGTCACGCTTATTTGCCGCTACGACTCATCCGCTACGACTCATCAGCACCTACAGCTTGGAGATTTGGCCATCCCGTGAGTCCATACTGCTTAATTTTGAAGTTGTTTTTTTTTTTTTGTGTGTTGGCACTCGTGTTTTCACCACGACAAGCCAACCGTCATTTTTTCATTTTTGAATATCCACTGTGCGCGTGTACCCCACGCGATCTTACCGGTTTCCTCCAGCCTCCGGCGTTCTTCTTTGTCTACGCCATCACATTCGAGCAGTATTGACTGCTTTGAGACGTTTTGCTGCCTTAACGCACCGTAAGCCTTCCGGCGCAGCGTCAAGAAACGTCCCGCCATTTTGGATTTGGTGTTTATTTTTTTTTGTCGCTTCGTCAGTCTTTTGGATTCTCCTCATTTCCGAAATGATCCTGTACGCATATTTCTGAATGCCACTGATTGAATTCATTCATTACAAGTAAGCTTTTGAGAGTTTTGTTAATAATTCTCCTTTTTTTTCTTTTTATTCTACTTTATTCCTGTTACCATGGATTTGACTGAAAGAGCAGCAGTTCCTGGCTCTTCTTCAAACACTAATTTTTCAGTAAACCTTAGTAATCCGAAAGAATTTTTATCTACACCAGGAGAACCAATTGTTAGGTGGCTTGAGTGGAAAGATTATTTCCTTAATTTTATAGCCACTCAAGAGGACAATGTGGGTATTTTATCTCCTGAAAGGAAGAAAAGAATTTTACTTCATTGTTTAGGATCTGAAGGATTGAGGGTTTACAACCAGATGCAAAAGCCGGAAAGAGCTGGGGATATTGATGTTTTCAAGGCGGCAATCCTTGATTTGACTGAACATTACTCTCCCACAGTATGTATTGGAGTCACCAGACGCGTTTTCTTTAAAAGAAAGCAATTTCAGCATGAATCAGTTGAAGAATATGTCTCTGCTTTAAAAATTTGGGCTGCGCCTTGTAAATTTGGCACTTTACACGATGAGCTCATTAGAGATCAAGTTGTGGTCGGTACAAAAAATAAAGGTATACAGGATAGATTGTGGATTGAAGGTGATTCATGTCTCAAAGACGTCATTACTTTAATCAAGAAAGCTGAACTTTCTGAAAGGAGTTCTAAGGCGTTATTTGATCAGAACGAACCACCCAATTCTGTCAACAATATTATAGAATCCAAGAAAGGGAAAGAAGGTTATAAAAAGTCGAACTTTACCCATAATAAAGCTTTCAATCCCAGTCATAATAAAACCTTTAATTCTAGGAATTCCTTCAAACCTAGATTCAACCAATTTGATTTTGCACCTAGATTCAACCAATCTGATTCTGCTTCATTTGCGTGTTATCGTTGTGGTAGTAAGTCCCACAATGCTAGTTTTGAAAAATGTCCTGCTAAATCAACCAAGTGTTCTAACTGTGGAATTTTTGGACATTTTACGAGATCTTGCAGAAGGAAAGTTTCACAGAAGCCCAAAGTCACATGTCTCAATGAAACTGACTCTGACTCATCTGCTTATGATTCTGATAACCATTGTGATCAATCTGTTTCTGAACATAGAAAATGTAATATTGTTCTTAATGTTAATTGCAAAAGATAGAAGTAAACCGTTATGTATTGTTAAATTTGGTGGTATTCCTTTACAGGTTGCTGCGGATTCCGGCTCACCTTTTACTATTATTGCTAAAAGTGTGTGGGATACCAATTTAGTCAGTGCTCTTGGTCCACACCTAGAACCCGCTGATGTACTTCCCGAAAGTTTTACGGGTGATCAGATTGATTTATTAGGATTTCGATAGTTGGTTTTTGACTTTAAGACTCGCTCTGCTGTTTGCAAATTGTACATAGCTGCTGATGGGCCTTCTGTCCTGGGTTGGAAGGATCAGAAAGCATTACATATAATTCTTGATCCTAACAGCCCAGAACAAGTCCTTGTTGCGTGTGAAGGCGAGAGCACCAAGAATTGGGCTCTTAAAGAATTCCCTAATGTTTTTTCAGGGAAAATTTGTAAACTTGAGGGTTTTTCTCATCGAATCAGACTTAAAACTGATGCTGTACCTAGAATACATAAGGTGAGGAATATTCCAATGATTGTGAGGGATGAAGTAAAATTGGAACTACTTAAGCTACAAAATAATGGTATTATTGAAACCGTGGAAGCATCAGAATGGATTTCTCCATTAGTAGTGGCAAGACGTGCTAATGGAAAAATTCGTCTTTGTGTTGATTTAAGAAGCCTTAATGAAAACATAATTGTGGACCAATTTCCTTTACCAAGGATTGATGAAATGTTGTCTCTCACCCGTGGTTATAAGTATTTTTCCACCATTGACCTGTCATCAGCATATCACCAAATTGTTTTACATCACTCTAGCCGCAGTTTAACAACTTTTTGCACACAATTCAATTCAATATATTTATTAAGCATTTGGATCTCTAATGAGGTCCACTTAAAACATACATGGATAATCATATCATAAACCCAGCAACCGTTAAAACAATACTTCACTAAAACCATTCCATCTACACCTCGATATCAATTTATACAAAGGTAGTCATACAGCATAAAAATTTTCCAAAATGACCACTAGGATATTATTTAAACATCAATAAAACCCAACAATATAGGAGAGCTAAAATAATCACTCCTTGATGAATTAAAGGACCTATACAAAAGATGGATTAACATTAAAAAGCAATTTCAACTGATGGCATATTATAGAATAAAGTACTTCATGTTGCAACAATAATAACAATTCATTATGTAAAGTGCATCTTACAATGGCAATAGGGTAGCAGCAATCAAACTATTATCTCCTGTACTAAAACAATAAAAGATCAGGTCCTGTTAACTTTAACTGCAATTAGGAAAAGAATCCTATCATTACAGAATCATATATTTTTATCTAAAGTGCATCAAAAAAGCAGCGAAGATATTTCCCTTAAAACTTTTTTATGGTGGGAAGAAATACCTAATTAATGCGAACAGCAGAGAATTAGCAACAGTCATATATTTGTAATTTTCCACAAATGGAAAAAATCAATGCACATGCACAAATTAATAAGTTGTATAACCAACCATACTCAGGGTCTAATAAAACCATTTAAAATATATTCATAAACTCCCTAAAAAAGTTAAAAAGTTTAGTGCATACAATTTCATTTTTTGGACAAAGCAAAAATTCTCTAGCAGCTGTAACATTTTTAATGCCATTCTGGATAAACATAGGACGTAGCCACCTATAGCGGAATACAATCAGCGCCGGGCATACAAACAAGACATGATCAAGATTCTGAGTGGCCTGAATACAAAAGTTACAGTTTTTTCCACCTTCCCTATTAGATGACCAATTTCCGATTAAATCATTTAAGGGTAAGAGGTTCATACGGAAAAGAGTAATCCATCTGCGGATACCGTGGCCTAAGTGCCACGAGAGATATTTCTGAGAAACTCTCGGGGAAGCATTCTTAACTATTGTTTCCAGTCTGGCCCTCGTTCTACAAATACTAATATCTCTCTGATAGCTAATTAGGCCACTAGAAATCTTTAAAAAGGATTTTAATTCTATAGGAGATAAGGATAAGACAAAATCCTCTTGCACATTAAAATGTTGCAGTGCCAGGCGGAAATCATTATAAAAAGAGTATGTGTACATTTGTCCTTCAAAAATTTCCTGTTGGATAAAACTCCTCAAAGAGAAAGGTTCACTATTCTTTAGTTGATACCCCCAACGAATTACCCTAGCTAGACCTTGTGAAAAGGAGCTTACCAAGCCAAATTCTACCCTAATAGCAGCTATTGGAACCAGTGTATTAAAATTACATAGTTTTCGGAAAATTTGGCCTTCGATTTTATCCAAAAAGCTCCATTTCCTTAGTGGTAAAGATTCAATTGCATATAACAGGGTAGGAGGAATTTTAGTTTTAAAAACTAACAGCAAATGTGAAAAATGTCTTCGACCCATCGTAGTATAAAATAGACGTAGGTCATTTGCATGCGACATTGCTTTAGAAGAGCTATGAGCAATATGGGAATTTATCTTCATACTACTTGAAATAACTTTCCCCAGGTATAGATAGGAATCAACAATCTCCAATTTTTCAGGACCAATTCTCCAATTAAAATTACATAATTTTCTGTTTTTTCCTTGTTTTAAAACCAAGACCTTGCTTTTGGATACATTTATTTTCAAAAATTGTGCAGACGTATAACTCTGGAGTCGTGACAATTTTTTATTCAAACCTATAGGGGTCAGGTCCATAATTACAATATCGTCTGCATACATGAGACAGGAAAAGGAGCGGCCACCTATCTTTGGCGCATCTCCTTCCGTTAAGGAAAAACAATCCGGAAGATCTCTTACATATAAAGAGAACAATAAAGGTGCTAATAAGCAACCTTGCTTCAATCCATTTTCCGTATTAATAACTGAAGATAGGCCCTGTGTTCCCCCCATTAAAACCCGACACCATGTTTGCGAATATAAAGCAATAACTAAAGATAACAAAATAGGAGGCATCCCCATTTTATATAACTTTTTCCAGAGAAGTGGCCGATCTACTTTATCGAACGCAGTAGAAAAGTCTATGAATGCTACATAGACATTTGTTTTGCGAAAGACCGTATATTTCTCTTCAATTAATTTCAACAAGCAGATGTTATCTAAGGTAGAGTGATTTTTCCTAAACCCTGCTTGCTCAATGGGGAGGATTTTCTCCTCTACTACCCAGTCAGTGAGGTTCTCGAGAATACTGCGGGCGAAGATTTTCCCTACTGCGTCTAATAAGGCAATTTGGCGGTAGTTACCTGGTAGATGTCTTTCGCCTTTTTTATGCAGCGGAATTAGGATACTACCAGACCATGACGAGGGAGTTCGCCCATAGCGATAGCAGTATTCAAACAAGGGGGTAAGATATGTTGCCCATAATACAGGCTCTTTTTTTATAATGGACATGGGAATTTCGTCTGGACCCATTGCTCCTGAAGCTCTCATTTTTTTAATCAATCTAACAATTTCTTCCTTAGTAGGGGGATCGATTAAAATTTCTGAGGAGGTAATTCTAAAGAAGTCGGGAAAAAGGGAATTTAAATTCGCGGAATAGAGTTCTACTAAGTGGAATTTCCATTCTTCTTCATTTATTGGAATAGGAAGAGATTTAATTCTGGTACCACAACTTTCCGCAATTATTTCCCAATATCGTTTTGAGTTATTTTTAGCCGCAGCTTCTTTTAATTGAACCCATTCATAATCCTCCTTTTTTTGTTTTAATGAGCGTTTTTTCCGTTGTCTTTTCCTCCTTAGTAAATCTATTAATTTCTTTCGTTCAGGAGAGTAATTCCCAAACTGAGCCCTTACTAATTTGTTTATGACCCTATTTATTTGAAGCAATGGATTAAAACATACTCTCTGCTTAATATTTGGGTGAGAAGATTTACAAGACACAACCATAGAATTTATACTGTGACTATAAAATTCTAGCAAATTATTTTGGGGGTAATCTTGCAGTTCCGCTACTCTAAGCTGCTTTTCACCTATTAAGATAGTTAATGACTCTTTTAGTTTTGAAACGGCCAAAGAATTCCAGTAAATTCTGCTATTTGTTTTGCTGAAAGCTACCTCTTTATCCCTAAAATTCCATGAGCTCTCCCCAGTACTGGACAAATCTATTTTCAAACTAATCACCATATGGTCACTAAATTGGTTTTCCAAAATTTCCATATTTGATAATCTATTAAAGAAATCAACGGAGGAAATTACATAATCAATAATGGAACCACCCTTCGGTCCCTTATGTGTATTTTTCGCTGGGATGTCTTTTCCTAGTCTCCCATTGACTACTAAAACCTCCAAGTTTCTTAAGCCTTCTAATAAAATTGTTCCTCTTTTATCCGTTCGACTATGATTTGGGAATTGAGCTGATGGTATTTTTAATGCTTCCTCCTTAGTGGAGTTTGCAAAAGCCCCAAACTATGGGTGGAGACTTTAGCATTCAAGTCTCCAACCAACAATAAGTTCTTACATTCTGAATTTTCGAAAATGGATAAAATAAAGGAAAACAGGTCTTTCAATAAATATATATTAGAAGCGCCTGGAGGGATATATGCATTCACAATTAAAAGGGACTCAGAGTTCGTAGAATTGACTTTGGTCTCTAGCTTAATTGCCTGAAATAATTTAGATGAATGTGGAATTGTTTTATAGGACCACTTAAATCGTGATCTAAGCAGAATGGCAATACCACCTTTCGCATGTCCCCTGCTCACTGGAAACGCAGGGCGGCTCAGCACATAATAATCTTCCATGGACCAATTCGTAGTAATCCAGGACTCTTGGATGCATATTATATCGGCGTTCTGTTCTTTCAAGAACAGCCATTTATTTTTACTTGTGCTTAGGCCGGCTGCGTTCCAGGAGACCAGTTTGAGGCCCTTGCTAGGAGGAGTTCCCAAACCTTAGACCTACTGTACTATTTGTGTTCAGGGTCCCTGCCACCCAACTCCATTTCTTGTTATCTTCAACTACCGGTAATATTCTACTGCTATTTTTCTCTGGTTGGAGGGAAACTCTCCTTCCATCCTTACAGAGAGAGATCTGCAGTGACCTTTCCCCTACTAAATGGTAAGGATCAAAAGACGGTAGATCTTCTGTAGAGGGGAGCCAACTATTAATAGATTCTTTTTCAGGAACTTTCTCCTCATTGGGGACCAGTACATCAATACCACAACACCGTAATTTATCTAGGTTTGAGATAATTAAATGTGACGTCACCTTAGACCCAAACGTCACTCTGGCACCCCCAAGCTTGCCATATTTTAGAACTTGAACCAAAGCCAAATCGCTTCTCTGTATCATTTTTAGATCATAAATTTCGGCAAAACAACTCAATAAATAAGACCTATTCATATATAACTCGTAGTCAAAAATGAAAATAAAATCCAACGAGAAGGGGGCAGAAGGCTGAGTGCAAACATAATGATTTCCCTTAAACTGTTTACTAGCATTATAGATCACCTCACTGCCCAAAGCGGATGAAAATAATACCGCTTCAGGATTCAAGCTGCTTTTTACACTTGCTGCAGTACTTGGCTCTGTAGAAGTAACTTCTTGTGACACCAAGATTACTGGACTAGAGTTCGACTGAAGTGGGTTACAATTTGAAGATGAAATTTCCATTTGAGGTTCTTCCCTTTTCTGATCTTTTACAACGGGGATTGAAGGTAGAGATAGATTCAAATTAGGGTCAAAATGAAGCTGTTTGGCCCTTTTCTTCTTAATCCTCCGGGTATTTCCTCTTTTTGATTTCTTCTTTCTCCTAACGGGTTTTCCTTCATTTTTTAAAACCTTCTCTTGTGGTAACAGATGATCACATTTTAATTCCTTCATAATGGAGTGATTATTTTTATTAGTCCCTGTTTTTTTTAAAAATATTGGGTAGACTTTACATTCTACATTAACTTTATCTTTTTCTGTATTCAGAGTAGATAGATTAACAGGAGAAGATTCAAAAACCTCTGGCTCAAAAAATAGTTGTAAGGAAAAGAACTGGGAATCATCAAACAAGTCCACACTTTTTTTGTCTTTATGTTTTGGGTGTTTTCGTTTCAAGCGCATGCCTTTTGGATTAGCCTCTGCGGCTGCAGTTTTTCGACATAGACATAGACATTAAGTTTAGTAAAGTAAACCTTTTATTGGCAGCATTATAAGTACAACCATTGAAGAGGTTGTCTCCCATCAGAATGCCCTAAAACATTCTAAACAGTCGTATTCACCCAAGACATGGAATACAGATTGTCCAGAGAACTCTACATTCCACATGTGTAAATAAATAAGAACAAGACTTACCGGGAAGTAATATACTACAACCGTCAAACCGTACCTCTCCATTCTCCTTAAAACTTAATTCAACAAATCATCATGTTCATCTTCTGACTTTCCCACCACCAATACATCATCTTGAAAACACAAGACATTTTCCATCCCATGAAAAATCTTCTGCATGACCCTCTGAAAAACTGCAGAAACTGAGGCTAGACCAAATGGCATACGACAATAATGGTAAGCTCCAAGAGCAGTTACGAAAGAAGTTAATGGTCTAGACTCTGGATGTAAGTTCACTTGATGATAAGCTGCAGACATATCAAGAACACTAAATACATTTCCTCCCCCCATCACACTCAACATTTCATTAATATTAGGTAAAGGTTGTCGATCTACCCAAACATTTTTATTCAGATCGCGCAAGTCAATGCAGAGACGAATCTTATTACCAGGTTTAGGGGCAATCACAATGGGAGAAAGCCATTCTGACGACTCAATTGGCTCTATGATTTTTTCTTTCAAAAGTTTATCAAGTTCTTGTTGAAGAGGTTCTCTCATAAGGAAAGGTATAGGCCTAACTTTATGGACCACTGGAACAGCACTTTTTTTAATATCACCTTATGTGTAAAACCTTCTAACTTCCCTAACTTATCTGTAAACACATTAGGAAAGGATTGAAACAATTCTTCATTCCACTTAGTATCAGTATCATCTTTAGATAAAACCTTTGTTTCCCCAAACTCTATTGCCATTACAGGTTCATCTGCATTAGGATTCAGAACAATGTTTAAATCATGCTGATGACGCCACCCCAAGAGATTAGATCCTTCATCAGTCACATATATCCTACCATGGACACCATTTTTTTTAAAGAATATGTTCATCCATGTCACACCAATGATATTAATTTTTCTTCCACCGTAGCCCACTGCTTTCACATCAGTAGGCAACAAATCTTCCATTTTTCCTTGTACAACATCCATATAGGTTTCCTTAGAAATTAAAGTAAAAAGACTTCCTGAGTCTACTAGCACATTAACCTGAGCAGTACCTAAGAAAATAGTACAGTAAGGTTTTTCTAGCAATTCAGAACTTTCTTTTTTTATCCCTTGTAAATTTGCATTTATTTCTACAGGTCCTCGATTCACAGAAGATATGTTATCATCTGCACACACACATTCATCAACAACGGAAATGATTTGATGTTGTATTTCTTCCATTACTTCTACTAATTTTACAGAAGAATCTTGTACTCTTCCCTTTGACCTACAAGCTTTTGCCAAATGACCCTTCCTACCACAGAGTCTACAAGTCATGCCTCTCGCCGCACACGCAAGACTGGAGGCAATATGCCCTGGAGCTCCACATCTATAACATAATTTATTTCTCTTCTCAAATATTTTATTTTCTACAGGTTGTGAAAATGTGGGTTTTGGATTTAATTTAACTTCTCTTACATCAACCACAGAAGATTCTTTGTCAAAACTCTTGACAACTGGCTTATTCAAATCAATTTCTTTCATCCACACCTCTGTTTTTTCCATGCTTCTGGCAATTTGTATTGATTCCTCTAACGTGGGATCCATAGACAAAAGTCTTTCCTTTACTTTTCTATTATTTGTACAACGTACTATCTGATCACGAATAAGGCTTTCAGATAAACCTTGAAACTCACAGGTTACAGCTAAACCACGCAACGTAGCCACATAAGTCATAACATCCTCATCATGACCCTGTATTCTAGAAAAAAAATTGTGTCTTTCAAACACAATACGCATTTTAGGTGTGAAATGTTTCTCTAACATCTGTATAGACATTTCGTAAACATTTATAGGCTGCCCATCACCCATTCCTAAAGATACTTCTGGTAAATCATCATAAATTCTACGACCTTCAGTTCCTAAATGATGAAGTAATATAGCTTGTCTTCTCACAGGACCATATTTATCCCCCCAATAGCCAATATGTAGGTGAAAAATATATTTTTCCACCTTTTCCAAGGAATAACTGGCTCTCCAGGAAGGGGTAAAAAGCTAGGCGGAGCTGACATACTTTGTTCTGCCATTTCCTTCACTTAAAATAATAACCCAAAACAATAAGTTACCATAAAAAAACTTAAATAATAAACTAACAGAACAAGTTAAAATATTTGTCTAAAATAATAAAAATGCAGTAATATTTCATTAACGATATAATACAGTTATATATATGTGTGTTGAATCTGTTATGAAGACAACAGTCCTCTTTTCATGTAGATACAGTGCGAAGGCAGATAGTCCTCTTTCTATGTATATTGACAGGAAACATCCGCGTTGCACAGGAAGAAAATGATGACCGGTTTAACAGTCTCCAACGAAGAAAATTCCAGGTAAAACTTCAATTAATCATTTCCTTGTAATGAGAAAAATATGCAGCGTTTCTTTGTAATAATAAAAGCATGTAGCCTTTGATCTCTGAAGAACGAGAGCAGTCTCGTGTCAGACGCAGCTTGTGAAGCGAAGTCAACTGATGCGTGAAGAGCGAGAGCAGTCTCGTGTTAAACACGTATTTTCGCTCAGGAACAATGCCTCTACACTGACAGGGAAGCGCGTGTCAGATTTCAAGGATAAACAGCATGCAGCACTTTCCAATGGCTAGGATGATTACACACGAATATAGAAACTTCCCAAACAAACCGGACCGTAAATCAGGCTCAAATACAGAAACGTGCCAAATAGACCGGATGAATCGGACATATTTTCTTCACATTTCTTGTGTTTAAATATGGAAGTTCATTATCCAAATGTTCCGTTTTGAAAATCGAGTCTTTAAAAATCTCGTAGTGCTTGTTTAAACACTAACTGTAGCTATTATCCTTTAATTATCTTCTATTTGTCAGGTTAAAAGATCAAATAACTTACAGTTCAGTTGAATTCATATGTCTTCTTTCATCAGCATTGTCCAATCCTGATACAACACTTTTCCAGGGGTGGAGGTTAATCGTCCACAGTTGCCCCCTGCGCAACTAGCGTGAGTCACTCGTCGCCAAAAATTGTAGTAATCACCAAACAGTTTTAGTGGTTCCAGTAGGTTTATTTTCTCTGTATCCTCTTTACATGTTAACCTCCAGCAGACTCAAGGAAAAACTGTCGTCCACAGAACCTAGACATGACATCATTCTAAAAGAACATTCATGTCCATGGAAACAGAAGAACATCTCCACAAGATGGTTCTCTTTCCCCTCATTGCTCAGGTGACAACTTTTACATCAACTTACAATTTGTGACACCAGTAAGCTTGCCATTTTCCCTGAGGCAGGATTTTACTCACCACTGGGGGCCTATATGGAAGAAAATGCCCACCCTTTCCAAAGCACTCCTTCTCCCCTTGTTGGGGAGGTGTGACGGGGCGGGCTCGCAGCGCAAGAGACATGAGCCCGATTTAGAGTGGTGGTCTGCAGTGCCTCTACCTACCGCTCTTATCTCCTCTCAGCAGGACGACTGGAGGTCACATCAGGAAACTTTATTGACACCGGGAGAGGTGGAAAACGAGGTCGGTCCCTTTAACTGGAACAGCCACTGTGACGAGACTCCGCCCACGACAGACGTCATCACGTTCCCGTCCTTAAGTTCCGGAGAAACTAGGAAGTGGGTGTGCGGCGACACCGGAGAGGAGAAAGGAGAGCCGGGAGGAGGATCGTTTATAGAGAGCCAGAGAGGAGTACCGGAGGAAGACGGAAGGAACAGAGGAACGAGAGCACCAGGAGCCCGAGCTGAGCCAGGAGGCCAACGTCCCCACGCATCGCCGAGCCACGTTCCAGGAGGAGCGTGGCTTACACAGGTACGAGACAAGTTCTCGGGGTGGGTGGGGAGAAGGGACAGCCCGACTACGTAAACGGGAACCCTACAAACCCCCGTTTAAGAATCCTCACGCACCGTTTTGTTCCCTCACCCCCGAGCACTGGTCACATCCCTAAGAAAGGAAATCGTGCACAAGATTGGGTGGTGCTTCCTTCACTCCCCGGCCCCCCCTGCATAGTAGAGAACCTCCTGACACATACTTCTCTTTTTCCCTTCCATGCCCCATTTAAAACGGACAGAAGTGCGGAGACAGCCGACCAGACCCCGTGTAGAGGAAGCGAATCCCGCAACAAGAAGTCGAGGAGCTTCAAGCACGACGGACCCCTCCACGTTTGCGACTGAAAGACTAACAAGTCGACACAAACGTGTCTTTGGGAAAATAAAACCTTATTTGAGCAGACCTGGCCCCCGTCCTATTATTACGACCCCGCCACAACTGGTGTCAGAAGTGGGATTACCATCGCAAACCATCAGTACACCCGTGATGGAGACGGTAATACAACACCTGATTAAAGGCCAGGAAAAACTTGAATGGGCCATCGAGAGACAGATGACCTCCGCCCAGGCGGATCGCGAGGTGTTCAAGAACACCATAACAGCACAATTAGAGGGCCTGCAAAAAGTGGTACACGACCCTAGCACCCCCGTACAAGGGGAGAGACGAGCCCCCTCCCACCACCCCTCTGGTGTATCCCTCCAGAAGTACGTACCCGGGGAGGATCCGGATGCGTTTCTACTGAACTTCGAACGGGCCGCCAGAGCGTGTGGCTGGCCCGAAGAGAAATGGCCGTTCTTTTGGCGCCCTCTTGACCGGTGAGGCCCAATCGGCGTATCAAGTCGCCAACGCAACAGGGATTACCGCATACCAAGTGATCAAAGACGTGATCCTGGATCACCTAGGCCTGGATGCTGAGGCCTATAGGGTTCGGTTCCGTAAGGAAAGGGGGCTATCTGGCGAAAACCCGAAAACTTTGTTTTTCCGCCTAAAGATGGCAGCAGACAAATGGCTCAAACCTGCCACTAGCACAAAAGACGAGATTATGAACAGGATATATTTGGAGCAATTTATGGAAGCGCTACCATACGGCACCCAGAGATGGCTCAGACAACATCCAAGCCTCTCAGTGGAGCAGGCCATCGAAATGGCAACCAACTATTCGCGAGCTCAACCTCGTCTATGGATAGGGGACACTGAAAAACCAACTAAGGGAGGCATGCCCCCTAAACCTGAAAAGAAAGCAAAGCATTTTGTTGATGTCTCTAAACCTAGACCTATCAGAGCAGAGATGCCCATCTTCCGGGGACCCCAGTGTTTCGAATGTGGCGAATGGGGCCACATCGCCCGTCTGTGTCCCAGGAAGAAGACAGCGGAGGAACCCATGGAGGTTGGGTACATCCCCAAGGCCGTGCTGTATACCGCGGAGATGGGGGTCATCCTTTTATGTACGTGTACAGGTGAATGGGAAGCCGATAAATGCCTTACTAGATTCTGGGTGCAAACAGTCGGTAGTACAGAAGAATCTCGTCCTCCCCTCACAGTATGTCCCTGAAACCTTAGTACACATTCGGTGTGTACACGGGGATATTAAGCCATATCCCCTTGCAAGGGTTACCATGGTCCTTAGGGGAGGCTCTCCATGTACAGTGAGGGTGGGGGTGGTTGATTCCCTACCCGAAGACCTTATCCTGGGGGTAGACAATCCTGATTTCATAAACCTGTTCCAAGATAATGTCGGGAGAAAAGCAAGCGATCAGGGAACACCCATCCCGGCCTTCACTACCCCAGACCCCTGGTTGTTAGACCGTAATTTTCGGTTTTCCCAAGCTAACGATACCACTCTGTTTAATGCCTGGGAAGCTGCACACGTCAACCAGAGCAGTCCATCCTATGCTTATCCCCGCTTTCTGATCAAGAAGGACCTTTTGTATCGTGAGGGTGGCCCAGGAGACATAATGCAGCTCTTGGTGCCTGTACCCTTCAGGGAGCAGATATTATTCTTCTCACACGCTCACCTCACAGCAGGACATGCCGGCACGGAGAAAACTACCCAGAACGTGTTGCGTCATTTTTATTGGCCCGGTATCTACAAAGACATTCAAAGGTATTGTCAGACATGTGGCATATGCCAGAAGAAAAATATGCAACGTCTTCCGGCAGTTCCGCTCCAACCCATGCCAATAATCGGAAAACCATTCGAAAGAGTCGGCATGGATTTGATAGGCCCTTTGCCAAAGACTTCCAAGGGCAACCTCTACGCATTAGTGATTGTGGACTATGCCACCAGATTTCCGGAGGCGTTCCCACTCAGAGCGCCCACTACGAAGAACATTGCTGAAAGGATAGTGGAATTGTTCTCCAGAGTAGGATTCCCCAAGGAAATACTGACGGATCAGGGGACGCCGTTCATCTCCAGGCTAATGAAGGAAGTGTGCCGTACCTTGGATCTACAACACCTACGTACGTCAGTATACCATCCCCAGACAGATGGCCTGGTTGAGCGGTACAACCGATCCCTTAAGACCACTCTGAAGAAAATGCTCACCGTAGAAGGCAAAGAATGGGACCGACTCCTACCCCTAGCATTGTACGTATTACGAGCCCAAGTACAGAGCAGCCTGGGTTGTTCTGCATTTGAAATGCTATACGGACGACAACCCAGATCCCTACTCGAGATAACCAAAGACGCCTGGGAGACGGAAGAAGAAAATGACCAGAAATCACTGCTGGAATATACACAACAGCTGAGGTCTAAACTGGGAAAACTAAGAGACCTGGCGTACTCCAACCTGGAGAAAAGCCAAGAGAAACAGAAGAAATACTACGACAGAGGAAAGAAGTGGAGGAAGGTGTCGGTCGGTGACTGGGTGTTGGCCTTACTCCCCTCCTCTACTCGGAAATTCCAAAGTGAATGGATGGGCCCCTATAAAGTGTTGGAGGTCTTAGGCAACACCACCTACCGGGTTGGAATATCACCGACCCGAAAGCAGTGTTACCACATCAACCTATTGAAGAAATGGTTGGGGCCCTTACCGAAAGCAGCCCATCTGACCTTGCCAACCTCTTCAGGAAACTCTACACTCAATCGCCTCGTAGTCAACGAGGACCTCACCGAGGATATGAGGAAAGACCTCCTACACACGTTGATCCCGTTCTCCGCCACCTTTTCAGACACACCAGGGAAGACCACGTTAACCGAACACAAGATTGAGACCCAGGTAGGAAAGATAGTAAAACAGAGACCATACAGGATACCCGCGGCAAAGAGAGCAGACGTAAGAAACGAGGTACACGAGATGCTCCGGCTTGGTGTTATACGTCCGTCCAAAAGCGACTGGTCGTCACCCATCGTGATGGTCCCCAAGCCAGATGGAACAACACGCTTCTGTATGGACTTCCGCGCACTAAACGCAATATCGACCTTCGACGCCTACCCGATTCCTAGAGTCGATGAGCTCATCGAGAAGTTGGGTGACTCTAAATACATCACAACATTTGATTTAACAAAGGGGTATTGGCAGGTACCCCTCCGAGAGGAGGACCGAAAGAAAACCGCGTTTTCAACCGAAGACGGCCTATTCGAATTCAATGTACTCCCGTTCGGGCTCCACGGGGCCCCCGCAACGTTTCAAAGACTCATGAACAACATTCTTCGGGACTATCCCTCGTTTTGTTCAGCGTATCTGGACGATATAGTTGTCTTTAGTGCAAATTGGGGAGAACACCTAAAACACCTAAGAACCATCCTGCAAGCACTAGAACAGGCCGGACTCCACATCAATTCAAAGAAATCGCGAGCAGCCTATCAGAAGGTGAAGTATCTGGGATATGTTCTGGGAGCTGGGATGATCGCCCCACAGAGCGAGAAAGTAAGAGCCATAGCGGATACGCCTTTTCCGAATACGAAGCGAGAATTACGTGCATTCCTAGGTCTGGTTGGGTATTACCGACGGTTTGTTCCACAATTTTCGGAGCTCGCTGCGCCATTGACAGACAACCTTCGCAAAGAAGCCCGACAGCAGCAGTTAATGCACCCCACAGAAGAGATGCTGGGGGCCTTTCAGAGCCTAAAACGAATCATCACCACAAGTCCCGTACTATGTTCCCCAAATTTTAGCAAGACCTTTTTTTTGTCCACCGATGCATCCGAATCAGGGCTCGGCGCAGTTCTATCTCAGTGTGGAGAGGACGGACTTGAACACCCTGTCTTATACATCAGCAGGAAGTTGTTTCCCCGGGAGAGCAAGTACCCAACGATTGAGAGGGAATGTCTTGCTATTAAGTGGGCAGTTGATAAGTTGCGCTATTATTTAGAAGGGCTACCATTCATTCTGTACACGGATCATGCCCCATTGCAATGGATGTACCGGAACAAGGCCCAGAACCCCAGGGTACTCCGCTGGTTTTTGTCTTTACAGCCTTTCGCCTTTGAGGTACGTCATCGGAGAGGGAAGGACAATGGAAACGCAGATTACCTGTCTAGGGTGTCCCCTCTCCCCGATCGGGAGAATCCAGGGGGTGGTGTGTGACGGGGCGGGCTCGCAGCGCAAGAGACATGAGCCCGATTTAGAGTGGTGGTCTGCAGTGCCTCTACCTACCGCTCTTATCTCCTCTCAGCAGGACGACTGGAGGTCACATCAGGAAACTTTATTGACACCGGGAGAGGTGGAAAACGAGGTCGGTCCCTTTAACTGGAACAGCCACTGTGACGAGACTCCGCCCACGACAGACGTCATCACGTTCCCGTCCTTAAGTTCCGGAGAAACTAGGAAATGGGTGTGCGGCGACACCGGAGAGGAGAAAGGAGAGCCGGGAGGAGGATCGTTTATAGAGAGCCAGAGAGGAGTACCGGAGGAAGACGGAAGGAACAGAGGAACGAGAGCACCAGGAGCCCGAGCTGAGCCAGGAGGCCAACGTCCCCACGCATCGCCGAGCCACGTTCCAGGAGGAGCGTGGCTTACACAGGTATGAGACAAGTTCTCGGGGTGGGTGGGGAGAAGGGACAGCCCGACTACGTAAACGGGAACCCTACAAACCCCCGTTTAAGAATCCTCACGCACCGTTTTGTTCCCTCACCCCCGAGCACTGGTCACATCCCTAAGAAAGGAAATCGTGCACAAGATTGGGTGGTGCTTCCTTCACTCCCCGGCCCCCCCTGCATAGTAGAGAACCTCCTGACACATACTTCTCTTCTTCCCTTCCATGCCCCATTTAAAACAGACGGAAGTGCGGAGACAGCCGACCAGACCCCGTGTAGAGGAAGCGAATCCCGCAACAAGAAGTCGAGGAGCTTCAAGCACGACGGACCCCTCCACGTTTGCGACTGAAAGACTAACAAGTCGACACAAACGTGTCTTTGGGAAAATAAAACCTTATTTGAGCAGACCTGGCCCCCGTCCTATTATTACGACCCCGCCACAGGAGGGATCCAGCATTTATGCCCTGGAGTCTCAGAGACCCCTCTGAGAGAGTCCACCGCGACAAGGGAATCTCTCACAGCGGAGGCCTGGGTTTTTACCCCATTACCACTGGGAGCACAGCACCGCACACCGTGTCCGGTGCGCTCGATGGAACTTTTTGGACTATGCCCCCCTAGGCGGAAACTATAACCTTTCTGTATGTACTGCGGTGCCCGAGCAACCTCTGGCCGATGACCGGTGGAGCTGTCCCATGCAGCTATAGAGGAGTTTGGCTCTGGTTCACCCCTCGGCCGTCACCTACCCAGCCGGACTTCGGACACTGTTTTTCCTCGTCTCCCCGTTGTTCCTCCTATACCCTCCCCCTCCTCCTCCCTCCATTATTTTCCTCTTCCTCCCCTATTCCTTCCCTCTCTCCCCTATTCTTCTCTCCCCTTGCCTATTTTTTTCCTCATGATTATGCTATGCCTTTGTACTCATGTAATTCCTGTAACTACGCTCCAGTAACTGATGTAACTTTGTAACCATGTTCTGAAACAATGTTTTCTTCCTCATGTAAGCGCTCTGATACCTCCGGGTCTAGCCAGCGCTATATAAAACTCAATAAATAAATAAATAAACTGCAGTGGTGGTCCAGGGGGCTGCTGAGGTCCTTGATTTACACTTGCCCTCAGTCGAGACCAAACAGAACTTCATTATAGCAATTTTACAGCTTGGACCAGGTCATTTCTGAGCCTTTCCTCCCTTTAACAAGGCCTTTACTGATAACTTGATGGACATTTGGTCAAAGCCTTGTTCCTGTCCACCGGTGAACAGGCAGAAGGCCAGACATCACAAGCTGGTTCCTGGTGATCTTGATTTTCTTACTTAAGATCCTACTGTAATGAACTTCGTGAAGTAGGCTTCAGCCGGTAAGGTGAGTCCCAATTCATTTCCCACAACTCCCCCAGATCCAGTCCAAGAGGATTGAAGCTAATGGCTGGCGTACGTTTTCCTCTGCCTTTCTAGCATTATGGTCAATTAATACCGTCTGCCTATTGTGTCACTACACACTTGCTCTGTGGGACATGGCCAGCCAGATGTTGTCGACCACCCCAGAAAACATTATGGCCTCCCTGTTTCAAACAAGACACAGACAAATATGTGATCAGCGTTGGCTTCAATACTACCGATTGCCTGGGTAGGGCAGTCGTTACCAGTGTTGTGCTTCGCTAACACACGTGGATGCGCTCCTCAGCATTTTCGGGGATGTACAAATTTATGTCATCAATATGTATTTTGATGGTTGTCGCCTTTTGGTGAAGAGGCAGATTCAGCATTAGAACGCTTTGAGGAGAGTAGAGCCACGCATACTCCCTGGGTCTTTGGACCCTTGCTAAGCAGTTTCCACACCAATTCAGAGGCCATTTCAAAGGGGTTGGCATATAAAAAAAGACTGTGTCCCCAACCAGAACAGCAGTCCATGGGTTTGGGTATGCAGGCAACACGCAGGCCAGCAGAGGCATCAGTCCTCCATTCCCCCTCCCCTTCTGCAACAGCCACCAAGCAGCTTTAGTTTGCCCTCAGTGCACATGCCCATCCAGTGGGAGGCAGGATTCAACATTTCCTCTCAGGGTGGCGATCCATCACAGCCAACAGATAGATTTCACAAAACTTTCAGCATGGCTATGCCCTACCTTTTTCTTTTTGCCCCATCAAACATTCCACCTACGTCAGAGAGAATTTCAGAAGAACACCTGTTCATTCTTTTGCAGGAGGTGTAACTGTCACTGTCCAAGGGTGCTATTGAGAGGGATCCAGGCATGGAAAGAGGATAGGGTTGTTAATTCCTACTGCTGAAAAAGGATTGGGTCTCCAGCCTATTTTGGTCCTTGTGTCATTGAAGGCCTTCCTGCGGAAGGACAAATTCAAAGTGCTTACTCTGGCCAGGATCTTATCTGAGGGTGTGTAAAGTGAAACAAGAAACTGACGTCAACACACATGGGTGGTGCTTACATGCACCTCTGTTCCTTCACTTCGGGGGGGGGGGGGGTGGTACAGAGCCACACAGTGCCACCTACCGGGGTGCTGGAGCACTGCTGAGAAAAGTTTCCGGATCCAGTCTGACAACTAGGGAATATTCTAAGGTGAGGAATCTGCAGTTAGATCGAACATCTACCAGAAAAAGAATTACTGAAGGTTAGTAACTTTTTGATCTCAAGATAGCAAACAAATGGATACAAAGTGAAAAAAATCAGGATGTTAGCTTTTCATCACATTTTTCCCAAGCTACATCAAGAGGATATTGAAATGCGCAATAGACCTACAGGATGCATATTTTCACAATCCAATTCAATGAAGCATCTGAAATTCCTAACATTTCTGATCAAAGCAATCACTACCATTACTGGGTCTTCCATGTGGCCTGAAGTCAGACGCGAGAACCTTTTCTGAGTGTATGGTAGTGGTGGCAGCAAACCCGAGGAAGCAGAAAATATTTGCCAGTCCCTATCTAGATGGCTGGCTGATCCAAGCTGCACCACTACTGGAGGTTATGTGCTTATATCAGGCAATCCTTTCTTTACTTTTTGTCCGTGTTTGGGAGTCAGCCATATGAAATCAACATTTGTACCAGTCCAGTCCCTTCAGTACCTAGGTGTTGTACTGGATACTTGAGTTGCAAAGGTGTATTCATCAGAGGAGAGACTATGAACTGTCTGACTTAATTGCAGAAATCTTTTAAAGACAGTGAATCTGACTGTTTTTCAGATAGTGTCTCTTTTGGGTCAGTGTTTTTCCATAATTTCCTTAGTATCTCATGCTTGTCTGCACATGATGCCTCTTTAACAGTGCCTAGAGCACGTGGTGCCAGTACCACCAGCACCTGAGAAGACACACACTGTATCTCATTCTGTCATTCAGTCATTTCCCTGGTGGTGCCCATTAAAGAATCTGGTTCAAGGAGTATCTTTCCATTAAGATACCTCAACACAGACAATTGTGACAGATGCCCCTCTCTGAGATAGGGTGCTCACATGAATCTCCTCCTTGAAGTGCAGGAGACATGGCCCAAGAAAGATGTCTTATCACTTCAACCTTCTAAGATTGAAAGCAGTCCAACTGGCTTTCATGTTTGTAAATAACACAAATTCTTTATGGGTACAAATCGACTCTATGACAACAATGTGTCTGGAAGCAATGTTTAAAGAATGGCTTACCGCTTAAGGCTCACCGAGCACAGGGCAGCAACACTAAAGACCTGCTCATGCTGAGTCCGTCTCAGGGAATAAAAGGCTGTTGGTCCTTGCAGAGTGTTGGCACTGTCTGGAGTGAGGCTTTGTGGGCGTGGAGAACACAATACGTGACAGCATACTGACTGCATTCTACATTTCCCATCAGGCCATGATCTGTAACGTAAGCTGGAAACACAGCAGCCATCTTGGCTATCTCGCTATGATTTCCCTCAAGGAACATGACATCTGTGCTAGGCAACCGTGCAGAAAACCGTGATACTATGTTGCTGCACGCTGGACCTTTCTGTGTGAATTTAGAATTACCTTTGCAAGAACAGTTGTTTCGTTTCGAGTTCTTTCTATAAGTTGATTTGTGTGTTGGAATGGAACTTGAAATATTTAGAACATTTAAAATTAGGTTTTGTAAACACTGCAGGATTGTCTCATTATGCCATGATGGAACAGAAGAGACTCTTAAGTCGGGACTTTCTTTGCTCATGCTATGTACATGTGTATGCATTAGGTATTGGGGTCCTATTAATGACTTTAAGAGTACCTAAGAATAGGAATTACAAAATATCAGTGTTTGCGAATTACCTTGCAGTGGCCCCAGAGTCAAGTAGAAACTATAACTCACTCTCCACAGAGCGTGTATAGTGACAAAGCATGATGTAGATGTCTTGCTCATAGAAAGAAGTGTCGTTGGACCAAATAATTAAGATACTTATCTTTTGTATGTTTAGTTTCAGGAATTAGAAGTTCCACATCAATGTACAGAGTTGGTTACACACAATATTGCTAAGGTATATTTATTCACTGACACAGATGCCAGGCATTTATTGGCAAGTTACTAAACATATCTGTTTTCCTTTAGACACCCACTATTTCCTGCATTCATCAATTTCCAGCAGAAGTGATGAGTCTGTTTTCTCTCTTATCCTATTCCACTTTCTCAGTTTGTACCACTGGCTCTCATATTCTTGTGTATGTAGTAATTAATAGAGGCGGTTAGAGATGGAACAGTAAATTACTCCTGTTTGATCCAGAGTACAAGGTTGTTGCTTTTGGATACAATGTGCTGTTTGAACAAGTGAGTAGGGACGCATTCCAGGCCCTTGTCTCTGGAAGCTCAACTGATCTGAAAATTACTCATAGCCAAGAATCTGCAGATTAAAGCCATCCAATTGCCCAGTGTTGAAAATGCAAAAGCAGGCTCAGCAGAACATTCCAAGAGCATTCGAAGAGTTGCAAGACATTTTCCATAACTGTGACTATCCTCAGATAGGCCACTTCCCAGACACAAAATGCCCAGACTTCACCATAACGCACTATCAACAAGAGACAAAGCGGAATACCCTTTTGATAGACTGGACAGCGATGTTTCTTCTGTACGGTTAACTTTGATGCCATTGGCAGTAATCAAGCTGTCCTACTACAAGGCAAGGAGTGGCCATGCCAGTTGTTGTTTCCTGAAGTTTTACATCTCTCACACAGGAGGCTGCCATGCAGACCGTATCTCCTGCACAAGTTTGGGGCCAGATCCTGCATCTCAACCTTCCATCACTTACCTTAGCTTTGCTCATGTACTTGTATTGGCTTCTGATCTTCCCCAAGGCTTTATGAACATTCTAAAAGAGTCAAAGGGCCTGATTCACAATGGTAAACTTACACTTTTATGTAAGTTTACGAGTGTTTGAATATCACAAAACGATTTACGAGTAGTATATTTATGAGTACAGAGTCTCCTCACCTAAAAAACTATGATAGTCCTTTCTTTTTATTTGCGGAGACTTCACACTCGCAAATATACAACCCCTAAATCCCTTTGTGAATACCAAATAATTGTAAACTTAGACAAAAGTGTAAGTTTACTTTTGTGAATCAGACCCAAACTGTCCATCAACCTCAACTTACTGTGCTTAAAAATGGAAAAGGTTGGTCGTAGCAAGGACCCATGCATACTCGCTGAGCAATGTGAACTGGATACTTTCCCCAGACAAATTTGCTAGCCACTATGGCCATCGGCGAGCCAATGTGGAACCCTGTGTGGGGGTGAAGGAAAATGTGAACAATCCACAGAGGGAGTCTGGGCTGCTGCTTGAAGCAGAGGGGTCATCAGAATCGGAAGATAAAGGGCTGTCTCTAATCCTCGTGAAGACGCTTGAAGGCAATCCAAGATGGTGGACTCAGTGCGCCTCAAACCCTAGGGCTGATTGTCACTGCACAGCCTCTCGATCTGCTGACGGTAGGAATCCAACAAGCCAGGCACCCTGTGAGATCACTGGTTGCTGCACCCTTCCTCGGAAGGGAACGGCACCTTCACGGCTGCATTGATGGGTCAGAAACAGCACAAAACAATGAACCAGGACAGAGACTACTATATTAGGCTGTAGCTCATTGATTCAAAGGCAAGCCACAATTGAGGATTGAGAACGTGACCACTCATGGGAGAGCACAGTCCTTCCATGACATCAGACTAATGAACATCTCACCTGGATTTTGACCATTGCCTTAACCGCTTTCATAGTGCCTACATGATTAAGTCGGCATCCAGGTTCAAAGCAGCTAAAGTTCCAACATTAAAGAAATTGTTGCTGCCCATAAGTCCCAAGTCAAACTGCCTGAGACTCTGTCAATATCACCAGCCGAGCTCCTCGCCTCAAGTCACTAATTGAGTGAATCTAGATGCACCATCCACGTGGTTACATCCACTTTCTGATACTGAAATTTCAAAAAGATATAGGATCAATACATCACATGTTTGCAAAAACCACTTCCAAACTGGCTCCCAAGATGCAGAAGTTGAAACTAGAATGAACCAACTAGAAACAGCAGAAATGGAAGAGGCTCTTGAAAGATATGAACTAGAAATCAGAGTCTATAATTTCGAAAACAAAAGTGACCAGTACCTCCTGGACAATGAGCAAAACATGCAAAGACATATAATAATTTACAGAGGCATACCCGCTATGGTCCACTTTTTAGTCTGGAGTATACATCTGTGGCCTTTTTTACATACTGCTACAGCACCCAGGTGAATAAAGCATAGGATAGGAGTGTGTACACAGTCTTCACGCCCGCCACATGCAGAACAGCTTATCCCCAGATGTGCTGACACAGTTGAACTTCTTCAAGGTCAAAGGAGCGATTTTGAGATGGGCACAGAAAGCTGAACCAATCAAACACAAAGAGACTCAAATCCTGCTATCTCAGGATAGTTCAGCCACTACTCCAATCAAATGAAAATCCCTCAAGTTAGCCGCCGACTATCTTAAATCCAAGCACATCTAGTACAGATAAGGATAGCCTCTCTATCTGTTTTTGTCATTGAATGCCAATCAACAGTCTGTGTACTCTCTAAAGAAGGTGATCAAACTACTCAACCTCGAGCCAAGCCTGGTAGAGACCACTATTCTGAGAAGATGGGACCAGAATTGCTGTCACTATGCTTGAAGAGAGCCAAGTTGTTGAGAGCAAGCATTTGCAATGCAGTAGGTTTCGCAATTGCAAGATTTTGAGCTATTGGCATTGTAAATGACAGTGCCTTCTATTTATGTGTTTAAAAAACAACACATAAATAAAAGGCATTGTCATTTACGATACCAATAGGTCAAAGTTTCTAAAATGCGAGACCTATTGCATTGCAAATGCTTGTTGTTTACAAGCGCCCCATGCGGCGCTTTTATGTTAATAGAGGCCACGCCCCTTTCTTTAGACGAGCCGTGTCTAAAGAAACGTCCGCGGCTGCTATTAAAGTGAAAGTGCGGTATGGTGCGCTTGTAAACAACAAGCATTTGCAATGCAATAGGTCTCGCATTTTAGAAACTTTGACCTATTGGTATTGTAAATGACAATGCCTTTTATTTATGTGTTGTTTTTTGTAAAAGCTCCACGTGAAAGTGCACATGGCGCGCTGAATGTTGCTGAAAAGCATGTGTGCCTGCAGTAGGAGAAACGCATTAAAGATAATAGTGCTTACAGACTAAATAAGACGTCGCGTGTAACAACCGCAGTAAAAGGGCCAGTCCTCATGGGAGGTTACAAATGAAGACAAGACGGTACTAAGGAGGGACTGACAAGTCTGTTAACGAATAAGAAGCCAGCATTTACGAAGGACAGTGACACAAGCCAATGACAAATATGGGCGGGGCTTCAATTCCGTACTCCAATACAGCATGCCTCGCAGAGCAGCGCATGCACTGCCCAGGCTCGACCTAAAAAGTTCTGAACATTGAGATTATCCCAAAGACTGTTTGAATATTGCCTGATGAAGGTGCCCAAACTGGAACTACCAATGACAAAATGTACCTCCTGTGTGGAACTTGATGAATGATCCTTCCTCCCGGAAGTGGCCCTTGATGAGCTGATCTCCTACACACCTTTTGAGTCATGACGCATTTGCAAGCACCATTTCACTGCAACTTCTAATAGAGGCAAAACTCAATTCGAGGGGCTTCGTTTCCCGGTCATCCAGAGAGTTTGCATCATAAAGTGGTGAACAAATTGTTCTTTTCTTGTTTTATATCAAACAATGTGAAATTTATACTTCCTAAGAGCAGTATTATGTGCAGATTTCATGAATTCACAAGAATTTACTTAAGTAGTCCCAGAAACTTACGCCTTGAAAAAGGTTTTGAACTGCATTTTAGCATGAACAAATACGCATGTGTATGTTTGCTTATGTGGAAATCTGCAGAGCTTTTGGAAGTTCACTTACCCTACAACCCCTTTTTTAAAGGATGAGTAGCTTTATGAAGCGTCCCGTACCATGGACAAATATATATTTTATCAAATTCCACACCCCTGTAGGCCCTAAAGATTTAATCAGATTAACCCAAATATTTCACTGGGAACAAAAAGGAAAGAGCTGAGCAGGGGGCAGAAAGAGAACACTGAGATGAAAAACCTGTTCTCAGGGGACCCTACGACAAAGGCAATATCCTGCCTTTATATACTACTGCACATAAAACAAGCATTGAAAATGCAATAGGTCTCGCCTTTGATTAAGTTAAAGCCATTTGCTTTGCTAATGGTATTGTATAGCAAAGCAAATGGCTTTAACTTAATGAAAGACGAGACCTATTGCATTTTTAATGCTTGTTCTAGAATAGTCCCACTGCGTCCATGTGAAGTAAAAAAAAAAACAGAGCGAAGCGGACCGCGCTTGCGCAACTAAGTAAATAAATAAATAAACAAGCGCGGCCGAAGCAGACCGCGCTTGTGCAATTAAATAAATAAATAAACAAGCACGGCCGAAGCGGACCGCGTTTGTGCAATTAAGTAAATACATAAATAAACAAGCGCGTCCGAAGCGGACCGCGCTTGTGCAAGCTGGCTCAATATCCCGTGACGCAAATGTGATCTTTGTGTGCTTACACAAGATGAATGCGTCCTTCTGTAAACCGTTGAAATATCTTCCACCAGCAACCATACTCAAGCAGACCGCCAGTACGTGTGCACACATGGGGCGTGCCAAAGAAACAAAAGAAGACCAAAACAAAAAGATGGCGACTGTTCCAGTGAGGCGATGTGGCAACATCTAGAGCGCCGATCTTGGAACTGCGGAAGCGGACCTGGCATCTGCTCTCCCGCACCCACAAAAATGGAAAGACATGCCCATCCAAAATGCAAAACAAAACCACGGCAGAAAGCATCAGCATTGAACGCCTATAGGAAACAAATGCGCATGAAGGAACAAGCTCCGATTCGGGAGCGAATTATGTGCTGGCGAGTTCACGCAACAAAAAAAATGGCAATAATAAAGCAAAAGACACGGCGGCTGGCGAGTTCAAATAAACTGGCAACAAAATGCATCTCACACGCAAGACACCGCGCCTCAAGCGTATAGTAACAAGATAGTGTGTAGGAGAAATGAAAGGCGCGTCACACATTTTTTAAGGTAAACGCGGTAATACCAAAAAAAAGTGCTTAGCGGCTAATTAGGAGACACTGTCTCCTGCCGCAAGTAAAAGATCCAATCCCAGTGGGCGGGGCCAAAAGCGGACAGGGTGGCAACCAGGAGGGATTAAAATGCCTCTGGTGCAATCATTACACTATGTTTAGCATAATGAATGACGACAAACGACGCGCACGAATGAAAATTGCAGGCGGAGCTGACACATGACTTCTGGAACCGTATTGATTCCAAGAAGCCCTCGCATGGCGAGAACAGCGCATGCGCGCTGCTAACGCCAGGCGAGACCTAAAAAACATACCGAACACTGATATATGTAAAGAAGTGGCAGGAGGAACTGCAACTGAAGATCCCAGAAAGTTCATGGGTGTCTGGCAGAGAGTCTCCAAAGTTTTGATTTGGAACCAATGTAAGGAAAATGCTTATAAGTTATTGTTGAGATGATACCTCACATCTATTAGACCGCCCTCCCGTTTCTTTTCACCCTGCCGCACCTTCCATCACCATCAGGGTGGTTGATGGAGGACCACCTGTCCGTCTTGGAGCATGATGTTCAGGCCTTTTTGCACAAAGGGGCCAAGGAGCGGGTTCTGGTATCGAAAGGAGATGTGTGTCACTCCCCGTACTTCCTGGTGCCCAGGGGATGGAGGCCCTCTCAATGCCTTTTTGAAGAAGGACAAATTCAAGATGCTCACGCTAGCCCAGGTCTTATCTGCCGTAGATTTTGGGGACTGTATGGTGGCATTGGACCTGCAGAATGCTTATATTCACATCCCCATCCGCAGACCCAATGGCACTATCTAAGGTTCACAGTGGACCAGGTGCACTTACAGTTTGCAGTATACTTTTTTGGCCTCACCAGTGCCCTTTTGTGTTCACAAAGTGATAGCGTTCGTTGCAGCGCACCTTCAGATATTGTGGGTGCCAGTCTTCCCCTACTTCGACAATTGGCTGTCGAAGGGGAACTCATCCAAGGTAGGCGTCAGCTACCTTCAGACGACAGTGAACTTCCCATCATCGTTGGGATTCACTACCCACATGCCAAAATCACACCCAACTTATTTGCAGACACTCTTGTTGATCAGAGCCATTCTAGATGCAGTTTAGTTTTGGGCTATGATCCAGATGTTTCAACCCCTGTCCTGGATCTCTGTGCGGTTGACTCTGAGGATGCTGGGATTGCTAGCCTCCTGTATCCTGCTGGTGAAACATGCCAGATGGCATATGTGGGTTCTGCAATGGGACCTAAAGTCCCGGTAGGCACAGCACCAGTGGAATTTGTCAGATAGTATCCAGATTTCAGAGGACACTGCATAGGACCTGCAGTGGTGGTTGCTGTACCGCAATTGGGTCAGTGGCAGACCTTCTCCTTACCCCAGCCACATTTGACAGTGGCAATGGCTTCATCACTTCTGGGATGGGGAGGCCATCTAGGAGAGGTCGTGATCTGATACTTCTGGTGGAAGCTCGATTCCAAATCAATTTTTTGAATTTAAGGATGATTTGCTTGGTGTTGAAGGCCTTCCTGCCCCCCATCAGAGGAAGGCTAGGTTGTGAACAACACTACTGCTATGCGGTACTTCAACAAGCAGGGGGTGGGGTCTTGGGTCCTGTGCCAGGAGGCTCTACGCCTCTGGAAGTGGCTGGACCACCAAGGAATATTTCAGATGGCAGGATCTCTAAACCCCAGGGTGGACGAACTTGGCCACCAATGCTTAGTGGACCACAAATGGCAGTTACACCCAGAAGTAGAACAGGGCATCTAGAAACCTAGCTCGATCTTTTCACCACCACCAAGAATGTGCAATGTCAGCACTCTTGCTCTTTGAAGTTCTCACAGAGATGCATTCCTCCTAGAGTGGAGCTTTTCTGCAAGGTCAGTTTAGATTTAGTGCTTTTTTCTGGACCCGGGTTTATAAACTCTGTGCACTTTATCCTTGCACACAGGAGTAAAGTGCCTGTGCTCCCCCTCTAAACATGGTTAAATTGGTCTGCCCCTAATTGATTTATTTAACTTGCCCATAAATCCCTAGTACATGGTATAGAAAATGTTGCCAGGGCCTAGAAGTTAAATGCCACCCGTGGCCTGCTCACCTATTGTGCCATCCACAGAGTAGACCTGGAAAACATGGTTTTAGGCCTAGCATGTGTAGCCTGACAACAGCTGCCTAAAAACCTGCTGGTACACCTTTCACCTTTCAAAATAAACCTCTCTGACATGCGGTAAACCCTGCTTTTACATATTAATAAGTCACCCTGTTGCTCCCAAGGTAGGGTGCCATATATCTAATATATATTTTTAGGGTTAAGCATCACAGATTCTTCATGGAAAGATGCATTGTGCAAACAAAGTTTATTTTCCCTTTGTGAAACCACAAACTCCATTTAACTACCCTCTTACATGTTCTGGTGGTTTTCCTCATTCTCATAATTGTATGTTGCAATGGAAGAGTCAAAGCCCTTAACCTTTCATTAGGTTATCAAAAATCTTAGAGCCAGTTGTAACAGCACTATTTATACAATTTTTGGAGGGCTTTCGAGGGAAACAAAATCCTTGGTAGTCAACTTTCTGGTTCCAGGGCTCAACATGGTGTGGCGACTTATTGAATGATGCATCTGCTTCAGATGACCTTTCTTGTCCTGCTGGATCCATCAGCCGTGTTTGATACTGTTCAACTCGTGGTGCTGTTCAGTTTCCCAAAATTGAGGTTTTGGCTATGAATCATCACTTAGGTGGTTCTAGTCCATAGGGATAAGATGCAGTATGTTAAACTTAGTCCACTTCTATCCTCCATAAAAACAGCTCCAAAATATTTGTAGGAGAAAATATCTCCATAAGTCCCTGCAATAATACTGAGGACAACAAATGAGGGACTGCTTAGAGTTCCAGTTACTTGCTTTCAATAGAAAGACGATTGACAATTCTTGATCCTAATCCCTAAATTACTGACTCCTTGGTGTCAGAGATAAAATTGAAAATACCTTATTTTAGTTTTAATATATGCATGTTTTACTGTTAAGAAACTCTGCTCCTATAGGCAATTTATTTTGTGGTTTGGACTTCAAAAACCAAGCAAATAAATGCAATAAATACATATTTAAGTGCCTTTCTCCTACATTGATAGGCCATCTTCTAAAATGTCATGTCCTGTTCATCTCTTCTTACTGTAACTTGGTTGGATTATTGTCCTGCTTTAAGATGCTATGTTTTTTCCAGACCATATATAAAGACTTTTAGAGACACACAATTGGTAATTAGTAACCCTGGGCGAAGTTCGCGTAGCCGCGCTATGCGAGGCTAAGCGAAGTTGTACGAAAACTCCGCGACACGAGCATGCGGAGTTGCTTGTCTCCGCATGCTCACGTTGTCTCGCGTATGCTTGCGTTGTGCTCGCGTATGCTCACGAGATGTTTTTGACGTTCGGCAACGCGGATGACGTGTTCGGGGGAAATATCGCGCGAACTTCACCACGCGGTCGCCAATGGGCACGGCCATCATGTTTTCCTATCTTTTGCATGGTTCTGGGGCCTGTTTTTCAATCCCTCTCCAATCTTTTCAATCCTTTGTATTGTACCCTGTTTTTCTGATCTTTTTTATTTATCTATCCCTCTCTGTCCCTAAGTCTATATTTTGTGTTTTATTTCTAGTTTTTTTTAAACTTTTCTACAGTTTTATATTACTTCCTTCTTTACTCTTTTACTTCTTCCCCTAACTTTATTTTTTCCTGCTAAATTTTCTTTTCCGCCCCCCGCCCACCCCAGAACCATGGCTAAGGGAAAGGGAACCGGCTCAAAGGGCAAGGCGCCTGCGCCCAAGAGCCGCCTGCCTTGCGGCAGACTGCGCCCTGCAGGGGTGCAGGCCCGGTCCCTATTCAGCGAGGCGGAGGTGGCCACCCTTGTTTTTTTGTGCAGCGCCACCTCCCCTTGACCTTGGCAGCAGGCGGCAGGCCTGGCTCCGGGTACGCTACCCAGGAGCGTCACCGCCGGTGGGAGAGGGTGCGCCGGGCAGTGTTTCGCTGCTCTGGGGTCCGGCGCACCCATAACCAGCTGACCCACCTGTGGTCAGACATCTTGGACCGGGAGCAGGACCTGCTACACCTGCTAGGTGTTGAGGTCGTGGGGCTTGGTGGGTAACTAATACTATTGTGTGTTCTCTAGACTGTGTTACTGTTGTTGCGAATATAATTTTTTTCCGAATAGCAAGAATGCTGCTGCTTACATTGCAGGTAAACTTAAGTTTAAAAATCTTTAGTGATTGTTATTCTTCTAGACACAGGTGCTCAGCGCTACTAATCTTACTTGTTTGGAACTTTGCGCTCGCTTGGGCTGATTATGTAAGAGTGTACTTTAGAGAACTTAAGTTAGGTAATGCTAGAGAGACTCTAGTCCTTCCTTTGTCCTCCTGTCAGTAACATAGTGGTGGATAGGTAGTTTAGTTACTTAGTTACTCAGTATTAGTTGGTAATTTTTAAGCGGTCTGCGTGACGGTGACGCATCCTCTGTCACGTGACTCGCGTCACGTGCTGCTGAGTGCTGCTTACTCCAGTCCTTAGTAGAACCTTTTGTAGTTTGTTTAGTGAGTGAGTAATAGGCTTAGCAGAGCATCAGCAGCAACCAACCAACAATTTGGTGTATGCAAAAATGTATGCATGTGTCCTCCATCTATGCATTTTTGAGGACTAAAATAAATGGAAATGCAGAGTTAGTGAACAATTGGCCCGTCTGAATAGGTGGGCAAGGTCAGGTGGTACTTAGGCGTAGTATTCTGGAATCAGAATGTAACACTGGATTAGTGTTCATAAATAATAACTAGACGGTCCGCGAATCCCGCGATACTACCAGTCGATCAGATTAGATAGGTCATTTTTATTAGGTCTCGCCTGGCGACGCAGCGCGAAGCGCTGTCGCTAGCGAGATCTATTGTTACTGACTTGCTTTGGAAGGGAGACAGGAGCTGTGCACGCGCCGGACGGACTGGAAATGTGAACGCGCCCGTGAACACGCACGTACAGACACGCGATGTGCACATCTCCTGTCCCCCTTCCGTCCTCGCAAGCCTCATGCAATATCATTTTTTTTTTTAAATGCGCACGCGAGCTCCAAGCGCGGCGCGCTTTACACTCACAGCATGCCTCACCCCACTTACCTGCTCTTGTGGGGACTCTGCGCTGCTCCTCGGCTGGACTCCGTCTTCAGCCGGTCACTGCAGCAACACGCGGGGCTCCGTCTTGCTCCCAGGAGCCCCGCCTAAAATCCTGCTTTGGCCGCACCATGGGCATTCACGAAGGCGGGGTGGGCTCCCGCCGGACTTCCTCTAATGTTTTTTTTTTTTGCTTTGGCGGCCCCATCCCTGGGCCGCACGAGCCGCGCAGCACTTATTCAAGTGCGGCGAAGTCCGCAGGCGCCGCCACTGGGCACGAGCCGCAGGCCACGCTGATGTGCACGCTCACGGCGTGCCTACAACGCGCGCATGGCGCTGTTTCACTTTCCCTTGTTGCATTACTTTTCGGTATCGTGCTGCCGATCTCGCCAGTCCTTGGTCGGATTAGTCCTTTTTCAGTTGCCCGTCCGCCTGTGCTCCCCCGTTTCCAGGCGTGTGCGCATGCGTTTTATGGTACGCATGGGCACTACGCAATTTGTCAAAAGACGGCCATTACAAGGTGATGAGGATTTAAGAAAATAAATTAATTCACATTGAGGCATGTATATGACCAGCGTTTGTATTATAATGTTTGCTTTGTGTTTGTTAGCTTCTCATGGGTCTTAACCAGTGTCCTGTAGCTTGCTGCATGTGTTCTCTAATACGAAATTTCCACTGCCACACCACACCAACAGAAATAATGGCTGCCCCTCAGTAACTGCACCCACATTCCTTTTGTTCACCGAGCGTGGGTGTGTAATCCTTTTATTTTTCGGCTCCTCCCTGCAAGGTGTAAACTGCATAAAAAAAATTTTTAACTAGTGCTCAGGATGTTAAACTGAGGCTGGGATTCGAACACGGATCCCCAGCTCCTAATTTTGCAGCTCTGACTGCTGCGCCACGTTCCCTCTGGAGTCTCCCCTTGTTTGCCTCAAGCCACACATTCGCAGCAGCTCGCTCTCTGGCTTTTTGTTTAATTGTTGTAGCGGTTCTACGAGCACCAGTCACATTACACAATGACTGTTTCATATTTTTGTAGACACGGGGAGATTAATCGGCAGCTCAGGACATTACTTACATTTCTTTAACAGACCAGCCGATTAATCTACCAGTGTCTACAAAAAATATTAAACTGTCATTGTATAATATAACTGGTGATCGTGGAAAGCGCTGCCTTTCACCATTTTAAACAAGCAGCATTAGTGACAGCAAAAGCCTGTGCCACGCTCGTGCAATCAGCTGGCAATGATACACGCACTAACATTTTTATTTCTAGTGTGTGTATTGCTGCCAGCTGATCGTGGCTACAGGCTTTCCTGTCCCTGACAAAAATGCCTGCAAACAAACTAACTCCTCCAATTTGAGCAATCAGTTGCCTTTGAAAATAAGCGTGGTCTCCAAAGGCTCTTTCTGAAACTGTTTGCTGTCAGAGATGGCAGGACAAGCTCTTGTGATCCTAGCTCTGGAAGCATCTATACTGCAGCTTTCAAACTGCTGCAGGCAGTGAGGAAGGGATTTTGGAGCCACTTTACCCTGTTTCCGGCTCAGTGAAGTGGGAAATACAAGCGGAGATCTGCTAGCCAGCTTCTATCGCCACTGCTGGAAGCCAGAACCACTGATTCTGGTCAATGAAATTTTATTGGGAAAGCCCACTATTGTGAATAAATATCTTCAGACGGGCTAATTAAAATGGCTGTGCTCATTCGTTAAGCCCATCTGCCACCACGTGGGATTGGTGCATTTGTGTACTGTTGGAGATGGCTGTGGGTGGGAGTACAGAGATCCGTGCACATCCAGGCTTGTATAAAACCATTTCCATCACATTCCAGTGACACCGTAATGTGTTTTTAGGCTCTATTTTCTTTAAATGTGTCTACTTTTATTAACAAGATATTTGTGTTTCGCAAGAAAACGTGTTTATCTGGAGGACCGATACACATGGGTTTCCATTACGATCGCTAGTTCGCAGGAGCTCAAAATTTTACCACTGCTACACCTCCTGTTACTGTCTCTCAAAAGGATGTGGCCTCAGGGCTAGAGCTGCCAACTTTGGAGCTAGGGAACCAGGTTCGAGCCTTGGTGTCGGCTCACCACCCGGTGATTCTGGGCAAATCACTTAATCTCCGGTGCCTACCTTATGTGGAATTATTTGTTTATTCAATACGTTCATTTCAGTTTCTTGAAAAAATTGTTTAACATAACCTTGGTAAATTTCTTTAGATTTCTTTAATTGGTTTCTTAAAGGATATGTTGTTTTCCTTCAAACAAACTCTTTATTCCATTTTATCAAATATTTTTGTGTATAAAAAGGCAGCTAACAACAGCCAACACGTTGTGTTACTTCTATTGGAACTATTTCAGTGCTGTTAATCAAAATGATACACAAATTATAAAACTATTTTTTGGAAAAAATATTACAACCAGCCGTCTTGGTCATTTTGTTTGTGCATACAGTCATTGTTCAAAAACACAAAAATGCCATAGATAATAGCATATAAACAACATATGTCAGCACCATGATGGCACTGTAGGTTTAGTCTCAAATTTACGTGACGTATTGACCATGGCTAATGTCTGCTTATTTGGTACAGAAATTTAATGTTACAATTAATCAATACATATGGACATGTACCTGGACATTTTTTATTTAACGACAAGGAGGACATGAATTGTTTACATATTGCACCCTATTGAACACATTAAATCACAATGCAATAGGTCTCGCATTTGTGAGAGTTTCAGCTATTGGCATTCTAAATAACAATGCCGTTTATTTATGTGTTTTAAAAACCAGCAAGCGGTGTGTAGACACACACTTTGTACTTATAGTTGTCGCTTATGAAAAGCAATGTTGGCAGTAACTGCGTCTCTTTTACTGCCAGCCTTGCTTCTCGTAAGCAAAGACTACAAGTGCAAAGTGCGTGTTTACGCACCGCTTGCAGGTTTTTAAAACACATAAAGAAAAGGCATTGGCATTTACAACGCAAATAGCTCAAACTCTCGCAAATGCGAGACCTATTGCATTGCAAATGCTTGTTGCAATTGTTGTTTCCAAAAATGTTTTTTGGAGCGTTTTTAAAAAAAAATTATTTGCTTCACACCAATCATCAATGTTTGTCTCTTTCTTTATTATAACTTACATGATCAGCACCCAGGGGCAAGAAGACTGGGTCGCAGTCGGCGGGAGCAGCTGGAGAAGAACACCAGGGCCAGGACCAGGACCGCTCCTCTACCGAGGGCTCTGCTGCTGTCCCCAGTAAGTCTTCCTCCTGTTAATATTAATCATTATATTTCCCTAACTTTTACTGCCCCTTATTTTTTCCGAACTATTATTTCCATTTCCTAATTCTATTTTACCAAATCTTCTTCGATCTAGACTATCTGTTTCTAAATTCTTGTTATCCCTGCCTCTAACTGCCTCTGCTCTGACTCTCTGTACTACTACTATATTATTAGTCTGTCTGTAGCTAAGCTTGCCCAGTTGGCCACTCTTTATTTTTATTTAAAAGGTTTTAAAACTCAGATTCACCAATAGCTCTAGCCACTGAGTCCAGTCCTTTGGGTTGTCCTCTTCTAGTCTTCTTAATCTTGATAGGCTTTGACAATTCCCACCAACAAAATGCCCAACCAGATATTTTACTATTTTTGTTAGGATAGGACATACTCCTACTAGTGTCTACTCTCTACTCTAGTACCCGGTTTGTACTAGTGATGTATGTGGAATATATATGTATTTTAACTATTTTTTCAATCTTGCTAGTGAAAAAGAATAAATAGGGGGAGGCGTATATGGCATCTAAAAAATGTGTAATGTTTTTTCTAGGCGTACCGACCACCAGTGCAGGGGCCAGCGGCGGGGCAGGCGACGCCAGCCAGGAGGGAGCAGCGGATGCGACAGCTGCCACAGGGGTGGGTGACGCAGCAGCAGTTGCGGGCGGTGGTAAGTTATACTTATATTCCTTACTTATTGACAATAGTTACACACTCGCTGCAAGGGTGTACACTGTATGTTGAGAGAGACTAAGTTGTTGTGAACAACGGTTGAAGAAGAAGACACCCTTTACTTAGCATTAGAGGCGAGCAATAGCATTAGCGGTGGGAGTAGTTGAGTAACTAATGGCCTCTTCAATCTGACTTCAACTCAGCTGGGAAAGTTTTATGGAGAAGACTAAGAGTCAGACGACCTTGATGGATGGGTTGATCGAAAAGGGAAAGAAGGAAGGAAGGAGGAAGGACGGGCGAGATGTAAATATATATGACTGGCAGAGAAGGATACGTGCCACATGGGATGCATGCATAGGTGGCTGATAGGAAGGGATCAGATGCATGGGTGGTTGAAGGATGGGTAGAAGGTGAAAGAAGAAAAGATGCCTGCCTGGGTGGATGAAACTGTATGGGTGATAGCAAGAATCCTCCGGGGTGTTTGATGGGTCAAACTCAAAGGCAAGCAAGGAAGGAAGGACGCATGGGTGGTGGTTTAAAAAAAAAATGTTTGTTGTTGTTAAAACAAACTAAGGTTTGTTGAGAGGTTAAGAAGAATGATAGACATGTTTACTTTGAATGGATGATGGCTGGATGGTATTCATCACATCATATTTATAGCATAGGTGGAGACTGTCACTGGATGAAGAGTCTTTGAAGAGAATGTAAAAGGAACCGCGCCAGAGTAGCAAGCAAAGCCAAGGAGAATAGAAGTTGTATGTTCAGAATACTCCCTTGACTCACAGTAGTTTGCAAGCACAGCATATATTTTGTGTATGTATGTTATCAAGCGCCTCCCTCCGACTCCGATGCCCACTCACTACCTATGTGAATTTATTTTCGACTGTTTCAGCCTGCGATGGGTGGCCTTCACTGGCCTATCGGCTGCATGGATTGGTTACTAACCGGTTACACAATCAATCAAAACAAAGTACCTCATGTCGTCTCATACATATATATGAGCAATGATCATTTGGATAAGATATCATCTGCCTTGTTGTAGTAGGCAGGGTGAAAGTGAAATTGAGCAGTTGCCTTGGCCTTGATGTAACAGAGAGTATGGCCAGTGCCACCCATAATAGAAAAAATAAGATGATTGTGTAGTCAGCTTCCCCACCTGCAGAGTGCAGACAGTAGTAAATAAAAATAACGTGAGTCTGAGTCATGAGTATAATGTTTGTCTTGAGCGCAAGCTGACTGAGTTGGCATGCCGGCTGCAACAAGGTTACTTAATTTAGCTAAACAAGAGAGAAGAAGAAAACTGGTGTACTCGAGTCCATACTACCACAAATGTTATGTCATCTGCTTGCTAGTGCTACTGTGCCACTATGTGTAGAATTAATTTTGTGTTACTGTTTTGCTAACAGTATTACAATAGTCTTTTTTCTTTTTTGAAATAGGTACTCCTTCCCAACCAAAAAGACCAGACAGGAAGGAGTTGGAAGCCATGGCCGGGCGCCGGAAGCTTGAGGTCATTCGGAATGAGTATCGGCGGCTGGTGGCTCTGGCGGAGGAGGAGGAGGCGGCAGCAGCTGCAGCCTCCTCCAATGCCCCGGGCCCCAGCCAGGCCCCTGGCCCTCGAGTGGTACAGCGCCGCGGTCTGGCAGCCTCCCGTCGCACTACATCCAGCACTGCTGCCCCCCCTGTGGATGCAATTGCCGAGCCTTTAAGCGCTGCATGCTCCTCCGAATGGCGCGCCTAGAGGAGCAGGTAAAGGAGGTCCTTAAGAGACAGCGAGCCCGCCGATAGACTGAGATCCCGTTGGATTGCCCCTTTTTTTTTAATTCTTTTTTTTGGTGGGTGGGCATTGGGCTACGTTGGGGAAAAGTCGGGGTTTATATTTATTATTTGTTATGGACAATTTTTTAATTCAACGCCACGGACATTGTTTGGACTCTATCTTTTGACTTTTTGGACATTGGTTGGGGTTAGGGAGAGGGGTGGGTCCGGTGTTGGGGGATTTTTTACAATAGTTTATTTTGTATGGGGATTACATTATATTTATACTTAAACTTTACATACGATGTAAATGTTTTGTGGGGGGGTTACTCTTTTACGTCAGACGGTTTCCTTCCTTTGCTGCTGCAAAATAATCTGCCAATTTTGTAACACACGAAACAGATAGATGCGGTACTCTCACTGAGTGACTTGTCCTACTGATACTGTCAGTCTCTCCTCCTAGTCTATGCAGTCTGCCACTGGACTCAAGGGTGTGGGTGTGTGAATTAATGAACCAATTAATTACCATTATTAATTATGCCTCCCCCAAACTTCTTCTCTTACCTGTGATTGATGTTTAAACTTTGGCACAGCGATGGCTGGTTATAGTGATGATGGTTTGTGTTTCCCAAGATGCCATGGTTGTGGTGGTAGTAGTAGACACTGGCAGTAGCATTTGCAAAAAAAGAAAATGAGACAGTCAGTCGCCTGAGAGAGACTCTGGGAGGAGTAGTAGAACGAAGTACAGTACAGTACACAAGAAGACTGCCAAACAATAATAATAATGCTGATTAGCAATGCTAAAGTAAAATAAAACATAATGGTGGCGGGGATAGCCTAGTACAACAAGTTACAAACTGTAGTTGTGTCGAGTGACTCGACACAAGCGTAACCTTTAGTGCTGTGTAGGAGGATGATGAATCCAATCGATGCCGGCAATTAATTATGATGGATTAGGTTCCTTTGGACAAAAAATTGACTTGCAAATATACTGAGCATGGATGGGCAAGCAGAAGAAGATCCTCGCCCTGCCTTGAAATTGAATCAGTGTTGCTTTCACCACATCCGCCCCAGCAAGCGTGTGATCAATTGGTGTACATTTAATTTAGTCACACCTCAATATAAATCACACAGCCTGGGGGAAGAGAGTTAGGGTTTGATGAATGGTTGGGAAGGGGGGTTTGGGGAAAGGTTTGACAAAGAAAAACACTACGCATGGACAAACAACAAAACACAATCTTGGCAGACGACCATCATATCCATAAATCTGTTAAGGGAGAAAAAGGAAATGCATGCATGATGATGATGACTTGATGGTTAATGATAAGTAGTACTTACTAACTAGACTAGTAGACAGTACAGGGCAGCAGTATATTATTAATTATTATGCAATTTGCCATGCCTGCCTGCCCTCAGAGAGACCCAAATTACATAAATTTTGACTTCTGTTGTACCGGGCTTACTTTTTAAAGCTAGCAAAGAAAATTAAAAAATAGCTGTAGGGATCAATTATAAGCGGAGAGCAAACAACAACAACACACAGTCGTAATGATTGAAGAGAAAAAATGAATCAAATTATTTAAAAGATGATGAATGTTGATACTAAAGTGTTACTGTATGTTATCCTGGTCAAATTGGGGAGTTGCATCTCGGCATTCCTCTTGGTCCTCCCTTCCATGGATGCTGCGTCTGTCAATCTTGGGTGCCACTGCCTGCCTGGCGGATGCGGATTGGTAGGTGAGTGTGAGTTGCTTTCTCTGTTTAGCACAGGGTAAAGGCCGGCCTGTAAGTGTAGATGGAAAAACAAAAGGGATATTTAAAAATCAAGGAGAAAAAAAAGCATAAATTACGGAGGAGTGCAAACACTTTCAGAGCGGCATGGCTAAATCATGTCTACTCTGTTGTCTGTTTCCAGCATTAACCTACAACAGCAACAGGACAGAGAAGGCCCACGGCGCCCACCCAACCTCCACTTAGCTTAGATTTTGACTGAGACAGACAGAGCACACGTCACATATACAGCAACATAGCATTTTCCAAAGTAAGTAACTAAATCAATGGCATGCACAGCTGTCAGTCATACCACCACTACTACACTCGTGACTCGACTCCACCACTACACAGACATGTAGGTCTGCTGTGGTTGTTGTTGACTTGTTTACCTTTTATGCCACTCGTGAAACGCCCTGAGTTATTCCATCAATCATCTCCGATCCTAATGACTGACTGCGAAGATATTATGTCCCTGTGGTCATCATCATGGTGTTGTCCAACTCAGTCTGCAGTGTACCGAGTGAGTCCAGATTCCATATTCAAAAATGCAATGGATCGGCCTGCAGTAGAAGTACAATTTTGTTATTAAACAACAAGAAGGGAAACATTGACTTGAGTCACTTTTAGTGTGTAGATTAAATAATAGTACACAATGAATTCACTTCATGCACAACAAACAACAACACAAACACCAATCACTCAGAGTCAGCGTCCAATGCATGCCATCATTACCTGTTCCTTGTTCTCATCTTAAGTTAAGGGGCAGTCTCTCTCGGCTCGGAAAGGAGGATAGCTATAGTGGTCATCATGTTCCACTTCTTTTGGAGGGACTGGACGAGGCAACATTTTCTTGTACTATTCTCCATCCAATCATCATCTGGCTTGAGGGAAATGGATTTAGGGCGAGTCAGGAGGATGGAGCAGGACTCGGAGGAGTGGACTTAAGTTAAATGCACACAGCTGCAACTCCAATATGGCAATAAAAAGACTAGAAGACGGTGGTAATGGATTTGTTGTGATTCGAAGTTTCGAACCAGAAAGACAGAGACACACACAAATAAAAGTAAAATAAGGAAGAAAGAAAGTAAGAAGTTCAAAGCCTAGTTGTCAAGGAAGTATAGCTCGTCCTCAAACTCTGGTGGTTCAACCAGAAGTAGGTAATCATCTAACACACTACTTCCATCACCTAAGTCGCTGTCCTCATCTTCCTGCGTTGATTCACGTACTTTGTAATTCGGTGGTATGAAGTGCTGATTCATTTTGGTCATGGTTAACCTCTCCACATTTTTGGGCGAGAGACTGGCCCTTTTCACTGTTACAATGGCACCAGCAGCACTGAAAACACGCTCAGAAGAGACATTTGCGACAGGGCAAGCCAGATAGTTTATCGCCAGCCTTCTGAGCACTGGCCATTGGCCCCTTTTCCCATACCAATACAACAATGGTTTTTGATCAATGTAGACCTCTGTTGGGTCATCCAGATAGGCCTGGACCATCCGCTCAATGTTCAGGGGTGCTCCACTTTGCTGGGCCTCTTTTGTCTTTGCATCAGCACTGGACCAAGCAAGCCCTTGCTGTAAATACCAATCCTGTGCCGATTTTACTGCGTCTGATGATCCGGTTCTTGCTGTTGTCGATAGTGTTGGTGACAGCTCTGAGCCAAACGCACTGCCCTCAGGCTCTGAAGTTGAACTTGACGCCGGATGCCCTGCTGCAGTACTTGTTGTGGGTTTGAGTAGCGGGCATTTAATTACCAGCCGTTCATTTTCCAAGTCACTGGCTGCCTCAGCTATCCAAGTTTTGTACTGGGCAACATCCACTTCTGAAAAAGGAATTAATGTCTTAGTGTTCAGTGCCGATTTGTACCGTGGATCCAGAATTGTGGCACAAATGTAATGTTTTTCTGAAACAATGCGAGTTTGCACCCTTGTATTTTCAGCTAAGCGACGGGATAAGCTCTCCACCAACTCATATGCTTCATTTTTTTCCTCCACACCTGTGTACGTTTCAGACACCTCTTTCACCTGTTGCTCTAGCATGTGCAACAATGGGATAGCTTGGCCCATAGTACAGTCCTCCTTCCTGACTTCACGTGTGCAGAGCTCGAAAGGAAGTAGCATCTCTGTCAGGCATTTAACTAGGCCCCATTGGTCCATCTGTAGGGTCATGACTTTCACAGTCGCATCCCTTATTCTTTGCATGACATAGTCATTGATTGGTCTGTACTGATCAAACAGACGATCAAGCATGTAATAAGTTGAGTTCCAACGTGTTGGCACCTCCTGGATGAGTGCTTTGACTGGCATTCTATGCTCACATTGAATGATCCTCAGCTGCTTCTGGGCTTTAAAAGAATGGCTGAAATGTGTGCATATTCTTCTGCAGGTGGTCAGTAAGTTGCTGACTCGGGCTTCTTTTTTCAGAAAGTCTTGAACAATAATGTTAATGCAGTGCGCCAAACACAGGACCCGGAAATAGCCACCATCCTGCATGGCCTTAACTATATTACTGCCATTATCCGTGGCAACAAAACCAATGTTAAGCCCTCTTGGGCACAGCCATTCAAAGACCTTGCTGTTAAACTCTTCCAAAATGTTTGCAGCAGTATGAGATTTCTCCATGGGGAACATGGCTACAGTTGCATGTTTCCGAGTAGCATTAAAAATCTCAGCAGTGTCAACAACACCTGCTTCAGATATCTTTTCTCTAACCCCCACAAAAGGAGATCCAGTGTGCAGTGATGCACATGTACTCAGTGGCTTGGCAACCGGTCCACATGTCTGTTGTCAGGTGGATATTGTGAACAGCACTCTGCTGCAAAGCTTGTCTAATTCCAGCACATCGTGATGTAGTGCTGGAACAGCAACTCTGGCGAAATAGGACCGGCTGGGAACCTTCCATTTTGGGGAGATGGCTGTCACAAATTCAAGGAAACCCACCCCTTCCACAAAAGAAAAAGGGAGAAGGTCCAGCGCTAACATTTTAGCCAGCTTCGCATTGTACAAACGTGCCGTTGGGTGGTTGCGTTCGTACTGCCCCTCCGACCTAAGCATGCTGACAATGGTAGGCTGGATTTGTTTCCTTTCTGGTGCAGCTGATGCAGGTGACTTCTTGAACCCAGTTAGGCTCAACGACGCACTTTTTTTGATTGCAGTACTCTGTTGCCTTGGTGTCTCACACTCAGCCTGACTCTTACTACGGTGCCACTGAGAAGTTGCTGAGGATGTGGGCGGTACCACTACACTGCTGGGGACAGGGCTACTTTGTGTACCAGAGAAAATGTCTCCCTCTTGTTCACCTTCCACCCGATCATATCTTCTTCTACTTCTTCATCCCCACCAACAGCAATGGGTGCAGTTTTACGTTTTTGTGCGCTAAGTAGGTGCGCCTCCCACTGGATCATGTGGAGTTTTTTCAGATGGGTTGTTTGGCGTCCGGTACCATAGTTTGTACCAAGCTTACCCCGACTAACACCTTGTCGACAAATTGAGCATATAGCAACGTTGTCCTCCTTACTGCTGACTGAAAAAAAGTCCCAAACTGGGGAGGTGAACTTTTTTGTGCTGCTGGAGGTGCCACTTGCAATGCCGGATGAACTGGAGGGTGTGCCTGGAATTTGACTCTGTGCAGTTACAGTACCACTACCTACTGAGGTGGTGGTTGTGCTGGATGTAGGTCCCTGCCGGGCCTTTGCAAATGCAAATATGGAAGCTGGAGGGTCGTGTTGGTGTTACCTGTGTTGGTGGTATCCGTGCCACATCCCTCACAGCAATTTGGGATGGGGTAATAATAATGTCGGTCTCCATCTCCACTGGGGCAGGAGTGATCTTAATGATGACTGGCTCGTCATCATCATCCTCCTCTTCTACATCTTCCTCCATAACTCTAAGGCTTTCTGGAACCTTCCTTTTCCTTAGCCTCGTCGCGTGGCGTGCCTCACTCTCAGGCTGAGCTGGTGGGTTCCAAGTGGTATCTAGATCATCAGAAGGGGGGCTTGAAGAAGAAGTTGATGGACTAACCCTCCTTTTCCTTGCTGGGGATCTGGAAGACCATGGATCTTCTGAAAGAGTGGCTTGCTCTTCTTCCTCTGCAGGAAGCTCGATTTCCTGAACTGCCCCTACTTCGGGAGGAACAACTACTATTGTGGGCTGTTGTTGCGGCTGGTGTTCCGGCTGTTGTTGCGGCTGTTGTTCCGGCTGTTGTTGCCCACTTATCTGCTGAGTTTCCACCTGCGTTGATTGGGTACTACTTTGCGATAATGACATTTCAACATCACTGCTCGTTGGCGTTTGCGCCAGTAGACTGGCTACCTCTGCGACACTCATGGGCTTGGGCCTAGGTTGGTGGGGTGGGTCCGCTGATGCGGAGGTGCTGCTCCCAGCTTGGTCCCTGGACATCGCTGATGCAGGCGTAATTTTTTGTTTCCCAAAAAACATATTGGGCGGCACACCAGTCTTGGTAAGTGGCAGTGCCACTTCCTTCTTCTGTTCCTTCTTCTCACTGGCAACTTTCTTAGTACTGGAGGACCTGGTACTTTTCTTTGGGGCCATCTTCTTCCGATGTCAGCAGGACGCAGGTGCACAAGTTGCAGAGATGTCTGTGGTCACACGTCACGTGACGTGGTGTGCAGCAGGACTTCTGTCTGGCAGTACAACGGGTGATGATGACACCTCCTCCTCAGTCTTTTTGTGCACCTACAAGCAAAGAAGCCAGAAGAACATCAGTGAAATGTTGCATTTGTTGTTGTGGTTCAATTACTACTAGTACAAACAAACAAATATAATATATAACTTAGTGTGTGGTGGTCACACTTGTTAGTGTTATATTATTACATTTTATTAACTCAGTTTAAGTTATAAAAAAAAACATAACAGTGTAGCCATTTGTGAGACTTTGACAACAAGTGCTTTCATGGTATACTGTGTACACTCAGGAAGGATAGGAAAGAAGAAGAACAAAAACGAAAATACAAATGTAATGGAAGTGGAACCTGTTTGGCATCAATTTGCGCATCACATCATTCAGGGAGCTGCAGCTGGTAAAGGGGATGGAAGCAGTAAGCCAAGAGGAACAAAGGAAAGACATGCAGGCCTGTATGGCAAAAGCAGCACACTACTAAACTACCACCACAAAATGGCCACCAGCCACATGGTCACTCACAGTCACAACAAGCAGGAGGCCTGGAAAACAATGAACTCAAGCAGGCCTATATGGCCAGACAAAGGAGGCATGCTAAACAACACAGTTTTAATGCAAAAACGAAAATCCACAGGGCTAAAAAAGGTTGGAAAGTTACGCAACAACCACACCACACACACACACATCCAACAAAGGCATTTATTTAACACACACCAAAAAAGTGAAATACCCCCCCAAAAAACACATTTTGCAATTCAATTCAATGCCATCCATGCCCTAAATGATGTTTAAATTCAACAGACACCACAGAGACAGTTGTTTCATGCACCCATGAGTAGCTCTGGGCCTACTGGATGAAAGACCTATTGGCAGACTAGGCCACAAGCTTGCAGGCCTATGGCAAAAGCACACTGGCTGGCTCCACAAAATGGCCGCTAGCCACATGGCCAGGCCACCCACAACAACAAGAAAGGGAAGACAGACAATGCAGGCCTATGGCAAAAGCACACTGCCTGGCTTCAAAATGGCTGCCAGCCACATGGCCAGGCCCACAACAACAAGAAGCCTAGACCAAGAGGAACAAAAGAAAGACATGCAGGCCTATATGGCAAAAGCAGCACACTACTAAACTACCACCACAAAATGGCCACCAGCCACATGGTCACTCACAGTCACAACAAGCAGGAGGCCTGGAAAACAATGAACTCAAGCAGGCCTATATGGCCAGACAAAGGAGGCATGCTAAACAACACAGCTTTAATGCAAAAACGAAAATCCACAGGGCTAAACAAGGTTTGCAAGTTACACAACAACCACACCACACACACACACACATCCAACAAAAGCATTTATTTAACACACACAAAAAAAGTGAAATACCCCCAAAAATACACATTTTGTAATTCAATTCAATGCAATCCATGCCCTAAATGATGTTTAAATTCAACAGAAACAGTTGTTTCATGCACCCATGAGTAGCTCTGGGCCTACTGGCTGAAAGGCCTATTGGCAGACTAGGCCACAAGCTTGCAGGGCTATGGCAAAAGCACACTGGCTGGCTCCACAAAATGGCCGCTAGCCACATGGCCAGGCCACCCACAGCAACAAGAAAGGGAAGACAGACAATGCAGGCCTATGGCAAAAGCACACTGCCTGGCTTCAAAATGGCCGCCAGCCACTTGGCCAGGCCCACAACAAGAAAGGGAAGACAGACAATGCAGGCCTATGGCAAAAGCACCCTGCCTGGCTTCAAAATGGCTGCCAGCCACCTGGCCAGGCCCACAACAAAAAGAAAAGGAAGACAGACAATGCAGGCCTATGGCAAAAGCACACTGCCTGGCTTCAAAATGGCCGACAGCCATATGGCCAGGCCCACAACAACAAGAAGCCTAGGCCAAAAGGAACAAAGAAAACACATGCAGGCCTATATGGCAAAAGCAGCACACCTCTAAACTACTACCACAAAATGGCCACCAGCCACATGGTCACTCACAGTCACAACAAGCAGGAGGCCCGGAAAACAATGAACTGAAACAGGCCTATAATGGCCAGGCAAAGGAGGCATGCTAAACAACACAGCTTTAATGCAATAAAATGCAAAAACGAAAATCCACAGGGCTAAACAAGGTGTGCAAGTTACACAACAACCACACCACACACACACACATCCAACAAAGGCATTTATTTAACACACACCAAAAAAGTGAAATACCCCAAAAAATACACATTTTGCAATTCAATCCAATGCCATCCATGCCCTAAATGATGTTTAAATTCAACAGACACCACAGAAACAGTTGTTTCATGCACCCATGACTAGCTCTGGGCCTACTGGCTACCCACAATACATTTTTTTTTTTTAAATGATGAAAAGTACAAAAATTGTAGTTGCAGCAACTGCAATGCCCCAATCAAACAAACAACACCAACTTACTTGTAAAATCTCAAATCCAAAAGTCTGCAAATCCAATGATATATGATCCAGCAGACACAAAGAGTGATCCTTCCAGCTCCAAATCCAAATGAAAAGTGAACAGGACATGGACAAAGGACTGGGAGGAGCCTGCTGGACAGGAACAGGAAGTTGGAGACTCTGGGGCACTTCCATCCTCTCCCAAAAAAAAAGAAAAAAAGAAAAAGGACTCCTTGCACAAAAAAGTACAGCCAAATGTCAATCTGAGGAGTTTTTTTCATCCAAATCATCATTTTTGAGAAGGTTATGCTGCTCGAGAGATATTCTTCTCCAGATTGCAAATTTTGCGTGTTCGGCATCGCGAGCTTCACCAAACTTCCGCCGGATGTCCGATGGCGAGTCCGAATGACGTGTTCGCGATCGCACACTCTCGCGGGATCGCGCGGCTGCCAAAATCTCATGGCGCACGCGAACGGATAGGAAAACTCGTCGGCGAACGCAGGGATCCCGGTAAGTCGCTACCGCGCGTGTGAAAACGCATTTTTAAAGCGCAAACAAGGGAAAAACTCTGCTACGCCGCGGATCGCGGAGTTTTCGGTAACTCCGCGTTCTACGCGAAGTTGCCAAAAATCCGCAAACTCCGCGAGCGGAGCGGATTTTACCGCCCAGGCTTAGTAATTAGTCACAAGCAGGCTCCTTATAATATATGCAGACCAAAGTGTGATAATTTCAGGTCACTCTTTTTAATTGATCGTATTAAGAGAATACATGTTACAGCCACCAGGCAGGGTGCCTTACATTCAAAAGTGGATTATTTGTGAAATTAAAATTGCCATGTTCTTCCAGTTTCTAGGCCCCAAAATCTATTTTTACTGGCAAGGCTGTAGCTGAATCATAAAAATGGAAAGTTCAGATTATAAACTGTATATTGTTTGACATAAAATGGCTAAAATAGTCATTCAATATTTAAGAAAAGTAACTTTTAAAAAGTTAGCCTTTACCTGGCTGAAGCTCCAGTAAGCTAATTGCCAAATAATAATCCACTTTCTTAGAATTATCGTCTTAATCCGGCGTCCAAGCCTTTCTCTATGCTATTTTTTAAAGGGGACAAATGTCGGCCAGCAGAGACAGCAGTCTCAGCAGTCGCTATTTTCACAACTAGGAGCTTCCTTCCCCTTAATTATCAGACAGATGTTCGTGATGGCTCTGGTGATTCTAATCCCACTCTCTTCCTAACTAGTTCTCTCTGGAATGGGCCTGCATTCTACAGGGGCCTTTGACCTATCAGGTGATGGAGCCTACTAACTCAATCATTCAGCCAGGGGATCAAACGTGAATTTCATTTAGGGCTGTCCAAGGGAAATATGCAGTGTCATAAACTATAAGAAATCTAGTTATGGTAAAAAAACACCTTAGATCAGGATTCTGGTTCCAGGAAATGGTTACAAGCAAGCGACTCTGACCTTATACCACGTTTCAATCTACAGTGAAAGTTTAAGCCCAATTTATACATAACATGCACAAAATGAAAACAACACAATGTACACTTTTTTTTTTATAAACTCTGTTTTATTAGTTTTCCATGTAGAACATAACAAGCAGTGTAAAAAAAAACAGTTACAGGCGCTTCATATCACATCAAAGTATGGCAACAGTCTCTAATGAAAAGTGTCTCTTAACATAGTAAGATAGCCTAGCATGACGGTACATAGTGAGAAATACAGTACAACATAGACCAAGACACTAAGCTAATTCAGTACATATAAATCATAGCTATTCTTGTCTGCCACAACTCCTGTACATATCAACACGGCACAGGTAGTTGTCACCCCGAGTCGGAATCCTCAATACCATTAAATCTGTCTAATAAGAGTCCCCAAGCCATCACATCATCAGCAACTTTTTCATCAGTGCGACACAGGCGCAGGTGATGTTCTTTCACCCCCCCCACACACACACACACTCGAGCATATCTTTAAGCCAGAGCTACACCTGCTGTACTCGGGATCCTAACCACCCAATGGCCACCCGCCACTTAGCCAGGAAGATTGCAAGCTGGGAAACCTGTATGGAATCTCCCCCCCCCCCCTTAGGCCTTGCCACTATACACAGCAGACAGGCCCCAGGAGGGGGATTGTGAGGCCAGTATCTGCCTCAGTCTTGGGCCCCATTTCCCTCCAGAACCCTTGAACTGTAGCGTAGGCCCAGGCGAGATTCAAAAAGGTGGCGTCCACCACCCCACCACGTGCACACTTCACTGCCCTAGTGGTATAAATCGTATTTAACTAAAAAGGAGTCACGTAAGCGTGCGGTGCAGGTAGTTAAAGTGCAGCAATTTAAACCTGCTAATACAGGAAACAGTCCTCACCAGTTCAAAGGCACGCTCCCAATCTGCATCCATGGAGGGTTCCCGCAGCTCAGTCTCCAATACCCGCCATGCCTTATAGGGGTGCTGTGTCATGCCCCCCTTAAGAGCCTTATAGAAGAAGATCATGTGTCCACCTAAACAGTCCACCCAATACTTGGGAGGGCTGTGGTGCCTCGGGGAAGCCACACCATACCTCCCTTGTCGTGTTTTCCAGCTTAGCGTAGTGCATGACGCGTCCCGGTCCTATGTAAAAAGCCTCCTGCGCATCTGGGAAGGTAAGAAAAACTCGCCAGGACATAATTCACTAACATTGTTTGAGCTACCCTAGGATTTTGCATTTTCATAATTCCCCGGCCAACAGACAACCAACCGCCCTCCATTGGTTCATAGACATATCCAGATCGATTGCACGAAACGGCGCGAGATCCCAGAGACCCAGTTCCCTGTCAAAGGGAGCCCTACAAAGCACCTTCCTAACCACTGTTTCCCATATTGTGGCTGTGTGCCTGACCAGATACGCGATTGAATGTTTTGATTGGCCCCCTTGCATTAGCAAACATGCCAGTGTGTCCTCCTCACGAATTTTTCACAGAAAAGTCTATTTTTCCAGTTGTCCGGCTCTGCATACATACACTTTACCCAAAGAGGTTGTGCAGTTTTTCAGTCCCCAAATTAATTATAACCATTTAGATGCGGCCCCACCTGCCAAGGTGCTACCTTGTACGATGCAGGGCTGAGTCAGACAACAGACTTTGTCAATCAGACTATGTGTGCTAACTGGAAACTTGCTTAGAGGCTCTTACCTTGCCTGTACAAAAGAGTGCCACCCTTCCTGGGACAGGCTTACAGTATCCCCGACCTAAAAAGCCATGTAAGAGGGAGTCATCTGCTCTACCGATAGCTAAGCAGAAGCCTAAGTCATTAAATCCAGCTAATTGTCAGGACCCCAAACATATGGTTTGCCGGGACCTACAGTGTGTTGTTGCCAACATGCAGAGTAGGCTGTAATTGCTGCTTTTTAAAAGTAGCCTTTTTGTTCATTCATGTACAATATGTTGTTTACAGGGAATCAGAAGGCACACAGTACTATGAAGTTAATGCATCATACTTCTAATTTTGTGTCTAATGGTGAATTACATACTTTGGAATACAAAATATAGTCTCCAATTATATAGGAAGTAGTTCTAAATAACTATTCTGTTAATAAAGTCCAATAGAAAATCAATTTTAGGTGGGCGAGGCAGGAAGGCCAGCATGGCATATGCAAAGATGCCAGTCGCATCGCTGGCTTTACATTCTGGCACGGAGCCAGAGAAAACACCCTCCCAATCTTGGGGATCACGTTACTGAGTCTGGGAAGTGATGGTGATCACATAGGGGATCTCATAGTGAAGACAACACAGGGTGCTCTAACACTGTAGAGGAAGAACAACCACCAATTCTTGTGATGAATGGTGTGCTGGAGAGAATTGAAACTGTGGCTGGTTGGCCTATGGGTGTAGCTAAACAGTGAGATTTGTTCTATGTCCAATGTTCAGGTAAAAACAGAGCATCTGAGGTTTCTCCAAAGAGACTGGAGTGTAAACGTATCTTTAGGTGTTTCAACCTAGATTGCTGATGGTTTTTTACTTCTACAGAGTCTGGATTTGAACTGTGAATGGCGAATGCACCTAGGACCATAGGCAGATTATGGAGTTGCCTCTTCAGGAGAGGGTATGATATAGAGGATGAAAATACAGGAGCCTTGTTCAGGAGAAGATGGTGGACATGGATGATGGAAAGGTTGACCCAGAGATCGGACTATGCTTTCTGAAATGTACTATGTGATAGTTGTTTATCAGGATACAGGAGATCACTTCTTCAGTGATTGCAGATTTAGTCCACTCTGGCCGAGGCAAGAGTTCCAGAATCCAGACTGTGGCATGTAGATGAGAGGGAATGTTGTGTCAGGACATCAGTGAACCTGGTGCCTCTGGTGGGGGGCAAACTGGGAATGCAAACATCAAGGAGGTCAGAAATTTTGCATTGCTTCAGGGAAGAGCCAGTGAGCCAAAACAATAGGGTAACAGAGCTAGGATCCTGGAGGAGAGTGGCCTAGGAAACAGAGGCGAAACACTGCAGGTAACTGGCAATCCCCAAGACCAAAAACGCAGAGACCTAGTCTTGACCACTGAGGTCAAGGTGGCTCAGCACTGAGCTGAATGGGGGTACAGCAAATGTTAGGTATGCCTTTCAGTACAGCGGGAAAGATCAAATGAAAATTCAGACATTTAAGATTCTATATGAGCAGAAACTGCTGAAGATGCCTAATTGGCCCAGCAGCATCTTTGAGGTGCAGAGATGGAGTGGAATGGATTGGTGTGGAGTTCCTCCAGTTGCATCCTTCCCACTAAAGAGTTATTTTAGAATGGCACAGTTTTCCTTATAAATCACTTGTGACATGTGAGAATGTCAATGCAATGATTACTGATGGAGAATTCTAGCTACAGATTCCTCATCTTTTGAATACTCACCAGGCATCAAACTGGGTCCGAATACTTTTCATCAGTACCTCTGTGCGCCCATAGGCGACGCTGTGCGGCTCCTCACTGATGCCACTTTGCTCTGAAAATGACATGCGAAGCCTATAAAGGCACCACTCCCATGTGCTGACATTACTTCCTTTTTTCATGTGAGAGCAGACGTAGATCCAGAGCTTCCTCTCGTCTCTTTGAGACCCTTACCTCATCCAAATTTTTCAGTGTGCAAGATAAATGTCACCTCCCAAAACGAAAGGCTTTATGTACTGTAAGGACTTTGAAAACAAATGTCTGTGACAGATCTTCATCAGATTTCCTGCAGTGACTGCACATCGATGAACTTGAAGGCCATACGAGACCTCAAGGCGAAATTCTAAGTCAGCAAGCAACAAAAGACTCTCCAACAAGATCGGTCCAAGATGAAAGGATCCTAACTCCAGGTAGACCCTCCTAGCCCATCACAGCTCCCCCTCTGGCACCAGTTCTAACTCCGCCTCCTGCACCACAGTCCACACAGGTTCATTGACACCAATGCTGACTTCATAAATGCCCGAAAATGAGGAGCCATTTAGTCTTTCTGATTTGGCTTTGGTTCGACCTCGACCGAATCCACACCCGGCCAGTCAAGGAACCAGTTCCTCCACTCAACTTGCCAACTCCACAAGGGAAAGAGCATACACTACATTCCCTGGTCTCACAGATTCAAACAATGGTTATGATACGTTGCTGAGATTGGCCAGCCATACTACAAAGATAACTGGTATGATGTCGTGGAATAAGCTAGTGGCCTCGATTCCTCCCCTGAGGCAGGGCTCCTCTCACTCCCCCAGTCCAGCCACTGAGTAGAGCGCTTCTCACGCCATAGTGATTTGTAGGCCGGCCGAAGTCCTTGACCTCCAGCGCCCCGCCTTGGAGGTCAACACCAATATCCTGACAGGAGTTCTCTAGCTGGGGCAAACATCCACTAAATCCCTCTTGCTCTTCAGTGAGGCACTTACTTTGTTCCGACTTTCAAAGGAGATCCTTTCCAGATCCAATGCGAACTGGTTAAATTCTTCCGGAAGATACAGTTGCATTTCTTTTTTAAAGACAAGGTTGATGAGAATATCGACCATGATGAAGGGCAATCTAACACAGGCCTCTAGAAACGCTCTGGAATTAATCCACCAACCCATACTGTTCCAGCACAAGTTCTGACTTTTGAGAAGGCAGTCACAGAAGAGGTGACTACCCTTTGTGCGAGAGAACGAAGTCAGTTTCAGAACTTACCAAAAAAAGAGCAGCTGGCACTCAGGACGCTCACTGCGGATGACAAGATAACCATCAAACCGGCGGACAAAGGAGGGGCAATTGTTATCTTAGGTACCAATACCTATCGCGCGGAATGTCTCCGACAGCTAGAAGACAAGAGATTCTATCGACCCCTAAGCATAGATCCTACTGATAGGCTGAAACAAGAGATAACCATCCTTGTGGAAGAGGCAACCAATGAAAATTGGATCACCACACAAGAGGCTGCATTTTTGTTGACTGCACATCAAGTAATGCCGTATTTTTATGTGCTTCCAAAGGTGCACAAACCTCAAAGACCGTCACCAGGTCGTCCAATTATATCTGGACTGGGCTCTCTTCTTGAACCCTTATCTACTTTTGTTGACCATTTTTTGAGACCGATGGTCAAAGAGATGCCCACATATCTACAAGACACTAAAGATGTCTTGAGATTACTACCCGAGGTAGATTTCGACATACATTCAGACTTTTTAGTCTTGTTTGATGTCGAATCCTTATACACGTGTATTCCCCAGGATGAGACATTGGATGCCATCAGATCGCTTCTAGAGGAGCGAGATCTGGATACTATCTCCCCCGTCCATTTTATTATGGATTGTGCGAGGATTGCCATGAAAGAGAACTTTTTTAGGTTTGAGGATGCTATTTATCTTCAAATATCCGGAACTAGCATGGGCAGCGTTTTTGCGCCGAGACTGGCGAATCTTTATGTTCATTTATTTGAACAAGAACATATCTTTAAAGATTCCAATCCTTTCCACCAATCGATTAGGTTGTGGAAACGCTATATTGACGATATTTTTGTCGTATGGCGAGGAGATCCAGACACTATCATCATTTTCCAGACTTGGCTGAATTCAAGAAATCAATATCTCAAATTCACGGTGGAATTTGATAAAGACAAGTTACCTTTTTTGGATTTATTGATCCTTTCCACACCCACTGGCCTTGCGAGTGAATTGTACAAGAAGCCGATGGCAAGGAATTCTTTTTTGTGGTATGACTCTTACCACCCCAAATCATTACGTGACAACTTGCCGTACGGGCAATTCCTCAGGTTAAGAAGGAATTGCTCCACTAAAGAAACCTATGAGGTCCATGCCAGGTCTTTGGCTAAACAACTGCAAGAGAGAAAGTATCCTAAGAGTCTGGTACGACGATCTATGAAAAGGGCTGCTAATAACAACCGAAAAGCTCTGTTAGATCCACCTACACCTAAACCTCCTATTGCAAGACTCACGTTTGTAAACACATTCAATACCTTGTCCAATGAGATTCAGAAAAGCGTGCGCAAGAACTGGCGGATACTCAACATCGGCAATGAGAAACTTCCGCCTCCTTTGTTCTCGTTCAAACGCAGTTACAACTTACGAGACAACCTGGTACATACCAGACCCAAAGACAAACCGGCCAGAACTCAAGAGACCCTTTGGAATTTACCAGCAGTTCAAGGACACCTTCCCTGTGATTCATGCGCTGTTTGTCCACAGACTGAACATGTAACTACCATAAACCTAGGTACCACAAAACCTTGGGTGTTACGTAAGCATACCAACTGTAACAGTGACAAGTTGATTTATTTGATTACATGTCCATGCCAGCAACGATATGTTGGCATGACAACACGGAAGGTGAAACTAAGGATCATGGAGCATAAGAGTACGATAAGGTGTAAGAAACAGGCTACACGATTAACACAACACTTCTTAGAAGCGAAACATAATGCGGATGAACTTAAATGGACTGTATTGGAACAACCTTACATTCCGTCACACATCACTGATGTGTCCAAGTTCCTTCTACATAAAGAACAAAGATGGGTTTTCAAACTCTAGAGTGACAAAACCGGTCTTAATGATGAAATTCCATGGACCATACTGTAGTTGTTCTCTGCTTTCTATTTCTGATTCAGAGTTCATATATGCCCTGTTAATATCTACTGGGGCTATTCTAAGAAATTCCAGTAAAATCATCGATTTTTCTGGAATTGGCATTCAGAATTGAGTCAGCTTGCTGGTTGATTTATTATTTTATTTATTTTCTCAGATGACTTGTGACATCATGCTCTCTAACTATGGCAGAGGGATCATCATTAGAACTCCTTCTGTGACAACTAATATACCAGCATTTTTGGGAGTCAAACGCTAAAAATTATACGCCTTGCAAACACCAGCTTTTTCTGTTAGAATATCAAATAACTACAATACCAATGAAAAATATATTATCCACGATACCAAAGTTTATGTTTCAAATAGGAGGGCTGCTTCTGCATGTAGTCTATCAACACACGAGCGCTGAGTTTTAATGCAGACAATAAACTACATTATCCATGACTCCTAGGATTTCTAGTAGTTCTCACGGAGTCTTTAAAGGATGATGCCATATCCATGATATCATGGTCTGCATGAGTTTATGTTCCAAACTGGAGAGCTGCATTTGCATTTAGTCAATGAACACATGAGCGTTCCAATGAAGACAAACTACATTACCCATGACTCCTAGGGTTTCTAGTAGTTTTCACGGAGTCTCTGAAGTATGATGCCAATCTTGAGAGGCTTAATATATACAAACATTAGCGCTGTCCTTGTTAGAATATGGATAAACCACATTACCTAAAGGGTTTATTTTTCAATCTGGGGGTGATATCATGAATACACGAGTGCTCCTTCAAAACGTAGATAATATACTACATTTCCCATGATACCTAGGGTTTCAAGTAGTTCTCATGATGTCATCTGTGAGAGACCACGGACAGCTAATGAACTACAGCTGACTCAGTTTTGGGATACAAATAGAACGCCTCCGCCGGTTATGAGATACCTCCGAAAAACGGCTCAGACGGAGCCCGAGGTACCGACGGACAGGTAGGCTCTCTGACTGAACGCTGCGTGAATGTGCTATGCGAGACTCTTGAGCACTTGCCGCCTGCAGCACTATCTCCGCTATAATCAGCTGGCTATATCATACTGCTATAATGGTTTGCTCGATTGTAATATTATACGGGCACTGTCTGCTTACATTTACTAGCTCCGTTTTACTACATGAAGGCACATTGTGAAGCCAGCGGCGTGCTAAGTGCAGTTTACATCAGGCTTTCTGAATCTGCCCATTATAGCGTACCTTTTTGCTATAGACTTGACTTTAAAGGCCTGCGAATCATATTCCGTAAGGGCTCAATTAAGACAGAGCCTTTTTGAAATATAGTATCTTTGAGGCATTCACGTAGGTCACAAATGTGAATAACCCACGAATAGCTTGTTCTCCCGACTGTTGATAGTGTTGACACCTAACTAATCACTGTCACTTGATTAATTTTCGCACCATTTCATTGCCATGTCGGACAAAGGATCTCTGTCTGTCTTTTAAGTTTTTCAAGTAACTTACACAGGTGGCTTAGGCAGCAGCAATTTCTATGCTTGTTCTTTGTCTGAAACATCACCTAGTTCTTTTTTTCTTTCTTTCCTGTTTCTTGTTCTCTTTAATGGTTTAGAGCGGGGCCTCATTTCCTGAGTTGTTACCAGGGGAGGCGAGGCTGTTCTATCGTGCACTATAGGTAAGCACGAGATACATTTTTCATGAGTATTTTACTGTGATTATTATATTATATGGTCACTTGGACCCCCATTGAGCAACTGGCACTCAAACTTGACCCTCTTGATGTTGTTTGTTTATTTTGTTTTCGTGTTTAGGTGTCACCGATACACCACATGACACAGAGAACTCACGTCAATTTGGTAGGTTGTAACTGGTTCAACCTATCTGGATGTTCACTTTTCACTTTTCTTTACGCAGTAGCATTATCTGTTTTAGGTCCTGAAGAAGGCCAAGATTACTTATAATCATAATGGCTGAAACATGTTGACCTTGATTCTAACTCAGGCAGTTATTATTTCAAACTGCTTTTGCACTGTTTTTAATTTGGTGATCAATAGATGATGAATAAAGGTATTCTCTATTGTTGACCAATTTTAAATCGCACAACATCCCCTACACTTTAGCACTGCGCCCATCACTCTTAGAAATTTCCAGAACTGCACATCTGGTGGATTGTAGCAAATCCTATAGATACTCTGTTTTGAAAACATCCGTGAGCTCCTCCCTCGTAGAGAGGGGGTTGCAGCCCTTGTCTGTACTAGGATGCAGATAAGAGGAGATCCCAGATGATGAAGCATGTCACTACGGTGAGTGATGGGATTCCGTCCTTTTAAAAGGATTTTTCACAGACCACACCAGAGGGACTTGTTCTTTTCTTTTCTTTCCTTTCCTAACTTTTTCTTTGTTAGTGTCAGTTGCGCTGCGAGCGATTTGCAGGCTCGATTAGACCCATGGACATTTTGTTGTTTGTTATATTCAGTTTGGGGAATATGTCCATGCTGTGGTCTTAAAAATTTCCCTTAGACCCTCCATCTCTCGTATTGTTATTGTTGCACTTACTGATACCTGATTGGGAGTTTGGGCCAAACCTTGCTTTTCTCTGACACCTGGTCAACTGCCAGATCACGAGAAACTATTTCCCAGGCTTAGGTGACCCTCTGTTTTTATTCCAGCACCCCTCTTCTGAAAGTTTGGTGGTGCAGGCGTCTACAAGTAGGACACATCTAAACACATTTTCAACCATGATAGGGAGTCAAAACAGGTGGAGACGTGAAAAGAGAGCCTTCTCATCAGCTAGCTTGGCTTGTAGGCCAGTGGATGCCAGCTGCCTCCTGGGGAGCTATTTCCATGCCCTTTGGGATTCAGTGGCTCAAGTCCTTCTAGGTGTTCGGGATGGTCTCCGACATGTCCTCGCCTAGGCAATACAGGACGGCCATGATGTGGCCAAGTTCACAATTCGTTATGGCTTGGACACCACCAATTCCATTGGTCGCGTGATTTGGCACCAGTCTTGCTATTCGCCGCCATGTTTGGCTACTGTCAACTGTTTATTTTAGGCGATGTCCAGTTGTCCATCATAGACATGCCTTTAACATGACTTGCCTGTTTTGGGACAAGGCAGATTCCGCTCTCGAGCAGTTGAAGTAAAGTAGTGCCATACACACTCCCTACACTTGTCTGCCCCACCTCACCAACCACGTCAGCCTTATTGCTCCTTTTCACGGTTTCGGCAGAGGCACCCCGTAAAACAGCCACAACAAAAAGCAAACAAGTGACAAGTCTTAGAACAAGACTGCTCAAATCATGGAGGTGTCCCTGTTATTCTAGGGTCCATAGAGCTCTATCACTAGAAATGTGTAGGGCACGCAAAGTTTCAACAAATTCAGAAATTTGCTAGATGTGGCCTCACACCCTCTCTGGATGTCATGCTTCAGCATCAGCCACACCTCATTCACCAAAGAACCTTACAATGGTGAATCGGCTCCTCATGGTGATGAGAAGTACTTTATAGGATGGTGGGTGAGAGTGGAAGCTGGATCTAGACTTAGTAAAAATCCCTGTTTCTAATCCCAAGGTTTGTCCTTTATTGTGTTTATTGTGGGTAGGTGTAGGGAATGGTTAAAAACTGGATTGACGCCCGGGATAAGTTAGTATCCCTGCGTCTGGGGGGTTGACATGTTTCAGCCTATAAACTGGCCCTCAAGCGGGCCCCAGGCTTTCTTCAGGACACCAGATCATTATTTTCCTAACTCTAAACATGCACTAACATTCGTACATCTCCATGCACTCGATACCTAATAGTACAGTCCTGCAAACCAGCCTATGCTGGAATCATGTGCCTTATGGGCCCCTATCCTCTATGAATTAAGACCTCATGTAGTAGTCTGTGGGGGAATCCTTATAGTCACACATTCGTCAAGGGTATTGCCCCTCTGTTACACCTATACATAGGCAGTTAACCCTCTGAATTTCCGTAAATTAGCCAATCAAACCTCAACAAGGTGTCCAACAGTTTTCACAGTCTAGAACGTGGTGCCCACCGCCTCGACAGGCAAGGTCAACAGGCCGCTCACTCCACTGCCCCCCCCCCTGCAGCCCCACCTGCCAAACCCCTTTAGTGGGCCCTTGGTGGACCACACTCACCTGGTAGAAGGCAGTACCCTACAATTCTTGCCGGGTTGGCAGGCCATAACATCAAACAGGTGAGTCCTGCAGATTGTTCGGAAGGGGTATAGCTTGTCCTTTTGTTCCACTCCACTGCACCTTCCACTATCCCCTCAATGACTAACGGAGGACCATGTGTCCATTTTACGGTAGGAAGTGCAGGCCCCTTTGGCCAAAGGGGCTATTGAGAGGGTGCCTATGCAGGGGTGGCTCCTCCATAATGGTGGAGGAGCATTGCCCCACAGCCATGCCAGCAGGCAATAAATAAAATAATAATAACACAATGTTATTATAATTTTATTTAGGCTGTCTGAGCCATGCAATAAGTATAGGGCGGGGCAGGCCAGGCATGTCAGGGAAGAGTTGTGTGCACTTATAAGTGTGTATGTGTGTTTGGCCGGCAGTCCTAGGCTGGCCAAACACACATGCGCACTTATGTTTCTCCAACCCGGCTGAAAAGCCACAGGCTCCAATGCAGTGTCTGATCAGCAATCAAGGCCGTCCAGACCAATCCTGCCGCTGCGCTCCTGCTTTGAGAGCAGCGTTTGGATTGGATGTGGAGCCTGTGTCATGAGAGCCCATCCCCGCTGGAGCGGAGCAGCAGGTAAGTTTTATTTTTTTACTTTTTCTCAGACAGTCTCTTTCATGCCATTGTGGACACGGTTCGGTATTGTGCCTGTCTCCAGGAAAGGAGAGTCCAAGACATTCAGGTTATGTTCCTGAACTTTCAGCCTTGGACCTGAATTTCAGTGAGGTCAACTCTGAGACTGCTGGGACTGATAGCCTCCTGCATCCTGCTGATCAAGCACAGCAGGTGGCATAAGCAGGCACTGCAGTGGGATCTGACGTCACAGTGAGCCCAATACCAATGGAACCTCTCCGACTATGTCCAGATTTTAGAGAAGACTGCAAAAGATCTGCAGTGGTGGTTACTGGACTGCGATGGGATTAGCAGCAGGCCCCTCTCCCTTCCCCAGCCAAAGCAGATATTGGTTACGATGTGTCACTTCTGGGTTGGGGCGACCACCTCAGACAGGTATTGATCAGAGGTCCCTGCTACATATCAACCTTCTGGAGCTCAGAGCCATACGTTTGACATTGAAAGCCTTCCTCTAGTCCATCAAAGGGAGGCTGGTACAGTTGCTCATGGACAACACCACCACTATGTGGTACTGCAGCAAACAGGTCAGGGTGGAGTTAAAGAACCTGTGCTAGGAGGCACTGCGCCTATGGAAATGGCTGAACCGCCAAGGGATTTTCCTGGTGAACCACCTGGCGGGTTCTTGTAACGCCAGGGCGCATGAGCTCAGCCATCGACGTCTAGCTGATCATGAGTGACAGTTTCATCTGTAGGTGGTGCAAGGTCTCTTCCATGAGTGGAGAGAACCTTGAATTGATATGTTCACCACTGCCTAGAATACGGAATGCCAACACTTATGCGCATTGGAGTTTCCAAGACATCTCTCACACGGAGATGTGTCCTGTTTCTAGTGTAACTCACGACTGCTGTATGCCTTCCCACTGATACTACTCATTCCCCAAGTGCTCAAGAAGATCAGGACCAGACGGGCCCAAGTCATTTTAGTGGCTCTGGATGGGGCAGGGAGGGTATAGTAGCCAGAACTCCTGGGCATGAGCATCTATCCTCCGATCAGGCTCCATTCTGAGAGGATCCGCTGTCGCAACAGCAGGGAAGGGTTCTCCACCCAGGACTTCGCGCTGTCCACCTCCATGCTTGGAGATTGAGCGGCAACAGCTGAACACCTTCGACCAACCTCCGTAGGTGGTTGATGTCATCTTCGCAGCCAGGTGTCCCCCACAAACTGTATATATACACCTGTTTTTCTGACAGATTTGTGGCTTGTCGCGGTACACTGCAGATAAACCCCCTCCAGGCAAAGCTATCTGATGTTTTTTGTTTGTTTTGTCCATTGCCCGGCAAGGCTTTCTCCTGGGCACAGTTAAAGGGTACCATTCGGCTCTTTCAGCCTTTTATCATGGTTGCCGGATCAGCCCTCATTGTTTAAATCTCCAGTTGTTATGTGCTTTTGGAAAGGTTTACATCATTTGTTTCTTCCCTTTGTCATGCCACAATGGAATCTTAATTTCGTCCTCACATTTCTGATGTGTACATCTTTTGAGCCTCTTCACAGCTGTTCTTTGCAGCTTCTCAACCTCAAGACAGTGTTCCTTGTTCCAATTACATCTGCATGGCATGTGAGTGAGCTTCAAGCTCTTTGTCTTAACTCGCTGTATACCATCTCTTCCTTGACAACTGTGTTCTCTGGACAAGGGCATCATTTTTGCCTAAAATTGTGACGCTGTTCCATGTTGGCTAACACATCCCCTTGCCGGAGTTCTATATTCTGCCCGACCCCTCTAAGGAGGAGGACAGGCTTCACTGTTTGGACCCCAAGAGAGCTTTCAGCTTTTACATTGATCGTACCGGAAAAACCAGGTGGATGATCAGCTCTTTGTTGAGTTTTCTGCAGCTAAAAAAAGCAAGCCAGTGCAGAAATGTACAATTTCTCGCTGGATCATGCCCTGCTGTAAGATCTGCTACACATTGGCTACAAATCAGCCTCCAGAAGAACTGTGTGTTCATTCTACCAGGGCCAAAGCTGCTACCACTGCATTGGCACGTGGAGTTCCAGTCCTGGGCATCTGCTTGGCAGCTTCGTGGGTGTCCCTCCTTAAATTAATGAAGCACTTTTGTCAGGTTTGCCGAGAGGGGCATTTAACCCAATCATCCCTACAGTACTTTCTGGTTTGAGTCCATTCACAGACCCACCTTTAAATAGGTACTGCTTTGGTATCTATTCAAAAGGTGAGGAATCTACAGCTAGAATTCCTTATCAGAAGAACAAGTTACTTATTTTTGGTAACACTCTTTCTGGTAGAGATTCTATCTAACTGAAGATTGCTCACTGAGTCTCCCATCCTTCCGTTCTGTTATTGGACTCTCTCTATTAATAAGATCCCAAGTCTAGGAACTTGCTCCTTGGTCACAACCAACTTGCAATTGGGGCTTTGCTTCTGGTGGCGCGGTTAGCCTCGAAAGCAGCTGACCTGAACACACAGGAGCGTAGTCTATATAGGCTCTGTACGTCATTTCTGGAGCGGAACAGCATCAATACAGAGCTGCACATCTCCACCTACTGGTGCACAGAGGTACTGCTGAAAAGTTTCCAGATACAGTCTGACACCCAGGGAGTATTCTAAAGGTGAGGAGTGTGCGGCTAGATAGAGTCCTACCAGAAGGAGTGCTCCCGAAAGTAAGTAACTTGTTCTTTACTACCTGTTTACAATCACAGAGGTACACTTGTTGAGGGACATCGTAAGAGGGCTTAGCTTCCCCTGGCCATCAAGTCGCTCTTGTTCTCCACATTTCCTTTATGTCCCTGCACATGAGAAGTGCTGCCATGAGAGCTCAATTATACCTTATTAAGCCACCCTGTTCCCCTCCCTCTTTGGTTACCCATTTATGTTTTTACCCCCTTCTTAATTTCTCTCACCATCCTACACATTAGTTGTACCCCCTCTATGGTGTCTGGACCTCATCTGAAACACAGTAGTGCATTACCTGATGCTTCTCTTTTTGAAGGGGTTGGAGGCTTCTGCACAGGTTGTGTCCCAGTCAGGACGTGTCCCATCTGGAGAAGTGGACTACATTAAAAGAAAAGTGTATGCTGTTTCTTGTGGTATAACATATGTCAAAGAGGCTCCCATGATTGCTTAGGGTTGTTCTGTTCTCGCCATATAATAAATGTTAATACAAATACAATAAAAAAGCAATTTTAGAATATTTTGAGGGGATTGGTTAACTTCTGTTTTTATCTTGTTGGGGGGTGAACAACACTGAACTGTCTGCGCTGTTTCCCTTGGCAGCCCCCTTAGTACAGATCTGCACTAAAGAGGCACTGTTACCAGCAATTGTTCCACATATAAAATTGACTTTATACCCAGTTTTGATTCAAGATCATTTTTACCTAAGAACACATTCTGTCTGATCACATTAACAATTCTAGTTGTAGAGCATCTATTGTTTAATTTTCCTGGGGCAGGATTGAGATATACGCCAGGGGGGCTTGTAGAAGTATGTTAATTTTGAAGTTTCCAATCATACCTTTATAGGTTCCCTGAGTGATATTAGGGATTTCATTATTATTGGACTACATGAACATAAGTATTTTCAAGCAGTGTATAGTAAATGAAAAATTAAGTTACTAAAATGAATAAGTGAAAGGAGTACCATAAAAAGTAAAAATACTGGTGTCAGGTTGGACATTCGTATTAGTAGGACTCTCATTAAGGGAACATCAGTAAATTAAATTTTCATTTACAAAAACCTGAAGGGGCAGCGTGGTAGGAAGCAAACCGAACTCCTCTGCCCAACCGCGCGTAACGGACACCTAGCCTGGGCTCACCAACGACGTCTTGATAGGCCGGAGTGGTTGAAGAGCCTTAGGAAAGAGAGCTGCTCAGTGGATCCAACATGGCGGACCAGCGCAGCGGTTCATAATGACCGCAGCCCGGGAGACAGAACACCTGCCTCGATCACCGGAGGATTACTTAGCTGAAGCCGATGGGTCAGTTGTGGCTGCCCAGGACAGTTGCTGAGGAGCGAAGAGCCACACTGGAACCTTGAAGCGTGTAGAAGGGTGCGTAGTGGTGCAGCTCTCCGTGCAGCCTGGTGGGAGCGGGCCGCAAGTGTTCTGCATAGATCCTCCCCCAGGATAGCCTGCAGCATTGGTCCAGAGAACATACCAGCTACCGAAGGTGAGAGGATTAATGCTGGGAAACACCCAGGCCTAGTTACTAAATGATGCCTGGCCAGTGTAGCCACAGAAGGAGAACCAGCTAAAACGCTTTTTTGCGCTGGGTAGTTTTGGGCCATTCTCGTATTCCTCCCTCTTCTATAAAAACTGAGCGCTGCTTTTGAGTGGGGAAATACAGGCTGCAATTACAGTAGGACCTGATGTAATGATTAGAAAGTGTCCCTGGCAGGATTGAGAACATTACAGGTAGAGACAGTAGCAGGGACAACAAATTATATTTGAGACTGTCCCTGCGGCACTTTGATTTGCATACCTTCTATCCCCTAGTGGAAATACATCAGGGAGAGACATGTAGTCCACACTCCAGCGTCAATCAAGAGTTCACATGGTAGACAACACAGACCCATGGTTTCTGACCTTTCTTTCTTTTCAATGGCAGCCTCCAGAAACCTGAAAGACTTTACTATTACGGACATGCTGTCCTGCATAGGAGCAATCAAACCGGACAGAGCACCCAAACCGACGGGAAACTCTTCTTCGCGGGATTCATCTCAGCATGACAAAGGAGGCCCCCGAGAACCGCCAGAGGCACATACATTTATGGAGGAATTGCTCAAAGACCTAGAAGATGACCTCTAGGTGCTCAAAAAGGAGATCAAGCAAGACCTGCAAACTTTTAAGCAAGACCTTTCTAATCTCGGAGACAGGGTAACTTAATTGGTAAATACCGGGGATGGACAGGAGGAAGTAGAAACCTTACGACATTAGGTGCTTTCCCCTCAGAGAACAAGTATCAACCTCACAAGATCTATTAGAGGACTAAGAAAATTGCACCTGGCAACAGAATATTCGGATGAAGGGAATACCACAGAACTCGGAAGAAGGGAGTATTGAAGCCTATGTTAAAAAACTGTTCCACTTCTGGGGCGGAGCGTCAAGATGGCTCTAAGAGTGCTCTCGACCCCTCTGTCATCCTCTGCCATTCCCAAAGTCTTCCATGAGTCGTACTCCATCCAAATACGGAGTAACAGTTACTTCCTGAAGTGCCAGCGGATCTTACCCGGTGGGCACGTCGACTGGGGCCATGAAGGCGAAGAGCAGCAAACCTCCCCCCCCCCCCATGTGGTGCCTCTGAGCATACAAAATGGCGGCGGCCCTCTCCGAGTCTGCGGTATCTGTCGTTTATTAGTCGCCGGGTGGTGATCTGCCTTGCGGTGAGAGGATCCCGAAACCCCCCCCGGCCCTCCTGCTGACCAGACGATTACTCAAGTAGAGGTGCGAGGGACAATTGGCCTGCAGGTTGGCAGGATTGCGCCCTGAGGTCTGCTTAGCAGTAGATCCTCCGGTGACCGACGGTGGCTGGCAGGGAACTGCACCCGGGACCGGCCCCACTGCACGAAGATCCTCGGGCGTAAAGCTGTGCACTGCTGATCCCGGACCGACCTGTGCCCACAAAGCGGACTAGGCGCGGCGGCGCTGGGAGTTGGGGCCTCGTTGGGGCGGCCGGGCCCTCTTCCTTTCCCGCAGCCACGCTCGGCCAGCCGCAATGCCGTTGGTGGACATGATGGACGCCTGACCCGCAGACCGGTGTGGCACGCCTGGTGCCTGACCGCGGGTAGATCTGCTCCGAAAAGCAGCCGGTGGCTGAAAGGCACCACGTTGAGCAGATGAGTGGTTGTCCCCATCAGCACCGTACACACAGCATTTCCTCTGCCTCCCAACTTCCTGGGGAGAGGCAAGTGGGCTGAAATCGGCCTGCAATCGGCAGGACAATATCACCAGGATGGAGACCGGCCTGGGGCGGGGGAGACTTTGGCGACGTGAAGCATGATCTGTGAGACTGGGCTCTGACGGTCCCCGAGCCCGTGAACTGAACCGCAGATGTGGCGCCTGAGAGCGGTGCCCCAACGGGAACGACTTCAGCTGGTGGTCTGCCGTGGAGGCGAGGATTGATCTGAGAAGGGCAGGATGCTGCGCCGAGCTGGCAGCTGACCCCCCTGAGCACCGCGGCGAGCTTTAAGGGTGGGAGACGGTGTGGCCGGGAACCTGGGCCTGAGCAAATCCTGGCCTACCCAAAAGACTGAAACCAGTGGCACCTGGGAATGAACACCCCACTTGTGTGGACGTCTGGAGCACGGCTGCGCAGCCCCCCCTCCCTGTGACACTGAGTCTGCCTACATTGAAGAGCCTCAGAGAGGGCCGGAGAGACTGCCTGTAGGATCCAGACGCAGGATACAAAGACCCATATGGTGCCAGAGGTGGGGATTGAGTGGGGGAGCATTCACCCCTCCTAGGCGGCAGACCTGCCAGACATCACAGAGGTGAGGACGATATCCCCCTTTCCGTGCGCTGTCTTAGATCTACTCGAAGCGTCGACAACAGTCTTTGATATCCGGCCTGGCACCCCCCCCAGGTTGGGTTCGCTTAAGCCACCTCTTCCACGCCGGATCGGCGCCCCTGTCCTCCACCCTCCCCACCCCCCCCTCCTTTGGTGTAGCGAGGGGGGCGCACCTAGCCAGCACCTCGGCAAGACATACATCGAGAATCAGTGAGGGCCGTGACAGCTGGAAGTCCAGCATAACTCATACCAGCTATTAGGTGAAGGGATCTCAACCGGGCCACAAACCTACCAAAGGCCTCCGGGACTCTGGGACAGGACCTAACCATTCTAATGAATCCTCTGCTCGTACCCCTGTCACCGCATGATGCTTTGGGCAATCCTTGGAACTAGTCCCCCAAACTAGATCACGCAGAGACCGGTTGGACGATCAGAGGCTGCTTGGAGTGCCCTGGGATGGCCTTCAAGGTGGTGCTCAAACGGTGACTCTGCACTTCCGATCTGATCCGCCCCCCTTGCTGAAAACAATCATGGGGAAAGATAAAGGGGCAAAACCACCACCTTCCCAAACTCGCATGGAACAATATACCACGGGTGGTCCCAAACCACACCGAGTTTGCACCGACTCAGACCCCCCTCCTGAGCGGCGTACTCGCCACGATCCTACAGGCCATAAAATCTTCCTAGGACTCAGTAGAAATGAAAATCGGGGAGGTGCGAGTGGACATGGCCCTCATCTGTCAAGATTTGCATAATGCCACTGCCCAGATAACTAAAGCTGAATTCCGATTGTCCGAGGTGGAGGACGACGTATCACACCTGAAAGAGCAGGTTAAGCAGCTACTGTCCCGCACGACCGAACTCCACAAGCGAGCAGAAGATGCCGAGAATCGATCACGCCGGAACAATCTTCCTTTGGTGGTTATTCCTGAAGGGGCGGAGCCAACGCATGTGGCCGCCTTTATCGAGGACTGGCTCAATTCCTGGATGCGCTCCCCGTGTGGTTCTTCGTGGAACGCGCTCACTGTGCCCTTACACCCAAGCCGCCCCCAGGAGCCCCACACCGACCAATCATTGCCAAGATCCTAAACTTCAAAGACAGGGACGCTATCCTGCAAGAAGCTCGCACCCGCTCAATCCTGACCTATCAAGGCTCCAAAGTAATGATTTTTCCTGATTATACTAAGGAGGTACAGGTGCAAAGACGATCATACTATTCAGTAAAGCAGAAACTGCGAGACCTTAATCTCTCATACAGACTTCTCTTTCCGGCCCGCCTTAGAGTGGTCTTCCAAAACGAAACCCTTTTCTTCGAGAATCCGGAGATGGCATAGACCTGGCTAACTGAGGAATGTCCGCTCTGTCCTAGAGTGACCGCTCCTCTACCAGACCGTCACACACCATCACAACCAACCAAATCCACAGGCTCTCACAGACGCCGTACTCTATCTCGCAGATGACGTAATCCTCATAGAGCGGTGTCTACCTCGCCTGCTGCCATGCCTCGGGGAACACGGAGGTCACCCGTGCCCCAGGGATTGGCGAGCCTCCCGTGGAGCATTGACGGCCCCAGCAAGACCACCGGAGGGAGACCCCCTGGATCCCCAACATTGGGATCGGAAGACACGGACGTGTCGCGTAGCCCCCAATTTTAAATATTCATAAGCTACGAAGAATGCACTGTTACTACTGTTCATACCGTGGAAGACTGGAAATCATAATGCATGGAGGGGTCCACCACTCTGTTCCCAAAGTCAATTTCAGAACTTATTTTCTCGTGTTTTGGCTTCTAGTTAATTGGGCGACAGATGCTTCAGTTTGGGAAGTGTAGGGTGAGGGTTGGTTGGGAGGGGAAGGGAGGGATCGTTATTTCTGTGGTTTTATGGTTTTTCACATTTTTATGTTTTGCTGCAACACTGGTCACGACAGCGGAGAGACATTAGCACCCACACACCACTACGAAGAAGGGCTACCCCAGCTACTCCCAGGTCCCAGCCATCCAGATCGGCTAGGCTGCCCACACCGCTGGCCCTGCACTCTGACACTTAGGTGACATGATAACCCCTTACTACGAGGGTGAACCCCTTAAGGTCCTTTCCTGGAACGTGAACGGTCTCTTAGATAAACTTAAACGTACAGTGATCCTGATCTACTCCTGGAAGATTGCATATCTTATTGGCAACCTTTGTCCCTTTTTGGCACATTAAGGATTTGATAGGATTTGGCATTCGGGGTTTTCCCGGGGATCCCGAGGAGTGGCGATCCTCCTGCGCCGATCCCTCCCCTTCACACTGGCCCATGTAATTAAAGACCCTCAGGACCGCTTTGTGGCCCTTACGGGGACGCTAGGAGATACCACCATTAACCTGGTGTCACTTTATGTGACCCTTGTATACACCCTTCGTGCTATCACGGAGGTGATAGCCTCCCTTCCCCAAGGTCTGACGATGATTGAAGGGGACTTCAACACAGTTCTGGACCCTGCCAGAGACGCCACGGGGATACCCTTCTCCCACAGAAAGTTAGGTGCTAGACGACTTGTAGACTGGGCGTCTAAATTGGGCCTCTGCGATGTCTGCCGCACCTGAAACCCTAGAGAGCTTCAGTACACCCACACCTCCGCTGCGCATCATACCCACTCCCCTATTGATCTACACTTTATGCCTGCCCCTGACTGCCGCTCGGTTACGAGTGTCCAAATCCTAGCGCGAGGTATATCAGATCACTCTCCTCCTCCATGTTGGGGTCCCTACGGGCACTTTCGCCCTATCTGGAGGCTCAATGCCTGGTTCCTCCAAGATCCGGAGTACAAGCAGGCGGTTGGGGAGGAACTCAAACATCACTTCCATTATAATGAGCGCACAGTACAATCCCAGGGCGCAATATGGGCGGCGAGTAAGGCCACGATCCTAGGCTACGTAAAGGGGCATCTCAAGTGCAAGCGTTCAGCGCAGAAACTGTGCCTTTCCCGATTAGATGCTGAGGCCCTTCGCCTCGAGCAGATCACTGTCACCGTGAATGGTGAAGATGAACGTCGGCAACGTCATCTGCTGAGGGAAGAAATTAGACACATATCACTTGAATCCGCCAAATCCATGTTGAGGTCCTCCAGTGCCCGGGTTTACGGATGGGGTGATAAAAATGGAAAGCTGCTTCACTGGCTCGCCTCCCATCCCTTGGCCAACCGAATAGTACCAGAAATTAAGGATAAGCAAGGGCACACGTCTCGCACTCCAGCAGCAATTGCACAGACCTTCGCGGACTACTACAAGACGTTATATTCTGCGGATCGTTCGAGTGCTCTAGACTCCGGCTCCCACTACCTGTGAGATATCTCTCTCTCCCAAGGCTCCCAGAAGTAGAAGCCCTGGGCCTTGATGCTCATATTTTGAGGGAGGAGATCGGCGAGGCAATAGTGTCGCTTGCAACTCGAAAGACGCCTGGCCCAGACGGTTTCCCGGTGGAATACTACGCGGCATTCAGAGAAACTCTGGTCCCCCATCTCCACGCTCTGCGTGAGGAGGTGGCGGAAAGAGGCGCCTTCACCCGGACATTGCTATGGCCACTGTGGTAGTCATACCCTAGACAGACGCCCCTTCGGGCTCCTGCTCCGACTATCCGCCAATTTCACTCATCAATACCAGTCAAAATATTTGCGGCCATCCTGGCCACACATCTCAAACGAGTGCTTGGAAGCTTAATACACTCTGATCAATGTGGCTTCATGCCACATCGAAGCACGAGACATTGCTGGTGGCGCCTACACGTGGCGCTCTCTCATCGCCACCTTTTCAATCCATATTTAGCCTTACTACTAATCAACTTTGAAAAGGCTTTTGACATGGTTGATTGGCTCTATCTCAATAAAGTACTGGAGAGAGCGGGTTTTGGCCCACATTTCAGGATACTGGTAAAGGTGCTCCACTCCAATCCGTCCGCCAGGGTTCTGGTCAATGGAGAACTCTCGGAGGCGTTCCCTGTTGAAAGTGGAACCCGGCAGGGCTGTCCTCTATCTCCCCTCCTCTTTGCTCTAGCAATAGAGCCATTAGCTTGTGCTATCTGGGCGGATACGCAGATTCGAGGCTGGCGCTGGCAGGGTGCGCTGACAATGCAGTCCCCCTTGCACCATGAGGCAAATGTGTCTTTCTTGGTATCTCTGTAGCTAAATCTGGACTGTAAAGCAATGGAATTGAATGGGGTTGCCAGAGGATTAACTCCTCACCAGAGAGGGGGTTCAGGTGTGGTGTATGTAAGGTATCACCATGTAGGATCATGTCAAGAGCCACGAGTATAGTCACTAGTATGAAACTACGTTGCACGCAGCTGTCACAATATACAAGGAGAGAGCCCGCAGATGTCAGCTGCCAGGGTAGACACCACCCTACGTCCTGTCATGCACAAATGAATACTGGGGGTGGTGGTTAATGCAAGTGATGCACACTAGAGGACCATGAGTGTTTGTTGGAAGAATAGATGGTGTGTGAGCCTGGTGGGCCCCTGCTAGTATACTGCAATGTAGGTGTTGCTGAGCACAGTGAACTGGCACTGTGTCTGAATGGTGAGACATTGCGTTGCAAGGAGGTGAGTTGTGATGTGTGTACTGCAAGGTATCCTGAGTGATACTCATGCACTGCTGTTTAGACACATGATAGTGACACTGATAGTGTCACACTTGTGTTGCAGTTGTGAAGGGATGCCATAGAAGAGGGCTTTGGTGTATTACATCATGGTTGGAGCAAGACCACTGACTCACTGTCAGAGAAACTGCTCTCCCACCCTCGCATCTCCACCATTAAGTGAGGCCCTCTTGAGCCCCTGCACTCTTGTAGTGTTTGGTGTTCGAGGCCCTCCTCCACCCGCAGGTTATACCTGCGCCTCATCCCTGGTGGTCCAGTGGACCTCTGACTCCTTCTCTCAGCCCGCTTTCTGCCCCCTTCATCCTCTTCTTTCTGCTCTGTTTCACCCGTTAACTTTTTTCACTCTTTGTATCACTCTTCTTCTGCTTTCTGCTCCGTTTCACCCTTTATTCTTTTCACCCTTTTTACTCTCATTTTCCCTCTTCTTTTCTGCTTGCTTTCCCCTGTTTTTCCTGCCGCTGCTGCCCCCGCGGCCCCTCCCCCCCATCGCGACCAGCCCAAGCCAGTTCCCCTCCCCGCTCCCACCTCCCAGCTGTCCAGCCCTCCCCGACCCCTACTTAATGGCGGCCACTGCGGGGACAGGCGAGCAAGACCACTGACTCACTGTCAGTGAAACTGCTCTCCCACCCTCGCAGCTCCACCATTAAGTGAGGCCCTCTTGAGCCCCTGCACTCCCGTAGTGTTTGGTGTTCGAGGCCCTCCTCCACCCGGAGGTTATACCTGCGCCTCATCCCTGGTGGTCCAGTGGACCTCTGACTCCTTCTCTCGGCCCGCTTTCTGCCCCCTTCATCCTCTCCTTTCTGCTCCGTTTCACCCTTTAACTTTTTTCACTCTTTGTATCACTCTTCTTCTCCTTTCTGCTCCATTTCACCCTTTAACTTTTTTCACTCTTTGTATCACTCTTCTTCTGCTTTCTGCTCCGTTTCACCCTTTAACTTTTTTCACTCTTTGTATCACTCTTCTTCTTCTGCTTTCTGCTCCGTTTCACCCTTTATTCTTTTCACCCTTTTTACTCTTACTTTCCCTCTTCTTTTCTGCTTGCTTTCCCCCATTTTTCCCGCCGCTGCTGCCCCCGCGGCCCCTCCCCCCCAGCGCGACCAGCCCAGCCAGTTCCCCTCCCCGCTCCCGCCTCCCAGCTGTCCAGCCCTCCCCGACCCCTAGTTAATGGCGGCCGCTGTGCGGCCGTGCCGCTGGCGCGCCAAAGGCAAGCCCGCCTGTGCCCGTCCGCGACCAGCGCCAGGTACCCTGGACCTCTGCCCCCCAACGCTACAACCCAGCGGCACTCCATGCACTAAACCCAGGCCGCAACAACAACTGCAAGCTAGACTCACCAGCCGACACCCACGGACCCTTCAACTGTCAACGCTGCCGGCACACCTGCAGCACTGACAAGACCACGGATCCAGCACAACCCGCCCGCAAGAACACAACCGCACCGAAGACCCTGCAATGCATCCTCCTCAGCGTACAATCCCTCCACAAACACGCCACCGAAATCTGGGTCCTCCTCGACAGCACCACCCCGGACGTCGCATTCTTCACCGAAACCTGGACCAACACCACCTCGGGACCGGACATCGCCATCGCCATTCCCCAAGGATACAAGATCTCACGGAAGGACCACCCCAGCCGCCCTGGAGGAGGAATCGCCATCGTCCACAAGTCCACCCTTCGGCTGAGCACACTCCCCGACAAGCCCACACAACTGATGGAACACTTACACTTCAAGATACAGACCAGCCCCACCACCACCCTCCGAGGAACCGTCATCTACCGACCCCCCCGGACCCCGGGGACCATTCACCAACTCCATCACGGACATCATCTCACCGCAAGCCATCGCATCCACCAACTACACCTTGCTGGGAGACCTCAACTTCCACCTCGACAACCAACTAGACCCCAACACCACATCCCTCCTGGACAACCTCCACAACATTGGACTCCGCCAAATCGTGACCGAACCAACGCACTCAGCAGGACACACCTTCGACCCCCTCTTCACAACAGGAAACTCCATCACTTTCAGCCACACCACCGAACTCCCGTGGACAGACCATCAATGCGTCCACTTCTCCTTCAGGACACCCACCATCCACAGACCCCAGCACCTGCTCCCACGAAGAAACTGGACCAAAATCACTGACGACCAGCTCACCGCCTCACTCGGCAACTCCACCCCAACCATTGCGGAAGACGACGACCCCAACACCGCAGCCTGAACTCTGCACAGATGGATCTCCGACAGCACCAACACCATAGCCCCCCTCAAGAAGAACAACAACACACGCGCCAAGAAAGCCAGATGGTTTACCACCGAACTTCGAGAGTCCAGACGCACATGCCGCCACCTCGAAAAGACCTTGAGGAACTCCAAATCCACAGAAGCCTACAACAACTTCAGAGCCGCCACTCACGCCCACCACCAACTCATCAGAAATACGAGAAAAACAGCGATCAAAGACAGAATCTCCACACACGCGCACAACAGCAAAGAGCACTTCAGCATCATCAAGAAGTTCGCCCAACCCACCAGCGAGTCTACAGACATCCCTCCCTCTCAAGACCTCTGCAACAAACTCAGCACCTTCTTCCACCACAAGATCAAGAACATTAACGACAACTTCGACGAAGACAGCCAACACACTGAACCCTCACCATCCACCCTGAAGCCAACGATTGACAGCTGGACAGCCCTCACCACTGAAGACACGCTGAAGACAATGAAGTCAATCCACTCCGGGGCCCCCACGGACCCCTGCTCCCACCACATCTTCAACAGAGCCGCCGACACCATCACACCCATGCATCGCCACACCATCAACCGCTCCCTCATGAACGCCTCCTTCCCCGACGACTGGAAGCACGCCGAGATCAACCCCCTCCTGAAGAAACCCTCAGCGGACCCCACCGACCTCAAAAGCTACAGACCCATCTCCCTGCTCCCGTTCCCAGCTAAAGTCATCGAGAAAGCCATCAACAGCCAACTCGCCACCTTCGTCGAAGAGCACAACATCCTCGAACCCTCCCAATCCGGCTTCAGAAAAAACCACAGCACAGAAACCGCTCTCTTCGCCGCTACAGACGACATCCGCTCCCTCCTGGACAGAGGAGAGACAGTAGCCCTCATCCTCCTCGACCTCTCAGCGGCCTTCGACACAGTCTCTCACCGCACCCTAACACGCAGACTTCACGATGCAGGGATCCGGGGCAAGGCCCTCGACTGGATCTACTCTTTCCTCTCCGGCAGAACGCAGCGGGTTGGACTCCCTCCTTTCCTCTCGGACCCTACACCATCCACCTGCGGAGTCCCCCAGGGATCCTCACTCAGCCCCACGCTGTTCAACGTCTACATGGCTCCGCTCGCCCCCATCGTCAGGACACATGGACTCAACAATGTCTCATACGCAGACGACACCCAACTCATCCTCTCCCTATCCAACGAACCCAACGCAGCCAAGCACAACTTTCAAGAAGGCATGGAAGCAGTCGCCAAATGGATGAAAAGCAGCTGCCTACAACTCAACACTGACAAAACAGAAGTACTCATCATGGGCCCAGACCCCGACGCCTGGAACGACACCTGGTGGCCCCCCGCCCTCGGAAACCCGCCCACCCCCACGGACCACGCACGCAACCTCGGAATCATCCTGGACTCTGAACTCAAAAGGACCGCCAGATCAACTCCGTCGCATCCTCCTGCTTCCACACCCTCCGCCTCCTACGCAAGACTTTCAAATGGATCCCTCTCGAGCACAGAAAGACCGTCACTCACGCCCTCGTCAACAGCAGACTTGACTACGGCAACGCACTCTACGCCGGAATAAACAAAAAACTCACCCGCAAGCTACAAAACATCCAGAACGCCGCCGCAAGACTGGTCCTCAACCTGCCAAGACACTGCCACATCTCCCAGCACCTGCGTACACTCCATTGGCTCCCCATCGAGGCTAGAATCACCTTCAAGATTCTCACCCACGCACACAAAGCCCTCCACAACACCGGACCTGCATACCTGAACAGCCGACTCGAATTCTACGCACCCCAAAGGACCCTACGATCAGCCCAGCTCTCCTATGCCGTGGTCCCCCGCACCAGGAAGTCCAGATCGGGAGGCCGCTCCTTCTCCTTCCTCGCGGCCAGAGCCTGTAACACCCTACCGCTCCACCTCAGACAGACGACATCACTCTCCATCTTCACGAAAAACCTCAAAACATGGCTCTTCGGCAGACCTCCTCCTTGATGGACTGGATCCTGCACCTCCCCAGCGCCTTGAGACCCTCACGGGTGAGTAGTCGCGCTCAACAAACCCATGATTGATACATCCTACAAGTTATGTGGACCTGGGTGATGTAGCACGTGTCAAGAGGTAGCCAGAAAAAGAAATGTCTGCCTATGCCACATATGTCAAACCAGGAGGATGTGAAACAGGGAATAGTGAAGTGACAGGATGAGATATGTTCCCACGATGATGGGCAAGTTTCAGGGATGGTTTGAGGGTGAGGTGTATGGGCCTAATTGTGTGTCCAACCCGAGTAGGTACATGTCACATAATATCAATACTACTAGAATGTGGGGTATAGCTTGAGCCATAGCTCTCATATACATGCAACATGTCGGTCAATAGCATATGATAACTTATATTGGTGGTGTTGGTGTCACATGAGAGTCAATGTATGATCTGGGTGCCATCAGTGTGTGACAGTAAGTTGAGTCCCTGGGGCTGTATGAGGATAGCCAGAGGAGTCATGTACAGGTACAAGTGAGCGAGCTGAGTTAAGCGATGTGTGATTCTCTGCAGATAATCAACTCTGGCAATGACGAAATGGGGTGAGCGTCAGTGGTAGCAATTTTCCTAGTTTGACTGGGCCTATCCCCTCAGAGTAGGTATACAGTGCCTACTGTTCTGAACTATGGAGACAACTGTGTGTGCAATTATATTGCATGAGTCTACACAAATAGGTAAATCCATGGTAAGTTCATTCCCTTACACATTCCTGCAAAGTAGCAAGGTTGCTAGCTGTGTAGATGTGTAGTGTTGTGTTGACACATGTTAAATATGAGCCCTTGGCCACATGAATGCACAATGTGTATGCAAGACAGCACAACAAGGCAGGCTGGTGTGGTGTACTGTGTGAAGGGCAGACTACAGGATCAAATCAAATACATGACCAAACCTATATTACTTTCCCAGGTACTGTGGGCTGAGTAGTGGCTAGAGGGAAAGCAGGCACCCTGGTGACTTGGTGCAATGTGCACAGTAGTGGTGTCAATAAATGAAACTCAATTCAGTATATCCATCATGAAAAATAAAGCTAATCACCAATGCAGATGTCGACCTTACCTCAGCTTTCCATCATAGGCAGGGTAGCAAGCTGTGTAACTGTGTTACAATGTGTGGTATGACACGAAAAGTCACCCTTGCCACGCAGTGATTGTGTGAACAATGTAAAGATATTGCCATCTGAAAGGCAACTAAAGTGCAACTTGACCTAATTTCCTACAAGTAACATATGTCCTACAGATCAATGTTGAACTGAAAGTGAATGAGAATAAAGTCTGTATATCAGCAAGATTACTCATGTCCACGTGTAGCATAGATCACCAGTAACACATTTCTTTTTCATTGCAGAGGCAGAAACTACACCCCTGACCAGTAGCCTGTCCTGAATGATCAACCTGTTGGCAATGCCATCTTGCACCCCATGAACGATGTCACCTTCCAGCAACTACTGGACTCCATTGGAACGCCTTCTCCGGTCACAGCAAGGGGTGACAGTGTCGCAGGGTCTTCAGAGAAACCGCCTACCACAGGACATGCCCCATCTGCCAGCCCAAGTCCAGCACTGGACTCTGAGGACTCCCAAGTTGTCTTCCAATGGCGAGTGGTAGGAGTCCAGTGGCAGCTGGTAGATGGGTGCAGGTGGGGCTGGAGACCATTGCAGGCACCCTAGAGGAAATTTATAGGTGCCTCAGTCCCAATAAGGACACCTCTGAGGTAAGCAAAGGCACCTACCCTTCGCTCCATAGAATGGAACATTCCCTGGCTGACATTGCTGGTGTCATGAGGCACAGGCAAGAACATCAACCCTGCCAATGTGACACCAGTGAGATCGCCACCCAGCTGGGGGCCATCCGCACCAACCTCCAATCTATGGAGCGCACAGAGGACTCCTATATTGCAACTATGTGTGCCTTTTACAGCAACATTGTTCCCTTGTTGACAAGCCATCAGGCCCTTGTCAGCGCTGTGCTGCCTTCCTTGCTGGCACAGGCTAAAGATGCTGGGGACAGGGGAGCCACATCATCTGCCCCTAATGTGTTTGTGCCTCACATGCCTCCTGCACAAACACCACTACCCTCAGGGGAGGCACAGCACACATCAGAGGAGGAAGATGTGGACTTCACCAATTTCCGGTGGCAAACTACCCAGTAACATTTGTCTGTGCCTCTTGGCCGGTTTCTTATTGGACCTGTACTTATCATCATGCCACCTCCTTTGTACTGTCCTGTTTTTGTATGCCCACCTATTTATCTGATCCACTTGAGAGCCTACCTTCCCTAATGGCAATTTGGACCTCATCCTCACTAGAATTCTCCCCACTTCGACATTTCACATGACATGTATCCCGTATGGACTCTGTCTGGACATCCTTTTGACTCAAGCAACTTTGAGGTTGTTGCCCCAAGAACTGCAAATTTGTAAATGCCTATGTACAAACCTGTAAATAAAGGCACTCCCATGAAAGTGTGTTGTATGTCTATTGCTGATAGGACTAACTAGACCATGGCGGATGTGTTTATACAAAAGCCACTTCTTAGCATCTCAAGGTAATAGCGCTACAGTCACTATTACCTGATCTGGTTGGACATGCCCAAGCATCCTGTACATCCACTGCCATGGCATTTTGTGTAAAGTCTCATTTAACTATTGAATGTCATGGTGTGACGCTAAGCATCAGTTACTTGACTGGCACACAGTGAAACTGCCTTACTAATCACACTAATACTCACCTACACAAAATGGGTCCTATGAGGCAGGTGAGCCACTAACACAGTTTCACACATCCACATATATCTTGCTCAGTGATCATGACTAAGTGATGAAGCACATATGATAGCCTAAATGCTTACATTTAGGATATCCTATAAGTACTATAATGATGCATGCACTGACAATATGCAGATACTCATGCCCAGACTCCTTCTGATTTAGCCTCATACCTATACCACTCAAGGATTTAGAAGCTCTGTGCAACACCTTGGATGTCAGTATGCATGAAATGCAGGTAATAAGTATTTAGGTCCTGTGTCAACGGATACATGGTGTTAAAAGGCACACTGAGATATGTAGGGTCTATTTGTTCCTCTCTGTGAGAGACCTCACATGCATTGAGTGTGAGTGTAACCATACATGACATCAGTTGTACAATATACACACATATCACTACATAGGAGCCAGAGCACAGACCCTGGAACCAAGCTACACATCTCTAGGGTAAGAGGAAACATGCAACTTATGGTTTTCTAACTTAGCAAGCATGAAATGGTACACTTAGCAAGTACTCAATGCCAAGGATTATTGAGGTTATCCAGGCAGGTGGGGGCCACACTCATGATTACGAACCAGCTAACAACAATGACCTACCAGTACAATGGTGCAAGGGTGAGTGCGTAAGTGGCAGGCACCAGTGTGTGTCCCAGCACTGCCAGGAATTGGTACTCTGGAGTGACAGAACCATCCCTACTATATATGTAGCATCTTTTACACACACAGTGTTACAGTAGGTGACTATCTGTGTTGAGCTGTGCGTCAATTCACATGAAGAGGACCAATGACAGTGCCTAAAGAATGGAGAAGAATCCTTAAGAGACTCAATTGTGAGGTATACTGACTCTTGCCCATAGGCCTCTCACGAAGTAACACATAAACACTGCGGGAATTGCTATATCATGTGCTCAACTCAATTTACTCCATGCCAGCAACTCATAATTAGAAATTATGACGAAGTAGTGAAAGTAGAAAAATTGTTTATATATACCACAATCTGGTCTAACTACACCTAACTAGCCTAAACTAACTAAATTTAACAATACATTGCACTATACTACTTAATTAAAAACTACCAACACATACCTAGCGTATCCTAACTTACCTTAACTCTACCCTACACAATATTAGCCTATCCTAAACTAGCTTAACTATTAAACACAAATGACAGGTTAAATATCTACCCCCACCCACCTTAATACATATATATCAGCACAATACAGAAGACAACCATATTCGAAACATACAATACCCTACATTTTAATCTAAACAAATATATATATATATTTGGTATTTTTGTTGCTAAAATACACACTAAACATCAACCCCCACCCACTAGAACACATAATCATCTAAAAACACACCTAAAAACTACTAAGAAAATATTTAACAAATTTAACTAACCGCCCGGTACTGCTGTTTTGACCCGCACTGCTGCCACTCCAGGGGGACCACAATTAGCAGCCTTTTACGTGGCTGTCTGCCGCCAGCGTCATCATCAGCGCCAGGAGGCGCTTTTAATCTCAACGCGGGCTCCCGCAGCGCAGGACGCCCGGTACTGCTGTTTTGACCCGCACTGCTGCCACTCCAGGGGGACCACAATTACCAGCCTTCTACGCGGTTGTCTGCCGCCAGCGTCATCATCAGTGCCAGGAGGCGTTTTAAATCTGAACGCGGGCTCCCGCAGCGCCCATCCGAGACCGGAGGAGGCCAGGCTGGACCCCCCCTCTTTTGGCATCGGTACTGCTTTCGGGGTACCTAACAACGGGTGAGTGGTCCTGGAGGAGAGACTTTCCTAACTCTTTGTGGCCATCTGGACATATAGTATCAACACATGCTCGAGAGCCCTGTTCCTATGACTGTTATCTTTCATTCTCAAAACTGTTAAGCCATGAGGTGGGTGAAATTTCTTGTAGCATAATATACATTTTCTCCCCGCTCAGCTCACAGGGCATTTTGCCTTGAGGGGGGCTTTTTACATTGCTCAATTGTACTTTTTTTTAACAATAGAAGTGATCATTACTCTGTAGGAACTTTGGGAAATAGAAATAGCTGTTTCTGGTATATTAAGGGCAAATACTTAGGCATAGGAGACACCGAGTAAACTCCTTCCCCTGGTTTCTTTTTTCACTCCTGGAAACCGTCACAAGAAATAAAAGTGTCTGTTTTTGTCCCTAAAAATTTTTGAATCAGGGGATAACAGTAATAACTGTTGTATACTTCTTTGTGAAAATAGTAGTTGGGTAGAGGTTTTTTCCCTGGAAATGGGTAAAAGAAAACAAATGGAAGTCCCTCAGGGGAAACCACGGCCCAAATCATCAAATGCTATTACTAATTACCTAACAAACGCGGTCGGACTGATTGAAGATGAAATAAGCAATGTGGAGAATAGGCTAGCGGTCACTAAACAGATTGTAAGTAGAGCTTCTTGCAAAGGAGTAATACACTTGGAAGAGGCTACCTGTTCTGACGCCCCTGGAAAAGGGAACTTCGAGCAGAAAGGCCCCCAACACGCAGAACAACCCTGTGTTTCTAATCAACCATTAGAGATAGAGGAACTATCCTCCTCACTAGATTTAAGCCCACCACCGACCAAGAGAAGTAAACATCCAGGGGACACGAGCATGGTACTCCACACAAATCATAAAATAGGTCATAGCACCTGCGGGAGGAGAACGATACCCAAGAAGAAAAAAATAGCCAGAGTAAAGGTAACTAACAACTTCGATATTTTAGAGGGTCTCTTAAATAAATTGTATGTTAAATTGGAGAACGTAGAGCAGAGAGTTATAGGTGAGCTCGCTGAAATTAAGGGCAGATTATTGGTATTAGAAAATCATCCTACAAATACAGAGAGGGCACCGATAGAGGAAATTGTTAAGGGAGATATGGTACCTGATGGACAATCCTCAGTAAAGCAGCGCACCGAGGAAAGGTCATACCTTAGATCAAATTATCCCCCTGTACCTCTAGCATATAGTACAGAGCCCACACAAAAGAAGTTAAGCACGACTGGGCGTCAAAGCCCAAAACCAACTAGAGCATGGAGCCATACCTCAGAGATATTACATCTCCCCCCTGAAGTAACCCCGTATGTGATTATCCTAAAAGGAGCACCTAAACTGGCTGCCCAGGCTAAAGAATCCTGGATAGGACTAAGAAATAAAGTGGTACACTAGATGGCTAGTTTTAACTCAAACATCAATCTCCTCTGTGAGGAAATCATAATGGTGAGACGTGTGAACTGGGTGGGAACTACAGATAAAAAGGGTACTGGGGATTGCATAGTCATTAACTTTCGACACCCAGAGGTGGCAAGCTTCACACTTAACAAGATCCAATCTAGACAACAGCATTTGACCAATTGGGATGAACTAGTGACGGCCGTCCCGTTAGGTTTTTTCTATAAGCCTCCCCCCTATTTGTTAACCCATTCACTTATAGAACGCCAAACCCGGTACACACATTTAGTATTAGACCTACAGTATCTTGCTTTAACCGCTATGCTCCACTCTCTGGTTTAGCTGAACAGGATTGACAAAATGATCAAGGGGAGACAGTAACAAACTGTAGAGGGATAACCCCACAAAAGCACACTAATGTTGAACATCAGAAAATAGCTACTGAAAAAAGAACACAAATTAAGATTAGGTCATGGAATATAGCTGAGATCAAAAATAAGTTAAAAGATAAAGAATGGCTAGATAGTATTAAATCACTCCAATTATTATGCCTACAGGAGACCTGGCATATCCAAGAGCCATATATTGATGGCTTTGCCACCCTTTCAACCCCAGCTACACCATCAGTCTCCGGTCGAGCAAGGGGAGGTTTGTCAACTTTTATTTCTACTACAGCGCCAATAGAACTCAGAAAGATGTATAATGGCTCGCCTTATTTCCAATTAGTCCTATTAATAATGGGGAAAAGCCAACCCTTTATTGTGGTGAACTTTTATAACAATATATTTAATGCTACCCTTTTTGAGGTTGTGAACGAATTGGAGAGAGTACTGGACACTTTTATAAAGGGGGTGGACCCCTCATACTTATGTATCTGGGTGGGGGATTTTAGTACTAGTAAATGTAGTTTTTCAGGAATGAATGTCTGTAGATTTTCAGATATAACGGGGATCAACTTACAACACTTCCCTCATGACAGTTATGGGGAAGCGCTAAATGAACTTTTATGTAAGCATAGCCTGGAAATATTAATACCAAGTGGAGAAGATGGAGAAACTACATATCCAACTTTTCAAGGTAGTGGAAATCCATCATGTATTGACCATATCATAGTGTCCACCTCTGCCCTTACATACTGTGGTTCACCAGACAGTGATTTCACTAGTTTTAGCGACCATGCATCGCTGACTCTGCCCATATATGTTATAACTAATGGGCTTGAGGATAAAATAATGCTGCCTGATATAGTGGCGGCTGGAAAGAATACTGTTAGTATAAAATGGACAGGTATCAATGAAGACACCATGTTGCAAAAGGTTATAAATGCCAATAATGAAAGTTTTTCAATCTGCACTGATATTAATTCTCCCCCCGAAATGATCATGATCGCCTATGAGAGAATTACTGAGGCAATATCTAATAATTTAAGAAAAGAAAGTACAACGAAAAAGAGACAGGTTAATGGCTGGTTTAACCATGATTGCACGCAGGCAAAACAAGACTTAAATAAGGCCCTACATACAATACCTAGAGATAGAGCAGAAATTAAGCAACTTAGATTTCTATATAAGCAGGCTTTAAAGAAATAGGAAGAGGGAAGTGCAAGAGGGGGCCTGGTCGAAATTGAATCAAGCAGCAGACACTAGGGATTCCACGCTTTTCTGGAAAGTGATAAATTCACCTATGTGGAAGGATGACCAAGACCCTATTATTGAAACAGTTATCGCCCCAAATGACTGGCTTACCCATTTTAGCGGGACCTTTAACGCTTCTATTAATAACATAGAACAGCCCCATCTAGAGCTATGATACCCCTCCAACAAATTAGGCTGGAAGAGGTCACCACAGCAATAAATAAGATGAAACAGGGCAAGGCTCCAGGACCCGATGGGGTCCCAGCCGATGCATATAAAAAATATACACAGTTATGGGCCCCCATTTTAACCCAAGTCTGCAATGCAGCAGCTAAAGGTTGCGTCCCTAAGACTTGGACAGATAGTGTTATTGTCCCAATTTTTAAAAAGGGGAGTCAGGGAGATGTGAGATGCTACCGCCCCATTTCCCTCCTGGACTCATCGGTTAAGATCATGGGGCGAATAGTTCTCGAAAGACTGGAGAACTGGGTCAATGAAAACAATATCTTGACCGAAACCCAATATGGTTTTAGGGGGGAGATGGGGATGGTAGAACAGTGTATAAACTTACATCTGATTATTGATAAATACACGAAGGTCAAGGGAGAACATATTCACCTCTGCTTTGCAGACTTAAGTTCTGCTTTCAACTGTGAAATCATGCCAAATTGTGGGAAGCTATGATGGACATGGGTGCCCCTGATGATATTATTTCCTTCCTATCACAATTATATTCGAGACTGACTTCCAGAGTGAGGTATGGAAGGGGAGGTGAGGGCACCCCGAACTTCAAGGTATCCAGGGGAATTAGACAGGGTTGTGTCATCGCACCACTTTTATTTTCATTATATATAAATGGAATCGATAAGACCCTCCAGAATCTAAATACAGATGCCCCAAAAATAGGTGCGAGACCAACCCCGCTGCTTCTGTATGCAGACGATGCAGTTCTAATTTCGAGAACTGCAAATGGACTACAAAAACAAATTGAAACCTTCGTCTCATACATGGAGCAGAGAGATTCAAAATTAAATCTTTCCAAGACGTTCATGATGATCTGCGGCCAAGGCAGGGCCAAGAGAAAGTCCCACTTTGTTAGGAACTACAAGTTAACAGAAGTCAAGAATTTCTCCTATCTAGGTATTTTATTCTCTTCTAACAGTAATTGGGCTTATCACATAGACCAGTCTAGACTCAAATACATCAGAACCATAGAGGCGATTTTTAGATTTTGCAATAAGAAGGTAGCAAACCTATCCGTGATATGCTTAAAATCTATGGTAGTAAATGCCTATCTGTAGCAACTTACGGCTCTGTAGTGTGGGGCAATGCCAATCTTAATGCATTACAATTGTGTGAAAATTATTTTCTGTGTCGTATGCTAGCCGTACCAAGATCTACGTCAGCTTTTCTCTTGCATAAAGAATTGGATGTACCATACGTCACCGACCTAATCCAAGTAAGAGCGTTGTGCTCATGGCACAACATTTGGTGCAAGGAGGGCCCAAAGTTTACCAGGGATATCATTAAGGACTGTTTAGCTCTGGAACACACTAATAAAATCCCTTGGCTAGCATACATGGACAACCTACTAAAGCATATTGATAAAGATCTATCAGAAAAAACCCTACAGCTATCTTACAATTTAGCAAAAATGAGATTAAAAAATTGTATATGGAAAAACTAAGCCAAGGAAGAGCTAGGAGAGAGGAAGGGAAAACAAGCGTATTAGGATATATGGCTAGTATAGAGTCGACTGGTCTACGAAATTACTTGGTAAAAGTTACGAATACCCAAGATAGATTTTATCTGACAAGACTGCAGCTGGGTACAGTCCATGAACTGGTGACTTTCCCAAAACTTGAAAAATGGCAAAAAATAGCACACAAATGCCCATGTGATGGGAAAGCGAACCAGACCACGATGCATTTTATGTTGTTCTGTAGGTTTTATCCAGATATTTGAAAAAAAAATGTACGGCCAATTTTTATTGCACAGAATTTTTTTTTTTATAAAGAAGCTATGAAATTCATCTGTACTCTTGATAATGAACTAGCCTGTTGTGCTGCTGTTGGTTTTATAAGCCGGGCCGTACAAAGAACGAAATCACTTATGTTTTTAGATCAATTAGTTTATGAAACTTAATGAAGGATGACCCCTGGCCAACAAGTAACAATATTAATTGGGACAACAAGGTGATGCGCACAGATGAAGATCTAAATGTAATATTATGAAGTTTTAAATGTAAAATTATGTAATATATAATATCGAAAATAAGATTTTAATTGTCTGTACTTTTATGAATCGAAAAAAGATTCGAATAAAGTTAACTGAACTGAACTAACCTTCACTATACCTATCCTAAATCCCATTCTACACTATGCATAACTAACCATCACTAATAAACAACATGTAAACAAATGGAACAGATGATGCGGTTCCATCCATTCACGCAGAGTAAAATGACACATTACTACTCAGTGAAGTTCTGTAGCTACTGCCATTGACAGATTTGTGAGTGCATGTCAATGTGGGACAACATTGTCTACACATTGCAGTGTGTTGGGCCCACTATGTGCACACGACACAAGGGCCCAGATATTTGTGAATGTGGCACAATGCAGTGCAGCAAGTCACCTATCAGCGCAGCACTGTGTCACTGAGAATGGGCAATAATGCATAGTATTTAGGCCATACAGCACATTCCTGAACTTTCACCCTGCACTGGCACACAATGGGCTGCCTAGCAAAGATACAGCAGTTCGGGCTGGACTGTTCCCATGAGGGACAGGGTCAAGACTGATTTGCATATGGCCGGGTCTGAACTGGGGTGGCGAAGTGAGCCAAAGAACGATGAAGGATTCAACCCAGATCTGTGACTGGGGGTGAGTGTCTGAAATGTTTCAGCGCTACGTCCATCATCTCCTTGTGTTTTCTTTGTTCGCCCTAAGTTGGCAGGGTATGCCCAGACGTGGGTCCCTTGCTCACTTTGCCACTGGATTCAAGCTAGCCTGGCTGATGAGGGATGTTACCCTGAAACCGGTCCCAGGATGCTTGTTTCCGGGCCAGGGAAGACATGGCTTGGCAGTTCGGGCTGGACTGTTCCCATGAGGCACAGGGTCAGACTGATTTGCATATGGCCATGTCTGAACTGGGGTGGTGAAGTGAGCTAAAGAATGATGATGGATTCAACCCAGATCAGTTGACTGGGGGTGAGTGTTTGATTGGCTCAAACGTTCCGTCCATCATCCCCTTTTGTATCGCTTAGAACAGACACAGGCACACTTGCACCATGTTGCTCAGGTGCCTGCATTGTAAGCGGGCTTGTCATTGTGCAGGAGCTGGCACCTTCCTGCACATAATGATCCCTCAGAGGCCTGATCATCTATGGATGTGTGCCACAGAATGCAACACACATAGGAAGCGGAAGTGTCTTGGATGACTTAAGTTATTTTTCCATGTTACGCATTACCTGGGGAGAACAATTGATTTGACACATTTCAAAGTTTACCTGGTATGGGATACATGGCATGCCTCATGAACCATGGGAGTTGTATGGAGACACCCACACCACACCCATGGAACCCCTCCCTTGCACACAATGATGCTACTCTGCATTTTGCGCAGCGTTGCATTGCTCTGGAACTTTGCGCCATTCAAAGGCGCACAAAATGGCTATGCCTGTCTTAACATGTGTGACTTCAGGGTTTGCATTACACATGTACCATGATGCATGGTGCAAGTATGAGGCACATTATGCTAGCACACTGTAGTCTATTATCTGATTGGGCAGAAACAGTGTGCGAATGGCGCAGCAGTAGTATTTGTTTTGTTCATCTCTTGTTGTAGCAAAGTTGTAGTAAGTTATTGTGCAAGCTGTTGTTTCTGGAAGCAGTCGTGTAAATGTGTGCAGCATTCTTCGTTGCAAAACAAACTATAGTGGGAAAATGCTACATAGCCAAGCAATTTAATATTTTGCAGCCAGGACACCATCAGACTGGAGATGAGGGAAGTGCAAACAAGAAAAGGTAACAACTCTTCACCATCCATGTACCCAAATATATCCTTTCTCCACCTGTTATTTCCATTTTTATGATATAATTTTTTTTTAAGGAATTCTGTTCTGACCTGCATTGACATATTTCCTATAAGACATACTTGAGGACTGAGTCTGTATACAAATCAAGCATGTAATTATTTCAATTTCGAGAGCATCAATATATCTTTTGTACATTATTATTCCCTGCACTTTGCCCAATTGATGATTTTAAATATGAAAGAAGAATTGTCAGATTGATCCAGTAACATTTTTTTTGATAACTGACAGTAAATAAAATCGATAACATACTGTTTTCATCGTTCAGATATAGAAACCAAGGCTGTTTTTAGGAAACAGCCACATTTTAGCAAAATTCAGGTTAGCCTGTTGATCTGCCTGTACAGCCAAAGCATTCAGACCTAACTCCAATCTCAATAGGGACTGTGGATTAGGGCATCTAAAAATGCATGTGCACGTGCACATCACCACATCCTACTGTGAATTAAATTCATCTCTCATTCACACATTATTACAGGTTTTTGAATTAACCTCTTCATGAGAGTGCACAATTTATCTTGCATGCCTTGATATTTTCTATGAAAGCAAACCATAGGCAGTTACACCTTCTTTAATTCTACATCAGGGACACTGAATCTGGTCCCTTGGTGCTCATATTACAGAATGATCTGAACATCAAAAAAATGGCCTCTAGGCCTAAATACTGCTAGGTTTACTATTTTCATGCTTCTTGCTGGATCAGTATGAAGCTTAAGCATGAATCTGTTCATTGATGCGCTGGAAGGCTCCAAAGCTCCGGGACTCGATGGGTTCACTGGCTGTTTTTGCAAAAAGTATAAGGATATCCTTGCGCCCTACTTAATTGATGTATATCAGGAGGCCATAGACGCCGGGTTACTTCCACCTACCCTACGGGAAGCGGTTATAATTTTACTCCCTAAACCGGGCAAGGACCCGATGCGTTGCGGGTCCTACAGACCCCTATCGCTCCTAAACTTTGACAACAAGGTGTTAGCCAAGATGTTGGCTACACGACTTGCACTCATAATTGAAAAATTGATTTCCCCTGCGCAGTCTGGATTTATCCCCCACAAATCAACTGCACTAAACCTTCGTACACTGTTCGCGACACTGCACAGAATAGATCCCTCAGTCCCAGCGGCTGCTGTGCTGCTGGATGCCGAAAAGGCATTTGACTCGCTCGAATGGCCTTTCCTTTATGCTACAATGAGCAGGCTTGGTGTGCCGGACCGGTTCCTGGCGGTTGTGCGGCTGCTGTATACGCAGCCCACGGCGCGCATCCGACTTAACGGAACCCTGTCTTCCGAATTCCTACTTGCGCTGGGCTCACGTCAGGGCTGTCCTCTGTCCCCCCTACTGTTTGTACTGGCTTTAGACCCTTTGGTGCGACAACTACAGGAGCGGCATAACCATAGGGGTTTACAGTTTAACATGGGTCTGCTGTTGCTCACGCTCTACGCGGACGACATTATATCATACGTACGTCATCCCGATGACAATCTGGTGCCACTGCTCTCTGAGGTCACCAGGTATGGCAGTCTCTCTGAGTTGTGTATTAATTGGGAGAAATCGGAGGTGTTCCCCTTGACTGTTGCACCCTGTCGCAGGGTGTGTGATTACCCTCTGGCTTGGTGTGAGGAATCCGTCAAATATCTCGGGATCCACATCCTTAGGGAGAAGGATCGTATCCTACAATTAAATTATGGCCCAGTACTTGAACGATTGGGGCAGAACATAGAGAGATGGTTGGCCTTGCCATGGCTGGGAGAATAGCCATTATTAAAATGGTGGTCCTCTCACAATTTCTGTATTTATTTCATAATATTCCAATTCCATTGTATAACGGTTTCTTTTCCGCCATTCGTACCTTGTTGATACGACTGGTGTGGGGCGGTAAGCAGCCCCGCATCAGCTGGGATGTCCTCATGTTGCCATATGAGAGGGAAGGGTTTGGGGTGCCCAATTTCCATATTTACTACCTGGTGGTGCAGGCGAGTTTTGCGCGCCACTGGTATCATGCGGATATTCGTATCCCTTATTACCGGCCAGAGGCTGACTTGGCTCTTCCTGCGTCCCTCGGGTCCCTGTTGCTAGTAGGCTACCCGCGTGACCCTAACGATATCCAAACATTATCTACTACTAGTTGGGCATGGCATAAACTATTGAAAATCACCGGCTCACGGATTCTGTATTCATCTGCACTGCCAGTGGCGGGAAACGGTTGGATCCCCATACTGCAGGAAACGCTCGTGAAACGCACACTAGCTAAATTTCACTTGGCGACCATCGTTGACCTCTTCCCAAAAGGACATGTGTTCTCTCGCACTGGGAACCCCCGTTTCCGTGATGCAACTGTTATGGATAACTTTGAACTTCAGAGGTTGCAGAGTGCTCTGAAAGCCACCATGTACAGCTACCCGTTGGAACCCCCCCCCCCGAGTTCCCCCTTTTAACGGGTGTCATTAAGGATGGGGATGGCTCACATCTTGTGGCTAGAATGTACAAGGCTGCGGTGGCCTTGTTGCCTTCCCGAGATGCGGGGATAAGAGGGGCTTGGGAGCGTGATCTTGGGCACCCCATTACCGACACACAATGGGTCAGATGCTGTGCGCAAATTCGTCGAGTCTCTCCGAATCATAGGCATAGATTGTTGCACTTTAAATTTCTTTGGAGGGCGTACAAATCACTGAGAGCGATCCACCGCATTGATCCATCTAGGTCGCATTTATGTCCGAAATGCCGCTCCCCTGATGCGGACTTCACACATCTCACTTGGACCTGCGTAAAGATAGGCAGCTATTGGTCGGCGGTTTTTGTGGAAATCTCCAAAATGATAGACTTTGGTATCACGTCCACGCCACTAATGGCGCTCCTTGGGTACATGCATGACCTCCCCAAATCCAAATGTCGATTTGTTGCTATTGCATTGCTTATTGCTAAGCGGGAAGTGGCGATCAATTGGGGTAATAAGCGCACACCTACAGTCAAGTCATGGTTGCGCAGTTTGACATACTGTAACGCTAACAGTGATAACTATGCGCAACAACAGCCGCCCATGGCGAGATCCCTAGATACATGGCTACCACTACACTTGTACCTCCGGGACACGCCAGATACTGCAGCCACGCCAGTACCCTCAAAGCCACTGAACGCACCCATTGAGGCCGGGAGAGATGTTTTAGAGACAGTGGAGGTACTGAACCCATTGTAACTGACTGTCAGCTGTGCTATTCACCTATTGTAACCTTGTGCACCATTCAGCCGCGGTCGGTGGTAGGAGTGCTGCCAGGCGGTGACGTGGGAGGGAGGGCAGGTGGGGTAGTAAACTATGGATTACGGAGGTTTACAGGTAAGCAAACATATAAATAAATAAAACGAATTTCGTTGCGCGCACTGCATCCCCAAATGCGATGCAGTGCACGCAACGAAATTCGTTTTATTTATTTATATGTTTACTTACCTGTAAACCTCCGTAATCCATAGTTTACTACCCCCACCCTGCCCCTCCCCTCCCCACGTCACCGCCCGGCAGCACTCCTACCACCGACCGCGGCTGGCACCATTGAACTGGTTTAGACTTGTATTTAAGTACCTGCATGATGTATCGTAATTTTATATATGTGTATTAACATATAGTGCACTGTAACCACTGTTATTCTTGTTAAAAAATAATAATAAATAAATTTGAAAAAAAGCATGAATCCGTTTACCTCATTAATGCACAGCTGCAGTGACATTTGGCATGCCTCAAGTGTAAGATGTAATTCATACTAGTATTATTTCACGCTATGTTCTTGCTCTTTTTCCTACGCAACATATTAAACTATCTGGGTGTAGGTTTGCTGATCAAAAATTGCCTTTTAGCAAAGAACCGGCATCACTCAGAGAATTTTTTGCTTTCTTTGCTGATATCCCAAGAGTATTTGTCAATTCTTGCTGAGGACCACAGCTATTTGGTTTAAATTCTACAGATACCAACCAAATGGAGAGAAGGTAGATCTAATGACACAGATTGCAGACATATGTTCACTCTAAAACAGAGGCACGTATATACCAGTAGCGGCCCGTGGTGGGAGTGCTGCCGGGCGGTGACGTGGGGCAGGGGAGGGTCAGGGTGGGGGGTAGTAAACTACGGAACTCGGCCGCACAGAGGTAAGTAAACAAAAAATAAATAAAACGAATTTCGTTGCGCGCGCTGCATCGCCAAATGCGATGCAGCGCGCGCAAGGAAATTCGTTTTATTTATTTGTTTGTTTACTTACCTCTGTGCGGCCGTATTCCGTAGTTTACTACCCCCCACCCTGCCTCTCCCCCACCCCGCGTCACCGCCCGGCAGCACTCCCACCACCGGCCGCTGCTGGTATATACACCATTAGGAGTTAAAAAGTATGAGAATTAAAGTGGTAAGCATTTAGTTGGGCAACGTTACTTTCTTCCCTGTAACTACATACATCTTTAGCAGGTACCCCTGAGCTTCAATGAAACAATACCAATAGGAAAGGAGCGTATCCCCTTCTTTCAATGTTATCAATCAATTTCACTTAAGTTATTCATTCATGCCCCTGGCAGCCTGTTCAATTATCAACTCTGTAGTACACCTTGAAACATATTATTTACACCTTGACAATGGTGCTCCTTCCTTCATGGCTTATAATAATACATTGGCCTTCCCAGATCCTCTGCTTACATTGAATTTAGCATATCTAGCTTACTGATCTGCTGATCTCAGTGCTTAATTTAAGCCGGTGGTTTCCGGTGCTCGGCACCCGCACTTAATTGTTAGCACCTGGGCCTGTGACAGTCTGCCACAAGGTGGCGCTGTCGAGCTAATTTAGAGATGAGCACAACAACAGTCAATTATTAACTCAATATACATTATAAATGATTATTACCTGCCGTCCAAGCCATTCTTATAGCTTTGGGGGCTTGAAATAGTTCCAACTGTCACACTTGTAGGAGTGTGAATGTTAGTACTGGTGCATTGGCGGCTCTGGCAGGGGCAGTGTGTGGTACAAGGTGCAGTGGCCTCCTGACGAGAGCCCTGGCACTTCTTTTTTTGCAAATTAAGCACTGGCTGATCTGGTTTAACATTCTCAAGCTCCAATTGCAGAGCAGCCGTATTCAAAAGCAACATTTCAATATTTAAAATGATGCAACAATCATGTCCTACATGTTTTCAGTGCAAATAACTGCCGATCGAATATGTAGATGAAAAGCTCTTAGATTAATTGTTAATAGCAGGGTCACCAGTTTCCATACAGACTCATTTCTTCAGGGAGACAATGTCTAAATATTTAGATGGGCAAATAAGTGCCCACGTTGTTGAAAACTCTATTGCTTACCATATACCTCAGTCTTTATTAATTGGATCTTGCACACTACTTGAATTGGATACCTAGCCTCTTCTTTTATCCTCTTTAAGCTTAATTTTATATTTAATTGCAGAGTTGTGCCCCCTATTAATCATGTTCCCATTTGCCACCTAATAGTATTGGATTTACCATCAGTTTTTATTTTTATGTAACAATTCTTTTTATTAGAGTAAAGTCTCAAACACATACTCCTGCCTACAACCGTTAGCTGCCAGGGATGGTCATGCAAATTCCACCAAATTTAGCGAAAACATTAAAAAAAGAACTACCCCTTAAACGCTACCTTTCCCCCACCCCACCTCTCTACAAATGTTACAACATTCTGTATTTAGGGGCATAATATTAAGAAGTCACGCAGCGCACCAAGGCACCTTGCTGCTCTGCGTGACAGGGAAAGGGCAGGAATGTGCCATATACAACATTATACAACGCTCCCTGTCTTTTCCCAGCGCTGGTGCACAATGTGCTGCCTAGCACCAATGCAGGCACCCTTGCACCTTGTGCAAGGATGCCTGCATTGTAGGAAGGATTGTTTTTGTGCAGGAAGGGGCACCTTCCTACACAAAAACAATCCCCTAATGCATTTTCCTATTCCTATGTGTGCTATAGAATGCAGCACACACAGAAAGAGGAAACAACAAGGATAAATAAGCATATTTCTCCTCGATGCACCTCACCTGGGGATGAATAGCAGGTTTGACCCATTCCCAGGTCTAACACATGATAAATCTGGGAATGTGCCAAAATCCATGGTAATCGCGTGGTAACACCCACGCACCACCCATGGAACGCCTCCCTGGGGCAGAGTAACGCAACACAGCTATTTGTGCTGCGTTGAGTTACTACAGATTTATCAATCTACTCAAGGTAATGCAAGGTGGCCGTGCGCGGCCTGATAAATCACACTTAAGCATTGTGTCGTGCATGCACCCCGTTGCGTGGTGCAAAATCGAAGCAACCCTTTAATAAATATGACCCTTAATGTGTTAAAGATACCGTGTGCCTGGAAAAAACACTGGTATAAATATCTCATTCTTCTGCGAGCCTCTGCATAATGTTAATATGGGGAAGCCGTAATTAGTGCTCCACCTTCAGTCTGTTAATCAGGGGGACAACCAGTATCCCTGGAGTCTGTTCTGAGAGTCGGAGTACCCTTAGATATTTGGGGGACATTATCTCTCTAAACTCTGTTAAAAGTATTAATAAGCATGGCCCCTATCGTGTTTCAAAATCCATTCCACTGTGTTCCTGTGTCATAGATATTTTCTTCATAGCGAGAATGTCCCACACCCGATATATCCATTTCCTATGGTCGGAGATCTGGGCTGTCCCCCAAGCTGCCAGGATGTTTTGTCTCACTGTCCCAGAAGCACTGTCACCACTTTCCCCCAGGGAGATTTAGGAGGATAAGAAACCCCATCAGCCACTACCAGAATGATATATGCAGGTAGCCACAAAAGTTTAGATTTCTGACAATGAGTCAATATTGTCTAGCACCTCTATCCTGTACTTTGTTAGTTTGGGGAAGTGCCACAGCAAGTGCAGGAGCTTACCTCTGCCCCACAACCCCGCCAGCATTCCCTGGATCTAGAATTGTCCCATGAATGTAATCTCTCTGGGGTACAGTCCCATTATGCAGATATTTTTATGAGTTTCTTTGAGGGCCGTGCTAGCTCTCTGGTCTATGATGTTGGATGACTGTTCCTTCCGTGTGCGCCCCAGTTCCATCTCCCATAGTTTTTGACCTGGAGTCGTTCCATCTGCATGATTATTCCTTAAAAACTGGTATATCTCCGCTAGGGACATGTTTATCCCTTGTTTTAATAATAGCCGTTCTTCGAATGGTGAAAGGACTCGACTTGCTGCCTTCTTAACACTGCCTTGTGACAACCAGTGTCTGATTTGTAATTATCTGTGATGCTCTTCTGGGACACCGTAATCTCCTCTAATCTTCTGGAATGATTTAATTACCTCCTGGTCATATAGATCCCCCTATACACTGACAATTCTACTTTTGCCATGCCGCGAAGTCTGCTCCGACAGCCACTGGGGGGAAATCTGGGTTGCCTATAAAGGGGGTTGTTGGCAAGGAAAGTGTAGAGTTCTCTCCTTATTATACCGGTGTTCTACACTGCCAGAGTTGCGCCTCTTACGAAGAATTAATGTACGTCCCACGGTCTACATCTTTTGGCAAGCCATGGTGCTCTCCAAATTGGAATGCCGGCCACTGTCCAGTCCATGAAGAGCCAGGGACATATTTAGGAGAGGATTGTTCCGCCGTTGTGTCACTAATTTTGATGCAACTGCGCTAGCAGTACTCCATTATCTACAAGTCGACGCATGTGGTCAAATACGTCAGTTTTTGTACGCCTGCGTCTAAAAGTACCTGTGCTAGAACTGGCTGCGCCTCTCAGAGATTAAAATATGCAAGGTAGGCATTCTCCCGTAAATTCTACCATAAAACTAACACAGTGATATTTATGGTTTTGCTAATGTATTACGCATCATCGGCAAGCGGTGCGCGGAGCCTGAAATGCATCAAAATTCCTGCACATAGGCAATACAGGTGAAGGAAATGATGCAGTGGCTGTGGTACATAACGACAAGCCACACAAAACAGTTGGGCAAGCACAACTACGCCGTAGAAGTGATCATTCTGCTGCTGGTAGTTGCTATTAGACTGCACCCCCACCACCATCATCACCACCACCATTTAGGCAGCACAGCAGAATTGAGTGTGTTTATTGCCAACGGATTTCCCTCACGGACATCAGGGAGGATGAGGTCATGAGATATTTCAGAATCAGGAGGGAGTCCATGATAGAACTGCTGAACCAGATAGCGCCAAGGCTCCAGCCACCAACTGCCAGGCCCAACATCCCTTCACAGGTCAAGCGGATGGCAGTCCTTCACATGCTGGCATCTGGTTCATTCCAGATCACAACAGCCAGAGTGGCAGGAATATCGCAGCCATCTATTTCTGCCTTCCTACCCTCTGTCCTGGATGCCATCATCCGCTTCACACCCCAGTACCTCCTCTTCCCCAAGACATGACAACAGCAGCTGGAGACCAAGCAAGGTTCCCATGCCATTGCGGGTTTTCCATGTATGCTAAGTGCCATGGATTGCACACATGTGCAAGTTCCCCGGCAGAAACATCACATCTGTACAGGAACCGGAAGCACACCTACTCTATCAAGATCTTGGCCATTGTGGACAATCTGGGAATGTTCAACAATGTACTGGCAAAATACCCGGGGAGTGCGCATGATTCCTACATCTTCAGGCACTGCATTATCAATGAGCACTTCCAGAATGGACTATATGGGAATAGTTTTCTTGTTGGTAAGCAAATCTGAAGTACATAACAGACCTACTAACAGTAAATAATGTATGACATAATAGCCACCTCTGTGTCTGTCGACGGAGATAGGGCCATGTGTATGAGGGCCATCATTCAACATAATTTACAGTATAATTACCATATAGCTGTTCTCCGAGCTGATCCAAGATCAGGCATATACTCCCACCAAACCCAATATCTAACAAGAACTGGCAAAGTCAAAATGTCGGGCCTCGTCATACTGTCAGGATGTTTACATTTTAGTTTTTTTTTTTTTGCAGGCATATGCCACAAAAAAAAACCTAAAAATACAATCTCTAAACATGATGGCTGTAGTCTTGCCAAACGAACAATTACGGAACAGGACGGGTTCTTCCTGACAGTCAAGTGTTCTTAGAAAAGGTGTATAAACCCATTTTTAGTTTTACTGCACATCACAGGAAAATATGATTCATATTGGTGCACAGAAAAGTTACTATGGATTTTGAATTACTGAAACCTTAAGACATAATTTGAACACACAAGGATGGCTAGAACATAAAAAATGAATTGAGTGCAAAGAAAGAAAAAGCATTGACACAAGTCAAATATTGATCTAGCTACCCTGGCACTGAAGTGAAGAACAGTTGACCAAACCAATGGATTAAGTGGGTAACCCAAAGCCCCTCTATGTATGTTATACATGTATCTATTTATTTATTATTACTCAGTTCTGGAGAGATTGCTAAAGCTGACTGTGGGTCAGACGTAAAAAGGTCTGCCACATTCCACCACTACATATATTCTTTCCTGTGGGCTGACCCAACATTATATTTACGATCTAACAAACCAACAGCTGAAGAAGGCTGACCTAAAACCTCTTTCTGTATGTAATATTACTGTTAATATGATTTTTTGGGGATTACATTAGTCTGGTGAGGCAACTAAAACTGTCTCTAGGCCAGATCCCCCAAAAAAACCTCTAACTGAGGCTGTTAAAGAACATGACTGTGAGTTCATAATTAATGGTGATTCCATTGTCATAGCAACATGAAAAGCTCCAAAGGAAGAACTATTTTTATCAATAGCTTCAGAACGGAAGAGCGAATACAAACTGGTAGGCAATTCCAGCTCCATGGCTGATTTGGGAACAGAAGTTTTAAAGCACCTTGAAAACACTAGCATCCCGTCGGTAGCAAATGTGGAGCCTGGTGAAGATATTGCAGTGGAGCCCTTAAACACAGAAGAGAGAACAGAGACAAGGCTAGTGCAAGAAACAAAGGCAATTATCATAGATTTTGGTACACATCATTGCAAAGCTGGTTATGCCGGAGATCACAAGCCGACCTATGTGGTTTCTACAACTGTGGGCAAGCACCTTCAGGCAACGGCCAAAACTGGAGACAACCGTAAAGAAAGTTATGTGGGACAAGAGCTCTTAAACACTAAGATGCATTTGAAGCTTGTCAACCCACTGCAACATGGTATTGTGGTGGACTGGAACTGTGTCCAAGATATTTTGGAGTACATTTTCAAAAAAGAAATTAACATCGCACCAGAGGAACATGCTGCATTGGTATCAGACCCCCCACTTGGTCCCGTTACCAACAGGGAAAAGTATGCAGAAATGATGTTTGAAGTTTTTGGTTCTCCAGCGATACATATTGCTAATCAATCCATACTCTCCATGTACTCCTATGGCAGGATATCTGGTCTGGTCATTGAAACTGGTCATGGAGTTTCCTATGTAGTTCCCATCCATGAAGGCTATACGGTACCCAACGTAACCAAGAGAGTGGATTATGCTGGATCTGATGTTAGCAAATACCTTAAACAGCTACTAAATGATGCTGGCCACAGTTTCACTGATGAAGATCTTCACATGATGGACTACATGAAGAAAAAATGCTGCTATGTTTCATTAGATCTGGACTATGAAATGGGCTTGCCCCTCAGTGACTACATGGTTGATTACGAACTTCCGGATGGGCACATTATCACTGTTAGCAAAGAAAGGTTCCTGTCCTCTGAAGTTCTCTTTTACCCATCACTGTTAGCAGTAAATCAGCCTGGTCTACATACTCTGGCTATTGGCAGTATCAATGGATGTGGCGCGGCCCTTCGACAGGAAATGTTGGGCAACATCTTGCTTTGTGGAGGTTCTACTGTGCTGGAAGGATTTCCGGAACGCTTTTTGGGGGAGATGAATAAAGCTTTTCCTGATGAAGTACCCATCATTGAGGCTTCAGCTGAAAGAAAGTATGCCGTGTGGACGGGTGGCTCGGTCTTGGCATCACTTAAATCCTTTCAGCAGCTGTGGGTATCAAAGGAAGAATATGATGAGCAGGGACCATTAGTCATTTATAAAAAATGTTTTTGATTATTTGATTATAAATTACCACACAGATTTTAACTCCAACCAGGAATGCAGGGTTTCTAGCTAAACATTTTTTCTAAACTATTAATTTGGGGTAACAATAGACTATGGCTTTGCAAAAGCATAAATCTAGTATCTTCAACATTTCAGTTTAGTCTTGCTTTCTTTGTTTTGGTTTTGTGTGTTTATAACTAGGTTAAAGTCAATGTAAAAGTGATATCCAGGCTGCTGTTATTTATTATGTTATTGGGCTGTAAGAGTGCAATGCACAAAAGCTGGTCAATAGAGAAGTGCAGGTGGATAACCTTCTATGATTTAAGAAACATTACAGTAATCCAAGTTTTTTAGTCAACATTTTTATTGGGTTTTCCCAAATGACAGACAGCACTTAACACATGGGTAATTCAATTTGCAATTGAGAAATTTTACACAAACTCATAAATTCCACAAATTAAGGTAAAATAGGAATAGATCATATTTCTGAGATGCATTTATAAGCAGAAGTAGACTTCCTATTTGTAATATGGCCTGGCGCCCCATACAGGCGATTTTTACCCCTTGCCTACTTGTCTATTTCCATGAGCAGAACCAGCATTTTTTTGTCTTTGTAATTCAGGCAAATGAACAGACATCTGTTGTGACCCAACAGCAGCCTCTTACATGTAGAGTCAGGAGAAAGGCTGGAGGGAGACTCCATCAACCAGTGACATCAGAAACCAAAACGTTAGAGCAGGTCTGGCCTTAGACCATGCTTTCAAACTGGATGTGAATTTCAGGTCGACAATCAGTGCATTATGGTAGAGGTATTTCATCTTAAGTGGGTAAAAAATACCATTGTTTTGGAGATGCCTGGTAATGTGTGTTAACCATGTTGAGTCAACACATAGGGGCTTATTTTGATGTCGGGTGGACTTGCGTCCACCTGACACCGTCGTGGAAATGGGACCGACCGCCCTCCGGTTGGTGATCCCGACCGCCTAATCATGATGTGACCGGACATGGTGCAGTCGCATACTCCCATTCCTCTATGGGAGCTCGTGTTATGGCCATAAACCGCCCATAACAAAAGCTCCCATAGAAGAATAGGAGTCTGTGTTCATCTCTGCACCCCGTGGCAGGCACCCCAAGGTGCCTTCCACAAGGTGCAGGGATCAACAAGGGGGCACCTATGGTGCCGCCTCGGCCCCCAACCGGGAGTCGAAAACAGAAGGGAGCCCTGCCAGGGTCCCCCAAACATGCTTTCCGTCAGGGTTTCCATGTCAGAAAGGCTGGCATGGAAACCCTGCCGGAAACCTTGCATCATAATCCAGAAAGTGGAAACGCTTTCCATTTGGATTACGGGTCGGTCTCCGATTGGCAGATGGGCTCCTGTAACATAATAAGCCGGTCGGAATTGAATCCGACGATGAGTGTCGGAAAGCCTCGACCCGAGGTTGGAGGATTTGCGACACTCATCGTAATCGCCCCCATAGTGTGAATGCCTTTAAGGTAATTTGTTTGATAGCCAAATGCTTGAGATGTTTTTTACCATTTTGTCTTAGCAGCAGAGGTCTCATTAAGTAACAGAAATTTCCCATAGTTTCTGCAATGGTTGCTTGAAGCCTGAGATTCATTGTGCTGTTGCAATATATTTGGGCTCCCTGTCTCACAGGAGGTATTAGTATTGCAGTTCTTGAAGATGTCAAATGCGCTTGTGTGTGTCTGTGTCTGTGTGTGTGTGTGCCTGTCTCTGTCTGTCTGTCTGTCCCATGAACTCTGATAGTATACTCTTGACCGATTTATGGGTCAAACCATTGTGACGTGACCTGATTCCTTGGTGGAATGATTACAGTCTTAAATAGAAGTTGTAGTTTTTGCTACTGAATTTATTTGTTGTTTCATATGTAACTATGATCTAGGTTAACTGCCCATGGAGTTTCCTTTAAGCATGGCGGGGATCACAATTTAGTCGATAAAAACATTTTTATACTAAACTGAAATTGTATTGTTGGGGCCAGCAAGTATTAATTCTGACTTCTGCTGTTTACTAGCAGCCAATTGGTATTCATAAAGGATTTTCTAGTCCTTTATTAATGTAACAATTTCTTGACATGTTTTCGTGGTCTACCAGCATGCAGAAAAAAAGTTGGGTGTCATCAATCTACTCTTGGATCTCCGCTCCTCTTTCAGTTTTTCAATAATTTAAAACCCATGTTAATATTATGGGATTGAAAAAGAGAGCTCTGCGGGACACTACATGTAGATGTACTTGCTGAGCCTTCAGTTAGCCGATGCACACCATAGATTTCTTATCTACTAAAAATGTGGAGGTCTTTTCTTATACTATTTGAAACTCCCCCAGGAATGTGAGCTCTGTTTGCAATAAAAATGAAAAAGTTGCTGGTATGAGGTGTGATCCAGAGCATTCTTTTTTTTCAAACATGTTTTTATTAGCATTTAATTTCTCATTTGACAAATGTATCAGCTCATCGCATTACATGGTATACATTTCACAAGATAACATATCATTACAGTAATCTTTTTATGAGATTTAAGCGATATATAGGTTGACATTACACTGAAGAGAAACGAGCACTTCCCGCACTTGTGGAGTACGCTAATGGAGGTACAGATTCTTCACATGGGGAGCGGTATCGTCGGCTTTGATCTAATGTCGGGCCAACCCTTCCATCATTCTTATACGTTGAGCCTCTTAAGCCGCCTAACTTGAAAACCCCAACCTAACTGGTCCACCTCACCCCTAAACTGTGGAAAAACCAATGGTGGTGGTAGCTAAGTGGTGTGTTCCCTGGCCATGTAGCTTAAGGAGTGACTCTAAGGGCATTTTACAGGGCTCCGGGCCCCAATCAAACCTCCACGGGGGGGGGCCTTTGCCTCTCTGGAAATACCTGTCTCAGGGACAACGTGGTCTAAAACTGGAACCGATGCATGGCTCGAAGTGAGGGTGGGCAAACCGCTAAGGGTAGGCCCTGCGTAAGATATGTGACTAATGGACCCCATTTGTATTCAAAATTTTTGTAGTCATCCCAGAAAATGTCTGCCATCCTCTCCATGCTAAGAATTTTCCAGAGGCGTGAGTGCCACTGAGACAGCTCGGGAGCCGCTTTCTTCTTCCATGCTGCAGCAATTGCGGTTTTGGCAGCACCTATGCAAGCCCACATAATGGCTCTGTCCGCTTTAGTATGGTGTTCCAGCTCCGGATCGCTTATCCCCAAGAGGTATCCCCTCCATGGAAGTCGGAACGGGGTAGCCCAACATGTCTTTCATGTGTGCCAGAATTTCCTCCCAAAATGTTTTGATTGTGGGGCAGTCCCACCAAATATGTCGGAAGTCTCCAAGAAGGCCGCACCCCCTCCAACACTGATCAGAGGCATCTGGGAATATCTTTTTGAGTTTTGTGGGGTACATGTACCATTCAAAAAGAGTTTTAAAATGGGATTCCCTCAAGTCTAGGGAGTAATTGTTCTTGGTGATGTCTGTCCACAGTCGCTTCCACTCCTTGTCGGAGATTTCCCTCTTTGTCATACTTTCCCAGAGATTCATGTATCTGGGTCTCGGTGAGTGTAGTGTAGAGAGCAGTAAGCTGTATAGGAAAGAGATTACTCCCCTCATGGAGCCCACCCGCCGCACAAAGTTTTCTATCGGTGTTCGTTCTCCCGTTGCTGCTTCCCTGACCTGTGGGTGAAGGGCCCAGTGCTTGAGTTGGAGATAGTGGAAGTATTCGTTAGGGAATAGTTGAAACTCCCTTTGGCAGCTTTCAAATGCGAGTATATCATAGTTGTGAAATAGGTCTGAAAGCATGAGGCAACCACCCTTTCTCTATGCATCAAACGGGCCCTCGTGGAGCGCAGGGGGAATTCCGGGTTATAATGGATCAGAGTGTAGGGTGACAGAAGTGTGGTCCACTCCCTTCCCCTAGAGACCTCATCCCACACCTTAAGAGTGGTTCGGGTAGGAGTACTAATGTAGGCGTTTGTGGGTCTATCCTTCATAGGTTTCCATATGAGATCCCATATTGTTCTTCCCACTATCGCCCTGTCCATATGCAATCAGTGCTTATCTGATTCCCTCTTGGACCATTCTGCCACGATCCTCAAGTGGGCCGCTTTGTAGTATACGCTAAAATCAGGGAGAGCCACTCCTCCCTCGCTTTTCGCACGTCTCAGAATATGGAAGGGAAGACGAGCCCTGCCGTTCTGCCAGATATATCGAGTGATCAGGGAACGTAGTCTGGGCAGAAGATCCCTATCTAGGTCAATTGGTAGCACCTGAAATAAATATAAAAATTTGGGCAGCACTGTCATTTTTATCGCGTGTATGCGTCCTAGCCAAGAGATAAAAAGCGGTTTCCAGAGTTTGAGATCTTGCTGGAGTTGGAGTAAGAGAGGCGGGTAGTTGGCCCTATAGAGGCCCTCTAGTCGTGGTGTTAGTTGTATGCCCAGGTACTGGAGCGAGCGTTTGGCCCACTGAAAGGGGGTCCGCTCACGAAGGCGCTTAGCCTCATCATCTGTTACCGTACGGTTTAGTATAGACGATTTGGTGAGGTTAACTCTGAAACCCGCCACCCCTTCAAACTCGCTTAGTTCGCCCTGCAAGGCCTGTAGCCAGTGGTCCGGGTGGTGAGCGTCATCAGGACGTCATCCGCGAACAATGGGATTTTATGTTCCTCTCCCCCGAAGCTAATGCCCCTTATCTCTGGGGACAACCGGATCCCCAGTGCCAGCGGCTCTATGCTTAAAGAAAATAGCAGGTATGACAGTGGGCAGCCCTGCCTTGTCCCTCTGTCAAGCGGGAATGGGTCTGAGCTGATCCCGTTAACCTGCACTCTAGATCGTGGCAGCGCATAGTTGGCCTTGATCATGTCTATGAATTTTTTCCCGAACCCAAAGTATTCAAGTGTGAGGAATAGGAATGACCAATACACCCTGTCAAAAGCCTTTTCGGCAACTATTCCCACGAGTATCACCGGGATCTTATGTTTAGTTACTTTTTCAATCAGATGTAATGTCCTGCGGATATTGTCGTGGGTCTGTCTACCTTTTATGAAGCCTGATTGATCAGGGTGGATTAATTCTGGCATCAAATCTTCTAGCCTTGCTGCCAAGATAGCAGAGTATAGTTTGGCGTCTAGATTCAAGAGCGCAATTGGCCTATATGAGGCGCAGTGTTGTGTGTTTTTCCCCGGCTTGGGGATCACCGTTATCACAGTTTCTGCCATGGATGGTGTCACCCTGGTGTCCTCTGCCATAGTGTTAAAAAGCTGGGTGAGCTGTGGGATGATATCTGGCACGAATGTTTTATAAAAGTGAGCCGTTAGGCCATCAGGCCCAGGGGCTTTGTTGGGTTTAAGTGCCTTGATGGCTTTCCCTACCTCTTCGTCGGTGATGGGTGCATTAAGGGTATCATTCCAGGCCTGGGAGACCTGCGGGATCTCCAGTGACTGCAAGTACCGGTGTTGTGCATCTGTGTCATGCGGCTCACATGTGTAAAGCTCCTTGTAGAATGTCCTAAATATGTTGGCCTTGTCTAGATCAGAGTGCGCTATATTGCCCTCTCCATCTTGTATCCCTCCAATGTGTTCTCTCTCTCTTTTTTCCCGAAGCTGCCTGGCTAAGTGGGTTCCCACCTTGTTCCTCTGTGTGTAAGAGATTTTCCGGAGCCATAGCAGGGTGTATTCAGCCCTGTTGGTATAAATCGCCTTGATTTTCCCCTTTAGAGCATTTAGTTTACACTGCAGCGCCCGGGAGGGCGACTTTTTATGTTCCTTTTCTATAAGCTCCAATTCCGTCTCCAAGGCTTCCCTCTTTTTAGCCCTCTGTGTATTCAGTGTGGCATTAAGCTCTAAGCATTTCCCCCTCAGAACCGCTTTAAACGCATCCCAGTTGTTCAGGGGCGAGGTGTCATGCGGGCAATTTAGTTGAAAAAATTATTTGACAGCCCCCCTTAATTCGTCTCTTAACAGTCTGTCCCTTGTCAGGGAATCGGGGAAGTACCATCTTGGTACCTTGGGAGTGGTGTTGCCCCAGGTCAAGCAGACGGTGACGAGGCTGTGATCAGAGATAGTGATCAGGAGAATTTTCGCCGCCTGGAGCGAACCCAGTAGGCTTTGGCTGATAAAAATATAATTGAGCCGTGAATACGTTTGGTGCACATGGGAAAAGAATGTATAGTCTTTGGTCGTGGGGTAGAGGAGCCTCCACGCATTCCTTGAGCCCTAAGGTTTGCAGAGCCTGTTTAATCCCCTTGGGGAAATTGCCGGTAGCAATTCTATGCAGATGTGTGCTATCTATTTCTGCCTGCCATGTGAGATTAAAATCCCCCATAAGGACTGTCGGGCCTTCGGCAAATTCTCCCACCAAGTCAAGCAAAGAGGATAGAAACGCAGGTTGACCCACGTTGGGAGCATACGCCGAAATAAACGCGCATAGTCTTCCCCTCAATTTCCCCTTCACCATGACAATCCGGCCTTCTTTATCTGACTTTATAGCTTCTGATTGGAACTTAGTAGAGTTATGGAAGAGCAGTGCCACCCCCCTCTGTTTGGTGCCAGCTGAGGATCTGTAGATTAGGGAGTTTTTATGGTGTAGCCTGAGCTCCTCAGAGCGTTTTAAGTGTGTTTCTTGTAGTGCCACTACCTCGAAGTGATGGTCAACCAAGTACTTCCATATTTTATGTCTCTTAAGTGGCAAATTCTGCCATTTCACGTTCCAGGAGGCAATGGAAATCACCATAGCTGTTTTTGAGCTCCCCCCTGCCCTTTAACCCCTTAATGTGAGCTTCCGGTTCCCTCCCGCCGTGTCTGTCGCCGAGATCTCATGATGTCTCAGGACTCTCGTAAAGTCTCTTTGGCCCAGTGAAGTAGCATAGTTAGTGTCCCCATATGGCTACCACCAACTTCCTTGAAACCCCTCCCCCCAGCAATAAAAACAGCATAATCAAAAGTAACCTGTGCCGGACGGCCCTTGGGCCTCCAGCTCTAGTGTCCTTGTAGGGTAGGTTCGTGCTGGTGGGCGTCTGGGCCAGAGCCTGCAGCCACGGCTTAGTATAGGTAGCCAGCTCTTGTCTTGACCCGCCTGGGGCCAGGACCACGCTGTGACGGGTGCCCTCTATCAGTCTGGTTACTCCACGTCCTCCAGGGCCTTCCATTTCCCCCTGTCTTGTCCGTTTCTGAGGCGAACCTCCTCCACGGGTATTTATAGGCTCCGGTTCCCACTGCACCTTTCATGTTACGATCTGGAACGTCCGCTTTTGGCAGTTGTACTCCATTGGGAGGCCTTGTTGCTGTTGCGCTCTTTCCCCCTCGACGTACCCTGGTTGCTCTCAGCCTCCATGGGGAGGAGTCCCAATACTCTCAGGCTCTCCTCTAGTTCTGTGATATTGCGCATTTTGTTGTTATGTTCAAAAATCAAGCCGAAGGGATATGTTCATCTATATTTGACTTTTTCCGTTCGCAGTTTCGTGGTGATGGGCCTAAATTGTTGCCTCGCAGCAACGTGGCAGGCGCGAGATCCTGGTATAGTCCGCAACGGAACCCCTGGAAGGCTATCTCATCCTTTTTCCTGGCTGCCTGCAGGATCGCCTCTTTTACCTTGAAAGAGTGGAGCTTGACGAGAATGTCACATGTTGCAACGACGTTCCCCCACCGCTTGGTTCCCTACACGGTGTGCGCTTTCAATCTTGATTTTTAGCTGGCGCGGCCCCAAAATCTCCGCAAAGAGGCCTTCAATAAAGGCCTCCAGGTCTGGTCCCTCCGCTCCCTCCTCTAGGTCTCTAATTCTGATGTTGTCTCTTCTTGATCTATTTTCCAAATCCTCTGTCTTCAGCAGTGCCAGTTGTAACTGCGTTTGGAGGTCTTGTATCTTGTCTTGTGTGACCGTGGCACGTTTGTCCAGGTCCTGCACCTGGGCTTCCACCTCCAAAACTCTGGTGCCCACGGAGTCTACGTCCTGCTGGAGGACAGACATGCGATCGTTTAGGTCAACTTTGAGTTGATCCATAGAGGACTTGATATCTAGTTTAATCTCGGAGCGAAGTTCTGTCTTGAATTCCCTAAGGGAGGCCATTAAATCATCTTTTGTGAGCGCCATGGCAGCGGTGTCTTCTCTTTGTTCCGGGAGCTGTCTCTTCTCGGTAGGGGTGAAGTAGTTGGAGACTCTGCTTGTCACTTTCTTTGGTGGCACAGATGCAGACTGGTCGCCACCCTCAGCCCGCATGCGTGCGGCCTTCAGCAGAGAAGGGAGGACCCTGCCGCTAAAGCAACTTTCACCTCCAGTAGCTAGTGGCTCCTCGGGGGCTCTCCCCCTCTCCAGACGTGATCAGCACCCCGGGCTTTGTTATCCTCTCAGCGGGAATATTTTATGTCAATCTTAGGTTCCCTTACGCCTTCTCCAAATCGGGCCTTACCCTACATGCGGCTTCAGGGTTTTCATTTCACTAGGCGAGGACACCCCCTACAGCGGTGCTCCGGGCTCCCCGCCATGCAGTAACCCCATGGAAGTCATCCATTCGCGGCCACCTAGGTTCCTCGAGGACGGCCGCCATCTTAGGGTGAGGCATTCCGGGAGCGGCACCTCGTGTTAGCCCACATCGCCTCCAGCAACTCTTGGATCTTGTGGGGGCTGCCTCTTCAGAGCCCCCGGTACCACACGTGGGTGTCAGGGCCGTCTCCTGACCCCCCTCTCACCGTCAGGTTAGCAGTGGCCGACTCGGGCTCCCCTTGGCACCACCGTCTTTGGAGTCGGGTGTGGCAGCCAGTCGCGCCGCTCCCCCCTCAGCAGTCTGCACTGCTTCACCGCACTGCTGGTTCGGTCAGGCCGCTGCGGTGTCCCTCCGAGCTCCCCTTTAGCGGGATCGTGGAGGCGCTGTTCCGCCGATCGCCGCCGCCATCTTGTGGGTCTCCGACGCGTCTCCCTCGCGGTTACCTCGGGCGCTAATTCCTCCATTCCCGACTCATGTATACACTCCTTTGCAGCACCGCAGGTGTCAAGGTAGCTTAGCCGTCGACTGGGTGAGTGTTTGGCTGTCCCTCACATAGAATATCGTATTTGGACAGCAACGTGGCTCCGGAGCCGAGGTGAATCACGCCCACCCGGCCATCTTGCCTGGCCACGCCCCCCAGAGCATTCTTTTAACCGTATTTCATTTATGGCTTTTAACCATGTTTCATTTATGCCTAGCTTGTGTCTAGGTTTTGTTGATCTATACTTTTTATGCTATTTACCACTTGATTTTCATGCTTTATAATAATGCAAAATTGATTAGATCTTTCCTGAGTTGTGCTTGTATAGTTCTTGCTAGATTATTTCTCAATGTTTGTTTTACATTATATCCTGAATCGTCTGATTTAGGTTTAGGTCAAATAGCATTTGGGAGTACTACCTTTTCCTATTATTTACTCTGGAGGAAATTGAGTGTATTTGATCCATTGCTTAAACTTTATATTGAGGCATTCGTTTTAATGCTGAGTATTATTTCAGTCAAGTGTATTGTGTTTGATGGTCTCTGATGGAGGTTAGTTATAAAGTAGTATATACCGTGATCATTCTAAAATAACTCACATTTTTTCTTTGGTACTAGCACAGTTCGTTAGTGACCAAATAGAAAGAGGGTGCAGAGGCAGCCCTGTGGACGGGGGAAACGGTGGTGGGGGAGTTGTGCTAAATGGTGCAATCTCAGTAAAGGCCTGATTCATGAAGGTCCAGTTTAAAACACTGAGCAATCTGCTCACATAGGGTTAGTTCGATGTTTGCAGTAAGTTTCTTACTTTTTAAGTATTAATAAATATTTAGAGTTAGAGTCCAGAATGTGGGCATTTATGGGCTGGTATCTTGTTAAAATAGGCAACCATCGTCAATAATGCAAATATGAGAGCCTGTTCAGGGTGTGAGTGGGGAGAAGGAACACCGCAATATATAATTCGCCTATATAAGAAGGTGGGTCTTACATGGAGGAAAATATTTTCTCCATGGACAAAAAAGAAAAAAATACATGTTCTAATGGACATTGTTGTTTCATTTAGGCGTGCTGAATCCTCCACATGATGGAAATTTGCAAACATACCTTTTATATTCTGTGGTATGCCAGGAAATGTATGACTGTCAAAAAATTCCTAGCTAGTAGTTTTAAAATTCATTTGTTATTATTTGTTAGTTAATTTAATTATTTACAGCGACATGACATTAAGATCAGAAATGTTGTACACAGCATCTGTGACAGTACACAGGGCAAGGAAAATTTCGTTATTTACATATAGAGTCAATTTCACAGATTCGTCATGATAAAATATGCCGATGTCTAGAAATAACTGACACGAACAACATAAGCATTAGTATGTAACAGAATAAACTATGTCTAGAGCAAATAGTATCTAGGTCCCTTAGGCCTACTTTTCACAAGAGAGTGGGCGGTTATTCAGTTTTTGTCTCTTGTCGCAGTATATGTTCCTGCAGCTCTAGCCCCCTTTTATCATTTTTGCGAGGCAGTCGGTTCTATACAACATTGGCGTTTGAGAGAGAAAGACAAAAACAAAGGCACTGTGGAAGTTGAAGTGCAGCAATGGGCTGGCAAATTAAGATGCAGAAGCGTGCTAAGACTGAGGAGTGGCAAGTGCCAGTCAGGAGGTGTGAAGGGCTTAACTTCAGGGTAAGGGAGAAGCCCCGTTATTTCAGATCTTCCTGACCTCAGGCAAGTCAGAGCAAGATATCTTTGTGGTAGGCCATCTCCATGCCATGACACTCCATCATAGCACATACCATTCACTCATCTGATGTGAGGAAGGAAGGGATGTGTGGAAGTACATGCCTGAAAATGGCTAGGTGTAGCTTTGGAAAGAGTTCCAGAAAGCAGCATTAATGAAGCAAGGGTTGCATCTAACCCTCACCCATCACAATTTAATATAATTCAAAAACCCTGAGAAGTGTGCACTTAAGATAACAAATGTTAATGAAAATTTGGGAAATATAGAGAGACTATGTGGTAGATCTATTAAAAAAATTGTTAGCCAAAGAAGAAAAAATAAAAATATGGTGCTGGTGTAACCAACAGAAACACACTTTCTTCCAACCTGTTCAAACCATAACTGACATTTACTGTTTTCTCTAAACTCTCTATAGTTAGACAATATCCAGTCCACTGTGGAAATGCAAAGTTCTCAAGCCCTTCTTCCTTTAATTAGAATAAATTACCCTATATGTTACATGTTTTTATGTAAAATACCTGTGCCAAAGCCAGGAATATCAGAGAATGTTCTCCACAGACCCCTGGCAGCCCCACTGTCCCTTTTTTCAGGTACCAGGCTTTAGGGCTTGGCATCCTGTAATGGTTGCCAAAACAAAATGTTTCCTTTGTTGCCAGCCAATCAGACTGCTCGGACCCTTGAATCCTCAGAGGATCCTCAAATCCTACATTGGATGAAGGCAAAAAGCTCCTTCTTCCAGAAGGATTTGTTTATTTTTAGGTCTCGCCTAGGCAGCACATGCGATGTCTCTTCAAGACATGCTGTATCGACTCTGTGGGCTTTTAGCCCGCCCATTGCTTTTCATTGGTTTTTATCACATGTCCTTTAAAAAGCTTGCTTTTTTGTGGGTAATGTGTCTTTTCTGTCCCTCCTGTTAGTGTTTTGCACCCTCCTACAGAGCAGGGGCCTCTCACTTGTATCCTTTCATCTTGCTGTATATATGTTTGTGCCTGCACACAATTTTTTTGGGGGGGTTGTTTTCTGCCAGTCCTGTTGCACGTTTTTTTCTTTTTTTTTCTCCTTAGTCGTGTTGATCTAAACTTTTTTTTAGCATTTATATTTTATGCATTTAAAACATTGACCTAAATCTTCTATATTAGTGCTTTTGGCAAGCAAAAGCGCTCACCCTATGTGAGTTTTGTAAATTGAATAAAACTTTACTTTGATATTGAGAAAGCAAATTAGACCAAAACACACATCCCCAACATGAGCATGAAGTTGGAATCCCAACAAAAAGAGAAAAACGTTTTTAAAGGTCGCGTTGGGGCATTTATTATTTTTATCTTTGATTCTTTTTTGGGGGGAAATATGGCAATTTCTACACATGTATATTAGTGTGTTATGCGCTTACCCAAAGCCAACTTTGAAAACGGATTTAATTTTGACATGAGTCATACTCGGAAATATGGCAATTTTTAAAACATTTTTATTAGTGTGTTTTGCGCGCACACAATGCTATCTTTGCAAACTAGTTTCATTTTGATGTCAATCAGACTTAGAAAAATGGCAATTAAAAAAAAATGTATTAGTATTTTGTGCTTTTGTTAGCATTTAGGTTTTGTGCGTTTGAAACATATACCTAGATCTCCTATATTAGCGCTTTCAGCAAGGATAAGCTCTCACCCCAAGTGAATTTTATAAAATGAATAAAACTTTACTTTGAAATTTAGAAAGCAAATTGGACCAAAACACACATCCACGACATGAGCACGGAGTTGAAATACCAGCAAAAAATAAAACCTTTTTCAAAGTTCGCGTTGGGGCATTCATTATTTTTTCTTTGTTGATTTTATTTCTTTTTGGAAATCCGGCAATTTCTACACATCTATATTAGTGTGTTATGCGCTCACCCGACGCAAACTTTGAAAACGGGTTTCCTTTTAATGTGAGTCAGATTGACAAATCTGGTAATTTTAAGCATTTTTATTAGTGTGTTGTGTGTGCACACGGCGCTATCTTTGAAATCAGGTTTCGTTTTTCGGTCAGTCAGACTCAGAAATATGGCAATTTATAAACATTTTTATTGGTGTGCTGTGCTATTTAGCTTTTGCATTTAGCTTCTGTGCATTTGAAACATTCCCTGGTATCTCCTATATTAGCACTTTCAGTAAGGAAAAGCGCTCACCCTACGCGAGTTTTATAAAATGAATAAAACTTTACTTTGAAATTCAGAAAGCAAATTGGACCAAAACACGTAACCATGATATGAGCACGGAGTTGGAATAACAGCAAAAATAAAACCTTTTTCAAACTTTGTGTTGTGGCATTTATTATTTTCTCATCGTTGGTTTTTGTTGAGGAAATACAGCAATTTCTACACACCTATATTAGTCTGTTAGGCGCTCACCTGATGTGCATTTTGAAAACAGGTTTCCTTTTGATGTGAGTCAGAAATGCAAATATAGCAATTTTAAACATTTTTATTAGTGTGTTGTGTGCTCACACAGCCCAATCTTTGAAAACGGGTTTCTTTTTGTTGTCAGTCAGACTCGGAAATACGGCAATTTCTAAACATCTTTATTATTGTGCTGTGTGTAAAGATGGCGCTTCACGATATTAGTTTTGTAGAAGTATACTTTATTAGAATTAGACCCTGGCACAGCATCTGAGCATGAAAAAACTCTACTCTCTGGCTGCAGATATCAACTGCCAGTTGGCATTCTGTGTACCACAGCCCTAGGTTCTACTTTAAAATCCTATGACCTCATAATGCTCATGGCATTGCTGTACGGTGCCTCACAGGCTCCCCACAGCAAAACACTGTAACATTCTACACATCACAACACATCCCCCGTCTTTAACAAGAACAATTAATATTAGACTAAAGTCAAAGGGGCCGATTCCGATGTCGGACAGACCTGAGTCCGTCCGACATCGAGCTGGAACTGGGACCGACCGACCTCCTGTCCCACACACAACTGCACCCCACCAATCTAACCCACACCAACTGACCCACTACAATCATCTACCCACTACAATCTACCCCACACCGATTCTCCCACTACAATGTGCCACACTCCAATCTGCACCACCAAACTCCAATCCAAAACAATCTCCCTACAACAATCCACAGCACACCAATATTCACCACTACAATCTAAAATATTCTACACCACTACAATCTAAAATATTCTGCCCCGCTACAGTGAAGATTATTACAATTTAACAAATTAAAATTATGGAATTTTAATTTTAAATGTCATGGTGAAAAATGATGCAATTTGAATTACAAGACAAACAAAAATTACAAGAGTACCACCAATTATAATTCCAGATTCAATTGTGAAAGAGGTAGAATTTTTATTGCAACCGTCAGCTCCACCATCATCACCAATCAAAGCCATACAGGAAGCAAAACTAAAAACAGTGACAGTTTGTGGTACAACCACAGAGGGAAGACTAGTACAACACTCCACTCTAATCTACCACACTCCACCCCACTCAAAACTGAAACACACCACAACACTCTTCCACATACACCACCACTCCAATCTATACCAATAAACCTCGCTCCATTCAAACCCAATCTACCAAAATCTAAACTCCTACAATCCAACCCAAAAAATATCCTATCTACCCCACTCTTACCAAAAATACCCCACTCAGCTCAAATCTACACCACTCCAATCTACCCTACTCCACTCCAGTCTAGCCCACTCCAATCCAATCTAACCCACTACACTCCAATCTACCCCAATCCACTCCAATCAATCCCACCCCACTCCAATAAACCCCACTCCATTCCACTCCATTCTAACCAATACCACTCCACTCTTCCCAAAACCACTACAATATACCCCACCTCACTCCAAACTACTCTACCCTCCTCTACCACAACTTACCTCACTTCACTCCAGTGTACCCCACTACGCTCTACCCCACTATTTTCACACTTTCACTAAATTTAAACAACATCTACTAATTACTCATTTTCTTCAACACTTACAACTTACATTATATAAAAATAGCTTAAAAAATTAACATTTACAATATTTATATTTTACAGGAGGATTCCATAAAAAAGTCTTCACTGGAAGACAGGAAACCTAACTGAAATCTATTACAAAAAAGGACTGCACCGACTATGTAAAAATAAATTTATGAAGAGTGGCAACACAGTTTCAGATACAAATTGGGCAATATATGAAAATAACACATGAATTTAATGAGGAGAAAAATGTTAATACGACAAGACACAGCATTCTTCAAAACCAAAGCAAAGCCTACAGTGTTAAGGCCATCACCCCTGCACAAATGTAAGCAATCCTTCTTAGAAAGAAAACCCAGCAAAATTTACTCTAAGGCCCTAATTAGGATGTTGGTCGGCAAGCCTCCGACCGCTCGTCGGAGGCTTACCGACCGACATCCCTGGTTTTAATTCCAACCGCCGTATTACGATTACGGCGGTTGCAATTCAAACTGGCCGGTCAATCCAGCTGACTTCCGACAGGCTCGAAACTTCCAACATAATCCCAAGATTGTGATGTGGGCGGTTTCCGACCGCCTCACAAGCTCCCATAGGGAAATGGGAGTCTGCAACTGCACCTTGTGCGGTTGCATTGTAATTGCAGATTCAGACTGCCGACCTGAGGTTGGTCGGTCTCGAAACCGCAGGGATGTCGGTCGGAGCAAACTCCGACCGACATCCAAATTTGGCCCTAAGTTTGTATACATTATAAAAGCCATAGTAAATAATTTAGGAAAGATTAAGATTAGTGGCCTTCTAATCTTTTAAATAAGTTAAGCAAAAACATCTGGCTCATCTCATCCAGGAGACTTTAAATCTAAAACTGTTGTGTAGTCTCACAGCCCTACACTTTGCGTCAAAAATCTACATATAAAATACATTTATATAATAGACAGATTATACCTAGTACAAACATTTTAATACCTACCCATTAAAAGCACGGACTCCACGGGTCAGCATAAAACATTCTTATATTACTTCTCAAAAATAAAATATTTTTCCCATCAGGAAAATTCAAATAACTCCCAAAATGAATGCCTATATCAGAGGTCAGATAGAGAGAGCACTGACATCTGGATCGCGGTTGGCGGTTTCCGGAGGAGGAGGAGGAGTTTCGTGCCTGCTGAGTTTGGAGCGCGGAGCGCAGAGCTTGAACTTGAGCAGGACTGGTCATTGCCTTTGCCGCTTTGCTCGCTCGCTCCCGTTTAGCCCGTTGTCTCCCTGCTTGTTCTTTTCCCTCTCCCCAGACGTGAAGCTGCCGCACCGTTACGATTCGCAACTCAGCGCGGCTCCCGTGGTTCGGGAGACAAACGGAGAGAAGTTGCGCACCCGCAACTTCTCTCCGTTTGTTTCCCGAACCACGGGAGCCGCGCTGAGTTGCGGCTGAGCTTCCGGTTTTGGGTGGGAGAGTGTTGGTTGAGCGTTTGTTTGTGGCTTGTGTCCCGTGTCCGGGGCCCAGGCCCCGCTGGATCGCCGGATTGCTAGGCTTCTTCACTCCAGTTTCACCGGTCTCTCCACGTGAGACCCCGCGGACCGCGCTTAAGGCTCCGGCACTCATCGGCACTGTGTGAGCCAGGTGAGCCCCTGTAGTGGGGGTGTAAGAGGGTGCCCAGGCGGGTCAGGCAGGGGTTCGGTGTTCACTGGATTAAATGTGATCGTTGGCATTGACATTGACATTGAGCAGCCTTGAGTTTGGAGTGGCCGGAGAGAGGCAGAGTGAGGCGAAGCGGTGAGGAATCAGTGCAATCTTGTCTGCATTCCAGTTACGAGGAATGAAAGAGTGGGAGCCAGGAGCAGGAGCCATCTAGAGGAGGCTTTGAGGCTGGAGTCAATGAGAGGAACTGAGGCTCGCTAGTGTGCCCTGCTTTCCCTACCTCGGAGCAATAACCCTGGTTGAATTTGCAGGGTAGTTGTTTTATTGTTACACAGTCTAGTAGCCTTACAGCGCATAGGCGTAGAAGAAGTCTCCTTGCCTTACAGCACTACTGCCGTTAACTGAAGTCGAAGTTTTTAAAGCCCTCTCCCTTTTTCTTAAAGATTTCATTTGAGCCTCAATTAGAACAATGACTGCAAAAAACTACGTTCAGGTAAATTGGTGTATATAAGAGCCTGTAAAAAAACTAAAGCCAATCCTCTGAGAAATAAATCTGTACAGATTAATACTCTAAAAGGTTTTAATGCCATTTCCACCTATTTTTCAAAAAAGAGATAGGCCAAAATAAGGAGGCAAATTTGGAGCCTAAGCCTGAATCATTACCTCCAAAGGTAGAAGGAACAATGGAAATTATATTTCAATCTATTGTGTCTTCTCCTGGAAATAGAATGGCTGGGGTGAGAGATGTGGTAAGCCCTGAAAACAGAGTGGAAGGCCCTTCACGTGAAATCTATTCTATTCATTCCACTGAAAATAACGTGTCTCCATCCATTATCGATTTATGTTCTGAATCTAAAGTGGAGGACCTTATATTGGAGGATTTTACACTTCCAGATTTGAACATCGATTTAAACCACTCCTTAAGGGCCTTGAAATCACCTAAGCCAAATACTTCGGATATTTCACATTTTTCAATTTTACAAACTCATCCTCCCGGTTCTCCCATAAAAATGCGTCTTTTTAGCAGCACGCCTAGCGGAGTGGATTCAATAAGTTCAAGAGCCTCTATCACTCCTGATTTTCTTCTGGCTCAAGACCCCCAATTTTAGAGCCCGAAGAAAAATATTGATGTCGGAATCCTTGGTTTGTCTAGAAAGAGTCTTATCTTCTATCTTAGCTCTTATGGAAAGATCAGTAAGCAATTCTGATCATATTTTGGATTCATTGTTGTCATTGACTAAATTAATAGTTTCAGACCACATTCAGCTACATAGTAAAGTTTCATGTCCCTTAACTGATAAGCATAATCTCTGTACAGTGAGCCCTTCTTTATCTCCACAGGTATCTAATTCAAAACCAATGAGATCTACTCAAACGAGTTTTACCATAAAGCCGAACTATCAAGACTGTGGTGTACAGGCGGATATACCTTTTAACTACTCAAAACATAAAGACAAAAAAAGTGTGGACTTGTTTGATGACTCCCAGTTCTTTTCCTTACAACAATTTTTTGAGCCAGAGGTTTTTGAATCTTCTCCTGTTAATCTATCTACTCTGAATACAGAAAAAGATAAAGTTAATGTAGAATGTAAAGTCTACCCAATATTTTTTTTAAAAACAGGGACTAATAAAAATAATCACTCCATTATGAAGGAATTAAAATCTGATCATCTGTTACCACAAGAGAAGGTTTTAAAAAATGAAGGAAAACCCGTTAGGAGAAAGAAGAAATCAAAAAGAGGAAATACCCGGAGGATTAAGAAGAAAAGGGCCAAACAGCTTCATTTTGACCCTAATTTGAATCTATCTCTACCTTCAATCCCCGTTGTAAAAGATCAGAAAAGGGAACAACCTCAAATGGAAATTTCATCTTCGAACTGTAACCCACTTCAGTCGAACTCTAGTCCAGTAATCTTGGTGTCACAAGAAGCTACTTCTACAGAGCCAAGTACTGCAGCAAGTGTAAAAAGCAGCTTGAATCCTGAAGCGGTATTATTTTCATCCGCTTTGGGCAGTGAGGTGATCTATAATGCTAGTAAACAGTTTAAGGGAAATCATTATGTTTGCACTCAGCCTTCTGCCCCCTTCTCGTTGGATTTTATTTTCATTTTTGACTACGAGTTATATATGAATAGGTCTTATTTATTGAGTTGTTTTGCCGAAATTTATGATCTAAAAATGATACAGAGTAGCGATTTGGCTTTGGTTCAAGTTCTAAAATATGGCAAGCTTGGGGGTGCCAGAGTGACGTTTGGGTCTAAGGTGACGTCACATTTAATTATCTCAAACCTAGATAAATTACAGTGTTGTGGTATTGATGTACTGGTCCCCAATGAGGAGAAAGTTCCTGAAAAAGAATCTATTAATAGTTGGCTACCCTCTACAGAAGATCTACCGTCTTTTGATCCTTACCATTTAGTAGGGGAAAGGTCACTGCAGATCTCTCTCTGTAAGGATGGAAGGAGAGTTTCCCTCCAACCAGAGAAAAACAGCAGTAGAATATTACCGGTAGTTGAAGATAACAAGAAATGGAGTTGGGTGGCAGGGACCCTGAACACAAATAGTACAGTAGGTCTAAGGTTTGGGAACTCCTCCTAGCAAGGGCCTCAAACTGGTCTCCTGGAACGCAGCCGGCCTAAGCACAAGTAAAAATAAATGGCTGTTCTTGAAAGAACAGAACGCCGATATAATATGCATCCAAGAGTCCTGGATTACTACGAATTGGTCCATGGAAGATTATTATGTGCTGAGCCGCCCTGCGTTTCCAGTGAGCAGGGGACATGCGAAAGGTGGTATTGCCATTCTGCTTAGATCACGATTTAAGTGGTCCTATAAAACAATTCCACATTCATCTAAATTATTTCAGGCAATTAAGCTAGAGACCAAAGTCAATTCTACGAACTCTGAGTCCCTTTTAATTGTGAATGCATATATCCCTCCAGGCGCTTCTAATATATATTTATTGAAAGACCTGTTTTCCTTTATTTTATCCATTTTCGAAAATTCAGAATGTAAGAACTTATTGTTGGTTGGAGACTTGAATGCTAAAGTCTCCACCCATAGTTTGGGGCTTTTTGCAAACTCCACTAAGGAGGAAGCATTAAAAATACCATCAGCTCAATTCCCAAATCATAGTCGAACGGATAAAAGAGGAACAATTTTATTAGAAGGCTTAAGAAACTTGGAGGTTTTAGTAGTCAATGGGAGACTAGGAAAAGACATCCCAGTGAAAAATACACATAAGGGACCGAAGGGTGGTTCCATCATTGATTATGTAATTTCCTCCGTTGATTTCTTTAATAGATTATCAAATATGGAAATTTTGGAAAACCAATTTAGTGACCATATGGTGATTAGTTTGAAAATAGATTTGTCCAGTACTGGGGAGAGCTCATGGAATTTTAGGGATAAAGAGGTAGCTTTCAGCAAAACAAATAGCAGAATTTACTGGAATTCTTTGGCCGTTTCAGAACTAAAAGAGTCATTAACTATCTTAATAGGTGAAAAGCAGCTTAGAGTAGCGGAACTGCAAGATTACCCCTAAAATAATTTGCTAGAATTTTATAGTCACAGTATAAATTCTATGGTTGTGTCTTGTAAATCTTCTCACCCAAATATCAAGCAGAGAGTATGTTTTAATCCATTGCTTCAAATAAATAGGGTCTTAAACAAATTAGTAAGGGCTCAGTTTGGGAATTACTCTCCTGAACGAAAGAAATTAATAGATTTACTAAGGAGGAAAAGACAACGGAAAAAACGCTCATTAAAACAAAAAAAGGAGGATTATGAATGGGTTCAATTAAAAGAAGCTGCGGCTAAAAATAACTCAAAACGATATTGGGAAATAATTGCGGAAAGTTGTGGTACCAGAATTAAATCTCTTCCTATTCCAATAAATGAAGAAGAATGGAAATTCCACTTAGTAGAACTCTATTCCGCGAATTTAAATTCCCTTTTCCCGACTTCTTTAGAATTACCTCCTCAGAAATTTTAATCGATCCCCCTACTAAGGAAGAAATTGTTAGATTGATTAAAAAAATGAGAGCTTCAGGAGCAATGGGTCCAGACGAAATTCCCATGTCCATTATAAAAAAAGAGCCTGTATTATGGGCAACATATCTTACCCCCTTGTTTGAATACTGCTATCGCTATGGGCGAACTCCCTCGTCATGGTCTGGTAGTATCCTAATTCCGCTGCATAAAAAAGGCGAAAGACATCTACCAGGTAACTACCGCCAAATTGCCTTATTAGACGCAGTAGGGAAAATCTTCGCCCGCAGTATTCTCGAGAACCTCACTGACTGGGTAGTAGAGGAGAAAATCCTCCCCATTGAGCAAGCAGGGTTTAGGAAAAATCACTCTACCTTAGATAACATCTGCTTGTTGAAATTAATTGAAGAGAAATATACGGTCTTTCGCAAAACAAATGTCTATGTAGCATTCATAGACTTTTCTACTGCGTTCGATAAAGTAGATCGGCCACTTCTCTGGAAAAAGTTATATAAAATGGGGATGCCTCCTATTTTGTTATCTTTAGTTATTGCTTTATATTCGCAAACATGGTGTCGGGTTTTAATGGGGGGAACACAGGGCCTATCTTCAGTTATTAATACGGAAAATGGATTGAAGCAAGGTTGCTTATTAGCACCTTTATTGTTCTCTTTATATGTAAGAGATCTTCCGCATTGTTTTTCCTTAACGGAAGGAGATGCGCCAAAGATAGGTGGCCGCTCCTTTTCCTGTCTCATGTATGCAGACGATATTGTAATTATGGACCTGACCCCTATAGGTTTGAATAAAAAATTGTCACGACTCCAGAGTTATACGCCTGCACAATTTTTGAAAATATATGTATCCAAAAGCAAGGTCTTGGTTTTAAAACAAGGAAAAAACAGAAAATTATGTAATTTTAATTGGAGAATTGGTCCTGAAAAATTGGAGATTGTTGATTCCTATCTATACCTGGGGAAAGTTATTTCAAGTAGTATGAAGATAAATTCCCATATTGCTCATAGCTCTTCTAAAGCAATGTCGCATGCAAATGGCCTACGTCTATTTTATACTACGACGGGTCGAAGACATTTTTCACATTTGCTGTTAGTTTTTAAAACTAAAATTCCTCCTACCCTGTTATATGCAATTGAATCTTTACCACTAAGGGAATGGAGCTTTTTGGATAAAATCGAAGGCCAAATTTTCCGAAAACTATGTAATTTTAATATACTGGTTCCAATAGCTGCTATTAGGGTAGAATTTGGCTTGGTAAGCTCCTTTTCACAAGGTCTAGCTAGGGTAATTCGTTGGGGGTATCAACTAAAGAATAGTGAACCTTTCTCTTTGAGGAGTTTTATCCAACAGGAAATTTTTGAAGGACAAATGTACACATACTCTTTTTATAATGATTTCCGCCTGGCACTGCAACATTTTAATGTGCAAGAGGATTTTGTCTTATCCTTATCTCCTATAGAATTAAAATCCTTTTAAAGATTTCTAGTGGCCTAATTAGCTATCAGAGAGATATTAGTATTTGTAGAACGAGGGCCAGACTGGAAACAATAGTTAAGAATGCTTCCCCGAGAGTTTCTCAGAAATATCTCTCGTGGCACTTAGGCCACGGTATCCGCAGATGGATTACTCTTTTCCGTATGAACCTCTTACCCTTAAATGATTTAATCGGAAATTGGTCATCTAATAGGGAAGGTGGAAAAAACTGTAACTTTTGTATTCAGGCCACTCAGAATCTTGATCATGTCTTGTTTGTATGCCCGGCGCTGATTGTATTCCGCTATAGGTGGCTACGTCCTATGTTTATCCAGAATGGCATTAAAAATGTTACAGCTGCTAGAGAATTTTTGCTTTGTCCAAAAAATGAAATTGTATGCACTAAACTTTTTAACTTTTTTAGGGAGTTTATGAATATATTTTAAATGGTTTTATTAGACCCTGAGTATGGTTGGTTATACAACTTATTAATTTGTGCATGTGCATTGATTTTTTCCATTTGTGGAAAATTACAAATATATGACTGTTGCTAATTCTCTGCTGTTCGCATTAATTAGGTATTTCTTCCCACCATAAAAAAGTTTTAAGGGAAATATCTTCGCTGCTTTTTTGATGCACTTTAGATAAAAATATATGATCCTGTAATGATAGGATTCTTTTCCTAATTGCAGTTAAAATTAACAGGACCTGATCTTTTATTGTTTTAGTACAGGAGATAATAGTTTGATTGCTGCTACCCTATTGCCATTGTAAGATGCACTTTACATAATGAATTGTTATTATTGTTGCAACATGAAGTACTTTATTCTATAATATGCCATCAGTTGAAATTGCTTTTTAATGTTAATCCATCTTTTGTACAGGTCCTTTAATTCATCAAGGAGTGATTATTTTAGCTCTCCTATATTGTTGGGTTTTATTGATGTTTAAATAATATCCTAGTGGTCATTTTGGAAAATTTTTATGCTGTATGACTACCTTTGTATAAATTGATATCGAGGTGTAGATGGAATGGTTTTAGTGAAGTATTGTTTTAACGGTTGCTGGGTTTATGATATGATTATCCATGTATGTTTTAAGTGGACCTCATTAGAGATCCAAATGCTTAATAAATATATTGAATTGAATTGAATGCCTATATCACCTCACAAGCAGCATTTCCATTAACCCATTAAACAGTTGTACACATTAGCATTTCTTTACAAAAACAGGTACCCTCACAAAAAGTATTTTTCTCATCTGTCTGCCCCTCCCACAAAATCTCAGCACAGAAAACTCCATCACTTTTACGCCAGCTTCCAAATAAACATTGTCAGAATTAACTTTAAACGTTTAGCAAAAATAGTAAAATTACAACCAAATGCAAAACGCTCAAACAGCCATCACAAACAACCACCATTAGGGCTAGATTACACACAGTCCATAAGAATACCAAACAAGGGATCATCCTAATAACATAGATTACAATACCATTGGTTAACCATATATGTTGCAGGTTTTGCTAGTAAAATATACACTAGTACGAAAGTACAATTTATAAATACAAAGAAGTTATATACTTACTAAAAAGAGTAAACATACTCAAAAGTTTCTTTTAGCCTTGTAAGTCAGACACAGCATCCACAAATATTAACAAACACCTAACCTTCACAACAACATTAACTAATTTAAAAAAATTAAAAAAATTATAAATTAAAACATTCACAAATAAAGGTCGTGTTGCCACCTTTCACAGAAATAAATTCCTGCCATCTGCTCCCATTTAAAAAGTCTACAAAAGCAAAAACAAAAAAATCCAGTGGAATATACAATAAAGTCTACATTCATTATCAGTGAAGAATCATTAAGGCAACCAGAACATATTTAAATTTTTGTCTAAAAACAATATTACTAAAAAAGAAAAATGGTAATAAAAAAAACCCGGATTTAGCTACATTTTCACCATTCTATAAGCACAATACAAAAGAATAATAGCCATACCAGTATAAACAAGGTACCAACCGTAAATAACCTCACATTTTGATTTAACTCTAGGACCAATAATCTATCCCAAAACAATCCTATTGAAACCCTGTATTGCCATTCAATTAGTAAAGTTTAAAAAATGAAATTTACATTTCATCAATTCAAAAACATATCAACATAGCCTATTCAAAAAGTTAATACCCAAAATCAAAATGCAAAAATGGCATCATTTTAACAGTGTCCTCCCTTAAATTGTCTCAGCTATAATATATAAATACATATTCTGTACAAAAGTTCAAGTTGATGCGCTCTCAGAACCAAGTACGAGGAACCCAGAAATGTTGCAAGAATCCGTTTATTACATGCAATGCAATAAACGGATTCTTGCAACATTTCTGGATTCCTCGTACTTGGTCCTGAGAGCGCGTCAACTTGAACTTTTGTACAGGACATTGCCAGCCGGTATGCTCCACCGGCACACGCGTCACTTCCCTTGGGTCCTTCGGCTCCAGAAGGAGCGCTTGTGAGGGATATATATATAAATATATATATTTATATACTAAAAAAACAAATAAAATGTTTTACTGCTGTCAAATAAGTTTGAACGTAAATTATGATACTAAATTTGTATGCAATAAAACTACAAGGACAAATAGAAACCTAAGTCACATAAAAGAATAAATCTATTTTATTTGCATAGATTTACTCACACATAATGCACTCAACACCACTGCAATAGACGCCAATCTACTCCTCGGGACTACTATGCTTTACAAAATTTCACCCAAAACCACTCTACAGCACTCTACTCTACCTCCACTCAATGAAATACAACTCTATAATATTCCACTCTAGAAAGCTTAAGTCCAATAAACTATACTCCAGCCTAACGCTCTACTCCACTTTATAACAAGCCACTCAACAAAACTCTGCAGCGCTATAAACAACTCAACGCTACACAAATAAAGTTCACTTTAAACCACTCTGCAATACAAATCCACTCAACAACACTCTATGCAACTCCCTCTATACCATTGCATACCACTTTAATCCATTCTAATATACAAAACAAGAATCCACCCTACACTTCCCCTCTATCCCACTCCACTATAACACTCTATACTACTCCACTTTACTCAACGCCACTAAACTTTACAACACTGTACTCCACTCTACACCATTACAATAATCTACAGTACTCCACTCTTTACACTCTACTGTATACCACTCTACTCATACCCTTTACACCACACAAATCTACTCTACACCACTCCGCAACATAGTATAGGACTTAACAAAACCCTACTCGACTCAAAAACTCTATTCCACTCTAACAATCTACTCAACTCAGCTATACACCCTTCCACTATACAACACTACACTCCCTACATTACACAACACGACATGACACATCATAACACACCATACCACTCAACTCAACTTTACACTACTATACTCCACACCACACCAATTCACTACACTCTACTCAACTTTTGAATACTTCACTCAACACCCCTTTACACCAATAACTTTTAGCCATACTAAATAGCAACCACACTAATATACAACATAACTAAAACATATTGGCAAAGCCATTGGCTGGACCTATTGGATATACCAATGCTTGTTCAAGTGTATTATCCTTAGAGCATTTGAGTAACGGTCAAGATCTAAAAAAGTGTTTCTCTAATTGCCTTTTTGAAATGCAAATTTAGCAAAAACTCCTCAATGGGCTTATATTAAACCACCCAAAGGCACCTCCTGAGTAACGTTCTGCTTTCGTGGCAAGTTTGGTGTATTTCCATTTAGCTGGTTTTGTTTGCTGCAGTGGTAGTCAAATTTTCCGGTTAAAGTTAAAATGGAAAACAGACTTTTTATTAACTATTGCCCTTCCATTTCTATTTCAGGAGGATTTGCATGAAACCTGACATCCGGACGCTTAGTCACTTGCGCTATTTGTTTGAACAGGTTCATGCAGATTCAATAAATGGCGCCTAAGTGATAAGCAAACCAAAAAGTGCCTTTTCAATGGAAACAGTCTTAATCATAACTAGAGACTCACTGTAGCCAACTGTATAATATATCTATAAATATCATTCATCTGATGTAAGCAACAAATTGATACCTCAGGCTACCAAAACCATTTATATGCAAACCTTTGAGATGACCATCACTTCTTCAGGCACGCTTCAAATTCAATATTTCTGAGCTGCAGCACAACTTAAAAATGAAATCCTCTAATCTGCACATACTCTCTGATTGCCATTGATTTGTGGGATATTTAGTTCTTCTCAGTGAGGTGTAGTTTGATGTAACTCCTACACCCATGGAGCTCACAAAAGTAACATTAGCAATGTTAAGTCCATTTTTTTTATAAATTGATGTTAAACTGCAGTTGTCCTCGTATCACATTTGGTGTTCATGCACAATTCAGATGTTACACTATATCTGTTGTGGCATCACTTTGTTGCTCATGCACAATCTTGGTGTTAAAATGTATTTTTTTATCAGCATCACATTAATCTCCAAGCACAATGCACAGCACCCCTTTTGTATGCCAAGGCCTTTCACTGCATGGGTCTTAATGTGAGATGGTAGGGCAGAGAAAGGGGCAGCATGCAGTGCTGGGGTGGAAACAGTCAGGCCAAGCCTGTGCTTCTGTAAGGCTGTTAGGTCTTGAGCAAAGGCTGGTATATACTAGGCTCACCTCTACATTCAACATAGGTGCATTTGTGAGGGGCATTTAGGCAAAGGATGCTGAAAGAACAGCACTACAAATGTCCATTCATTCACATGCTTCTCAGTACCTTGAAAAACCTAGTCGGTATAGGTAGAGCCAATCACCTGATTCGATGTTGCCTCCAGGTAGCTGTACGAATGTGCACAATTAGTTTTATATAAGATACTTGATAGCATGTGGGCCTTGTGCATGTTCTTTCCATATTAAGTCAGTGCCTCAGGTCAGTGGGGCTGGGAAGAGTCAGTCACTCGTTATGTAAATGCTTCTGGGATGCAATCTCATTTTAGCCACAGCTAATTACATTGTAGGTGAGCGCTTTTGGAAGGTCTCAAACACTACTGGCTTCACCAAAAGATGGGTCACGATGGATCAGAGACAGTCACCTGCCAGGCTGATGTCTCAAAAAAGTCGTCAGAGCTAAATACTGTTGCTCACCTGTACCAGCTTTTGTTTTTTAATGTTGATAGGGTTGAAGAGGGGTCAGTATCGTGTAGCTGGAGGTCGAGAACTGTGCAGAACATTAGCAGGCCCAAAGCATCTTTAAAGGTCTACTTGTCTAGATGGGTGACTAGGAGTATCACTACTTGAGTACATATCGAAATAGGTATATCAGTTCCTCTGTGAGTGTGTTACTAGATATGAAAATAACTATGCCAGCATATGACCAGCTCTCTCAGAATGTCTATGGGTCTGTATTAGTGCATGTAACTGCCTGTATGGATTTCTTATTGGCTGTTGAGGTGAGTATATGAGTTTGTAACTGTGTGTGCAACTGCCTCTATCACTGCTGGATACATAAGTGCCGTCTGGGCATCTGACTGAATGTGTAACTGCCTCTGTCACTCTCTGACTGGGGGTGTGACTGACTCTATGGTTTTGTAAACAGGTATCTCAGTGGTTGAATAGATAGCTGACTGGATGTATAACTGAGTATATCAGTATGTAAGTGCGTTTGAAACTCTCTGAAACTTCAAACTACATATTTTACCTTTTAAGCACATACTGCCCTGCCCTATTGGGTAGGTTGTATGACGTTACTTCGCATTCCGTTGCAACGCTTGCATTTACCACGCATGCGTTACAACGGAATGCCTATCCTACGCATAACCTTTACCACGAATATTCCTTTACCACGCATACTTTTACATCGATTTTCGTTGTAAATTTATGCATGGTAAGGGCATACTCTTGGTAATGGTTATTCCCCCACCCCTAAACCCTTCTTACATATTCCCCTCCCCTCCCCTTAACCTTTAAATCGGACCTCTTCTTTTTTTTTTCTTCAAATTCCCCTTACCTCTCCACGTCGTGGCTTCTTCTTCATCTTCCGTGTTGACGTTGAACGTCGTAAAGAGGAAACGGAAGTGTCTTTCCGTTTCCTCTTACGACCCCGATTGCCTCTTCTTCGCTTCTTTTTCTGGTGAGTTTTTTTTGGGGGGGAAAACCCCCCCAAGCCCCCTTTTTTCACGTGTTTTTTTTGGGGGGGGGAAAGACCCCCCCAAGCCCCCCTTTTTTTTTTTTTGCCTTTAGCACACATGCCTTTACTACGTATCTCGTGGTAAAGGTATGCGTGGTAAAGGCTTCCGTTGTAACCACGCATGCGTTGTAATGCATGCGTGGTTAAGTTATGCGTGGAAACGGCCTCGTTGTAGTGGCCGTTTCCCATTGGGTACCTTTAAGCTTACCTTAGGGGTGATTTCTATGTAATAAAAAGAAAGCTTAAGTTTTGGCAAGTTGTTATAAATGTCAATTCAACATAACTGTGTAAACTGCAAACACAGGCTCTGTAGTAGGAGGCCTAACACATATTTGAAGGACTACTTCTCTGGGTAATACAATCAGAGCTACAATTCCAGTAGTACTATTTAATTTACAAGCTCTGGGCACAGGTAAAGGATTGAACTGCAGACTTACAAATACATGTTCCCACCGCAGGGGTAGGCTAACAAAAAAGGCAGTAGGTCCAACCAAAACCTAGTTAATAAAGAACAGTCATACCTACTTTTGACACACAGAAGGTGGGGCTCGGTGGAAGGTACAATTTTCAGCATGACGTATCGACGAACCCTGGACTTCAATAAGGCTCCCTCTTTCCTGACCAACAGCCTTTGTCTAAAAAAAATGGTCTTTGAGGATTTATAATCCTTCTTACAAATCCTATCTGGGTTGCTAAATAGGTCTCCCCTTCCTAAGCTCGAAAGTGAATCCCAGATATATTTAAACCAAGGAATTTGATGGAAATAATCAAGAGACAAACAAACCTTTATGATGTCCCTACTCAGTTGGATCCCAGGCCTAGACCAAATGTTCACCCAGAGGGAAAGGGGGCGAAAGGCTGTGATGTGGGATAAATAAGCCACTCCTATTTCTTCATGTACCAAGAATGTGAGGGCACTTTGCGGGACGCACAAAGATCATTGCAAAAAGGCATTTTCAACAATTTGCAGCTCGTCCTGGTTAATGTATCCCCATATCTCACTACCATAGACTACTTTGGAAATGCACTTGGCCCTATAGATCTTTAAAAGGGCCCCAGTGGATCTACTACCCAGCCGTGAAGCAAAGTTGAATACAGCAGCGTTAGCCCTGACAAAATCCTCCCTTTTCCTACTAACCAGGGGGGGCAACTCAAGGCAGAATCGAACAACCGACCCAGATAAGAAAAGACTCTAGTTTTTGGCACTGGAGATTGCCCAACTTTAAATATAGTAGATTTTGTGGATCAAGGGCCAACAACCATCACAAAAATATTTTTATTGTTCACCGATAGATTCAACTCCTCCATAAAGTGGACAAGGGAATTCAACAGTGACTGCGGACCCCTGGCGGTTCTGGCCATCAGAACTCCATCGTCTGCGTACAGTAAAATCAGTAGGCAACGCTGCCCACCTGTGGACAATCTGCTTTGAAGTCAGCTGAAACCTGCCCCAAGTTATTAATATATAATTTAAAAATAAAAGGGACCAGAATACAACCCTGCCTTACACCACGGCATGGTATCCCTATGAAGATCCCTCAGGAATAGGACGATGTCCCGGTCCACCCCCATGGGCAACATTATCTGCCAATTTTTTTACCTGTTAACGCGGGCAAACACAGAAGAGAGGTCCATAAATGCAAAGTGAATGGAACCAGGGCATGCAACGGTGTATTTGCTAAGGACCAGATACATATTCTGACATTGATCCACAGTTGACCTCCCAGGACGAAATCCGTACTGGACTTTGGATAAAACATTGTTGCAATTAGCCCACTTACAGAGTCTATCCAGGAGATTGCGCCCCACAACCTTGACCACTGAGCCGAGCAATGAGATGGGCCTATAGCAGTGGGTGCTATCCCTATCTCCCTTCTTAAAAAGTTACAATGATAGACGTTGCCCATGACAAGGGGGGCAGGCCATCACTTTCACATTAATAAGGGTGGTCAGGACAGGTACCCAAACCTTCACATCTTGTACGTAGAGGTCGGGTGGTATTTCATCGGGGCCAGGGGCCATGTTCTTAGATAATCCCATGATTCCTTTCTTGACCTTCCCAGTGGAAAATATTAAAACAGCTTTCCCTTCTACCTCGCCCTTTCCCCCATGAGGTGCAGATGATGGAAAATTGTAGATTTCCTTAAAATGGGCCACCTAATTATCTTCAGTGATGTGAACCTCCAAGGAAGCAGCTGGGTCTGCTGCAAAGAAAGTGCTGTTGATGATGCTCCAAATTTAAGGCCTACACTTCAAGGTGCTAGCCTCAATCAGATCTGACCAGGCCTCCTCCTTTAAGATGTACTTACGTCTAATCAATTCTCGTTTAAACAAACTACGGCTCTTCTTAACTAAGGAGCGATCCTTGGGTTTAGCACTCAATACCCTCTTAAGATTTCTCAGTGCCTTGGAGAAGCCACAATCAAACTACCTCAGCAACGTACCATGTTGCAACGAAGCTGGTGCCTTCAATAGAGTTGAAATAATGTTCGAAACCTCAGAAAAAGCCTCCAAGATGCCAGATGGGTTGCTCAGTTTGGATGTACAAATGTCAAACTCCTTCTTATGCTGGGAATAAAGGGAGATATAAAAGAGGTCTGGAATTATCTGGGACCACTTCAGCCTCCTATCCCGATCAGCGACCTTAACGACCTCTCTTACACCCACCCTAGGGGTTTTGGACCAACAAAGACCCCAACAAATTGTGACACACACCGGATTGTGATAACTAAAGGGGCTCTAAGGTATTGCGAATTCAAAAATATAAGGGAAGGAAAGTGCAGAGACAAAGATAAAGTCAATAAACGACTCACAACCTCTCCCTGTAAAAGTGGGGTTGATATCCTTCCTCATGGGAGACAGCTTGCCCATTGAAGAAACTAGGTCAAACTCATTTAACATGGCATTGAGACTTGTGCCCAATTGGGTATGTTCCATGTGCATTCCAGTCATGAGAAAATATCCTAAAGCATCTGCACCACCTACCCACGGATCCCCACATAAATAAACATTAAAATCACCAGCAACCATTATATTTACAGTGGGTGAATTGAAACCTTTTATGCTTCTTAAATATGAGCCCAGGGCTTGAATGTTACTAATCCCAGAAGAAGAAGCGGTGGCGTTGTAAAAATTCAACAATAGCAATTTGCTGGGCCCTGTAGAAAATAAGAGAGCTTGCAGGGTAGAGGCTTCTGTGGGTAGAACATCAAATCTGCTTCTAATGGCCAGAGACACAAAAATAATCAACCCCCTATTGGCCTACCCGCTCGTGAAGGAGTTGCAGGCGTAAAAATTGCCTTATAACCCTCCAGGAAGAAGGAGTTCGTAGTGGCCCATGACTCCTGGAGACAAATCACATCAAAACCTTTGATGAAGCTCAGCCACTTTGGGTCACCAAACTTGCCAGAAAGTCCAGTGATTTTCTAGCAGATAATGTTATACTCATTACAGCTGGGAACCATGGAATCTAAAGAGCTCTGGACTGGGCAGGCATTCTAGTCCACTACCTGAGGATTGCCCACTGCCAGTCAATCGCAACCCTCCAGGGATGATAATGGGGCAAATCTGTTGTGAAGGGCCATTTCAGTGGAGACCCCTTGCTGTGTGTTCCGGACCAGGACCAATTGACCTGGGACTTGCCTCTGATCAGGTTGTGAGGTGTAGTCCAATGGTCTGTAGAAGAACCCCAGGGGGAGGGCCACAATAGCAGAAACAGGACTACTAAGAGAGGGACGCCTGATAGATTCTAAAATTCTTCCCTGCATGTGCAGCCTATTGAAATTTATGATGATACAATCCCCACAATGTTTTTCATGACCCTGCCTATCCATTTCACTCTTGATACCATGTTGATATATCCTTCCACCCAGGACCCCAGAGTTGTATCTGAATCCAGCCAATGCATGTTTTTATTTTTTAGTTGATGGAAATTCTCTGAGGAACCTGGTGAGAGGGAGGGTACATTCCCCCAAACTACCACATAGGGGGTGGCTTCAGGAGGTAGATTAAGAATAATCGGCCTGGGCGGAGGGGAGCTTCATACGTTATTATGTGGCCTATTAGCCTCCCATGGGACATGCCAGCTGTCACTGACTCTTTACTGCCATCACCCGCTCCGGGATTTCCACCCACTCTCGACGATGAAGGGATAATTTCTGGCCCCATCAGCTGGGTGTGGGAGCTAACAATAGCACCAGAACTCTGGACTCTCGTCAACTCTGCATCCCTTGCCCTTGCCAACTGCTGTAGATCACCTGGCCTAACGTGGTGGATGGCCTGTGACAGGAATGTTAGAAACAAGGGTTTCCGCGGGGCACATTGGCTGTGTATGATTCTGTTTAAAAAGTTCCTTCTCAATTGCTGCTAAACGTTGACTTATGGGTTCCGATTTGACATTCAGTGCAGCTATTAAAGAGTCATGGAAGGAGTCCATCAAAACCACCATATCGGACTTTGCTGTGACAAGAGGGGCAGTGCTTGATGGTAAATTACCATTACAGCCTGGGTGGAGAACATGCCTAGGCCTTCGTCTGAGCGCCGAATTACGGTGCTCAGACCAAATACAACACTGCAGTGTATGCAGCATTGTGATTGGCGCGGGGGATCCAGGATGTGCTTCCTGTTCTGCAACTCCGGCCTGACGTGGAGGAGAGACGACGCAGTAGGTAAGTATATTTTTATTTTTTATCTTTTTTAGACCCCCCCCCACCCACCCCACCACCCCAGATCAGTGCCGGCTGCCACTGCACAGGAGGTGATGTTATTGGCCCTGGGCCCTGAGCAAGGGAGACATACAAGTGGGCACCAGATGTACCAGAGGGTAAAAGTGGAAGAGAAGAACGGGAAAGACGCTGCACAACCAGCTCTATTTCCTTATCAAAGACCCCTGCGGTGAGCTACAAAAAGGCATCCATGGTGGAAACCATATTCGTGGGAGCCTTAGAAGCAACCACAGGAGGCTTACGTTTCCCCATAGGCATTCTGAACTTGCCCAGATTCTAGCTCCGGGCCGAAGGTTTCACACAGCTCCTGGCTGGATAGACATAAGGAGTAAGCAAGCCTTCACGGTGCTCCCAACAGGCAATGGAGTAAATATAGTTCCCCAAGGCTGTGTGATATGGCAACCTAAGATGAGATGTAATACCCAATTATATTGAAGAATGGGCCAGAGTAAACATCCAGAGGGTAGGACAGCAAGAAAAAGAAAAAAGATGCAGCTCCTATCAGCTCCTCCAGGCAGCTGAAACAAGTCCAAGTGGTGAAGAAGTAAAGCTGCTCGATACACACACTTCCTTTCACAATACGGGGGGGGATGGAACTGGTGAATCTGTCGGCCGCCAACTATACTCGTGCTCGGAGTCAAGAGAGGGGGCCAGCCTCCTCCGGGCTTTGGCCGGGCGCAGCCCGTTGTGCAAGATTGCTGAAGCCCTTTTACCGCGGCTGTATAGGCCCCACCCCCTCAAGTCACAGACTGCAGGCATGCCTCCTGGTGCCTAGGATGCTGGAATTTTGAGTCTCTGGCACACTCAAGGTCTACAGAGGGCAAGGGTCCAAAAACCGCCTCACAAGATGGGTCATTAACATTTAGCCTACCAATATCTACTACTTATAAACTTTTCAGTCTCCTAATTCCGACTGACTTTCTCGTTATGTAGCTAAATTTCTTAGTGACTGTTTCATTGTCCAAATGGGTATATAGCTGACTGTATACATGCATATATCAGTTACTGTACAAATGGCTGACTACTTGCATCAGTACTTGACTACATACGTAACTGAGTATATCAGTGCCTCCTTGGGTTTGCGTCTGGATATGTAAGTAACCTTCACACTTTCTTTCACTTTACATGTACTAATAACTCAGTATATACAAATACTTTTTAAAAGTACACCGTTATTAACATACCTGTGAATTCTCTTTGTTGTTTGCCAATTTTTAATCAGTATCACGTGAAATCTTTTCTCACGCAAAATGTCAAATCTGAAGTACAAGAATGGTATACCACTCTCAGTACTAAAGTACCAGTAATGGCAATCTTTCCCACTCTGTTTTCAGTCATACTGATGTACTTATCAAATTATAACCTTCCTTTCATTTTTGTTTTGTTATTCCACTTCTCAATGGTCAGTATTTTTTTAACCCTTTTTTAGTCTCCTGTTAACAAGCATAATCTAATAGTGTTTTTGGGTGGATTCACGAATCCATCTCGACGCTCAACGTGGCCCAGTGTTACTTCACAATGGATTTTCAAATCTATACGGGAGTCCGTTAAAGCATTTAACATTGTACTGCTATTACTTTGCATCTACATTTTACTTTCTAAGATAATAGTGAATTAGAAAATAAACACTCCTTAATAAGCAATGTGTCTAATACACTCTCCTTTTAACTATCAAATTAGTCTCTTTAGAACGCTTCCTCCCCACACTCTCTTAGCTCAGTTTTCATAGCAACCCCCTTTGGGACACTCACATTTTTTTCTTAAAGCAGCATACTAGTTTCAAATTCAACTGTAGCGGGTGTGGCTGACTGTTTCGAAATATAAGCATATCCAAAATAGTATTACTTTTTATTTTTCCAGAGCCAATCACAGATCAACTTAATATTTGCACAAAATCACTACCTAATTTTAGCTACCTGTACATTCACACCATCCAAGCAAATATGTTCTTTATTAAATTAGGTGCTGTCCTCCATTTTAACTTCCTCTCATTTTGAAAACTGTCTCATTCAGCTCCAGCTTTCTCCTGTGTGCTACTCCTCCTTACCTTCAAAATTGGTTGAGTGTGGATTGTGGGCCATAGCTGTGTGTTTTGGGCCAGAGAGTGTGCTAGAAAGAGTGGCATTGACAGGTACTTGGGTCTGCCTAATGTGGACATTACTTGGATTGGCCAGGGAGGATTAAAGTGGCATCAATTGCTACCTTTGGTTGATAACATTGTGGATTGCCAACATCCTGACCTCATGATTGATGGTGGCAATGACTTAGCCACACTTACTTGGGTTGGACTGGAAAGCCTAATGAAGGATACCTTTGGTCATTTGATGGCACTTTCCCTCACAATGCCTTGGTGCTCTCCAATGTTTGCCAAAGGCAGAAATGGAAGTGGTCAAACAAATTCTTTCTACAGATAGGCAAAGTCAAGAAACATGTCAATAAAATGGTTTCTGAATTCTTCAGACACCATAACATGGGCTCTATATATCACAAAAATGTACTCTTTGACATGGACGATATCTATAGAAGTAATGGAGTTCATTTCACAGAGAGAGGCAACAGGGTGTTCCTCAACAACTTGGAAGACTGCATCCTGTTTTATGTGTAGTTATCATCTACTCACAATAAACACAAAGCTCTTCTCAGAGCTACCCATTTTCCCATACACTGGTTAATTTTCTTTTTAAACCCTTTTTTAATTTCTTATTCAAATTCATAAATCAGTTGCGAATCCACAAAGCAATAGCACACATTCATTACACAACAGCACATTTAGGATTTGTGACTTTGTGATTGACTCTGTGCATCTGGCAATGGCCATGTGAGTGGGTGCATAAATGTCTGAGTGCGTCTGTGAGTGGATGTCTGTGTGTCGGAGTGGGTCTGTGAGTGGTTCCATAAGTGTCTGAGTGGGTCTGTGAGTGGCTGTAAGAGTGCCTGACAGGGTTTGTGAGTGGCAGTGAGGGTGTCTTAGTGAGTCTCTGAATGAATGTGTGAGCAACTGAGTGGGCCGGTGAGTGGGTGTGTGAGTGTCTGAATGGGTTTGTGACTGGGTGTGTGAGTGTCTGAATAGGTCTGTCAGTGTGCGGCTGAGCCACTGTATGGGTCTGTGAGAATCTGAGTGGGTCTGTAAGTGTGGTGTGTGAGTGCAAGAGTGGGTATGTGAGTAGGTGTAAGAGTGTCTAAGTGGCTCTGTGAGTGGGAGTAAGAGTGTCTGAGTGGGTATGTGAGTAGGTGTGTGAGTGAATCAGTGGGTCACTGATTGGATGCATGAGTTTCTGTGTGGGTCTGTAAGTGGATGTGTGAGTGCCTGTGTGGGTCTGTGAGTTGGGATGTGATTGTCTGTGTGGGTCTGTGAGTGGGTGTGTGAGTATCTGAGTAGATCTGTGATTGGAGGTGTGTGAGTCTGTGAGTGGGTATAAGAGTCTCTGACTGGGTCTGTGAGTGGGTGCATGAGTGTCTCAATGGGTCTGTGAGTCGGTGTGTTAGTGTCAGAGTGGATCTCTGATTGGGTGTCTAAGTGTCTGAATGGGTCTGTGATTGGGTGTGTCAGTGTCTGGGTCTGTGAGTGGGTGCATAAGTGTCTGAGTGGGTGACTGAGTAGGTGTGTGAGTGGGTGCATGAGTGCCTGAGTGGGTGCATGAGTATCTGAGTGGGTCTGTGAGTGGGTCTGTGAGTGTCTGAGTGAGTCTGTGAGAGGGTGTGAGAGTGTCTGAGTGAGTCTGTCAGTGGGTGTCAGAGTGCCTGAGTGGTTTTGAGAGTGGGTGCATCAGGGTCTCTATGGGTGTGTGAGTGGGTATGTCAGTGTCTGAAGTGGTCTGTGAGTGGGTGTGTCAGTGTCTGAGTAGGTATGACTGGGTATGTGAGTGTCTTAGTGGGTCTGTGAGTGTGTGCTTGAGTGTCTGAGTGGGTGTGTGAGTAGGTGAGTGGGTATCTGAGTGGGTGTGTGAGTGTCTGTGTGGGTCTGTGAGTGGGTGTGAGAGTGTCTGAGTGGGTCTGTGACTGGGTCTGTGTGTGTGGGTCTGTGAGTGGGTGTATGAGTGTCTGTATGGATCTGTCAGTGGGTGTGAGAGTGTGAGAAGGCTTGAGAGAGGGTGCATCAGTGCATGAGTGGGTCTGTGACTGGGTGCATCTGTTTCTCAGTGGGTCTGTGAGTGGGCATGAGAGTGTCTTAGTGGTTCTGTGAGTATGTACAATATCTGGGTAGGTTTGTGAGTGGGTGAATAAGGTTCTGAGTGGGTCTGTGAGTGGGTGTGTGAATGTCTGTGTGGATCTGTCAGTTGGTGTGAGAGTGTCTGAGTGGGCTTGAGAGTGGGTACATTAGTGTCTGAGTGGGTGTGTGAGTAGGTGTGTGGGTATCTGAGTGGGTCTGTGACTGGGTGCGTCTGTGCCTGAGTGGGCCTGTGAGTGGGTATGGGAGTGTCTGAGTGAGTCTGTGAGTGGGTGCATTAGTATCTGGGTGGGTTTGTGAGTGGCTGTGTAATGATCTGAGTGGATCTGTGAGTGGGTGTGTGAGTGGATCTGTCAGTGTGTGTGAGAGTGTCTGAGTGGGCTGGAGAGTGGGTGCATCAGTGTCTGAGTGGGTGAGTTAGTGTCTGAGTAGGTCTGTGATGGGGTGTGTCTGTGTCTTAGTAGATCTGTCTGTCGGTGCATAAGTATCTGGGTGGGTTTGTGAGTTGATGTGTAAGGGTCTGAGTGGGTATGTGAGTGCCTGAGTAGGTCTCTCAGTGGATGTGAGTGTGTCTGAGTGGGTTTGTGTGCGGATGCTTTATTGTCTGAGTGAGCATGTAAGTGAATATTTTTTTTAAACTTTTTTTTACCGAATTCGCTGCGGTGGTACATGGGGGCCACACAGTGTTGTAGCGCATTCGTGAACCCTTGCACATGGAAAAAAATAGTTTCTGGGCATTTTCTTGCCTATCAGGTGTCCCTCACAGACCCCTATATTGCACCTATGGGTCCAGGGTACGCCTACCCTGACCCCTTCTACTACATTTCATCTCAATTTATGCAGCCGGGGCCCGTTGCCTAATATCTAAAATGGCGGCCACAAATTTCCACTCAGGCTGCGGCTAGCTAATCATCACATTGCTGTTGGTGCTTGGGTTTGCGAAGCACCACAATTGATGCGCGCCTCTAGATATCTATGTTTCTTTTTTCATTATTAACTCAATCTCTACTGAACGATTTACACCAAATCAGACAAAGGGCTCTTTCTGGACCAAGAGCTAGCTTTCTGCCAAATTTGGTGTAATTCCGTCCAGCAGTTCGGACTGTAGTTGTGCCTAAAATCTCTATGGGAATTGACATTGGAAAAGCACTTTTTACCCCCCCCCCTTTTTCTCAGCCCCTGCTTGACGGATCACTCTAAAACTTTCCATGCACAATTAGACAAAGTGGCTTCACATACCAACAGCAATGTCATGATTGGCTGGCCGCAACCTGAGAGAAAAGGTGTGGCCGCCATTTTTTCAATTGGGACACGGTTCATGAGGGGGAAATAAAGTAAATTTAGGAAATAAGGAGTCAGGATAGAGGTAAACTAACCACATGGGACTGAGCAGGGGTGTGTGAGGGACTCCTCATGGGCAAGACATTGCCCAAAAACTGTTTTTTTTTGGGTGCGTGAGGATCCACGGATCCACCTTGGTGCTCAGCACAGCCCGTATGAATCGGCGACGGATCCGCAGATCCAGCGCTCAATAAAAAAATACACCCACTCACATACTTGCTCCCACTCCCACACAACCACTCACACACCTACTCACACATCCATACAATCACTCACATGCCTACACACCCGTACAGTCACTCACATATCCACTCACAGGCCCAGAGAACCACTCACAGACCCACATAGGCATCCACCCACCCACTCCCACAGCCACATACACACCCATACAGCTTCTTGCACATTCACTCACAGACCCACAAAGGCACTCACACACCCACTCACATACCCATGTACACACCCAAACAACCACTCACACACCCATAAAGTCAGTTACACAATGACTTAGAGACCCAGAGAACCACTAACACACCCACTCACAGACCCACACAGCCACTTACACACCCATACAGAAAAACCACTGACACACCCATTTACACACCCACTCATAAACTACTCACAGACTCACCCATCACATACTCATTGCCCAGTTACAGTTACACAAACACCCATACAGCCACTCATACACCCAGTCAGAGACCCAGAAACTACTCACACACCCATTTACTCATCCATACAGCCACTCACAAACCCTCTCACACACCAATACAGTCACTGATACATCTACTCAGAGACTGAGAACACTACTCGCACACCCATACAGACACCCACAGTCACATATTCATACAGCCAGGCATACAACCATGCAGTCACTGATACATCCACTCAGAGACCCAGAGAAGCACCCAGACACCCACTCACATACCCATACAGGCACTCACACACCCACCTACACACCCACACAACCAGTCACACACCCAGTCAGAAACCCAGAAAACCACTCACACACCCACTCATACACCCATAAAGCCATTCACCCACCCAGAGACCCAGAAAGCACTCACACATTGATTTACACACTCATACTGCCACTCACATACCCACTTACAGACCCAGAGAAGCAGTCACACATCTACTCGCATACCCAAGTACACACTTATACACCCAATCACACACCTACTCACAGACCCACACAGCCCCTCACACACCCACCACACACTCACACACACACACTTACACACTCACACAACCACTCAGACACCCACTCACACACCCATACAGCCACTTGTACACTCACTAAGAGGCTCAGGAAACCACTCACACACCCACTCAGATACCCATTCAGCCACTCACACATCCCATCAGAGTCCCACGCAAGGAATAACACACCCACTCACACATTCACACACCCACTTACACACCCACACAGCCACTCACACACCCACTCACTTACCCAAACAGCCACTCACACACTCACTCACATACCCCCAAAACCAATCACACACCCACTCACAAACCCACAAAACCACTCACACACCTAGTCACATACCCATACTGTCACTCATACACCCATGCAGGCACTGATACATTCACTCAGAGACCCAAAGAAGCACTCAGACACCCACTCACAGACCCACATAGGCTCTCAAACACATACCTACACACCTACTTAGACACCCACACAACCACTCACACACCCATTCACAAACCCACAAAAACACTCACCCACTCACACACCTACTCCCACATAGCCACTTATACACCCACTCACATGGCCATATAGCCACTCACACAACCACCCAGTCACTCACACACCCACACACAGGCAGTGATACACTTATAAAAATTGCAATAGCGTATGTTTGTATTAAATGTGTTGTTGTTTTAGTATTGAATGTGTGCAATATAGCTGACAGACCCCTTATTTGTCCAAGATTTGCGATGGATCCATATCATGAATTTACAAAAAAAAAGACTGATACGTTGCATTTATAGAAAGACTACATAAATTACCTTACCTTAATTTTAAAATGTCTAGTTTTAAAATATGTGTGAATACAATGTATTTATAAACTTGTGAAGATGTATATTAGTAAATTGAACTTATGGGTCAAATTGTAGTACAATTTATATGTTTTTTAAAACGGTGCAATTCACAAAAGAACCAATGGTTACAGGGACTTTATAGCTGGAAATAGCATTAAGAAAATGTAGAAATTCACTGAAAAAACAAAGGTTACAGGGACGTTGTAGTTAGGAAATAGAATTTTAAAAAACAGAAATTCACTGAAAAAGCAAAAGGTTACAGGGACGTTATAGTTAGGCTCAGATTTTAGACACACAAAACCATAGAAATTCAGCAGTAATAGTTACCTGAGCTTACTTTAGCTTACGCCCCACAATATGACTGATTATGACCTCACATATTACATCACTCATGATGTGGTCAATGACATCACTGAAGACATCTCAAATGACATCACAGATGACATCATCCAGTGAGTGTGTTTCATAAAAGTTTCTGAGACTTAAAGATATATACTAATGCTACCTCATATTTTAAATTACCATTCTTTCTTTACTACTGAGTAATACTATTTCTAATACGTCATCTGATCTATAATCCCGTTTTTAAAGCGGTGTAGTATTTATCAGTAAAGTATTCTCTACAATGACACATGTCCACTGCTGAAGTATGTGTATGGTAATGCTTTGCGACAGTCTAAACTGTTCATTGAGACTTCACTCCACAGGGATGGCTGAGTATAGTTCTGTTTTATGACATTCTGACCAGTTTCCTTAGAACTCTCTCCTTTGTGATGAATGACTGTAGTAGTAGATTTCAATAAATGTATCTTTTCACTAAGACCTTTCTCTAGGGTGATGGCTCAGGGTAGTAGACATTTACAACAAACTGACCTCGCTGCTCACATCTTTCTGCAGGATAAAGAAGAATTTTACTAGTGGTTTGTGACACAGTGGCCTGTCTGCTAAGACCTCTCTACTGGTTGTATGTTGTAGTGGTTTGTGTAAATCTGACATTTGCACTAAAACCTCTTTTGAGGTTCACGAATGGTGTTGTTGTGGTTTGCAATAGACTAGCCTATACGGGTAGATGTTTTACTTTGGTCATTAGTGTTTAGAGTAGTGGATAAGAAGAGACAGGACTATCCACTGAGAACTGTTTCTTAGGTGATAAGTGAGTGTGATAGTTGATACGGTTACAGTGAGGTCTGTGCTGTACGTTTCTCACCTGTGTCGTCTTCATATTTTTAAAACATTTAAATGGTATTTTATGAAGTATATTGAAGTTTAGTTTGCTGGATGATGTCATCAGTGATGTTATCAGTGATTTTATTGACCATGTCAGGAGTGATGTAATATGTGCGGTCATATGCAGTGCATTGCGGGGCATAAGTTATAGTTAGCTCAGATATCTATGACTGCTGAATTTCTATGGTTTGATGCAGAGCCAGACTGGGAACAAAAACCAGCCCTGGCAATTAAGTCGGACCAGCCCCGGGAGGGGGGGATTTGCTAATGGGAAGCACTGCTGCTGTATTTGTTACAGGAGGCCGATATTGCAGCACTGCTGCAAAACTGGCCCCCACCACTCCAAAACCGACCCCCACCTTTCCAGCCCACTGGGAAAATGCCCGGTGCCTGCTACGGCCAGTCCAGCCCTGGTTTTGTGTGTGTAAAACTAGAGCCTAACTATAAGTCCTGTAAGCTTTATTTTTTCAGTGAATTTAAGGTTTTATTAATTGTATTTCCTAACTATAACGTCACATTAACCTTTGGATATATATATATAATATTATATAATATATATATATATATATATATTCACTGAAAAAACCATAGGTTTCAGGCACGTTATAGTTAGAAATTAGCATTTAAAAAACCTTAGAAATTCACTGAAAAAACCACAGGTTTCAGGGACGTTATAGTTAGTTGGACATTTCACTCGTACAAAACCAGTGAAATTCGGCCGTTATAGTTAGTTCAGCTAACTATAACTCGCGCCCCCGCAATGCACTGCTGATAACGTCACATATTACATCACTCATGACATGGTCAGTGACATCACTGATGACATCTCAAATGACATCACTTATGACATCACTGATGACATCATCCAGTGAATGTGTGTTTCAGTAAAGTTTAAATATGTTTTATATATATGCCAAGGTGTATTGAAGAATGAGTGGGTGTATTAGTGTCTGAATGGAGGATTTAGTAGATGTGTGACTGTATAAGTGAGTGAATAAATGAGTTTTAGTGAATGCATGGGTTAGTGACTAAACTGTGTGAATGTCTGTATCAGTCTGTCTGTTGGTGTGTAAGCAGCTGCATGGGTTTGTGAATAGCTACATGAGTGTTTATATAGGTTATTGATTGGTTGTCTGAGTATCTGTATGGGTGCCTGAGTGTTTGTATGGGTGGGGGGTGTGACTCTGTGCATAGATGTGTGAGTGGGTGATTCACTGGGTGTATGGATTCAAGAGTGCATCTGTGATGGACTGTATGGGTGGGTGCGTGTGTGTATGGGTGTGTTGGTGAGTGAATGGATGTCTCAGTGGTAAATGTGTGAGTAACTACATATGTGAAAGGCAGTATATGTGAGTGTTGGAGTATATAAATGACTATATGTGAGAGTGAGTGATTGTGAGAGTGGCTGTATGGATGAGTGTGTGCTTGTATCAGTGATTGTATAAGAGCATAAGTATGTGTTAGTATCTGTATGAGTAAGTGAGGTGGTGTGTTATAACTGTATAGGTGAGTAAATGGGAGTGTGATTAATTCTTTGCATGACTGACTAGGTGTGTGAGTAACTCTATGGATGAGTGACAGTGTGTGAGTGTCTATATAGGTGTATGAGTGCATATGATAGTCCTGTACTGATGAGTGACCAAAAGTATGAGTGACTGTATGGGTGAGTGAGTGGATGGGTGTGTAGACCTAAGAATCAGTGAGTGAGTATGTAGTTATTGGTGTTGGAGTGTCTATGGTTTTGAGAATGGCAGTCTGTAATTTAGAGTGGATGTATCAAAGGTTATATTAGGGTGTTAGAAGATGCATCAAATTTTCACGTGGATGATGTCATCAGTGATGTCATCAGTGATGTCATTTGAGATGTCATCAGTGATGTCACTGACCATGTCATGAGTGATGTAATATGTGACGTCATCAGCAGTGCATTGCGGGGGCGCGAGTTATAGTTAGCTGAACTAACTATAACGGCCGAATTTCACTGGTTTTGTACGAGTGAAATATCCAACTAACAATAACGTCCGTGAAACCTGTGGCTTTTTCAGTGGATTTCTGAGGTTTTTTAAATGCTAATTTCTAACTATAACGTGCCTGAAACCTATGGTTTTTTCAGTGAATTTGAAAGGTTTTTTTAATGCTAATTTCTAACTATAACGTCCCTGAAAACCTATGGTTTTTTCAGCGAATTTCAAAGGTTTTTTAAATGCTAATTTCTAACTATAACGTCCCTAAAACCTATGGTTTTTTCAGTGAATTTCAAAGGCTTTTTAAATGCTAATTTCTAACTATAACGTCCCTATTAAGTCCCCTTGAACCATGAGGGTCCCTGGGGGCCAACTAGCCCACCAGGTACCTCCAGTAAGTGCCACAGAGCTGCGTTGCAGAGAGGTGTTCCGAGGCCACGCCCCTTTTTACACCACGCTGCAAACTCGGCTTCTGGCGCACTGCTGCTCGGAGCATGAAGTCCACTTGTGTCCTGAGGTCCTCAGGACACAAGAGGACCTCATCACCCCACCAGCAGTGCACCAGAAGCCACGTTTGCAGAGTGGTGTAAAAAGGGGCGTGTCCTCGGACCACTTCTCTGCAACGCAGCTCTGAGGTGCAAACTGGAGGTACTTGGTGGGCTAGTTGGCCCCCAGGGACCCTCAGGATTGAAGGTGACTTAATCCCCCAATTTACAACGCGCCAGGGGGCGGTTTGCATGCTTGTTACATCAGGCCCGCTGCCTCCCTGCACCACTGTGCAAACGCGCCCCCTGGCGCGTTGTAACTTAGGGGATTAAGTCCCCTTGAATCCTGAGGGTCCCTGGGGGCCAACTAGCCCACCAGGTACCTCCAGTTTGCGCCACAGAGCTGCGTTGCAGAGAGGTGGTCCGAGGCCACGCCCCTTTTTACACCACTCTGCAACTCAGCTCTGTGGCGCTTACTGGAGGTACCTGGTGGGCTAGTTGGCCCCCAGGGACCCTTAGGATTCCAAGGGACTTAATCCCCCAACTTACAACGTGCCAGGGGGCGCGTTTGCACAGTGGTGCAGGGAGGGGGTGGGGCCTGATATAACCAGTGTGCAAACACGCCCCCTGGCGCGTTGTAAATTGGGGGATTAAGTCCACTTCAATCCTGAGGGTCCCTGGGGGCCAACTAGCCCACCAGGTACCTCCAGTTTGTGCCACAGAGCTGCGTTGCAGAGAGGTGGTCCGAGGCCACGCCCCTTTTTACACCACTCTGCAACGCAGCTCTGTGGCGCTTACTGGAGGTACCTGGTGGGCTAGTTGGCCCCCAGGGACCCTTAGGATTCCAAGGGACTTAATCCACCAACTTACAACACGCCAGAGGGCGCGTTTGCACAGTGGTGCAGGGAGGGGGTGGGGCCTGATATAACCAGTGTGCAAACACGCCCCCTGGTGCGTTGTAAATTGGGGGATTAAGTCCACTTCAATCCTGAGGGTCCCTGGGGGCCAACTAGCCCACCAGGTACCTCCAGTAAGCACCACAGAGCTGCCTTGCAGAGAGGTGTTCCGAGGCCACGCCCCTTTTTACACCACGCTGCAAACGCAGCTTTTGGCGCACTGCTGCTCGGAGGATGAAGTTCACTTGTGTCCTGAGGTCCTCAGGACACAAGAGGACCTCATCGCCCCACCAGCAGTGCACCAGAAGCCGCGTTTGCAGAGTGGTGTAAAAAGGGGCGCGGCCTCGGACCACCTCTCTACAATCCAGCTGTGTGGGGCTTACTGGAGGTACCTGGTGGGCTAGTTGGCCCCCAGGGACCCTCAGGATTGAAGTGGACTTAATCCCCCAATTTACAACTCGCCAGGGGGCGTGTTTGCACACTTGTTATATTAGGCCGCATCCCCTCCCTGCACCACTGTGCAAACACGCCCCCTGGCGCGTTGTAATTTGGGGGATTAAGTCCCCTTGAATCCTAAAGGTCCCTGGGGGCCAACTAGCCCACCAGGTACCTCCAGTTTGCACCACAGAGCTGCGTTGCAGAGTGGTGTAAAAAGGGGCGTGGCCTCAGACCACCTCTCTGCAACGCAGCTGTGTGGCGCAAACTGGAGGTACCTGGTGGGATAGTTGGCCCCCAGGGACCCTCAGTATTCAGGGGGAATTAATTCCCCAACTAATAACGCACCAGGGGGCGCGTTTGCAGTGTGGTGGAGAAAGGGGGCGTGGCCTCTGGCTAGATGCCGGCTTTTAAAAAAATATTTTTCTTTACAAGGGGGGGCTATGTGGCCCCCTTCTTTTACATTTATGCGGCCCTGGAGACCCCATCCCCCAGGGCCTGACACCTTTTTATTCATTTTTTTTTTTTAAACGGGAAGGGGGCCGCGTGGTCCTCCTCCCGAGGCCAATTTCGCCCCGGGGACACCATCCCCCAGGGCATGGCCAGTGGTTTTAAAAAAAAAAAATTATTTAATTGTTTGGAGGGGGGGCCGCGTGGCCCCCCCTCCTCAGGCCAATTATGGCCCCGGCGACCCCATCCCCCGGGGCCGGCCTTACCTTTTTTTTAAAAAAAAATTCACAGGGGAGGGGGGCTGCGTGGCCCCCCTCCCGGGCCACTTCTGGCCCATGGGACCCCATCCCCCCCTGTCCCGCCAGCCGCTCCGTTGGGGACCGTGGGGGGAGCCCCAATGCCCCCACGGGTCCCGCCGGCTCCCAGCCTCCTGCGTGAGCCGGCATTGCTTTTGAGCAAGGGGAGCTGCTAATGCAGCTCCCCTTGCTCAAAAGCAATTCTGCTTTGCGTCATTGAAGCGAGAGCAGGTTTCCCTGCTCTCGCTTCAATGAAGCAAAGCAGAGTTTGCTATGACAGGGCGGGAGCCGCACGGCTCCCGTCCTGCCATAGCAAACGGCAGTGTCCCGGGGGTGGGCACCCCGGGACACTGCAGGAGCCGGCCCTGGGGGGTGGTGGTCCCCAGGGCCATCAAGGGCTCCTGGAGGGGGGCCGCACGGTCCCCCCTCCATCATATGCACAGCCCCTGGGAGGTGGTGGTCCCCGGGACTTGGGGGGGCCCACGGGGCCCCCCGCAAATAATTCAAGAAAGCCCCGGGGAGGCCATGTGCCCCCGGCACTTATTTAAGAAAAGCCCCAGGGGGTGGTGGTCCCCGGGGCTTGGGGGGCCTGGGAGGCCCCCCACAGATTAAAAAACAAGCCCTGGGGAGGTGGCGGTCCCCGGGGCTGCGGGAGAGCCGCGTGCCCTGCCGCATATAATTTACATAGCCCCGGGGAGGTGGCGGTCCCCGGGGCTGCGGGGGCCCCCGCGGGCCCGCCCGATATAATTTTGGCATTACCCCGGGACCTGGCCCACCTGGGGGCTCATTTAAATGAAGCGCGGGAGTCTGCGCTTCATTTTTTTTTATTTTCTCGGCCGGATTCGCGGCCCCAGCGCAAATTCGGCCGATTTTTTGTTTTAAAAAAAATGCTTTTATTTGGCCCTGGGGGTCCTTTTGGGACCCCCTGAGCAGGCCTAGGGGGTCAGGGTGTTTGTACCCTGCCCCCTTTTCTTGTTTTTTAACCACTTTTTCACTGTTTTCTTGTGACTCGGTTCTACCCAGTCACAAGATGGCTGCCAACACTTCCTGGTTTGGAGTGTTGACAGCCAATCAGAGTGAAGCTCGTGCCTGGGAGGGTTCGCGAACCCTCCTCGGTGCTCAGATATCGATATTTTTTCTTTTTTAAATTTCTCAGGAACTACTGAACGGATTTACACCATTTAACAAAAAGGGCGCAGTCTAACCCAAGACCTACCTTTTTGCCAAATTTGGTGTCATTCCGTTCAGCAGTTTGGGCTGTAGCCTTTAATAAAGTTCCTATGGAAATTAACATGGGGAAAACGCGCTTTGGGACCCCCCTTTTTTCTCGGCCCCCGCTTGACGAATCACCCCGAAACTTTCAACACACAAACTGAGCGGTCCAACCCTGTTGTTTGGAAAATTTCACGAAGATTCATCAAACGGCGCCAAAGATATTGGCAAATAAAAAAACGCTTTTCCTATGGATAATAGGTCCTAACTATACCTACCTACTGGCAACCGCCAGTAGGTAATATCTATATATATAGATATATATAGATATATAAAAAATCAAAAGCAAAGTGGTTTACAAACAGTACGCACTGCTGCTGGTGCCAGCATTGGGGGTAAAAAACTACAAACCCCCGGATTATGTTTTCACAAGAAGTAGAAGACGCTGCACTCCCGGAGACTGCCACTCTTTATTATTAAACAGCATTTGCAAGGCACCAAGACGCGTTTCAACTTTCGTCTTTTGTGTACCACTTGAAAGACGAAAGTTGAAACGCATCCTGGTGCCTTGCAAATGCTGTTTATTGATAAAGAGTGGCAGCCTCTGGGAGTGCAGCATGGTCTCCTTCTTGTGAAAACATATATGTGTGTCTGTGTGTGTTTGCAAAACTTATACTAAAAAGAATCAATAAAATAACAGTATATTTATAAAAGGAGATATCTTTTTAATTATGATACTAAATGAAATCAACGCACTAAAAGGAGAAACAGGAATAAGCATCTGCAGTTGAGTCAGCTGATATCACAATAGCACACTCTGTCTCTTTTGTGATGTCAGAGAACCTGACACTGGATATGTCCGGGTAACAAATCCTGTACAAGGATGGATCACTTCTCAGCAGGGTCCCATTTGCCTGAGAAGAATGGATGACTCTGACCCCACACCTCAGATTTAGTGGTATGTACTACACAAGGAACAGCATATACACTGTTAGAGCATGCCAGCGGCGCCTATAAATAGAGTAAAAGAGCCTAGGGAGTTACTGGCAGAACAACGAGGGCCTTGTTAACCCTCCGCTGGAGAAGAGCGGTGCGGTGCCAGGGCGAGGGAAGATATAGTTCCTTACGCAAACGTGGATGCAGAGGAGCTACAGACCATGAAGCATGATCTTAGATTTTGGCAAATTGATGGGGAAAAAAGATGAAAGTAAACATTGTTTGAAACCGCAAAATTAGAAAATTCAGGGTAGTGTGGTTTTACTTTGGAGAAATTAGGCCAGGCAAGTCAAATGTGTTTTGTAACTTTTCAACTCCAGTGGCAACACAATCAAATGTGGCCCACGTGGATTAAAGAAAGGTTTTTGATGGTGCTGAGCACTGCACATCACCAGACAGATCAATCTTAAAGCGAGAGACTCTGGTTTGTGAATTTGGGTAGAATTTCGCAAAGAGACAAAGCATGCTAGTCAATTATTTCATTCCGGCGACAGGGGTGACAGAACTACGGTCACAAGTTTCAGAACTGTGAACAATCCCTTCCAAGTCCTAGGTACATATTTGCAAGGGGGCGCCTGGGGAGGAAACGATATTATTTTTTCACAGAAAGGTTGGTGGACGCATCAAACCACGTACCAGTAAGAGTGGGTGCAAAGTCAGTGAAATAAATCAAAATGTTTTGTACTGGATAGGTTAGAAATCAGGTTATATGATCAAAAACATAAGATCTACGTAAAGCTTATATTGATGCAGAGGACATAGAAATGGCCTGACAGGATAGCCTTGGCTATTCTCAACCACCACCATTATCTAATATTTCTTATGTGCGGACTCAGGTTGCAAAAAAACGGAGTTTAAAGAGTCATTCATCATTATGCTTTCAGACACTCTCTGAGCAGTTGTGCGCTCTACAAATCACTTCATTCATTCATCAGTCCAATCTCCTCAAACTAGTCTACAAGTTGGCCATAGGTAGAAGTCTTTTGAAAATATATTGCCGATAAGGTAAAGTGACATTTATTTTTAATTCACTGTTTTGCTCATTAGTTCATTGGGGCAAATCTCTCCAATCCCCCTTGAAAGAATTACCAACCCATTGACCTGTTGCACAAAGTGGACTTTAGCAGATAGCACATTCTCAACGCTGGTATTACCCGCTGCTGTTGCCGGTCCAGCTTTCCAGATACTTCACAGTTCTTCCTCCTTGTTTCTCACTCCCTTTCTCCCTCGAAAGTACTCTGGAGTGGCTGGACAGTGACATTTTTTGATTCATAAACACGGTAAACAAATACATACATTTACTGACAGAATGAAACAATACCTCATGCTTTGAAACAAAGGCCACATCTGGGGCTTCTTTTCTTCGAGGGCTGTAAAGTTGGCTACTGAAAGGCTTTTGCTTCAGCGCAGCGGTGTTGTGTACCCCAGCATTAGCAGCTACAGTGGGGGTGGAGGTATTTAAGGGCCTCTTCTGTCTGCAACTTGACAGACAAATGCTCATAATTAACACTAACGAAAGATGTGTTGAAAGAAAAGTGAAAGATGGATGGAAGGAAGGTTAAAAGGAAGGATTGGTGAAAGGGTGAACGGATGCCTGTATGGGGAAAGGGTGGATGGGTGAAAGGATGCATGGGTGAAAGGATGCGTCGGTGAGTGAAAGAATGGGTAAAAAAGTGGATGAGTGAAAGGATGCCTGGGTGGGTGAAAGGATGGCTGACTGTGGGTGAGTGAAAGGATGCGTCGGTGAGTGAAAAAATGGGTAAAAGAGTGGATGAGTGAAAGGATGCCTGGGTGGGTGAAAGGATGGCTGACTGTGGATGGGTGAATAGATGCATGGCTGAATGAAAGGTTGGAAATGTGAAAGGATGCAGGGGTGGGTTGAAAGTCTGGGTGAAATGGTGGATGGACAAAAGAGTGCACAGGAGGGTGAAAGGATGGTTGAAAGGGTGGATGGCTGGATAAAGACAATGATAGATGAAAGAATGATTGATGACAGAATGAAAAGTTGAAATGGTGGATATCAGTGGTTGGATGGAAGGATGAATGGATAGATGCTTGAACTGAAGAAACAAGGGAGCTCTTCTAGGGTGGGTCGGGTTCACTTTCTCCACTTGCCTGGTGCCATCAGAGCTTTGGTTCAAATGGTGAGTATTTTAATTTTCTGGCAACTCCTGTGCTTGAGTGACTCTAATTTTCAAACTATAGCCACTTCTAAGGTGCCAACCTGTGATATCTGCTTGATGGAAAAAGAAGTTGACAACAGCACAAAGGGTGTTTTGTTTGTTTGTGTTGTCTGGTCAAGTCCCAAAATCAATGACATTCAGGGAAGGTTTTAAAAGAGAAGCTATACAGTAAGCAAGAGGTGTATTCTTCTTTCCAGGTAATCAACATTCTACTTGATATTCGTATAAGCTAGTTTATTCATGATTGTTAAACAAATCTATGGAATTATAAGAAGATGTGCAATTGGAAAGTTAAAAGATTTAGAATATAAATTAAATGCACAGGGTTACATCTGAACGTGCTGCAAACACCATCAGTGGGTACACAGGATATGGGGAAGCGGAAATAGAGGAGAGAGTCTCCTCATTAATTTTTAAGAAATTATTAGAAATGGTACATTATAAAGCTCAGTAGGCAGTAACACTTGTAAGAACTGATATGGCTCACAAGATACAGTTACTTGTAAATTTATGGGAAATATAAGAAATTGTACACTTTAATGCACATTTTGTCGGCATGATTGGTTCTGACTGATAAGATTAAAAGGCCACTTTGCTGCAGGGTCTTCGAGGTATCTCCCGCATGAGAGATTTTATAATTGTAGAAGGAAACTATTTTTCTTAAAGCACATACTGCCAGCAACGTTGATCAGATCTGGATGGAGCTTATGGAAACAATTTTATTTGGGAGCTGCAGCCTTATCAAAGGATTGTTTTGAAATTGTGCATTTTGACACACATTAGGCCAGTGGCAGAAATTAATATGAGTAAGACATAAAGACACCTTTACAGGCCACATGCAAATTTGCGTTTTCCTGCAAAGGAATATTTGGGAAATCACACGTTAAATGTTTTCTTTAAAGCACACTGGTTTCCTTCCCCTTGTTTGTCTCCATCTTTTCATTTCATTTCCCAAGTGTGAAAGGGATGTTGAAAACTGGCTATTGTGCTTTACAAACCTTTACAGGACAGTGTCCTTCGATAGTGACTTTGTGCTTAGAAGTGTGGGAGGAGGGCTAGCCTATTTGATTATCCTCTTAATGTTGATGGTTGAGTGTGTCAATCGGTTTACAACTGCCATTTAGAAGTTCAGACTATTCACAAACAATAAATAATGCAATTGCACACCTAGCCTGAAGCAGGTGGGGATATTATGCAATGCCTGATCTTTCTCACTCTCCGAGTAATCACAGACTCAGTAAACTTGAGTACAAAGCCTAGTCAGAGCCTCCATGGGTGAAAGACTACCAATGTTCTCAGTTTCCCAAGTCATTGTGTGAGTTGCATCTCCAGTCCAGTTTTTTATCTTTGCATTCTCTGTTTTGTAATTTTTATTATTAAAGAATCAGGAATACGGCACATGACTCACTCACCGTAAAAAGAGACAAAAGCTATCTTGCACCAGTTAATACTTTCAGTACCGTCTCAGAAAAGACTTCCTCAACATTATCATCACAAGCAGACCATCAGGATCACCTTCATACCCAGCATCTCCAAAAATCCTTTAAGTTATCCTTCACCCAACCTGTACAGGTGGTACCCAGAAGTGTATTCAACTAGTCTTTAGAACTAGGTTCTATTCCACCGAGTTGAAAACATCCTATGTTAGATCATTCCTTAAAAAGCAAAGCCTCAATACATCCAACCAAGGAACCTACAGACCAGTATCTAATGGGCCAGTCCTAGAAACAATATTTGAAAGAGCAGTGTTTACTCAACTACCCAAGTTAGCGAGTGAAAGGACTTGATGTCAGACCAACAATCTGGATGAAGACCAGGCACAGGCTAAGATTCAGCCAGCATATCCATTTGGGATGACTTAAAACTCACAGTGAATGAGAATGAAGTGGCCATCCTATTGCTTTTGGACCTATCAGCGGCATTTGACACTGTTGGCCTCCTCATGCTACTGCAAAGACTCCACCAACTTGGAATACATGAAAATGCTCTATGATGGATTGTCTCTTACCTCAGAGACAAAGGGCATACCTACCATTTTTCACATCAGCTCCTCACAAGCAACACTGTGGCATTCCTCAAGGGTTAATCATGTTCTCTTTATTATTCAACATCATCCTAACCCCCCATTCTGGATATGATTATATCATTCATTCTCGCCTGTTACAACTATGCTGATGATACAGAAATCATTCTAATAATGAATGGCCAGAAGACCTCTACAACTCAAAACCTGACCACTATCTTTGCACAATAAATGAAGGATAATAAGCAACCCCCCTCAAGCTCAACTCCAGAAGCACAGAGATCATAACTTATGAACAATGGCAAAAATACCAGCCTATCGCCATATGGCCTTGAGGCCCCTCCAACAACATCAAAGGAATTAAGAAACGTAGGGATTACTATGGATTTGGAACTATCCTTTATACTACATGTAAACAAGCTAACAAGGAGCACCTTCTACACAATTAAAACACTTTCCAATCACCATACTTTTTCCCATACCATGGATACCTACATAAGCTAAACAATAACGGAGAGGCAATAAAAACAAAAATACAGTAATCTTACAAGTCCAAAGAGACAATGAAACCCAAGTTTCTTTTATCGATAAATCTTTATTCCTCCTCCAATAAACTCAGCAAGACCGCCAACACGTTTCACTCATATATCATGAGTTTTATCAGGGCTTAAGTAATGTTAATGAAATCCAAAACACAAACATTCTGTTTGAGATGCCTGCCAATTAATTGATGTTGACAAAGTTAGGGTCAATTGGGACCAACAGAATCTGTTAACATGTGACCCGGATAACACCAACAGATGTACTAAGATATGCAGTTTCCAAGTGTCCCTGACTGTGTCAAACATCAATGAATTGATTGGCGTCTCAAAAAGTATGTTCGTCTTTTAGATTCCATTGACATTACCTGATGATGCTCATGATACATGAGCGAAACACGTTGGCTGTCTTGCTGAGTTTATTGGAAGAAGAATAAAGATTCATCTATAAAAGAAGCATGGATTTCCTTGTCTCTTTGGACTTTTAAGATTACTATATCTTTGTTTTTGTTGCCTCTCCGTTATTGTATGAATTTAGTATTTTGGATTTGGGATGGCTGATCCAGGGAGGTGGGGAACACCATTATCAATTTAAAGCTGAAGACTTATTGGAACTAGCCGGTAGAAGCGGTGAGCGGCCTTTAGCAGCCCATACCTACAAAAGCTACAAGGTTTCATGACACTCGTAATCTCCAAACTTGTCTATGCCAACAGCCTAACATTGGAGATGACAGTTTCACCATATGCAAAATTCAACTAATCCAAATCCCTACAGCAAGACTCCTTCTCCAACTACACCCAAGAAAATGCATGACTTCAGGTCGAAAATTATTCCATTGGCTATCTGCAACTAGAAGAGTAATATTCAAGGCACTCTGCCTCATCCTCAGAGCCTCCCAAGGAATTGGCCTTTTATACCTACAAGTTAAATTCAAGCAAAACAAACAAAATAGCACACTGTGCTCCAGGCTTGCACCATGGATCATTATACCACCTTGCTACAAGAAATACATAGGAGGCCCTGCTTTCACCGTACTAGCTTCCCAGCTCCGGAGCTCACTGCCAGCCAAGATTCAAAGCAGTCAGTTACATTTACACTTCAGAATAAAAGCGAAAACATGGCCATTTCAAAGATAACTACTTCTTCCCACAACTCTGGGATAGAACGTGGAATAATAAGCGTTCCTTTAATTACAATCTTCAGTCCACAGATACGGAGCAGCTCAACCAGCAAATAGCTTCTATGTCCAGGTACGTTATGAAGGGCTGACCTATGTCTAGCCTCAATATAACCCTCTTGGCCCAAACTAATACTAATACCATACAACTCAATGGTTGGGCAGATGATTGTAGGTCAAACAGGCTGCATAATAATCCTTACACTGCTTGACCCTCTTACAATCATACAAGATAGAACCCCTACAGGTCATGTCTATCACCCAGTACTGTACCAGTCCGCAGCAATAAACCACCCATCACCAACTAAGCAGGTATTGAATAACTGAAGAGATCTGGCACATACTGCTGTCTGACAGAGGACTCAAATTTAGTCAACCACTGAATGCCCAGACTCTCTACATAATATAGCCACTTTTGACATCTCACAATCACAGTCATATATAGGATGATTGTAAAGAGGTTCATTCCAGCATATCTCCCTATCATCGCTCCCTCTAATCTATGCCTGCTCAGGACATAAACTTTAAACTACAAATGTCAGTACGGACAACACAGGGGCCCTGTAGCGCTGTAAACAGATGCTAACGTACTGAGAATCATAAACTGTGTGCCTATTTCTATCACGTCTTCATTTATCACACTGCTAAGCGCTCCATCCGATAACACAATATCCGCATCTCAGTGGTGATCTGATCACGCACACAATCTTGTTGCGTCGTTTGCGGGCAGCTTCTCTGGGTAGCTCCTGTGGAAAGCCTGCAATTCCGTCAAGCCGCCACAGGCATTCAAGGAATGCCCTTGCAGGGTGCCCAGATTCTCCTCCAATCTTTTGGGGTCGGGCCTACTATTTTTCAGGGGTCCAGGTGGATGCTCTTGCTGCAAGCCTTCAGCTTGCTCCATTTTGCAGGTTAGCCTGTCTGAGTGGAGGAGAGAGGCAGGCTCAGTACACTCCAAGTGCCTCATGGCCTTCCTGTAGATGCAGGGCAATAATTTGTCTAAGGGCCTGCAGGAGTCTTTGAAGAAAGTGAATTCAATCCTGGTTTTCTGTGTACTACTATGTAATTTTAAAATGGAGGTGCCCTATTTTTTGCATTTCTTCTTTTTAAGCTCCAATGCCTCATGTCATGTGATTTCAATGCCGTTTTCTGTTCCTGTCTATACTCCATCGCAATGCAGCCTCAGCATTTTTCGGCAGGTTTTTCTCCCTTCTTGTTTTATATTTTTGTCCCCGAATTTTTCTCGGAGAATTGGAATCATTTTTAGCCTGGTTTTCGTTCAGCTATCATCTTCCGCGCTGGCTTCAAGGATTGCAGTCGTCAGCCATCCTATTTCCTGCAGGTTTTTGTGCTGCTGGCTTTTCCTTCAGTTTGTGACCCTTCCTGTGAACGCATGTCTTTTACACATTACTCATATTGTGGAAAGCAGTAGCTTAGCAAAGGTACCATCGGCCCTGTTGCAAGTAGGGAAAAGGGCCCATTTAACTGCTGCTGAGGTAGTAAAATACGGCAACTATCAGGTTTCAATGGGCTCCTCAGGGCTCTTGGCCCGGTGGCACTGCACTTGTTGCATCAATGGTAGCTACGCCCCTGTTGGAAAAGCACTGAGGCTTCAATAAGGAATCATCCTTAACTCAGGCAGACTAAGATCCAGAACTGGAACCTACTCCAACATTTGGCCCTTAAGAGAGTTGTTGTTTTTTTCTTGTTCACCCTTTTGTTATATGGCATAAAACTCTGAATGGAAGAAAGAGATGGTCCATGTATTGGTATTAAACAAGTTGTGAACCTAAACCAATTTGAAACCACACTTTTAAAAAGGATTATTAGATAATCCCCTACTACCAATTTTAAGAAAATTGCTAGCTTACTGTTACAGTCATAACACTGAAATATGTGAAAAATTATCTAACATTTTATCAGACCCTCGACTCCATAAGGAGTTTCAAAAGTTTATAATAGGACAGGTAACGAGAAACTTAAAAGAAAGCAGTGTGGGCCATCTATCATTGCACTAGTGTGTATTTTGTTTAGTGTATACAAGGGTATGCTCACCTTCTAATGGCCCCACAGCTTAGGAGTCACACTCTATTTCAATATTTAAGCAACAGCTGAAAAAGGAGCGCATAACGTCACATAAATATAACACAATTTGAGTAACGAAAGTTCAAAGTGTTAAGTCATCCACAAATCTATAAATAGCTTCAGTTCGATCAAATTCAGTCCATAAGAAGTCTTGTATTTATGTACAATCCAATTTTATTGTTTTCTTTATCAAAAAAAGTCAGTCACTTTTGTTCGCTCCCACAATAGCAGACTCCTTGAGTGAAAGCGACAAAGCATTCCTTGACCTTCTCATAATAGCGGCTATCAAAATCATTCTCACTAACTGGAAAGACACTAGTAAAGCGTCCTTTAACTGCTGGCTAAACTGGATCACCAATCTGCGAGGAGCCGACAATATTGTGCTTCACAATTCGCCATGGAAAAACCCAGTTAGAAATCTATGGCTTTCTCTTGACATCTTTTTTGAATCACATAAACCACCGTGATCCCTCGACGATTACTATATAACCGCTCACAGCGCCTACCAGCGGTTATCCGGATTGTTTCGCTTGTGCCGAGTACAGTAACCCTAATATTAAATCCTTCAAGAGCCTAAACCGACACATAGGCCTAGTTGTACAAGAATGTATGCAATAGACATAAAACAGAATTGCAAAACCGGCTTTGTGATATATCTCTGACCTAGACACTACTCTTTTAATTTCAATTTAAGTTATCTTAAGTATTGCTTTGTATTGTATTGTATTGCATTGTATTGAACAAGAGGTAACTATACTGTACGCTATTTCCTCTTTGATTTGTGCCCTCCTTTATTTTGTGCACTATACTTATGCTTTTGTCATTGTACATTTTGAACAACCAATAAAAAACTTATTGAACTTAAAAAAAAAAAGTCAGTCAGCCCGCCAATGCGTTTCGTCCATCAGGACTTCATCAGGGATGGAATATCCATCAATTAAATGTCACAGCGTGTTGTGAAGTTTTCTCACATATCCAGCATCATGAGATCAAAAGTCTTAATTTCAGGTGGTTTTAGTACCCCTTATTTAATCTTCAGAGTTTGAAGCACAGCGGAAAATCAGCTAACATTAACTTCACAACACGCTGTGACATTTGATTGATGGATATTCCAACCTTGATGAAGTCCCGATGGACGAAATGCGTTGGCTGGGCTGACTGACTTTTTTGATAAATAAAACAATAAAATTGGATTTTACACAAATACAAGACTCCTGATGAACTGAATTTGATTGAACTGATGCTATTTGAGATTTGTGGATGACGTAACACTTTCATCACTCAAATTGAGTTATATTTATGTGACGTTATGTGCTCCTGTTTCAACTGTTGCCTAAATATTGAAATAGGACAGGTAACACATGCTTCGGCTCATGGAAATAGCTAGGAGTAACAAGGGCAAAAATATGGAGCACTTGCCATCGAAAGTCAATTGATAGCACAATAGATAGATTGTTTATATGCCTACTATCTCATGAGAAAATACCTAAAACTTAGGTGCATTGAAAACTGTACATGTGGCCAAGACCAAACTTATAGAACAAATATGATTAATTACCTAAAAAGGTCTGCAGGTGAGAAAGTCCTCCTTAGATATTTGTACGGGGTTAGATGATTGGCACTTGTGGGTGTACATTGGAGACAAGGTTTGATTGGTGGGCTTAGAATTCCCACAAGAAGAGCATGATATTTCCTAGATTTGACTGAAGTTGTGAGATTTTGAATTTTATACATAATGACAATTGATATTTGGAATGAGGAAGAATTTTTTGTAAATTGATGACTTTTTTTAACTAAACAAAACATGCTAAACATGGGGCTGATAAGTAAGACTGAAGTGTGGGTAGTCTAGAATTTCTTGAAAGGACCAATGACCTATATTCATTGTACTCCAAAGTGGGGAGTGATGCTATTTGATGGCACCAATGCATCCAATGTAATATAAAAGGTATGCAGTTCCTGGGGGGAGGGAAGGACTGGAGGATCTAGGTCAGAGAAACTGAGACAACAGTTCAGGGGATCTGATTGCTCAGAAGCAAGAGCCCTCACACAGCTGTGTGGGTGTCATGCTTCATCATTGGGTAGCTCTTCGTTGGGCCAGTGCTGCAATGCCCAATGGGCCCCTCAAAAGGGCTCTTTGCCGGAGGTCATTTGAGCATGCAGTTTGAGGATGCAAGAATGTAGAAAGAAACAACATTATTTACTTGTGAAGATTGTGCTATATTGGAAATTTTGAACAGGTACTAGAATCAGGTAAACCATCTCTGTTGCTAGACTACTGCTAGACCACCGATCCAGTCAGGTCAGATGATAAGCTCAAGGGTTGAAAGTGAAATAGAATGGATGGACGCATATCAATCAATCAAGTAATATTTGTATAGCACGGCTAATCACCCAGGGGGGTATCCAGGTGCTGTGCTGCAGGTACAGGTCGCAGAGCCAGGTGTTGAGTCTCTTCCTGAAGTAGTTCAATGAGGGTGCAATGCGGAGATGGAAGGGAAAGGTGTTCCAGGGTTTGGCAGCAAGGTGAGAGAAGGAGCATCCTCTGGAGCAGCTGCGGTGGATACATGGGGTCTAGAGCGAGGGCGGGGTGTGCAGAGCGAAGGTTTCTGGTCGGTTGTTAGAAAATAAGGTGGTGGTTCATGTAGGCTGGTCCTTGGTTGTGGAGGGCTTCATAGGCATGGGTCAGGAGCTTGAAATGGCATATCTTCTGGATGGGTAGCAAGTGGAGGTCTTTTAGGTGATAGGCGATGTGAGTCCTCTTGGCCAGGTTGAGGATCAAGCTGGCTGCTGCGTTCTGGATTGTCTGGAGTCCTTACATGGGTTTGGCAGTGGTGCTGGCATAGATTACGTTGCCGTAGTCAAGTCTTCTGGTGATGAGGGCCTGGGTCACATTTTCTCTTGTGCTGATGGGGAGCCATCTGAAGATTTTGCGGAGTATGCAGATCGTGTGGAAGGAGGCTGAGGAAGCGGCGTTGACCTGACGTTTCATGGAGAGTTCCCTGTCCAGGATGATGCTGATGTTGTGGGCGTGGTCTTTCAGTGTGGTGGTGGGTCCGAGCTCCGCTGACCACCAGGCGTGGTTCCAAAAGGCGATGTGTCTGCAGAAGATCAGAACTTCTGTTATGTCTGTGTTGAGTTTCAGGCAGTTGTCCTTGATCCATGTTGCAACGTTATTCATGCAGTTGTGGAAGTTCGTCTTCGTCGATGGGGGATCTGCTGAGAGTGAGAGGATGAGCTGTGTGTTGTCTGCGTAGGAAATGATGTTGATGTTGTGCGATCTGACGATGTCTGTGAGTGGTGTCAAGTTAATGTTGAAGAGGGTTGGGCTGAGGGATGAGCCATGGGGTACTCCCTAGATGGTGGGCTTGGGTTGTGAGGTGATATGTTAGTTCTAAGTGTTAAAGAGAAATCAAAACCTTAGGCAATCACCCCATTTCTGGTGGCGATTTCCAAAATGCAATAATTTTTTAAGTACAACGATCAGCTGGATAATCGCCAGGCAGGTTAAGGCTGCAGAAGGGCATTGCGTCAGTCACAATGGCATTGCTGGATGATCTAAGACTAGAACTAGAGCAAGATAATGCCATCTCCCTTGTTTGATTAGATTTATCCACAGCTTTCGCCAGTGGCGGCTCCTCCGCTAAGGCGGAGGAGCGTCGCCCCAATGCGGGGCAGCAGTGAAGGAAAGGAAAAATAAAATGATAATAACAATATTATCATCATTTTATTTGTTCCTTCCTGCTGTGGCAGCATGGGGGCGGGGCAGGCCTGCTGGCAGGGGAGGAGTGGTGGGCACACTAAAGTGCTCATGACGCTTTGGCCGGCCGTCTCTGGCTGACCAAACAGTCATGCTCACTTAGCATGAGACAAAATGAGACAAGGCGGTACTAAGGAGGGACTACTAAGCCTATTGACCAATAAAAAGCCACAGTTTACAAAGGACAATGACAAGCCAATGAAAAATATGGGCGGAGCTTCAAGTCCATACCTGAATACAGCATGCCTCGCAGAGCAGGGCATGCGCTGCCAAGGCTCAACCTAAAAAACAACGCTTCTTTAGAATATAATTAACACTAAAATTCAAGAGTTTTTTCAAGAAACCTAATTTCTCAATAGCACATTAAATGCTCCACAAAACACTCGAGAGGCCTACGATATAACAGAAAAGTTTTGTACAATTAAATGTTCTTGATTCATCGAGTGGTGGCACAGGGAAAATGATGCAACGGTGCAGTAAACAGGTTGAACAATGATCAAGGTCTAAGAGAAATAAAACATTTAAGATGCAAGTTTGAGCACAAAATGAAAGACATAAATTTGGGCACAAACTAGAAGGCAAGTCAATAACACTGAAATTGGCAGTCAGAAAACATTCAAAAAGCAACCACATCAAGTCGATAAGCAATCGTCAGTCAGGAAGATCAAGACACTGCTGTGCAAAGTTAGACATTTGTGATGGCATCTTGATCTTCCAGTTTGCCCCCAAACCTCATAATACCATTATATATCTGAATTGTTCCATATGGGATGTTTTTTTGCATCCATTACCTCTTAAATGAAATCGTTGGTGGCTCTTTTCTATGTGTTCTGTCCTGAAAAAAGACCCCACCTGTTATGGTTTAGGATCGAACCATAACATATTGTGAGACGTGTGTACAACAAATTTATGGACAGTTGCAACTTTTCAATTTAACTCTGTGTCTTTAATGTTTGTATTTTTCTCACATCGTTATAACCCAAGAGCCATTAATGTACTATCTCGATGCTAGACTTAATCAAGTTCACAGGGTCAAACACAAAACTCTCTCCTCCCCTTCTCGCTGTTCAGTATTACGTTCACTCCTTTCCTCAACCCTAAAATTCAACCAGAACAATCACCCACATGGGAACTCAAAATGCTGAGTCCAGTGGTGTTGCTCTGCACTGAGCCTCCTCCATATGAACTAACACAACATCCGAAGCACAGCTTCAGGCATTTTATGCAGATATTATCTCTGGTTATGATCAATCAGGTTGTTCCGTTGCAAAAGAAGGATATTCAGATCAAATAAGAAAGATGCAATCAAATGGTTTAGTTCTGAGCTAGCTAACCATAAAGGAGAAGGCCAGAACTCAGTACACTAATGGTACAAACCCAGGGCCATATTATCAAGAACGGCGATAACATTATCGCCGCCTTAGCAGCAGGAAACTGCCGCTAAAGCGACGATAAGGGGCTTGATAATATGCCCTATAGAATTCCAATAGAAGCCCAGGTTCTGGTGTGAAGGACATCAAACCTGGGCTTCTATTGGAATTCTAAAGGGCATATTATCAAGCCCCTTATCGCCGCTTTAGCTGCAGTTTCCTGCCGCTAAAGCGGCGATAATGTTATCGCCGTTCTTGATAATATGGCCCCCAGTTTGAAAGCTGACAACCTACACTGCAAAGTCCACACAAAAGGGTATCAAAGAGTTGTAACTCCAAAATATTCGTACTTTGTATCATAAATACAAATAATTAGGCATTTTTTCAAATTATCCAATATTGGGAAAGCCCAGAGTACTAAAGAATTCCGTTGCTTCCATTCTTCAACCAGAGTATTAAAAAGGCCTGGCACATGTAACTTCAAATTATCATTTGCGCATCTCAATAACCCTCTCTGAAATACACAGTAATTCTGACATTCTTGGACTACGTTTACTCTGGAAATCACAAATAGACTGAAAGCTACTGAGCTGCCAGTAGTCCTATGTCAAGTGTCAGCCGTTAAGCAGTTTGTCAAACCTGAGCCTTTGGTCAAATCACCATCATAAAAATCTACATCAAATTTGCTTCAGTGTTATACTCAATTATTCCTTGCCCCACTACAAAAGAGAAAAACACTGCCAAACCCAAGGATAAAGTTACCCACTACTCCTTTTTTTTAGTAGGATCAAGACAAGGGAGAATATAGGGAAAGGAATTACAGTTCTTTGTTAAGAACCATGAATTCCTTCAAAGCCATCAACCTGATTCAGATGTTTCAGAGGTAGGAGATGTCACTGACACCTGCTACTCTAGTTGATACTAAACCCTGGCCATCGTGCTCTCAGACATATCGACAGAATGTAGCACAACTGACCATAACATGCAACATTCACGAGTTGACTTGTGTCTCCACAGCTGCAATCAAAAATTAGGAAGAACCCCTAAAGGTTTTCTAATCGACAAGATTGTGCAGAGATCCAGAAGGTTCCTCCCCATGGCATCTGGCTTTCAAACTTTTCTTATGTCTTTTTTTGCAAATATTTCACAACGATACTCAAGTCCAAATGTGCGCGGACGAGATACCAATCCATCCGCTAGTAGTAGCAACGCCAGGAAACAACCGAAAACAGAGTCCCTTGACCATATCTATTAGTGAATTGAAGAACATTTCCTTTGCCTCATTCGGATAAAAAAGACTATTGAAAGGCCATTTCCCAAGAATGACACTATTGTTTATCTACTGAAAATTGTTAGAGATTCTAACATTCTTATGTAATGCAATCATAGGTGCGATCTTCAACTCTCCTTTCGTTGAACACAAACGACATCAATGCATCAGTCATCGAGCACAATTCCAACTAGATGTGCAGCACAAAATATTATCTTATTCATCACAGGCAAAAATTTAGGGGCATATTAGCAAGACCCACGTTAAAATTATCGCCGTTTTAGCGGCAGGAAACTGCCGCTAAAACGGCGATAATGGGCTTGCTAATATGCGTTATAGAATTCCAATAGAAGCCCAGGTTAGATGTGCAGGACATCTAACCTGGGCTTCTATTGGAATTCTATAACGCATATTAGCAAGCCCATTATCTTAATTTTAACGTGGGTCTTGCTAATATGCCCCTAAGTTAACTAACTCCCTCATCATGACAGGCCTAGAGTACTGCAATGATCTATGCCTGATCAGTTAAATAATACTGCCCAATACCTCACTTAAGTAAGTAGAAGTACCATGCCCTAGAGTAGCTATTTTACAGCAAAGCATGCACATAGTTCTGTTGGCTCAAAGTGAGAAGTATTGGTGTGCTATATTTTAAAAATTTTAAACAGACCCAACATTCATTTCAGAATTACAGGGGAGAGTGCTTGATGGTGGTGATCTGGACGTCCTAATTTGATGTTGACTAGTAATATCTCTTCATTAAATGAAGTACTCTGGACAAGCCATTCCCGAGAGTTGGAACTGTAATTTGTTGAGAAATGTGTCAGCATCCAATATGTCTGTTTTAAAAAAAATTAAGACAATTAATTTTGCATCATATTAATGAAGTGGGTTTGTGTTTTCTCAGGAAAGTGGACAGATGACATAACTCTTGCAGGAATATTCAATTTGCCAATCCTGTTTACCCAAGAACTGATTGTCCTAATAACTTCAAAAGCTAACATACATTTCCTGTTCTACAGATACAGCCATTTACACAGAAGCCTAAAGATCAATAACAACAACAAACCATCATGTCAGCAAAAGGAAGAGGCAGCTTGATTTCAAAGCTTACTGTCTCTTCAAATCAAGGACCTGCAAAAAGTCCTGCAGACTTGATGCCTATGCCCTCATCAACTCAACAGCAAGAACTTGAAAGCAAGAATCTCCTGGTTAAAGATGATGCAAAGACTAAAGATAATAGTACATCTAATTCTACACCACCCAAGACAGAGCATAGGATAGTAAAAGAAACCAGAGCAATAATCCTAGATTTAGGAACAGGTTATTGTAAAGCTGGTTATGCTGGAGAACCAAGACCTTCATGTGTGATTTCTTCTACTGTCGGAAAGCATTTCCAGAAGACAGCTAAAACTGGGGACAACCGCAAGGAAAACTACATTGGACAGGAATTTAAGGAGGCTAAAATACCACTAAAACTAGTTAATCCCTTAAGACATGGCATTGTGGTAGACTGGGAGATTGTGCAGGATATCTGGGAATACATTTTCTTTGCAGAACTGAAGCTCCCCACAGATGAGCATGCTGTCATGGTGTCTGACCCGCCACTTAGCCCTACCACAAACAGAGAGAAGTACGCAGAGCTGATGTTTGAGACATTCCACACTCCGGCAATGCACATAGCCTATCAATCCCGATTGTCCATGTATTCCTATGGTAAGACATCAGGCCTAGTTGTTGAATGTGGTCATGGTGTCTCCCACGCCGTTCCTATCCACGAAGGATACACGCTGCCAAGCATCACTGGGAGGGTTGATTATGCTGGCGATGATGTCACAAGATACCTGATGAAGCTACTGAATGAGTCTGGAAACAATTTCAAGGAAGAACATGTTCACCTCATCGAAGAAATGAAGGACAAGTGCTGCTATGTGTCCTCAGAGCTTGACTATGAAATGGGTTTGCCAGTCAATGAGTACATGGTAGATTATGAACTCCCGGATGGGCAACGCATCACGCTTGGCAAGCAAAGATTCCTTTGTTCTGAGTCTCTCTTCAAACCCTCACTCATAGGATTAAATCAACCTGGACTACACACTTTGACTGTGAACAGTCTAAACAAATGTGATGCCACCCTGAGGAAGAACATGATGAACAGCATCTTGTTGTGTGGAGGCTGCACTACAATGGAGGGCTTCCCAGAGCGGTTCCAACGAGAAATGAACCATGTCTTCCCCGATGAGAAACCACTAATCTCTTTTTCTCCAGACCGGAGATTTTCTGTGTGGACAGGTGGATCCATCTTGGCCTCACTCAAATCTTTTCAGCAGCTGTGGGTTTATAAGAAAGAATATGATGAGAGGGGACCTTCGGTCATTTATAAAAAATGTTTCTGAGTAGTGAATAGGAAAAATTCAGCTCCTCATTTACATCAACTCTTCATTTTTCAGCCACGAATCACTTTTTGCCTGCAGATGCTGACATGATCAAAGCTATTTACATGTGCAAGCAGTGAATAAAGCTCTTAAATATCTGTTCTCTAAAAGTGTGGTATTTTTGCACCTTCTTTGCATTTTGAAATACACTGCAAGATAGCATTTTAACATGCGTTTAGCAAAATGTTGCGTTATCCATTACTACCTTGCATGAGAATATTTACATCGTTTTGACTGTGAATCAAGCAAATAAACAAATTTGATGATATCCAAAGAGCATTTGCTTTTGTGTATAGGGAAATGTACATGTCAAATGTATCATGGCACACATTTGTGAAATTTTGGGGCAGAATGTTGGTGTACATTTCTTTTGGAACTACATCCCGATGTACAATGAATGATATGTTGCACAACTTCACATGCCCATATCTGAATTAACGGACACCACAAATGAATACTCTGGATGTCATGTCCTCTGCCCTATTCCCTTTCCTTGCCAATTGCAAATCTACCAGTATAACTTATTGAGGTATTAGTTGACGGGGGTGAGAACCCACCTGAAATGAAAACCACAATCCTTGTCAGGAGTGAATTACTAAAATCACTACTTAAACCTATGCTTACTCTCTGGTAGCTTGGTGCAAAGCAGTCAGGCGTAACTTGGAGGTAATGTGTAAAGTATTTATTCAGCACTCAAACAGTAATAAAGTGAGAACACAGTACAAGACAAATCCCAAACCAATTTAGAAAAACAGAGAATGTTTTAATAAATAAAATGACACCAAAACGATAAAAACCCAATAAGTAGAACCAGAGATATGAATTTTTAAAATTTGAATATGAAAATAATGCCAATAAGTACAACCGCAGTCATATGGTCGCGCAAGACCTGGTCAAAGTCACAAGTTACAGCTGACCATGATGGAGTGCGGGTCTGATACAAGACCCTGGTTGGTCCTGGTCAAGAGTTACCTTCAGCCTTACAAGAAATTCTAACAAGGCACAGTCTTCAGTGGGGTAAGGCAGAAGGCTGGATCTGAAGACCGATTGTTGACTACGGGAGCCATTGGATGAAATCTCTGTGAAGTCGTCGACAAAGGCGAGAAAATCTCAGAGTGGGAAAAGTCAAGATTTCGTGCTGTCAGGAGGTCCCGCCAAACCAGATTTTCTGCTGTGTAGAAGAACGTAGCGGGAGCTGTGGCAAAGTCAATCCCACTAGCAATGCCCCCTCGGTGGATCGGGTTGCAGGTAGGCCCTGATCCCACTCCGGTTCTCAGTGCAGTAATTTGCAGAAAAGTTTGTAAGTCCCAGCTTTTAGGTTATGGTTAGGTATGAGGAGTACACTCTAACATCAATCCAAAAGCCTGGAGGGGTACCACTTGGAGGTTAGAACTCACTCCAACAGATGTCTGCAGTAAGGTCCAGGGCAGGTCCAGTTGTAACTGGCCAGCTGGGCACTTGAAGTGAAAGGCATCTGGAAGCTTGTTCTGCCCCTGTATCTAAAACAGGTCAGCCAACTGACCCTTGGAGTCACTTCTGGGGTCCTAGGTTCAAGGAAGCAGGTTCAGTCTTTCTTCAGGGTCTTCAGACAGCAAGGCAGTCCTTTTTCTGATCTTCACAGGTCCAAAATTGTTCTGAGAAGGGTACTGTGGATGCCAGCCTGTTTTGGGGGGCAACACCTGGCCACTCCCAAACCAATGGAGTAAAAGTTCCCTGGGTGACCCTACCCACTTTTGCAGCACTTCCTATGTGTTTTACTGTAAGCTATCCCACAGTAGCCACTTTCCCTAAAACCAGCATGGCAAAACACTTCCTCTCCTGGTCAGAGCTCCCTGTGTCTACCCAGTGGAAATGGGCAAGCCCTCCCTCGTGAGGCAGCCTCCCCTCCACTGGGTTTCGAGCCAAGCTGCCTAGCAAAACAAAATAGAGGCAGACCTAGGTGTGCGCTACATCTGTCAGTGACAGGGTAGGCATACTTTGAAGCTCAGGAAGGGGCTGGGCACAGTCCCCAGGCCATTCTGTTCAAGGAGGAAAAACACATCTCAAACCCAAGCCCTTTATCAACTGTCTGAGAGCAATCAACATCTCACCACAAGGGAGCCATTCAACAGTCAGGGGACACTGGAAAATGGCAAAAACACTCTTTTAGCTTAGGTAGCGAAATGGCAACTTTTTAAAAGTAAAAGACACACAGATGATGGACGGAATGTTTAAAAGTGAAATTTCTTAAATAGTAATATAAAATCCGACTTGGCCATTAAGTTGGGTTTTAAATGACTAATAAAATGAGCCATTGAATCAGGTTTATTGCTTTATCTTTAAAGCATTTATTGTTGTACCTTTTACGGGTGTAAAAGGAAGTTCAAAGACAGTGGGAAAATCAGTAAGTAGCCTTTTTTGGCATTTTCTGACCATTTTACCATTAAGATAGAGGCACTAAGGGCTGCTGGGTCTGGTAGACAGACAGCAACTCCTGCTCTTGAACTTGTTCAGGCTGCAGTGACTGTTGCTTTCCAAAAGATCAAGGGGCATATTATCAAGAACGGCGTTAAAATTATCGCCGGTTTAGCAGCAGAAAACTGCTGCTAAAGCGGCGATAATGGGCTTGATAATATGCCCTGGAGAATTCCAATAGAAGCCCATGTTCACACCAGAACATGGACTTCTATTGGAATTCTCAAGGGCATATTATCAAGCCCATTATCGCCGCTTTAGCGGCAGTTTTCTGCTGCTAAACCGGCGATAATTTTTAACGCCGTTCTTGATAATATGCCCCCAAGTTTCTGTTCTGAGTTTGGGAATGTGTGCATTTTCAGAGCTTATGCAGGATGTACATGCGAAGATCTGCACTTGAACATGGTGCACAAACCTTAATAAATCGTATTAGGAGTATTTGTTGAGGGTCCGATTCACCCGGAATGGTATCCTGGTGCTGAAAGCCGGAGCAGCCTTGTCTGAGCCAGGGTCTGCCCTAGGTGAAGAACTAAGTCTTCAGTTTCATTCCGAATTTAGGAGCTGAGGAGGTGGCTCTGACTTGCAGAGGCAGGTTGTTCTTGACTTTGGGAGCAAGGTAGCAGAAAGCACAACCACCGGTTCTGGTTCTGTGTATGCTGGGGATGTGTGCAAGTAGGAGTCCGGCTGAGCGGAGGTGTCTAGTTGGTTTGTGGAAGTTGATGTAATAGTTGACGTATGTGGGGCAAATGTTGTGTAGGGCTATGAATGTGTGCATGAGGAGTTTTAAGAGTGCTCATTTGTGAATAAGGAACCAGTGGAGCTTTTTGAGGTGTAGGGTAATGGGAGTGCAGGATGAGAGGCTGAGTCTGGCTGCAGAGTTCTGCATGGACTGGAGATGTTTGGTCAGTTGAACGTTGATACCGGTGTAGAGGTCACGCCGAAGTCCAGGTTGCTGGTGAAGAAGGCTTGGGTGACAGTTCTCCAGGTGTCACTGGGGAGCCATTTGAAGATCTTTTGTAGCATCTTTGGTATGTGGAAGCAGGAGGCGGAGACTGTGTTCACTTGGTCATTCATGGGGAGTTGGTTGTCGATTATTAATTCAGAGGTTCTTTGCATGGATTTTGAGGAGGGAGGTGGGTCCAAGTTCCTCTGGCCACAAGGTGGAGTCCGATGGCAAGGTGTTTCTGCTGAAGTTTTCCAATTCCATCTTGTCAGTGTTGAGCTTGAGGCAGTTGGTTTTCAATCATCCGGCGACTTCAGTCATTCAGGTAGAGAAATTGGTCCAGGTATTTGGTGATTTGTCACACAGGAAGAGTATGAGCTTGTTGTCATCAGTGCAGAATGATACATTGATTCCACGGGCACGGATGAGGCTGAAAAGAGGGCCCATGTATGCATTGAACAGGGTTGGCTGAGAGGTGAACCTTGTGGGACTTCGCAGGTGAGGCTGAGGACACCTGAGAAGAAAAGGTTCAGGCAGACCGACTGGGTGCGGCCTGTCAGGAAGGAGCTTCGTGTAGTCAGCTAATGAGGATGGAGTAGGAGATGGTGTCAAAGGCCGCGTAGAGGTCCAGAAAATTGAGGGCCTCAGTGTCCCCTCTGTCAAACATCATTTGGATGTCATCTGTTGCTACAATGAGGGCAGTTTCTGTGCTGCGGAGAGCCCTGAATCCAGATTGAGAGGTGTTGAGTAGGTGGTTTAGTTTAGGTGGGCAGCTAGGCGTTTGATGATCATCTTCTCCAAGACTTTTGCTGGGTAGGCAGCAGGGAGATGGGTCGGTAGTTGGCCAGGATCACTGTGGCATGTTTCCAGGCGACTCGGTAGGTGGTTGTGGTGAAAGAGGCGATAGGGATGAGTGCTGCAATGATGGGGCCAGTCCTTTGATGAAGACTTGGTGAAGGCAGAAGTCCTAGGGGGGCCCCGGAGGGGATGGACTGCATTGTTACTACAGTTTATTCTGTGGTTTTTGCAGACCAGGTGCTCAGTGTGGTTCCCTGGTTGGTGGTGGAGAAGGGCTGGAGTGCTGTGAGGACAGAATGGTATGTTTGGTACTCTAGATGGTGTAGATGCTGGTGATCTTATTACTGAAAAGTAGGGACAACTGGGTGCAAAGTTCCGAATAGGGAGTTTGTTCTCCACCAGCACCACCCCCTGGCAAATATTATTGACTTAAAAGTACAAATTGCACTCAATTTTTCTTACACCGCTACATGATGAAAGTGAATTCCAGTCTTGACCACTGGTGGGTGGGTTAGGAAAGCAGTACATCCAAGATCCATGCATTCTCTGAGAAACACGAGCCTAGAAATGTAAGGAGGTCGTTTTTGTTTTTGCGGAATGGCTGGGATGCCCAAGTTTATTCCTAGTCAGGTTTTCAGACTATCCACATGGGTTAAATTTTCTTACAGTCATCCTCATCAGGGTTCATTTATTTTGCCATTGTTTATCCGCAAAATTCATCACGGTTCTGGTCCTTGTGGATCATCTTTGTACAACCCTGCTTTATAGTCTTAGCTACTCTTGAGACGCACTAGAAGTAGGTGAGGATCAGGGATGCACTGGGATTAAATAAAGAATTCAAGGGATTAATGAGGTTGAGATTGTAAAACTATTTTTGGAGCCTGGTAGCCAACAAAAGGACAACACATGACATTGCAGAACAAACAATTTGGCACCTTTACAAAAGGAGATTTTCCATAGCAAATCATGGTTCTGTGGAGCAATCTTAAATATCTATGTATTTCTGTGAACTAGGGGAGGTGGGAATTCCCATGACGATCTAATTTGCCATGTGGTTAGTCGGTTTCAGCAGGAAATGTTTTAGTGTCAAATTAACGCTGTTCAGCATAGAATGAAAATATATTTAGAGCCATGGTTCAGGTTTAGGGTCTGGGTATTGTGTTATTTAAAAAAAACATGAAAAGTGTATGTCTTGTTAATCAGAGAATTCAGGAGAACATGGCAATCTCTTTCTTTCATAGATCTGCCTTAATGGGGTAAAATTACAAATGCAAACATTGCCCCAAAATATGTTGTCAGCTTATTTTCAAATACTTATTACCATTTTAATTGAAGAAGTACCACTTTCAGAAATTAACATTTCGTGTACTTTTAGAAAGGTTCACTTCAACATGTAAAGCATGTATCTGGAAAGATTAGAGCAGCACTCGTGCTTGAGGCGGGTGAGGGCTCTTACCTTGCCATGCCTGGCATGGGTGGCATGAACCTGTCACCATCCCTGAAGGAAGGGACCTTGACAAGCCAAGACAACTACTCTGACAGCCCAAGGAGCCCCAAGGACTGGAAAGTCGGTCACTTGGACTCGTCGAGCCACCAGGGAGCAGTCTCCCTGATGCTCTCCTTGTGAAGGAACCGGTCTTCCAGGTGAAGAGTTAGTGGATGCAGGCTCGCTTTCGCTTGTAGGGCAGTGTGTGGGAAATACACGTTTTGCCACTAAGGGATACCAATCCTGGTGGCTAATTATTGGACACTGAGGAAAGCACACACTGCAGAAAAGGAGTTCCTACTCAGACATTGGCTTTCTGCCATTGCCGCACACCTGTGTATTTATCATCTCTGGATAACTGGCATACCCTGATCTTTAGGTAAACCTGAGTGAGACATTAGAATGAACTGCCCCACACATACAAGCAATTTCAACATTTATATTTCACTACCCACAGTATGTGTAGGACACTTTGTGGAAGACAGACTGACAGCCATTAGAGGTCGATATGGCCACTGCTCGAGATGGAGTGGAGGGACAGATGTTCCCTTGCTTGTGTGAATGAGCAGAGTAAGTGGTAGTATGACTGAGCACGTGTCCCTGAGTGAGTATTAGTTACCAGCTTTTCGGGAAGCAGTGGATGCATTTTCTTTGCATGTTCCCCTGATGGAAGAGGGGCTCTAAATAAACATCTGAGAAGTCGACACTGGCCTCCATGGCTTACGGCAGCACTAGAAATCTATTTTATGTGATATTGCTGGGTGATAGTTGATGGCCAATAATGGATCGCCCACCTGTCCCTCATGTATGGCACCCAGCCATCTTGAGTGTGTTCCAATGAGAGACATTTGATGGTAGGGTTTCCTAGGCATGACAACCAGGTTAGAGGCATCTGGATTTCCACTGATACGTCATGTCCCTTTAGGAAGTTAAATAGATGGACTGGCTCCTGTACAGGAAGCGCCGTTGCGGTCCACACAGAGAATAATGTCACCCATGAGAGCCTTAGTGGAGTTAGTGCTAAAAGAAGCTTACTTTTGATTTCATGGAATATCGCTGGACTAAAGAATAAAGTATCAGAGATAGACTCTGCTGGATTTATTTATTATATTGTTTTAATATCTTTTTTTAACATTGTATAACAAAGTAAACAAATCATTTGGGTAGTCTCCAGGGTAAAGGACACTCCAGTCGTATCGAGGGGACTTACAAGTCGTTTTCTTTGAATTTAACATTCCTTCAAGAGACATGGTCTATCACGCCCATTCACAAACTGGCATACATCCCACTCAGTTCCATTATCCCATGATTACTTTCTCCAGAGGGCAGCAATCAAGGGTCTTCCTCTTTGGTTTTCACACTTCTTTGTTATTGGTTCTGGGGTTCAGGATTTACTGTTGGCTGTGCTCACTCGATGTGGTAGACTGAGCAGTGTTATTTTTACTGTGCATTTACATCCCGATAGAGCTTTTTTAGAGTCTAGTATCATAGCAGGATTTGTAAAGGCTTTTGATGATAAGCATTGTGGTTCAAACTCCAATTTATTGGGATATTTGAATAAAACCTTTGATTTACCCTATGGTAGATAAATATGCAGCGAGTCATTCGGTATTTAGAGTTGAACTTTCTGCACAGCCAAACACAATTGGCTCTCCAGATGTTATAGATTTCATATATCTCCTCTGAGTATAGTTTAATAGCCCATAGTGATAGATCTCTGTTTGGCTAAACTGTAAAATGTACAATTAGGAAAGATAATGAGGAAATTCTTATTAATTATATTTTTATAACAACTGAACACTGGTTTCCTGTGCAATACTTTGAGATGAAATGCAGATCTTACAGCAACCACAAGCCTCTGGAACTCTCATTAGTAGGAATGGGGGAGGATCGAAGTGGAAGTTAATTTACTTGAGCTGAGGATGAAGATGGACTTAATCTCATCGCAATCAAATTATAGAGGTGTGAAGTTCAGCTCAGCTCACTAATATGACCATTTTCTGCCATATTATTACAGTAATGCAACATGAAATTCAACCTCAGATCCTTTACTCCGCAAGCGCTGATTGAAATGTTGAACCATAGGTTTCAAGGTGTCTAACTAAAGCGTGGTGGAAGGATACACATTGTATGGCTAAGAACTTTGAGGACACCAAGAAGGAACTGTTGAAAACACTTGACATACTTGCTGATGGACACATAGGCTGATGGCAGCCCAAATCATTGTGCTGATCCGGTTTAGAGTAAATTATAAGTCACTTGTTAAACTAAATGAGGGAGGGGAATGCATACAAGAAGTAGGAGTAATCTCCAGGAAGCTACAAGAAGCGGTAAATGGAAAACATTTTGGAAAATTATTAACTTGGCTATTGATACGAGGATGGTGAACCTTTTACAAATCTCAGCCCACTGGCTGGCGGACTATTCATAGATGTATTCTGTGTAATCTTTTGGTTTAACTCAGATTACAGGGAGTTCTAAAGACAATCTTACATTTTGACACTTCAGAAGTAACTAATCCTTTGATGTCACAAAAATCAGGGGAAGCCCCAGGGCCAACTCGCATAAAACTGTTTTTTTTCAAACAAGATCTATGTATGTTTAATGCCACCTTAGTTCAGGCTAGGATTCCAGTGACAAACAGGGTTGTAAAAATGAATACTTATATAACTAGAGGGGGGTAAAATCGAAGCCAACAGTTAAAAGCCAATTTCTATATTTGATGCTATGGCAATGTTTTTGTTAAAATGGGTACTACTAGGATGCCCCCTTGACACCGATGCGTCTGGATCTGGGACTGAAGAACGTTGCTCATGCGATTGTTTTTAGGCCCCTTGCATTTTGGATTCGCATTTGGTCAAATAACACAACATTACCCTTAAGAGAATCACTACTTGATGTTTTAACTCTTGATACAAGGGGGTCCAGCCAGTGGTTTAACTTGATCAATTGCTGGTTGATCAAACTGGGCATGAGCGACCTCTGGTCGGATCCAAAAAGCATCCAAAAAAGGTCTCTGACCACCCTAAAAAAAAAGGATACTGGATTCATGTGAACGACACTTGGCTAAACAATGGTGCGGTGGGAGGGTTGACAGGCAGGTTTATGAATTTTAAAGAATATATACCAAGAAGAATTTTTAAATCGTATAGAACCACCGTTAGCGAAAACCTTATATTTGAAATTTAGGTATAGTATTTTACCAATTAACAGCTTTTGCAGCACCTGAAAGGATGCTAATACCTCTCCCTGTTGTTCTTTATGTAAGTCTGAACCTGAAGAACACTTCCTATTCTTCTGTCCCAAGTATATGCAGATTAGAAGAACTTGGTTAATCCCGATTTGTCAGGTTTTAGCCACAAATCGCCTGAAGGAGATCATTAGGATCTTAAAAAGTGATTCCGCAGAATTTTTTGTCTTTGCTGTGTCTAGATATCTGCTACAGGCGTGGAGACTGAGAATAAGGTTAATGAAACTATTGATGCAATAAGTGAATTAATTAATGGAGTACCGCATATGTTCTATTTTTATGTCAATTTATTGCTGGTATACTAGTATTAACCTGTACGTTTTTGGATTCCTTTTAGATTATAACTAATCACATCATCAATTTAGTTTTATATTGTAAACCTCTATGTAGTAATTAAATGTTGAAATATTGCAAAGGCCACTTTGTAAAGTATACTAGCTTTGCGAGTACTTGTGCAACATTATAATGTCTACAGCCTTTTAGGAGTTATGTTTCAGATGATTGGAGAGGTTTTATACTCCCTAATTGATTATAATTGGTGGTTCTTGGACTTATCACTTTATTAATGCTTCTGCTTGGCTCAGATATTAATGAATTTCTGTTTTATTCTCGTAATGTAATCTCCATATGGTAACTACAAATGGAGAAACCATGCACATGGCACTTTATTATTATTAAAGTGCAGATGATACACTACTGCCACAATACAGATGTGATCACAACCATGGACAATGCCCGACACCTCGCAAAATTTGATTGAGCAAATGACTATTGTAATTGTATTATCTGTGATCCATATATGTGCTGGGACGATTTTTAGAAATGTTATGGTTTCTATAAAATCGAATAAAGATATATACTACTACTACTAGGACTATAAAAGTGGCTTGATGACAGTGGTGTTTCGTTTCGGGCCCTGCTGGTTTCTGGTTGGCTTCCTGGTCAGTGCTTTAGATTATAAGCCATCATTCTAGAGTATGTTGCACTTCAGAACAACTGTTTGGGTTTAGTATTTCCCAACAAGACATCTACCGTTGATGAAATATACAGAATTAATATTATAATTATATTTCATTGAAACGAGATCTGGTTTCTGATGCAAATATCCTTTAAATTCTCCTTTATATTGACACGTGCAACTAAGATGTAAGAGTTCTTTATTGTTTAGTCAATAAAAACCATTACAACCATAGAGAGATGCGCAATAGAATACATTAGTAATAATAAAATTGCCTTGCCAAAAGAACAGAGAACAATATATCTTTAAAAAAGATTAATGGTATATTTTTCAGGTGCATTCGTGCTTAGCCTCTGTTCCACTGCTATTCAAATGGAAGGCGGCGTTTCTTTTGTAACTAATAACACACTTGGACCTCTCAATGCAACTATCGGATACCATGGCAACGGGAACTAACAGAGGCAACTCCTGTTTAAAAAGCTGTCTTGCAGGGGTGCATTCAGAGCGCACTGGCAATGCTCTGTGATCTACCGATTTAAAACCAATCTCCTTCATGCGGATGACACACTTTTGTTATCCTGGACTAGCAACAACCTCAATAAACTATGTGTTACTTTTGAAAATGTCTGACACCAAAGAGGCATGTTTTCTAACGTGGTAATCCAAAGAGATTTTTGGAAAATTCCTCCATTACCAATATTATATATTAGCTAGAATTTGTAGATTAAACAACATATGGATTAGAATGCATAAAAAGGTTGTCAGAGAGCCGGTTTTGCACATCTAAAGGTAACCTTGCCTCTCGAGTTGCAGTTATTAGCTTACTTTGCAAAATTTGTGAATGAGGCGTGTTGTCTATTCCTCTACACAGTTCTTATGCCAAATGCCTCTCGGCAGAGTTTTGTGCTCAGACTAAAACAAATAATCTGGTCTTTAAAGGAAATTTATATTTGAGATTACGGCCATTTCACTACTACTTCTGATGTGGTATGCGCATTAAACCATGTTCATTATTGGGTTCATTTACATATAGAGTTACACGGTGCAATTTTCAGAGTGACTTTAAGTGAATTATTGGATTTTTAACGAGCTATTGGGCTGTAGATGTTGGCTCATATTAAAAACACGTCATTCAGCCTCAGTCTTTACTGATTACAAAGGTCTCCTGGGCTTTTGAACTATTTCACATTGCTTACCTACAAGTATAAGCATTACTTTTTCCCGGCATTTCTACCAAAGCTAAGGTAATTGTATGTGCAGTTCAGGCTAGGTGTTCTACTGCTCGCTCCCTGAACAACATTGTGGAAAACGTCTCGCTCTAGTGTTTGTTTCTGGAAAATTGCTCCTTTTATTCTAATATATTGGAACATTAGTCATCCCTACTTTTAAGAATGTCTAAATAAATTGCATCTCCGATTCCATATAACTTTGTAACTATATACATTTTCCATGCTGGTTACTACCTAACAAATGCAAATATGTTACAAGATTTTCCTTATAATGGACATTTCAGTGTATGTGATCTTACTGCTTGTTTTTTTAAAATATATATTTTTTTTAAATGTATTGTTTTTATATTCTAAACTTTTCTTAACTTGCTGTTTTTATGTCTTTAGATTGAGCATTTTTTAGGAAGTATTTGTCTTGAAATAAACAAATCAACTTGACTTGAAATTTCCTGAAGACACACTTTCCATGTCTAGACAACAGAAACCAATGGCACCCAAGACGTCTCTTCACAATAGGGCCCTATCATGCTGACAAAGGATGACAAAGATCAAGTTAATTACATTTGGTAAGGGACTTTCTGGCAGATACTTTGTCTAAATGCAGATTCTTCACCTCTAGAATATCCTCAGGCACCAGACTGGATGCAGAGATTTTTCTTACCAGTGCTCCTGTGCAGTGGTGTAGTGCAGCTCTCTGGTGACTTCATACAACCTGAAAAGTGACAGAGCGGAGTATTGACCAGAAAGAGTGTTACTGAAGGTAAGTAACTTGCTCTTCTGATGGATACTTCTAACTGCAGGTTCCTCGTTTTTAGATTAGATGCTGTAGCGGTACCTTCGTTAGGTGGAGGGTTTAGAGAGTGGATTCAGAGCAAAAAGTCCTAAAGAAGCAAGCGGGTGAAGAGACCTTCCCGCAGAACCTGGCTGTCAAGGCAGTAGTGTTTTGTGAATATGGACATTGCAGACTGGCAGATGTCCAGAACAGGTAACCTTTGCAGCAACACCATTGTAGCTGGCTTGGCCATGGTGGAATGGGCCCCTGGACCTTCTGAGGAATGTTTCTAGGCCACTGCATAACATATCTTAAAACAAAGGACTACCCACCTTGACACTGTCCTCTTTTGCGCTGCTTTACCTTTCTTTGCAACTGAAAGCCTGGTGAAGAGCTGATCATCTACCCAATGGTCTTTCGTGCATTCAGAGTAAAAACTTAACATTCTCTCAAAGGAATGAGGTATCTCCTCCCCCTTTGAGGGGTGAGGTTGAGCAAAGAATGCTGGCAGAGGAATTGTTTGGCAATGTGGAAGGGCGTCACAACTTTGGGAAGGAAGCCACCCGTATCCTTACTATCAACTTGTGTAGAAAGGTGGTGGTATAGGGTGGCGGTACCAACACCAGCTGCAGTTTACTCAGGAGGCTTGATGACAATAAGGTAACCTGCTTTCAAAGTTAAGAGTACTAAGGAGAAGTTGAGCAGAGGCTCAAAGGGCATGCAAATAAAAAATGTCAAGCCCGGGACCAGGTCCCAACGAGACATCAAAATCCAAACCTTTAATAAAACGCATCACAACAGGTGATTTAGAAAAAGATGGTTGGTCCAGTAAACACAGAAATGCCGAAAGGGCTGATAGTTAACTTTTAACAGTACCTAACTCAGGACTTTGCTGGGCTAATGAAACAACAAACAAACAAATACCAGAAAGTTTGATCAGTAAGGGGTTGATATTTCGGGCACCACACTAGGCAACAAATTTCTTCCACGTCCCCTCATAGATGGACTTTTGTAGGAGGGCATCTGGCCGCAAGGATGCAAGCCCACTTTAGCAGCCAGTCGTTGAGGTAACAGGAATGTGTGTACTCCTGAAATTTGAAGATCGGCAGCGACCGCCGCCATCACTTTCTTGAAAATCCAAGGGGCAGAAGGGGAGTATGGTGAATGGAAAATGGTCTTGGCCCACATTGAACAACAGGTAATGTCTTTGGGATTGCAGGACCGCTATATGGAAATACCGACCTGTAAGTCCAAAGATACCATCCATTCTCCTAGCATAAGATCCGAAAGGATCTGAGCCAGTGTGAGCATTTTGAATTTGTCCTTTCGCAGAAAGCTATTCAAAGGCTGGGGGTCCAAAACAGGCCCAAGGACCCCGTCCTTCTTCCGAATGAGGAAGTAGTGCAAATAGCAGCCTTCTCCTTTTTCTGAGTCTGGTACTTATTTAATTGCACCTTTGGTGAGTTAAGGTTATACCTCATTGCACAGTGCTCCTCTGAAATTCGTTCAGGTGAGGAAGGAAGGTGAGGTGGGAAAGGTATGAAGGTTAGGGTGTAGTTATGTTGAACAATCTATACAACCTATCCGTCTGACATGATGAATCTCCAGCCCGAGAGGAAATGTTGAAATTATGTTTACTACTGGCCTGGCATGAATTGTTGAGGGCAAACTAAAGCTGCTTTTTATCTATTACAGCAGGGAAGAATGAACTGGAAGACTACTGGTCCTGCTGGTCTGTATGAGTCTTGTTGGTGCAGCATCCACTGCCTTGAAAAGACTGAGCTGGCTGCTGTCGACGAGTTGATAGGGCTGATGTTACCTGTAAGCCAGCCCTCGGGAGCAACCTCTGATCTTCCTGAACAGGTGGGGAAATTGCTTCGTTGACCTCAATCATCCCAAGGATTGTATTCGGTCTTTGAATTTTTCTAGTGCTGAATCAGCCTTTTCATCAAAGCTTCTGGACTCATTAAAGGACATATTCATTAGGGAAGCTTGCATGTCTCTAGAAAACGTCATTGACCTCAGACGTGCCCTCTGAGCATGTTTCTGGTACCAATAGTTCTGCCAGTGCAGTCAGTGATAATAGCCTGGTCAGTCCAGAGTAAGTATTTTTCTGCAACCTGCCCTACATGCATCGTCTGAGCCAGCGAGGTCCTGAGGTCCTCTGGGACCGCCAGCAAGATTTTGCTGGCCATGTTCCATAATGCATGTGTTAACCTGCCCAATCAACAAACTGCTTTGATGTAGCTGAGGGCCAGTGTAGGTGATGAGAGCATTCTTTTCCCGAAACCATCAAATATTTTGGATTCCTTATTGGAATGATTTGAGAAGAGGTTGAATAGACCTTAATGGTTGAGACCTGAACAATCAAGCTGCCCAGTAGAGGGTGTTTAGTCAGAAAGTTTAGATCAATGGGAGCTTGTCTAGTACGCCGAGCCACAGGTCGACTGACTGACGAACATGGGGGCAGATTTACAAGAAAGTGACGCATCTGTTTTATCTTGAAGTCTTTGCACTTTCTCATGGAATTACTTTTTTATAACACATTTTATTGTTTTATACAAAGAAAAAGTAAACCAAAGCATACAAACAACAACACTTTCACGTCCGCGGCCCCGATAGCCCCACACCAAAACACAGGGTTCTATACTCAAGGTGATCGGTGGTACACCCAAGCACAATACATTGACATACAGCATTAACAACAGAATATTCTCATGGAATTTCAAGTTTTGGGGTAGGGTTGAGTCCCAGTTCATCTTTTTGTGCTTGGACTTTGATTTCAACTTACCATAAGACTTTGAGAGGGAAGTAGACCTCCTGTGTGAACAGCTTCATGACCATGACTTGAAGCAAGGTCAGCATCTATGCTTCAAATGTGCCCTTTTCTTGTATTCGGCCACATAGTTTCGCCTTATGGCTGCAGATTGTTTTTGGGTGTACGAGGGCACACTTATTGCATGACTGGGAGTTGTGAACTAAGACTTCAAAGACATATCTTGTGCGGGACCATAACTGACATCATTTTCTTGCAGTCTCAGCACAAGTGGACATTTCAGTGGGGATATTCAACACCTAGCACACTGTGCCAGAATTTTAAAATCATCAGAAGACTGACAAAGTTTGGAACAGAGCCAGTTCTGGGGCAGTATGGAGTCACGGAAGAGCCACACGACTCCACCTATCAGTGCAGGAGCACTAATAAATATCTCGGGATATAGTCTGGCACCTGGGGATATTCTACAGGTGAGTGGCCTGCTTTTAGCAGTATCTATTAAAAATACTCAGGGACAAGGGGTTGTGCCCTGGGTGATCCGGAGAAGAAAGTCTCCAAATATGCCTTATCCACCTGAAACACTGAATAAAATTTCATGAAAGCAAAATCTTTCAACCTGCTATTTTGACAAGCAGACTAAATGATCACAAAAAGTGCCACTTGTCCTTCTCCCAGTTTCATATAAATCAACGCCATGGACATAAGAGAAAGGCAGATGAGCAGTCATAGCAACAAACCCAATATATCGGAGGACTCTATGGTATGACATATCAGCTGAGGTTGTCTTATTAGAGTAGTGGTTCTACTATGTCAAATACATCCACAAAAACATACAGACCATGGGAACAGTTGTTGGCTGCATTTCTTGATCTGAGAAATGCAGCATATTCATGTCACTTAGCTTCTGTGCTATAATTATTGGACAATTTCCTGACCCTTGGAATTTTCAATCCACACTCTAGAAAGGCTAAAAATGGAGGAGTCACAGAACTTCATAAAAGCAAAGATCCATTCATGCAAGTAAGGGTATAAGACTTTGCCAAAGAAAAAGAAACAGTTCCCACACAACAGGACTAGGCTCAGAGCCAGTGACCTTAGAGAATATGTTTGGGTTGAACACCCTTAGAAGGAGTTGAAGGAACTCTTATAATGGAACTTCAGTATTGATGGAAGTTAAGGAAAATACTGATCTGATTCTGATCCTAAATGGCAAGACTTCTACAAAAGTAATCTACCACACCTCTCCGCTTTCCAAAAGAAGAAGAATGGATGCATATCCATCCACCCCAGTGACAAAAAGACCCACATTCAAACAACCCTGCTACCAGAAGTAAATTGCAACATTCCCCAAGTAGTGGGCACTCTCAAAGCACAGAAGATGGATGGCTGATTCATTTTAGCTCCAGAGGATATGTCTCTCCTTGAATGGAGATGGAAGAACAGATACCAAAGATTCTGAACTGTATATTGCTCATCAGACTGTAAGTAGATAGACCCACACTCACATGCTTTGGCAGTGGTATAGTAGTTATGAACTGACACTGGAAACCCCTTACCACTGCAAAACATAAGAAAGGAACATTAAGATACAAGATATAAACCTCAGTTTAAGCTGCTGAGTGGGTACTAACTATCTGTGCTCTGGTAAAAAAGTTATGGAGGCTTAATGTTGCCCAGAGATGGTCCTTCCATATACAAGGAAGAGGCTTCTCAGCTTTCTCTGAATTAGAGAGCCAGAAGTAAACATAACCAAAAAGTAAATCCACTTGACTGCAGAATGGCATCCTGGGCACATAAAGCGGCAAAAAAGTGAGAGGTTGACATGTGTTCTGAATCCTCAAGAGCAAGCTATCAACTCAAAAGGCACAGTATAACCAAACACTAACTGCAAGAGGAAGATACAACTTTATTAGGGTATGATCAATTACTTCCCTAGAAATATCCACAGTGGTGATGGAAGCCTTCAGTCTTAAAAAGCAACAAAAGCCCAAAGGCCATATCAGACCACAGGTTCCCAGAGAGACTCGAAGCCCTCTTCTGGGAATCGGCCACTACAGCACTGACTCTACTCTATTTTGCAGAGCCTGAAAGGCTGTAGTGCTGGGGAAGGGGTGAAAATGTCATACGTCTAGGACATTTAGATAATAATCAAACTCAAGCCTGAGCTTCAGTCGCCTTGCAAAACCAAGAGACTGTGGAGAACAACCTCCAGCTATGTGGCTTCTAAAATCATCTAGATTTGGGAAACTGTGAAAGAACTCCAGGAACAGAAGTGTACCTCTACTCTACAAAAAAAGGCAGGTGTGAGATGTAATGTGGAGACAAGGAGGTGACCGTCTTGCCCCATCTCACCTTTTCTCATCCACTTGGATTGGGAAGTTAATAATATTTCCTGTTCTGAGTTTCGTTCCTGCGCCATTGAAAGATTTATCTAAACAAAGAACAACCATTATTGAACCCTGAAATTCCCAGTTACTGTCATGCAATATCTAATCAAGAAGATAAGGCAGGCACCAAAAAGAGGCTTGAGGAGGCTTGTATATGATTCCAGACTTAAACTTTGCACCTCACTGACTAACAAATTACTTACCTTCGGTACACCTTTTCTGGTAGAGACTCTTTCTAACTACAGATTCCTCACCTTGTGAATTTTCCCAGGCACCATACTGGATCTGGAAACTTTGATAGTAATTCCCTTGCGTGTCATCAGGTTGCGTCTTACGTCTCATCGGTACATCGATTCCAGACGTTAAGTCAGGGCCTCTATAAAACAGCTCTGACATTAGTTTCATTCTAATCTCCATACATGGCATCGAACCATTTGAAATGAGAAGTGGAGTGTGCAAGTGTTTCAAATTTGAGATCTTATTAATGGACTGTATGAGTCCATTCCACAGAACGGGGTAGAGCGTTTTTGGTGAGGAATCTGCAGTTAGATAGAGTCTCTACCACTAAAGGTGTTACCGAAGGTAAATAACTTGTTCTTCTGATGGATACTTCTTACCACAGATTCCTCACCTTGGAACAGACCAATGCAGTACCTCTCCAGGTGGAGGGTCTGTGAAGGTGCAGGACCGAGTGGGCAAAACATCCTTCCTGCTGCACCTAAGTTGTCAAGGTGGTAGCACTGCATGAACATATGCACCAATCCCTACAATGTAGCCTGGCAGATGACAAGGACTGCAGTGACTGCAGCCTTAGACCTGGGGGAATGGGCTCTCAGACTTTCCGGTGGCTGCTTCTTGGCCAGTGTGCAGCAGATGTTAATGCAGAGTACTACTCACCTTGAAAGGGTCCTCTTCTGCAGAGCCTTACCTTTCTTCACTCTGAGAACCCCATAAATAGCCTATTGCCCACACATTGTTTCTCGGTACAATCAATATAAAAGCTTAAAGCCCTTTCGGGGTCTAACCGTTAAAGCCTCTCCTTCTCTTTCGATGGATGAGAAGGGGCAAAGAACATAAGCAGGGTGATAGATCCCCCAATGAGGAAAGGAGCCACAACTTAAGGCAGAAGGCCACCTGAGTTCTCAACACTGGTTTGTTTGGAAAAAAAGGTGGGTTAGGGCGGATGCACCGACAGTGCCTAAAGCTCTCTCACATGGCAATGAAGAAGATAGTCTTCAAAGTCAAGCGAGGCACTGAGCACCTGAGCAGCAACTCAAAGGCAGTACACACACCAAATTAAGGTCCCACTGAGACAACACAACTGGTTTAGGAGGAAATATGTGTCAAGCCTTTTACAAAACCCATCAGAACAGGTGATTTAAACAAAGAAATTTGGTCCAGCAAATGTAAAAAGGACGAAAGGGCTGACAAATAACCTTTACCAGTGCCTACTGCAAGACCTTAGTGGGCCAAAGATAAAACAAACAAAAGAACATACAACAGCTTAGATTATAAAGGGTCAATCTTGTGGTTACCGTACCAATCCATAAACCTATTATCACCTGCCATAAATGGACGTTGTGGAAGGATGTCTGGGGATGAGCAGGACATCCACCTCTTCCGTTGGGAGATAAAATGCAGTCAATTGCCACCACTCAATCCCCACGCATGGAGGAGTAGATTGCCTAGATTCGAGTGGAGGACCCTGCCCTGTTGCGGAGACAAAAGGTCCTCCTGAAGTGGCAGCCAGATCGGATGGAAGGTGCTAATGCCCAGAAGCTCCAGGTATCACAGTCTCAGAGCCCAATCCTGAGCCACTAGAATGACTCTGGCCCGGTTGTTCCAGATCTTTTTCTATACTCTGGGCTGGAGAGGCAGAGACAGGATTGAGTACAGGAGTCCCGAGTTCCATTCCAACTGGAACGCTTTCTCCTAGCGAGTGTTCTCACAGAAACTCCACTGCTCAAAACATTTGACACTGCATGTTCTCGACAGTGGCGAAAAGATTTAGCCACTGAAAGATGCTCTGTGCCACTTTGAGATGTGGCCTGCTACACGCGGACTGCTGAGCTTGTCCGATCTGCCAATCAAGTACCCTGCCTGGTGGTTTGCAATTTGGAAGATCCCGGATGCTTCAACCAACTCCAAAGGAGCAGAGCTTTCTGGCTCTGGGCCCAGCACCCAAACCTGCCCTGTTTTTTTGCACTAGCACATGGAAGTGATGTTGTCTGGGAGAACCTGCACCAGCCTCCCTTTCATGGACAGCAGAAGGCCTTCAAGGCTAAGGAAATGGCTCATAACTCCAGCAAGGTGAAATAGAGATGACCCCCCCAGACTAACAGTGACACATCCCTCACTAGCATCAGCTAAGAACTGCAGAAGTGAGAGGGGCCTATAGTGGTGAAATTGTGGTTGAGTAGCCACCACTGCAGATCGTGTGCAGTCTCCTTTGAAATTTGAATGGTATCCAATAGGTTTGCTTGGTGCTGGGCCCAACTGGAACTTCAGGTTCCGATGCAGAGCCAGCATATGCCACCTGGCATAGTCGACATGAAAAATGCAGGAAGTGAAAAGGCCAAGTAGCCTTCCAGCTACTCTCAACGATGTCCAAGACCGAGGCCTAAATATTGGGATAATCACTTGAAGCCCCTGGAATTGTAACTGAGGGTAGGCTCTGAACTGTACTGAATCCATGAAAGCTCCAATGAAAGACAGCCTCTGTGAAGGAGTCTGGTGTGCCATCGGCTCATTGATCTTGAACCACAACAATGTTAGGAGGTTCGCTGTCTCGTGGAGGTTGTCTATGATTGACTATGGTGAGCTCGCCTTCAACAGCCAATAGTCGAAGTAAGGGAAAACGGTTTTCACTCACTTCTGAAGATGGGCAGTGACCACCACCATCACTATCCTGAACACCCAAAGGGCACTGGTAAGGTGGAAGGGGAGTACAGCAAACTGAAAATGCTCCTGGCCTACCATAAACCGTAGGCGACATCTCTGGGACTGTAGGAAAGGTATATGAAAATACAGGTCCTGCAGGTCCAAAAACATCCTCCAGTCACTCAGGTGCAGGGCAGACAGGATCTGGGCCAGCATGACATTCTGAATTTGTCCTTCCACAGGAAAGGTTGAGAGGTCGAAGGTCTAAAGTGGGCTGAAGGCACCCAACCTTCTTCATCACTAGGAAATAGTGAGAGTAGCAACCCTCTCCTATTTCTGAGTCTGGAACTCTGTTAGTACCTCCTGTGGAGAGTAAAACTCACACCTCTTGCAACAGAAAGGACAGGTGTTCCTCTGAGATTCGATCTGATATGGGGGAATATTTCGCAGAGCATAGAGAAAGGGTAGGACATAGCCATGCTGAACGATTTGAAGGACCCAACTGTCAGACATGATGGCTCGCCACCCAGGGACAGAGTGCTGGATCCTCCCTCTCACAAGATGGTTAAGTGCCAATAATGGTAAGCTAAAGAATCCTGGGGGCTGCTGCTGCAGAGGATGGATACTAGGAGGTTTGTTGTCCTTGATGGTCTACATGATCCAGGACCCTCTACTTGAAAGCACTAGGGTGATTGCAGCAGTGGCTGTGGAGACTGACCTAGCCTATATACCAGCCCCCTAGAGTAGCCTCAGAGCTTCCTAAACTGGTGAGGAATTTGTTTGGCAGAGGTCAAAAGAACGCAGCAACATGCTGTAACCCTACTTTCTTTGAAAGGTTCATGGCAGAATCAGCTTTCCAGTTGAACAGATGTGAACCATCAAAAGGCATATCCATGAAAGATGCCTGTACATATACAGAAAATCCTGTGGAGCCCATCAACGCATGGTGGCGGAGCACCACACTGGTGCCAATTGCCCTTCCCAGACAATCAGTAGTATCAAGGCCAGCCCGCATCATGTATTTGGATGCATCTTGCCCATCCTAGATTGTTTGAGCCAGTGAGTCCCCTAAGGTCTTCAGGAACCGCCGGCAAGATCTCCCTGGCTTTTGCTTGAGGGCATGCATATGTCAGCCCAATAAGCAGTCTGCGTTGATAAATCTTAATGCTAAAGCTAGCCGAGGAGTAAATGTGTTTTCCAAATGCCTTAATCCTCTTAGAATCCCTATCCGGAGAAGTTGTGGGAAATGAACTGAGGTTCATCTTTGTGGTTGAGACCTGAACAACCAGATCCTCAGCAGTAGGATGATTAGTGAGAAAATCAGGATCGCCAGCTGCCAGTCTGTGATGTCAGATCACCTGCCTAATTACTGCTGGCCCAGAACAAGGCTTTGACCAGAAGCTCCTTAAGGTATCAGCGAGGACCCTGCTGAAAGGGAACAAGGGCTTAGATGAGGATGTCCCAGGGAGTGAGATTTCTATGAGGACATTAGTCTTCGCCTCAACAGAGGGCAGTTGTATTTTCCAAAAAGCTCAACTGTTCATCGGACTACTACTGCAAATGATACACTCTCTACTGACCTCTTGTAAATCTATGTAAAAATTGTCATCATTACAATGAGAGGGTAAATCATCCCCATTCCCACCATCATTATCTCTGGGTGGTGGTAAGCTTTGGTCAGAATCAGAGTCAAAAAAGAGTGGAGCCTCTGATAGTGCTTCCGCGCTGTTAGAGGCACTGAATCACAGTCAGGCTGGTATGTTGACCAGTTGCGCTTTAGTAATTTTGTACCATGAAATTGGTCAGGATCGGGCTGAAGTCAGTTCAGAATCAAACATTGAAATTACCACCGGATCCTGTTCTGGCTCCAGTGTCGTCGGTACCGGTGCTGATGAGAGGGGGACCAGCATAGGTCATGGAGCCAGAATGGAAGTTTGTACCGGAATCAGTACAGAGCCTGTAATTGGTGCAAGGGGATCAGATGGCGCCTAGGACAGATTCGCCAGCGGCGTCCGACTGGAGACTCCTGCAGATCCTTGGGGCCCAAAGCCATGGCACAGAGAGACTGAGAACGCAAAATATCTGCAGCATGGCCTCCTTACAGGCATCCATTTGCTGCAGTGTCACAGATGGCCCTGGAAATTTAGGGTGCACTGGGATCAATAGTTGGATCAGCTCTGCAACCGAGGATCTGGAGAGAGACTGACTTACATCACCATGCTCTTGCCATCTCTTTTGATACAAAGTGGCGGGATGAAGTCGAGTCTTGCTTTGCTTTCATTTGGACTTTGACTCTGACTTCAACTGCGCAGTTGACCTTTTGCGAGAGTAGCCTTGGGAGCAAGTCCGCACTCTCACTTGGAGGCCAGTGACATTTTCTTGTGTTCGCCAACGTACTGCATTGTCTCTCGGTCCGGATTTCCTTTTGGTGCATGAGGGCACATTTGTTGCGAGGCTTTGAGTCCTGTCCCAAGCACCAGAGACACATCTAGTGCTGGTCTGTGACTGACATCTGTCTACAGTTGAAGCATGGGTTGAAACCTGTGGTCTTAGGAAGGGACATCCTTCCCTAACACACTAGATTTTGTTCGATTTTCAGGATTCGTCGGAAGGCTGCTGAAATTGGGAGCAGAGCTCCGACTCCGCATCGGAAGGCGCTGAACGAAGGTGCTCACATCAATGCCCAGGGGTGGCACTTCTAAGCGGCTCCACTCCGTCACTTCTGGGGTGGTACAGAGTCACAGCACTACCTAGTGGCACAGCAGTAGCATTGCTGAAGAAGTTTTCCTGATCCAGTTTGGTGCTTGGGGAGTATTCTAAAGTGAGGATTCCGTGGTTAGAAGTATCCATCAGAAAAAGCAGCCCTGGCTAGGACTCCATCTTTATGTTGATCTTCTCTGTAAGCATTTGATTGAGTAATAGTCGTGTGATTCCTCTTAAGTATGTCCTTGCAAATCCCAACCTGAAGTGTTCAAGAAATAAAATGCAGGCTGTCAGAACTCCTTTTAGAGGGCCATGCCATGGGTTGCGCAGTGGTTACTCGACCCAACCGTGGTGGTTGAGGCCTTTCACTCCTGATGTACCAAAGCCCAACCTACTATGGATCCTGAGCAACTGAGTCAAGTACCTCTTCTGCACTTGACTCTCAGTGGTAGCTGTGGATGAGCAGTCAAGGGCACCCTCAAGGGGGGGGGGGTGAGGTTAGTGTGAATTCAGGATAGTGAACACGACTCACAACTCAAAAAGCGCTCAGCAGTGTTAATAAATCAATAGACAAACACGTATTATTATAATAAAAGAAGTATTTAATTTCTAACTTTACACATTCAAAGCAATGTCACAACATATATAAGCAATAACACATTTCCACTTGAGATCAGAGTCTAGTGTTTCACTGGCAAATCCCGGTCTCACCCGTTCTTTGTAATGAGGTTGGGGTTATTCCCCATTCACTGATGGCCGCATCCAGGGAATGCTCACAAGTGGGCATGAAATCAAAAGTCCACTCCAACTCTTAGCAAAATAATCAAAAGTGTCTTGGCACTGCAGCTAATCCCCCGTGGCCCGATAGGCCTGTAATCAATCTTACCCGCTCCAGCAGTGAGTAAGTGTGCCCGGTCTCAGTGGGTGCCCCGTCCACGGTCACTCACAATTCTCCGGACCCGTTTGGAGAATCAGCTGTGCGCGAGAGGCGCAACAGCACCTTGCATTCTGGCTCTCCTCTGAGCTTATGTGCCCAGCTTCATCAGCGATCAGAGGTGCTCCGGTGCTCCTCTTGCTCTGTAAGTTCTAAGCTCCCTAACAGGTGAGTGGGATTCCGATGCTCCGGGTCGGGGTCCCACTGATGTGGCAATGCACCCACGGCATCCTCCTAAGTTCAGGGAGGCCATTTCGATATAATCCTCGATGCTTCCTTGTGACCTACGGATCACGCAACTTCACAGTTTCCTGGTGCCAGCTTGATCCTCACAGCAATCTTGATATTGGCAGCCCCTCCTGGCATACAGGGTTACATCTAGGCTGCGAACAGGCTTCGGCCTTCAGTATCCGGTGCTAACTTCCACGGCGGCCCCTCCTGGCATACGGGGTCGCTGCAACCAGTGCCGCACATGCTTTACTTTACCCTCACAGCACTCTGCTCATGGCTATCTTCACGGCAGCCCCCTCCTGGCATACAGGTGTTGCCAACTTGAATCTGCACACGGGAAATGACCCGATTGGTGTAGCAGCCATCTTCTGACACCTCGCACTGGGAGTCCACTTGGTTGGGCACCTAACTGGACCTCGCTCCCTCCAACGCTCGTCTTCCTCACAGGGCATACTAGTCTTGGCAAGCAGGCAGGAGCTGGTGCTTCAGGCTCCAAAGCAGGTGGTCTTGGATTCCCTGGGTGATGTCCCCTCACCCAGCAAGGAGACTAGCAGGCCTTGGAACCCAGTCCTAGTCACAGGCAGAAATCTTGCAGAGCTTCTCCTCCTCACACGGCCCATCTGGATGCGTGGCAGATGACTCATTTTATGGGGCTTAATCTCCCCTTCTTATAGTTTCCAGACACTAAATGTGATTTAGGGTCTTGGGGGCACATGCATCAACGAAAATACCGATCGCAAACGGGCAGATTCGCAGAATCTGCCCCTTTGCGACTGATATTTTTACATTTGAGATGCATCAACCCAAATGCAAATTCGCAATTTAAGTAATCGCAAAATTTGTGATTACTTAAATTGCGCATGCATTTCGGGAATCGCAAATTGAGATTCCCTAAATGCAATGCATGATGTAATTCCAAATTGCGGATTCGCAATTAGGGATCGTAAATTACCATCAATTTGAACTTGATGGTAATTTGCAAAAACTTTGAAAAATGCACTAAGTGCATTTTCAAAGTTTCATGTTACACACACACATGCCCTTGGGGCATGTATGTGCGCAACATGTGGTAACATCTCAATTTCAGGGGTGCAACAGGGTGTCCTTTTGGCACCCTTGAAATTGCATGCGCAATTTGCGAGTACCTATTTGGTACTCACAAATTGCGCATGCAATTTCCATTCATTCCTATAGGCCCATAGGAATGAATGGGTAGCTATTCCTTAATTGCGAGTCGCAATTTGCGAGTCGCAATTTAGGAATATGTAGGAATCGCAATTTTTGTGTGTGATTCCTACATGCATAGGGATTTGCGAGTCCTAAATAGCAATTTCTTAAAATTTGCTACTTAGGATTCGCAAATCCTGACTTTGATGCATGTGGTCCTTGGTCTTTGAAGTTTTATGTTGGGGTGCTGCTTCATTTGATGTACACACTTCTCCTCTTCTTCCTCTTGAAAGGCTGTCTGTCCCAGCAGGAGAAATTCTGAAGCTGACAGTCCCACAACACAGGCCACTGGAGTGACTAGAGTTCACACCTGGATGTCAGCCACAGTGATATGCGCATCAAAAGGTTAATCCTGGGCTCCCAACTCTACTTTTTGCAAGTCCCTAATTAGCCCCATTTCTTTCCTGAGAGGTGTCTAGGGTCTTTCACTGTGATCTCTCACTGAATCAAGCAACACTCTTTGAAGTGTACAGAGGCAGTTTCTCTCTCCCTTCATCAGTGTATCCCGCCCAGCACACAGGAATGCAGCAATACACATCTGTCTGGGGGATTCCTCTACCTCCTCATGTCTTCACCAGGCAGGCGTGGGCTTCCCAAGATGGAACTTAATGCCCTCCATGTAATTTACCCAATGCCTTCCATGTAATTTACCATTACAGGCACACTTGCACTTAGTATATGCACACAGAACCCACACTAATCAGTACGTCCATGGCACACATACATTCAGCACACACATTCACTCTGCGTGCACTGCTCAGTACTGTAGCCTATCTGTATTGTGCTATGGTGTGTCACTTGCAAGCACATACACTGCTAGCACACATATTCTCCATGCGTGCGCTGCACAATACTTTATCCTTCATGTATTGTACTTCTCGCAGGTACTCATACACCCAGTACATGCATTCACCAAGCAAGCACTGCACAGCACTGCATCTCTCATGTAATGTACTCCTCGCAGATATACATACACCCAATACATGCACTCACCATGAACGCACTGCACAGCACTGCTCTATCCCTGTAATGTACCCTTCCCAGGCACAAATACATCCAGCACAGAGTCATCACTCTTGCACTGTGCAGCACTTTACATCTAACTGATGTATGCCAAGTGTGAGTTAATCATACAGCAGCGGAACTTTAAAAAGGTGAGGGAGATGGTAGGCCACTCTCCAGTGACACATGTTGAAAAGAACCTGTTCGCTCCTACTGATCACTACACCGAATGCTGCCACCACAGCACTTGTGCTGCTTAACCCCTGGTGAAGGCAGTAGCCTTCAACCACTATGAAAGAAGCGTTTAGGGTGCGCCTCCCGGTCCAACAAGACTGCAATCCATGAGACAGGCCTATGTCATGGCATGATCCAGGTTTGCCTATGACAACAAAAACCAGCATTAGGGATCCAGACAACAATACAGTTGGACACACAAGGCAGGGGTACACATCTATTACCATGCAGAGGACTTCTCCGTTCCAACAGACAGGGAGGGTGTACCTGTGTGAGTGCAGGGACAGGCATGTGCCTGTATTAAGAGTGCAGAGTGAGTGGTGTGCCTGTGTAACCGTAGTTCTCAATACACTATAGCCAGCCCTCATGGCATTGCCTATGCTTATTTTCAGTATTCAGCAACACAAACTTAGTCAAACACTCTTGTGCTTCCAGTATTTCAGCAATCAGCAGCGGTAGGAAGTCTGCCAAAAAGTACAAATTCCTTGCGTGGACAATAATCGTGCCACGTAGATTTAAGATGTTTTTAAAATAAAAGCATTTGCCAGGTAACAAACTCTACCGCCAACATTGCGCTTATACAAAGAGATGTTTTAAAGGCTGAGCAAATTTACTCTGGCACAGGGCCCCACCTTTCAAGGGGGTCCACTGTTAATTGATCAGGGCAAAAATGCTGTAAAACTATTTTTAAAAGAAAAGTACTTCTCTATTTCGTTTCTTATTGTGTTGTGTGCCAGCCAGACCATGCATCACTAAAACTTGCAAAGCTGAGCAAGAGTCGTTAACGACATCATGGCAGTCAGGTTCTGATTGGGCTTGGCCAAGCGTACGGTTAGTATGCATGCCCATAACATATGGAAATGCCTTTCACTCTGTCCTCAAGGCAAACTGAAGCGGTGGAGTGTGTTGCCTCGTGCTGTCAGTTCCAGGCAATTGCAACCCTGAAGGCAGTAAACAAAGGTATGCCCAAAAATGGTGAGGCAGCATATCTGAAGTAGGGAGGTGGGTGCATCACCTACTGCTATTGGCTGTTCTTGCACTGCATAGTTATTGTAGGGTTGCACTGGGGTCCAGCCATTTGAGTCCACATGAGTGCTCTCAGTCCCACAAGTAATGCTGAAGATGGCAGTGTGCACTGGTATCCTATTGTCAGTGGCTTTTAAGTAATTCTCTCTGACCTAATACGTCCTTAATAAGAGCTCCTAGAGGTGAGGCTTAGTGTTTTCAAACTTACACTGTTCTCGCGGAACTGCCCTTGGCATGCAAGGGCTCCCTGTCAAAGCTCAGAAAAGGAGCGAGGAGACAATAATCAATCAGGATTCTTATAATGCGTGACTACTCACCCGTGAGGGTCTCAAGGCGCTGAGTGCAGTGGGGGAGGGGGGCAGGGGGGGGGGGGTGAGGGAGGTGGATCTGCGCTTCAGTCGAAATGCCAGGTCTTAAGGTCCTTCCTGAATTGCAGCAGCGATGGTGATTGCCTCAGGTGCATAGGCAGGGAGTTCCAGGCCTTTGCAGTGAGGTAGGAGAAGGATCTTCCTCCAGCCATGGTCTTGCAGATCCGTGGGAGGGTGACCAGGGCCAGTTGGGCGGAGTGGAGATGTCTGGTGGGAGTGTAGAAGGAGAGGCGGTCGTTAAGGTATGCAGGTCTGGCGTTGTGGAGGGCTTTGTAGGCGTGCATGAGGAGCTTGAAGAGGATTTTTTTGTTGATAGGTAGCCAGTGAAGGTCTGTCAGGTGGCCAGTGATGTGGCTGCGGCATGGAATGTTGAGGATGAGTCTAGCGGAGGCGTTCTGGATTGTCTGCAGTTTCTTTTGGAGCTTCTGGGTGGTGCCGGCATAGAGTGCGTTGCTGTAGTCGAGTCTGCTGCTTACGAGCACATGGGTGACCGTTTTCCTGGACTCTGTGGGGATCCACTTGAAGATCTTACGAAGCAGGCAGAGTGTGTGGAAGCAGGAGGACAAAACTGCGTTGATCTGGCGGTTTATTGAGAGCGAGGAGTCCAGGATGATGCCGAGGTTTTTTGCGTGGTCCGTGGGTGTGGGAGAGTTCTGAGCGCTGCGGGCCACCAGGAGTCATCCCAGGTGGAGGGGGTGGAGCCCAGGATGAGTACTTCAGTCTTGTCTGGCTTGAGGCAGCTGTCCTTCATCCAGGTGACGACTGCCTTCATCCCGTTGTGAAAGTTGCTCTTGGAGGCTGTGGGTTCGTCTGTGAGGGAGAGGATCAGCTGGGTGTCGTTGGCGTAGGAGAAAATGTTTAGTCTGTGGCATCTGTCGATGGCTGCCAGCAGGGCCATGTAGATGTTGAAGAGGGTGGGGCTCAGGGAGGATCCCTGAGGCACTCTGTAGCTGATTTCTGTGGGTTTGGAGTTTAACGGTGTAAGTTTGACTCTCTGTGTACGGCCGGTGAGGAAGAAGTGCATCCATTCTAGGGCTTTGTCGCGGATGCCAGTGTTGTGGAGTCTGGCACAGAGTGTGTGTTGGGAGACATTGTCGAAGGGGGCTGAGAGGTCCAGTAGAATGAGGGCAGCAGTTTTGCCTCGGTCGAGGAGGGTGCGGATGTCATCTGTGACGGCAAGGAGAGCAGCCTCTGTGCTGTGGTTGCTTCTGAAGCCTGATTGGGAGAGGTCCAGGATGTGGTTCGTATCGATGAACTCAGAGAGTTGAATGTTGATGGCTTTCTCGATGACTTTGCCTGGGAAGAAGAGCAGAGAGATGGGTCTGTAGTTCTTGAGGTACGTCGGGTCAGCAGAGGGTTTCTTCAGCAGGGGGTTGATCTCTGCGTGCTTCCAGTCTTCCGGGAAGGTGGCAGACTTGGAGCAGTTGATGGTGCTGCAGAGTTCAGGTGCGATGGAGGTGCCAGCTCTGTTGAAGATGTGGTGAGGCAGGGATCTGAGGGGGCTCTGGAGTGGATGCTCTTCATGATTCTGAGGGTGTCATCCGAGGAGAAAGTGGTCCAGTTGGGCAGGGTCTGCTGGGATCTGGAGCCACTGGGTGCGGTGGTAGTGGGTGGGGTGGGTGGGTCTTGGGTTGCGAAGTTGCCGTAGATCTCCTTCATCTTACGGTGGAAAAAGGTGGCGAAACATGGCCACCCCAGCAGCTAGTGCTTGAAATGAAAATATAAAAATGCAGGTACTGACTATCGGTTCACTAGTGAGAGGTCGTGGTACTCTCCTAATAAAGGTATTGAACCCCTGCTGATAAATGCTGGTTCTCTCCCTTTCAAATTTCATAAGTGCAGCTAGCCAGTACCTGACAGCATATGCACATTTAAAGCAGTGTCAGCAGCAGGTAAACACTTCAGACCAAGGGCACCTCGGTGGCTGGAGTTCGTGTAGCCTTTAAAACTTTCACTAAGGGAGATGGAAGTCGACGGGGCTGGCTTAGCAGCACTGTACAGAAGCCAATGCTGCACTAACCTGACTTCTGTTGCAAGAACATCGTGATGGTCTACTCTAGAGAGAGGAGGCAATCCTGCTGGACGCCCAGTGTGGAACAACAATGACTGGATGCTGAAAGCAGGAGAGCACCTCTTCCAGCTATGAACCTTTGTCCATACCCAGCGATTTGTCAACACTTTAATGATGTGTCTCACTGTTGTACACTGTGACATACCAGAAGGGAAACAATGACATCCACCATGTATACCGGTCACATTATGGTTTTTACCTTTTCCCTACCAAGCTTTATTTAGCACACTTAGAGCAAAAAAATATTGTTTTCTCCTCATCATGTTGTACATCATCAATGTTTAATCATTTGAGTAAGGGGATAAACTTGAAAAATTGCTGGTGAATTCCTATAAAGCTATAAGCACTTTCAACATTTGTCTTCAGTTGTCTTTAGGCACGATCTTCATTTTGTGAATCTGGCATGATGTGGTCAGAGCGGGCAGCTTAAATTGGGGTCCAGAGGATGCACGTGGAAAATCTTGTGTTAACGTGGTGCATGTCAATTACCAGCTCATTCCTCCTTCTTTCCTTGCGCCTCCTGTTTCTTTATCATCTTACTTCCTTCTATGTCAGTCAAACCTTTCATCTTGCCACCTCCTCTTCTTTGCCTCTTTGTATGCCCCTCGTATCTTTCTTTGTTCTGCCCTTCTCCCTTTCCATTATGCCTCAGCAATAATGCCCCATTATTCTCAGTATTTTTCTTCCTCTACCCACTTTTTTCCTGATTACTCTTTCTTCCCTCTCTGTACCTTCTCTCTATTCTTAATTTTTTCTCTGAAGATCATCCTTATTTTCCACCTCCCTCCATTCCACTCCCTCACCTTCTCTCGCCTTTCTTTTCACTTCTCCGCCTCAATTTTGACTCCCTCCTCCTCGGTTGTCTGCATCCTCCTAACTTCCAACACTTGCATGTCACATTCTCCATTGCCACGCCTTTGTCCCCATTTCATTTTCCTCATTATTCTACGCTCTCATCCTTTCTCTCAATTATTAGCCTCCTTGACCTTTTTTCTACTCCCATTTCTTGTTATAAATTTCCACTCTCATTCCTACTTCCAACTTTTTACCTTTCTCTCTTCTCTCCCTCCTTTCTCTTGATCCTTTCAGGTTCTTCCCTCATTTTCTATCCTGTTTACTCCTCTCCCCACCACCCCTTCTATCTCTCGTACTTATTCTTGCTCCTCCTTCTTTAGCCCCTTTGTCTTGCTTCCATCCCTGCTCTCTCTCCTCTTGTCTCCTCTGCCCTGTACCCAGTGTCATCCTACCTCCTCTTCCACTTCTTTCTCCTTTTTAGGTTGAGCCTACAGCGCTTGCACTGCAGGATGATCTGTTGTAAGTACTTTCTGGAGTTTTAGTCCTCCCATTACTCTAGATTGGCTTTTGTCTGTGTCATTTAAAAATTGTAGCCTCCATATGGCTAATGGTTGGTGCATGTCCCACCTTTTTAAAAAGGTTAACTCGCATGGAGTATTGCTGCGGGAACGAGCAGCAAGGCGCATGCTGTCCCTTTTTATGGCAATCCAACGAACTGAAATGCGAGTGCAGTCTGGTGCATTATTACTGCCGGCGGTTTGAAATTGCTTATAAATTGTTTTAATTGAACGGACTTGTGGGAATTTTGCACACATGGGAATCATAAATGCGGGATTTCGACACCTGGTGGGATTGTTTAATGAGAGCATTTCAGAGTCTAGTCCCAAAGCAGGCACTGTGCGACACGCGCTGTCAGCCCCTTAAGCCCTTTGCTTTGCTAACAGGTCGTGAAAACTTGTGAACTGCAGATGACTAGTGCCTCCTAATTACATCTGTCTGTCTGCTGTCTTAGGTCCTGAAAACTTGTGAACGCCTGTAAACTGCAGATGACTTGTGCCTACTAATTCCATCTCCCCGTCTGCTGTTTTTTTTTCCCCATCAATTTACTTCCAAAGTGTCTCGCGACTGGCCCAACATTTGATACACATTTCCAATAACTGACAACAACAGAATGCAACTGTTGGTAAAATGCCCCCTCCTATGCATATCCGCCTAGCCCTCCACTGACCCGAGTGCCTTGACCCACAGTCTCTCCGCAAAAGTGCAATTTTTTAGCTGGCCTAGTTTTTCTCTTGCCTAATTTTACAGCTGCGAAACCTACCTAAATGACCATCATAAATAAACATTGCTTTCGGCCTTCCGCAGTGACAGACATCGACTGAGAGCAAATCTCACTTCCTGGTAAAGTGCCAAGTTGTGCAGAGTTTTGTGTTCCTATGTACAATTTTTCAAAGCATATCAGTTTTTTCCCTGCGCAGGTGTGCCCTCGTAGCAGTTGTGTCCGTACTTATTAGGACACAGATCAGATATTTTAGCCATAACATTAATTGCTCCGTGGCCTCCAGGTTGAGATGTGTTAGTTACTTCTGAATACATCCTCTAACAAGAAGCAAACTCATCTCTTTAAAACAGATTTCTTTAACCGTTCTGTCGGCGCTATGTGTTTTAAAAAATGCTATCACAATAGGTAAACTAAGGGAAAGAACGAGAAACAAGCTAACCTCCACTTCTTTGTCAAACAAATAGCCCAACTCACACGTCTACCAATACCTCCTCCCATAACACACTTTGTATCCAGTTCTTTCTGATACACAGGTAGTGTTTTCTTCTTTACTTTGTCATTCCGCTGTGTACAGGGGTTAAAACTGCTTTGAAGTGTGTGCTTTGAAAACTGAGCTTATTCTTGTACCTGATGAGAAGATGGTGGCTCTGCTTTAGTAAACAAGAAATTGTGCACAGGCACCGGGGACAGGGGGCTCAGTGTACACCGTACACATGTGCCAACATTGACTTAACTGCTTCAGGTGCAGTATTATCAACGGATCTGTGTCCATTTTTATGTCACTTTTAGACTTCCATTTTTGCAACCTTTTGGGTTTAACATCTCTTTCCAGCCTACAGATTGAGGGGTAGCTATTCCAGTGAGCGGTGTTCTGTTACTTTCCAAGAATTCGCAGTGTTTGTCAAGTCCACTTTAAAAATGCTGCCTGACCCCCGTTTCCTCCTTCTATCTCAGTGTAAGTGTTGCTTCTTTCTTTCTTCCTGTCTGTGCTGCTTCTTTCGTTTTTCCTTCTTTCCGCTCACCCTCCCGTTGTCTGTGTTAATTCTCTATCCCACCTCTCACTCTCCCATTGTTTGTCTTACCCCCCCAACCATAAAGGGAAAAAAGCACTATGATGTGGCCAGTGGTACCTACATTATAGCGCTTTTTGTCTAACTTTTAGCCATGCTGCACAGCAGCTACGCTGCTACGGAATATGGCTAAAAGACATTGGCAAAGCCTATACCTCAGGCATAGCCGAGAGGTACTGACTTTGCCAGTGCTTGTTTATGTATGTGTGTGCCACAGTATAACTGGTAAAACGCGAGGCGGCAGTAGCGTGCAGCCGCGCGCCTCACAGAATTGCATTCAGTCATGAACTGAGGGCTAGCTCTGACGGGCACATACCCCCACACACACACACAGCATGGAAGGGGGCAGCCGGGCTGACAAGAACTGTGTGCCTCTCAACTTTAGCAACCCCCTAATTTCACGTTTACAGCGTTACTCTGTTGTATGGTGGTCGAAAAAAACTCTCCCCTGTCAAAATGTCTCCTTTTCAATTAGCCCACATACTATTATCCTCTGCCTTTGTGCATAAGTTGGACATCTATCCTGCATTGTAGAAATCATTGCACTTTACACGTTAACTGAATACTTTGCATTTACATTTCTCCATTTTCTAGGAAAGTATTTGTTGTGACAAAAGAAAGTCATGACAAAATTAAATATCAATAAAGCTTTATTGATAAAAAAGGCCTGCAAGCAGGCAACAGGCGAGCGTGGCTTAACAAGCAAAGTAGGTGGCTTATCTGAGCCCAAGGTTCCATGACATCATTTAAATACATAGAGAGTGTTCCAACATGACATAACAATGGAACAAGCATGTTGATAGAAACGAGGAATGTAAAACCAAACTATATACATAACAAAGTGAAAGGGTAAACACAAATGTAATCTACAACATCTCCCTTATTACAAAAGGATTAAAACAAAACAAAATCCTGATACTTCTTGGCAATTCTAGAAACTCTACCGGAAGTGGTGGAAACACCATCAGATACAGTCTGTGATGAAAAATGTATGTCATTAGAAATGCAGCTACTTCTGAAAACATTAGCACCATTAGAGACATTGCTGGAGAGGTTAAGTGGAGGAAGACTAACATCAGGTGAAACAAAACTTTCAATGGGTTCAAACTGTTGAATGGATTTCTTAGAATCATTTACATTATTTTCAATCAAACTGGTACTTGAAGCCTCACTTTGAAAGTCACAAAGAGCTGGTCTAAACGATTCACCATTACTTTCCTTGGCACCCTCAGGTTTATACCAGACAAACCCTTCCCCATCCTTATTCAAACACAATTTTGATTTGGCAATGAGTTTGTGTTGTCCTGGTTTAAGTTTTATAACATTACTCTTGTTCCACCACCCTTTATCTGTTAGAGAAACAGAACCAGCTGCAACTTCCTTGCCAAACGTGGTTCTGAATAGACAGATTCACCTTTCTGAACCTTTATGGGTTTCTTAACAATAACCCAATCACCAATAACAAAGTGTTTCTCTTTAGCTTTGTGGACCTTGTCATGATAAGACTTAGGCAAAACTTGTTTTTCCTGAATTTTTTGCTGAACTTTAAGTTCGTCATCATCTACAACAATGAGTTGCTTTGACTTTTGTAAATTAACACCAAACTTAGGAGTAAGCAAAGTGTTACCTCTACTACCCCTCATAAAAAAGAGTGTAACAGTTGGTTTCATTTATAGTGTTGTTGTAACAATTGACTTTTTCTTGAAAAAATTCCGTGACAGGTAAGTGTGATGCTACAGCAAGTTGTGTTCCTTCTTTGATAAATCTGTCAACGCGTTCTACCTGACCATTAGATTTTGGTGAGTACAAAGGTGTTTTTTCTTGTTTGATACCATTCTTTTTTAAAGATGAAGTCATTTTAAGTGAGGTAAATTGTGTAGCATTATCTGAAACTAGAACATCTGGTAATCCCTCGTTTGCAAAAATTCTTTCTAAAAACTTAATTACACAATCTATGTTGATCTGTGGTATAAATTCAAAATATATCCACTTGCTGTAATAGTCACTTGCAACAACAATAAATCTTGAATTATAGTCTAAAATATTTAAGGGTCCTGCAAAATCAATAGCAATCTTGGACCATGAAAACTTGGGAATTGCATCTCATTAACTCTAGGCTTCCAGTGTTTGTCAGACTTTAAACACTCAGTGCAATTATCTACATGTGAATTTACATCAGTGTCTAAACCTGGCCACCAATAATACATTTTCACAAGTTTCTTGGTAGCAGTAGAACCAGGATGACTCCCGTGAGCCAAATTTTTCAAACGTTTCCTAAGTTTTAGAAGTGGAATGAATAAATCACCTCTTAACAGCAATCCTTTTTCAAAGCTTAATTCTTCAGACACCTGTTGAAAAGGCTTCAAAGTATTACACAAGTTCCTTATGGGTGGCCACTTTCCAGTGACATATTCCATAACTTTCTTTAAAACAGGATCATTTGTAACTAAGTCATTCCATAGTGCTTCAGAACATGTGCCTTCAACGTCATGAAAAAAATCAACACCTGCAACAACACACTCAGTATCTTCGATCAATTCTGATTCAGAATCAGAATCAGAAAGTCTTGATAAAAAGTCTGCGCGTATATTATGCTTACTGGAAATATGCTTGATGGTAAAATTAAATTCCTGTAATCTGGCCAACAACCGAACAAGTTTAGATGATGCCCTTCTGTTACTTCTCCCACAACCATCCATCATCAAAGTTAGAGGTGTCTGTCACCAACTCAAAATGTCTACCCCAGAGATACATCTTAAGTTTCTCAACTGCCCAAACACAAGCCAAGGTCTCTCTTTCTATAGTGCTGTTGAAACGTTCTGCATTGTGTAATCTCCTAGAGATAAACGCAACTGTTTGTAAACGTCCATTAACTTTCTATGTGAACACTGCACCAATTCCCACTGCACTTGCATCAACAGTGAAAATATTGCTTCCTTCAGAATCAAAAGGATGAAAAGATGGTGCCTCCAAAATGGCCTTCTTTATATCTTTAAAAGCATCTTCCTGTTCTTTTTCCCAAATGTATTTAACTCCTTTTCTTAACAAGGCACGCAAAGGTTCTACTTTATCATCATAGTTTTCGATAAAACGTGAATAGTATTCACTCAGGCCTATGAAAGATCTGAGTGAATCTTTATCCTCAGGTTTGGGTGCTTCTGAAATTGCCCTGACCAAGTAAAGTTTGGGTTTAATTCCAAATGGACTTAATACATGACCCAAATAATCAATTTCTTGCTTCAAAAATTTGCACTTATTCCTTGCAATGGTCGTACCTCTTTCCTTTAAAACATGAACAGAATCCAATACATCATTGTGTTCCGCAACAGAGCTTGCATGTACCAGAATATCATCCTGGAATTTTTCAACCCCTTTGGTATCCTTAAAAATGACATCCATAAGCTTTTGGAAGACACTTGCAGATGATGCAAGCCCAAAAGGTAACCTTATGAATCTAAATGCACCAAAAGGTGTCACAAAAGTCATAAAATCCCTTGACTCTTCTGAGAATTTCACTTGATAAGCTGACTTGAGGTAAATTAATGAAAAATACTTCGAACCAGAGGTAGATGCCAACATCTCCTGGATCTTGGGTAAAGAATGGCAGTCTATGACAATATTCTTATTTAATGACCTCAAGTCAGCACAGAGCCAAATATGGCCAGTCTTTTTCTTAATAATAACGATTGCCGAAAACCACTCTGATGAGTCAGTAGGTTCTATTACTTCTTCAACTAAAAGTTTGTCTAACAACTTTTTTAAATCATCCCTGACAGAAAGTGGTACAGGTCTGACTTTATGCTTCACTGGAATAGCATTTCTTTTAATCTTAATTGTGTGTTCAAAACCATTGACACATCATATGCGATTCTCAAAAACAACATCATATTTTGTAAAAAACAAATTCCAATGTTTTGACTACAGTCTCTTCCTGAATGTTGGCGATCTCACCCAAAGCAATTGGCTCAGCAGCACCTGGTTTAAGTATAATGCCTAGTCTAGTCAAGTCTTTCCACCCAACTATATTTCTACCCCTCTCTGCCACGTAAATTTTGGTAAATATCGGTCTACCTTTAAAAAGTAAGGAATCCTGAAAGTAACCCAGCATGTCAATATCAAATTCCCCAAAAGCTTTGGGTTGACATCAGTAGCAAGAAGTTTAATATGAGGCCAACATTCTTCGTAAGTTTTGTCTCATATTATTGTAATAGGCGAACCTGAATCAGCCATTATTTTTAAATCTACTTCACCAATTTTTACAAAACCCAGAGGTCCTTTAATCCTGCATGACTTTTCCTCTACAGTCAAAACAATATTCGAACACATTTCCTCATCAAATTCTTCAACATTACTCACTTTAACCTTTTGATACTGACTTGTCTTTACATTTTTGTACACAGGTGCAAAATGACCAATTTTGTAACATTTTGCACATTTCTTAACCTTCGCTGGACATCCTTGAAAGTCAGCCTTGTGATTTTTAGAACCACACCTGTAACAAATAATAAATTTACTTTTTTTCATTTTTAGTTTCTGGCTTCCTTCTGTCCTGTAAGGAAAAAACAGTAGAAGCATGCACATTTTCAGCTGAAAGAACTTTAGACGATTCAAAATAACGCTCATTCCCCTTTGCTATATCTATCACTTCTTGTAGAGTTGGGTTTCTGCATGCCAACAGTCTTTCTTGGATCTTCTTGGAATAACAGAGGAAGACAAATTGGTCTCTTATGTATATATCGACCATGTCATTAAATTCACAGTTGGTAGCCAAAACTCTTAAACTAGTAATATACTCTTCTATAGTCTCATTCCCCTGTTGCTTCCGCATGCAGAACTGATGCATCCCTACCATGATGTTAGGTTCCTCCAAACTGTTTTTCCATGCGTTTTACGGCTTCCTGGTATTCATTTAAAGGTATAAACTGACCTGGTGGACTCTCAAACTCTGGCAAACTGTTATATCGTAGGTAAGTAGTTCCAGTAGTCTTGGTTAGGTTACAGATGATAAGTTTATTGATCTTAGATGTTCAAACAGGTTTTCCAGTATAGATGTAATAAAGCCCCACCAGGAGCAGCTTCTCTGCCGCTCAGCCCAGGATCCAACTGACAGTCCCACTCACAGCATACCCAACATTCCAATGACATCACATTCACACTAACATTCTACTCTCACTGGCTGAACAGCAGAGGCAGAGAAACAGGGAAGATGTAAGGTAGAAACCTAGATATAACACACCTTCCTCTTTATAAAATGAACAAAGAGAAAGCAAATATAAATAGTAACATTGCAGTAACATCACAGTAATACTGAAGAAACTTGCCAGAAGAAGTATAGCAAATTGCACATAAGTTATGAAAAACATGCTAAAATAAGCAAGTAGAAAGGTGATGTAAAAGGAAGCAATAAGGAAAAGAAATTGCGAAATGTAAACGGTAATGCAATGAGTAAACACGAAGATAGAGTAAAGGAAATTGAAAACTAGAAAAGACACACATCTCCTTCCTTAGCAGAGCAAAAAATTGAAGCAAGAAGTTTCAAAAGGAAGGAAATAGTAAAAGAACGTACATACATGAACAAGAAAGAGGTATACCACGAAAAATTAACAAAGAAATAGTGCACCAATGTAACCACCACAACCACACCAACTGGCCAGACTGGCGAGGAGGATGGAAACACTGAACACAGCAGGAAGAAGGAAAACGACAAGAACAAATGTAAGCAAAAGGTGACCAGCACCCAAAACAGAAAGCAAGCAAAGGTGAATTCCAAAAGCAGGAAGAGAAAAACACCCAAACAGAAAGCAATCATAAGTAAATAACGGGTGACTTACACCCTACCAGAAATCAAGCAGAGGTGAAAACACAAAATAGTGAATCCCCAAGCAGTAAATGCAAGGAAAATGCGATCTGGGTGAGCTGCACCACACGTAAATCAAAAGTACAGTCACACCTCAAGTTAGACCATGCATGAAAGTGCAAGGAAAATGCGATCTGGGAGAGCTGCACAACATATAAAGCAAAAGTACAGTCACACCTCAAGTTAGACCACGCATGAAAGTGCAAAGAAAATGCGATCAGGGAGAGCTGCACAACATAAAAATTAAAAGTACAGTCACACCTCAAGTTAGACCACATATGAAAACCTGCGCACAATAAAACAAAATCATGTAAAGAATCAGAGGAAAAGAAAAATGCTCCAGGGAAAGTGCGATCTGGGTGAACTGAACTACACAGCAAATAAAATTCAGTCACACCTCAAGTTAGACCACGTATGAAAACTTGCGCACAATATAACAAATGCACCGTAAGTAAAAATCATGTAAAGAATCAAAGGAACAAGAAAAATGCTCCATAACCAAGTACAGACTGCAAAACGTAAGAACCTGCATGCCATGCAACAAATACATTACTAACACAGTAGCATGTATAAAGTAATATGATCAAAGGTACATCCAAGAATAAATCAATACAGGTAAATAAGTAAACTTAGGCATGGTAACATAGCAAAAAATCAATGTAGGTATACGTAGAAACATAAAAATGCATAATAATAGAGCACCGTAGTAATGGGAGCCAAAGATGAGAAAATGAACATGGAATAGGCAATATGGCAGTACATTAAAGAAATGTAGCACAGTATTAGTTACAGAAATAAAAATGATAAAGTTGGTATAAGTCTCAAAACAATGAACTAAAACAAATAAAGTAGTCACCGTGGTCCGTAAGAAAACATGCTGGGCTTAAAGAAGATGTAGCGATAAGAAAACAGTACCTTGGTTGAAGATTACCCTATAGAGGACGCTGGCAGTAAGCGCTGTAAGGTAAAAATGAAGAAGAGTGACTTCACTCCTTGAGATATGTCACATCTAAATAAATACAATTGCTCCGGCATGTAGAATGTAAGGCAAAGTGACAGCTCCAAATAAATGATGGATCCCTTGAAAATTCAGTTTCTCAGACGAGAAGTACGGAGGCAGTGTAACTGAAGCGCACTGCGGAGGTGCACAAGACAGCAAGGCCAGGAGAGGGAAACTGTCAGCAAAGCCCAGGTGCTGCATGACATCAACGCTTGAAATACTTTATTGGCACGCAAGAAAAGAAAAACGTGGTTGGCAAGATGCTGAAGTACGTTGAATCCTGCGAGACACTTCATATGCTGAGAACAGCTTGATGAGTCCAACCGCAAGATGGCGGCACGTTCGGTGACGCAGCGCTGGGTGGTTGTAGGCAAGTGCGTGCACCCAAAATTGCTGCACGGTAACGCTGAGACGGAGAAGGATTCGAAAGCGTCACTGAAGATCAGAGGATCCACGAGAAGGTAAGAGCGCGTGCTGAGCATGGCGCGCGTTGTTTTTCAAACCACGACAGGACGGTTGAACTGCCAAATGTAGAGGGGAAACCGAGGCCCATAATTAAATCAATTATGATTTACCTCAAAATGTTCACAATACTTGCCACCAAACAGGATCCATGTAAAGTGTCAGCGAGTAAGCAAAGCTCAGTCTCTGGGGTGTCCAAAGTTGATTCTTGGCATAGTTGATGCTAGTCACTGGTTCCACGAAAGCATCCCAAAATACACAACGGGTTTGGGAAGTGCTCCTCCTACACCTCTGATGTAGAGCCAGGGTACATCGGCAGTTTGTATGGATGGCGCTTGCTCAAATTGCTTGCTGGGTGCAACGTTAGTGTTTCCCATGTAGAAAGAGTAGGTACACAGGATGAGGTACAGGCAGTATTTGGCAGACAAAGGCAGCAGGAATCAGGCAGGAAGAAGATGTAGCAGGAAACATGCGTCCTGTAAAATGGGTTCTTAGATATAGTGCCAATCTTTGAAGATGCCGGATCCACACAATGGTAGAAATTTTAAAGTAGCAGGAATCAGGTTGGAAAGACATGTAGCAGGAAACATGCCCAGTAAGAAGCAGGCAGTAGAAATCAGGCAGGAAGAAGCAGGTAGCAGGAAATTTACGCCTTGTCTATGGGCTGTCCGGTGAATATGGACACTGGTGGGGCGGGAGGGCGTAAGATCCTTAGGTAAGTTCTTTTTTAAGTAAAATCTTGTATAAAAGTACCTTTTCAAGCTTGAAGTAAGTCCTCACGCATGGTTTTGAATCCAACTCGTCGCCAATTTATGTTATATCGTAGGTAAGTAGTTCCAGTAGTCTTGGTTAGGTTACAGATGATAAGTTTATTGATCTTAGATGTTCAAACAGGTTTTCCAGTATAGATGTAATAAAGCCCCACCAGGAGCAGCTTCTCTGCCGCTCAGCCCAGGATCCAACTGACAGTCCCACTCACAGCATACCCAACATTCCAATGACATCACATTCACACTAACATTCTACTCTCACTGGCTGAACAGCAGAGGCAGAGAAACAGGGAAGATGTAAGGTAGAAACCTAGATATAACACAAACTGTCAAAGATTTCCTGACCTGCCGCTCCAAGTAAACCAAACATTATGGCTTTCTTTCTTTCTGGTTCATATGCTTTGCCATCAATTGCGACTAGGTAGTTTTCGAAAGACCGCAACCAATTTTTCCAGCGCATAGAAGGTTTACCAGGCTCTACTAAAAATGCAGCAGGAATACAAATTGTGTTATTCTGCGCCATGTTATTTAAAATAAAAAATTTTGGGAGAAGAATGAATTTAAAGATAACTACTGCTGAACTCTCAAACTCTTTGGCAGTATTAAATAGAACATGCAGACTGATAAATGTATCTTTAGACAGTGTAGATAGGTAAAGAAACCCTCACCGTTTTAATTTTCCTTGAAAACGATTTTGAAGCAGTTTGTGAATAAAAACTGACATTCTTAAATAAATACACACGAAATACCAGGTGCCATGTAATAATAAAAGTCGTTGCAGACCCTCAACGACACTTCAGTTAAACAGAGGAGTGTGGTGAGAAACTAGCGCGTCGTTTTCTTCAGCTGCTTTACTGGGAAAATCGCCTGATCCCAAGATGGACTCACGCACGCCACTGTGCATCCATATGGCGTGACGTGCGCTTGGATGCTGTGCCCAGGCGAGGGCGGACCTCACACACGAAGAAGGAGGCGAGCGTGCATGTCACAAACGAAGGAGAGGAGATGCCTCGTGCGGAGTCGCATGCGTACCCAGACCAGTCTGCATCCAACTGTCACCACCAACGGTATTTGAAACATGCTGTTAGCTTTTTTAACGCTTAAAGTTAACAGCGTAGCTTTAAAATCCAAGCAGCAACAACAGTCTCTCCAGGCTGGCACGCAACTAACCTCCAGTCACTTTCATAAACGGATTGTGAGCACACGGTCTGTAAGACTTCACCGTTGCTGGCAGAAGTGCGCTTCTGTTTCTTCAAGCTGCTGCAGGCCTTTTCAAAACACGGATACATGCCAAAACTCGTCGCCAATTTGTTGTGACAAAAGAAAGTCACGACAAAATTAAACATCAATAAAGTTTTATTGATAAAAAAGGCCTGCAAGCAAGCAACAGGCAAGCGTGGCTTAACAAGCAAAGTAGGTGGCTCATCTGAGCCCAAGGTTCCATGACATCATTTAAATACATAGAGAGTGTTCTAACATGACATAACAATGGAACGAGCATGTTGAGAGAAATGAGGAATGTGAAACCAAACTATATACATAACAAAGTGAAAGGGTAAACACAAATGTAATCTACAACAGTATTGTGTTAACTCACAGGCCCACAAGCCAACCCTGTGTTTTGTCCGCGTGGTTGAATATCTTATCGGAGAATCAGGTGTTTTGAACAGGGACCAAGTAAAAGAAGGTCATTGCTGGAAGACCACCTGTGATGCCTGAAATTGCAAGACCGGCTAAAAAGGTCAGCCATCCAGTGATTGTTAAAAGTTGGAAAGGATGCTGCTAACTGCCACTATGCTTACCCTGTAACTATAGGCTTTCTCCTATAAGAGTGAGCCACCAGCCTCACTCTGTTACTCGGGTCATACCAAACCATGCCATAACATACTATACAATAACCGATGATACCATACTCTACAATGACATCCCATCCCATCCAGTGGCAAACCATACCATACAATACTACAACAGGCATACTATACTATAACATACTATATAATCACAGGCCATTCCATACAATGACTGGCATTCTATACTATGCTATACTCCGACAGGTCATACTATACTATACCATACCATACCATACTAATCAATGCCAGGTCATGCCATACAAACGTTACCGTATAATCATACTATCATATTATATTGTAGTATATTAAATATATTTTATTATAATCCTCTGACAAATGGTGTACAGCATCGCTAAAAAAAAAGTCAAAGCCAAATGGTTCTAGTATAGGCGACACCTAGTGGCTTTGCCAATGCTTGTAGACACTGTCTTCTTTCTCTATTTACTTCTTTATCTCCCTTCTCGTTACTCTTAAAAGCACTGACAAATGGCAACAGAGCTACTATACTTGTGTGAAGAGGGCTGTACTTGGAGGCTCAGTGCCGGGGAGTAATGGAAAGGGAAAGATACAGTAAATGCCCTGAGACAGAGAATACATTTAGTACTGAAAAGGGCGTGGGTACGGCTTTAGACATTTATAGTAGATCAACAATGAGTAGCAAAAGGCTAGACTGGATGGGTCTTGCAGTATTCATTTGCTACCATGTTTCTATGGTGCACAATAAGTATCTCTGAGTTTAGCCTAGGCATTCCACCCCATAGTGATGTCCTCAGAATCCAAGGCCATGTAGCCTTTTCCTGTGGTCTATTCCCAGTCATGTGGTAATTTCCTTTAAATTTCATGGTCAGGTAAAAAGTGATGTAGCACAAGTTACTAACTTGTGTAACGATATATCTGTAAGAGACAGTAGTTAGTGACAGATTCCTTACCTTAGAATATCCCCAGGCGTCAGGCTGGATCCGGAAAGTTTTTTGCGTAGCAGTACCCTTGCGCGTCGGTAGGCGGCGTCGTGCGGCTCCGCGTCCGTCGTCGGCGTCGTGATCGCCGGGATGACGTCGCGGGCAGTACTTAGGCGCCGCCCCTGCGCGCTGACGTCCAGTTCTGTACACGACTTTCCGCGCCAGGAACGCAGAGCCATGCAAGAAGCTGACACAGGTGTCTGAAAAATACTAGGGCCCTGAAAGGGATGTCCTTAACCCTAGAAATCAGTTCGCAGAACGGGGAGGATGGGTGGGCGGTAAGGAATCTGTCACTAACTACTGTCTCTTACAGATATATCGTTACACAAGTTAGTAACTTGTGCATCTGAAAGAGACACGTTAGTGACAGATTCCTTACCTTAGAATAGATACCCCAGCAATACCAACCCCGGTGGTGGGTCTGCGAACAAAGATCAGACAAGGAAGTCCTGGAGGACAGAACGGCCAAAGAAGCCGTCCCTCCGGACCTGACTGTCAAGGCAGTAATGCTTTGTAAACGTGTGCAGCGAGGCCCACGTAGCTGCCTGACAGATAACCGGCAGCGGAACACCGCGGCCTAAGGCCGTGGTAGCAGCCGTTGCCCTGGTGGAATGGGCACGCAGCCCAACAGGAGGCTCCTTCTTAGCCAAAGAATAGCAGGTCTTGATGCACAAGGTAACCCAGCGGGAGATGGTCCTCTTGTGCACCGCCCGACCTTTTTGGCGCCCACGTAGCCAACAAAGAGCTGGTCATCCACCCGGAAGTGTTTTGTGCGGTCGATATAGAAGGAGAGCGCACGTTTTGGGTCCAGACGGTGGAGCCTCTCTTCCTCTCTGGAAGGATGCGGAGGCGGAAAGAAGGTGGGCAAAGTGATGGTCTGCCCAATGTGGAAAGCAGTAACCACCTTTGGCAAGAAGGACGGACGCGTCCGAAGAACAACCTTGTCTGGATGAACAGACAGAAAGGGAGGTTTGCAAGATAGAGCCTGGAGCTCACTCACCCGCCGAGCGGAGGTGATGGCCACCAGAAAGGCTGTCTTCAGAGTCAGAAGACGAAGAGGACAGTTATGTAGAGGCTCAAAGGGAGCGCACATTAAAAAGGTAAGAACCAAGTTCAAGTCCCACTGAGGCATCACAAACGGAACAGGAGGGAAGAGGTGTGTAATGCCTTTTAAGAACCTGTTAACAACAGGGGACTTGAAAAGGGAGGGCTGATCAGGGAGCCTGAGGAAGGCCGAGATAGCACAAAGATAACCCTTGATGGTACCCAGGGCAGAACCCTGTTGAGCCAGAGAGAGAAGGAACAGAAGGACCTCAGAAAGAGGGGCAGAAAGGGGATTCACAGCCTTTGCTGTGCACCATGCCACAAATTTGTTCCACCTGCAGGCGTATACCACCTTAGTGGAGGGACGCCTGGCTGCCAGAATCACATCACAAACTTCAGGAGGCAAGTCGAAAGGAATCAACTGCCGCTGCTCAATCTCCACGCAAGCAGGTGTAGACTGGACAGGTTCGGGTGGAGGACCGTCCCCTGCTGCTGCGACAGAAGATCCTCCCGAAGAGGCAGACGGATCGGGGATCTATGCTCATATTGAGTAGCTCGGGATACCAAACTCTTCGAGCCCAGTCCGGAGCCACAAGAATGACTTGGGCCCGGTCGTGCCGAATCTTCTTCAACACTCTGGGTAGAAGTGGTATAGGCGGAAAGGCGTACAACAGACCGCAACTCCACTCGTGACGAAAAGCGTCGCCGAGCGAGTGCCGCCTTGGAAATTCCAACGCGCAGAACTGATGACATTGCGCGTTCTCTTCGGTGGCGAATAGATCTAACCAAGGCTCTCCCCACTGTAGAAAGAGTCCTTGCGCCACTTCCGAGTGAAGACGCCATTCGTGATCCATCATGCACCTGCGGCTGAGTTCGTCCGCCCTGGCGTTCAGCGAACCTGCCAGGTGTTGAACCATCAGGAACATGCCCTGATGTTCCAGCCATGTCCAGAGGCGCAGAGCCTCCTGACAAAGGGTCCACGACCCCACCCCGCCTTGTTTGTTGCAGTACCACATGGCGGTGGTGTTGTCTGTGAACACCTGCACTACCTTCCCTTTGACAGAGGGAAGGAATGCCTTGAGTGCAAGTCGGATCGCCCGGAGCTCCAGAATGTTGATATGGAGCCGGGACTCCGCCGGAGACCAGAGGCCTCTGATCTCCGCCTCTCCCATGTGACCGCCCCATCCCAGAAGGGACGCGTCCGTCACAACTGTGTGCTCTGGCTGGGGAAGGGAGAGGGATCTGCCCATGACCCATTGCCGGTTCGAGAGCCACCACTGCAACTGTTTTGCAGTCCCCTCTGAGATCTGGACGTGATCGGACAGGTTGCCCTGGTGCTGCGCCCACTGGAACTTCAGGTCCCACTGCAGAGCCCGCATATGCCATCTGGCATGATTGACCAGCAGGATGCAGGAGGCCATGAGGCCCAGCAGCCTCAGGGTCATCCGTACCGAAACCCAGGATAAAGGCTGAAAGATCGGAATCATAGCCTGAATATCCCGGACTCGCCGTTCGGGAGGATAGGCCCGAAACTGCGTCGTGTCCAGAACTGCTCCGATGAAAAGGAGCTGTGGAGAAGGAATCAGATGCGACTTTGGCACATTGATGGAGAACCCCAGCGAGTGCAGGAGTTCGGCCGTAGTCTGGAGGTGGGAGACGACTGCCTGGGACGAGCCCGCCTTCAGCAGCCAGTCGTCGAGGTAGGGGAAGACTGGAAACCCCTGCCCGGCGCAGATGAGCTGCGACCACCGCCAACACTTTCGTGAACACCCGAGGGGCACTGGTAAGGCCAAAGGGGAGCACGGTGAACTGAAAATGCTCGGGGCCTACCGTGAACCGAAGGTAACGCCGGTGGGCCGGCAGGACGGGGATGTGGAAATATGCGTCCTGCAAGTCCAACGCTACCAACCAGTCTCCAGGGTCGAGGGCAGTCAAGACCTGAGCTAGGGTGAGCATCTTGAACTTCTCCTTCCGGAGGAAGCGATTGACGTTCCGGAGGTCCAAGATAGGACGCATGTCCTCCTTGTCCTTTTTGGGCACCAGGAAGTAGTGGGAGTAGCAACCACGCCCTACTTCTGGAGTCGGAACATGCTCGATGGCCCTCTTGGCCAAGAGGGCCGTGACTTCCTTCTGCAGAAGCACCAAGTGATCCCCTGACATGCGGTGGAATTGAGGTGGCATGGCTGGGGGGGTGTCCAAGACCCACCTGTCCGAGGTGATGGTACGCCAGTGGGGAAGGTGATGGCGGACCCTGCCCCCTACTGGCGTGCTGTGCACCTGAAAGGAGGGACTAGGAGGGTTTGGAGGCCGCGGACGGGTTGGAGGTGGTGGCCTGACCCGCACGCTGGTTGCCCGATCCGCCACGGCGGAATCCACGTCCTCGGCCACGCGAAGACGCCTGCTGCGCGGGCCGGTGGCTGGGCTGCTGACGTGAAGGGGCGCCCCTACCGTGGCCACGATAGGGGCGAAAAGCAGAAGTCAGCGGAGGGCGTGTAGCAGAAAGGCCCAGGGACTTTGCAGTAGCCCGTGAGTCCTTAAAGCGCTCCAACGCATGGTCTGCTTTGGACCCAAAAAGACCGACTCCATCAAAGGGCATGTCCATGAGAGTATTCTGGACATCCCCTGAAAAACCAGTGGTTCTCAGCCAGGCGTGGCGTCGTAGCGCCACCGTCGTTGCAATAGACCTGCCCAGCGAGTCGGCGGTATCAAGGCCACATCGAATTGTATATTTGGCCGCATCCCTTCCTTCCGCAATGGCGCGGGAAAGCAGTGTCTGGACCTCCTCAGAACACTGGGGCAAAACATCCGCCACCGAATCCCACAAGGAGTGGGTATATCGGCCCAAAAGGCAAGCGGTGTTGACAGACCGCAAGCCAGCACTGGAGGAAGAAAAACCCTTCTTCCCAAATTGATCCAGGCGTTTGGATTCCCTATCCGGAGGGGCGGTAGGGAAGGCGGTTTGGGAAGCGGAGGCTTGGACAACCAAGCTCTCAGGGGTGGGGTGGACAGAGAGAAACAGGGGGTCGCCCGGAGCTGGGCGATGGCGTCGGGACACGTTCCTATCCACAGGAGCCCCTGTGTTGGGCTTGGACCAGGCGCCCAAAAGAACGTCAGTGAGGGCGTCGTTAAACGGCAGCACAGTCTCCGAAGAGGAGGCTGCCGGCTGAAGCACCTCTGTCAAGATATTAGTCTTGACCGCCACAGTAGGGAGTTGGAGACGTAAAGCCCCAGCCACCCTACGCAACACCGTTGCAAAATTGGCTCCCTCCTCCGTAGCCACGGGAGGAGACAGCATGCCAGTGTCAGGGGAAGTATCTAGACCACTAGCATCCCCTAGACCCTCTGTCCAGTCCTCATCGTACTGACACTGTCGTGTCAGAGGGTCATCAGACCCCTCCCAGTCCTCCTGGTCCTCCTCAGGTTCAAAATAAGGGGGAGGAGGGACATTTGGGATCCAAGGCCCCATCGGCGCCGGAACCGGCGTCGAGCGACGTCGGGCCGGGTCCATGTCCGGAGCCGGAAGGAACTGGGGAACGACGCCGCTCGGAGCCCCAGGCGGCGTCGAGAACGGCACCGGAGACATCGGCGCCGGCGGAGGTGTCGTTAGGTCGACCGGCGTCGATGGGGGTTGTGGAGCCGGGATCGAGGCCGGGGCCGAAGCCGGAGCCGGGATCGAGGCTGGAGGCACGGGCGACGCCGGGGCCGGAGCCGTCGGCGACGCCGGAGCAACCCCATCAGGGCCCGCGGGGCCCGAAGGCGCACCGGAGGGACCTTGAGGCCCGAAGAGGCGGGCCATGGCCGACAGGAATTCCTGCACTTTGGCCGGATCCGCCCCCGAACCCGGGAAGGGCGGGTATGGCGGGGCGACTCCACAGGCATGTCCGGGGCCGCGGGGGCGGGGACGGTGCCGGGAGGGGCCTCAGCCGAGTCGCGAGACCGGCGAGGCGAAGTCCTAGAGCGATGATGCTTTTTGGACTTTTTGTGTTTCGACTTACCGGACGAAGAAGACTTCGATGCCGACGACCGGTGTGGACTCCGCGATCGACCCCTGGACCTCTCACGCGACCGGGGCTTCCGCGGAGCCGAATGCCGGGCCTCGAGGAGCTTTCGAGACCGCTCTCGCAAAGCTTTCGGGTGGAGGGCCTGGCAGTCGGCACAAGACTCCGTGTCGTGGCCTCGGCCGAGGCAGAATAGACACTCCCAATGCGGGTCGGTGACGGACATCATCCGAGCACAGGCGCCGCATCGCTTGAAACCGGGCATCCCTACGACACCTTGTTCGAAAAACAGTGAAAAAATTCACCAAAAAGTATGGTCAAAAAATGACCAGGGCACTGCTCTTCCCGGATCTGCGCTTGCTGGCGCGGAAAAAGAAGAACTGACGTCAGCGCGCAGGGGCGGCGCCTAAGTACTGCCCGCGACGTCATCCCGGCGATCACGACGCCGACGACGGACGCTGAGCCGCACGACGCCGCCTACCGACGCGCAAGGGTACTGCTACGCAAAAAACTTTCCGGATCCAGCCTGACGCCTGGGGATATTCTAAGGTAAGGAATCTGTCACTAACGTGTCTCTTTCAGATATGTTATTTTCGGTGACGCCATCATTATGCAAAATGGCATGTGAGAAATCTGACAACTCCTCCTTCTTCGGCTCATACAATGTTAGCAAGTATACCATAGTCTCATACTGGGTTGACCCATGGTCCACTTCCACACCTATCTGTGTGCTGCATGTAGATCTAAGATGTGAAAGGGCACACCGGGAAAAGGAGGGATGTTAAAGAGCATGGGTAAGTCCTTGCAGATTCTAAATAAGTAATTGACTATTTGTCTTCTTTCTTTTACAGTTTCTGAAATTTTAAGGTAAAATTCAATGGGCATGAATTAGACAACAATGTCTCATAAATTTAAAGTTGTTGGGAACGAGGCCTCCAAAATAGACTTTCCCTGTGGTCCCGTAAATCCTTAAAGTATCCCTGCTTGGACAATAGTAGTTCTGTGATGCTCCTTTTTGAGGAGTCTTAGACATTTGCCACCTTGTCCCATTTCTGTTATAAAGTAATATTTTACACTTTCCAGTCAGACTAAAAACGAGAAAAAACAATCAACATCAGCAAGCCACAAACTGGTCGGCGCACCATAGGCCACAAATAATCATTTATTTAACAAATGTACATGATGCATTCTTCCAGACAGTAAATACAACACTGTGTATTATATTGTTCTTAGGCTTTGGTTGATGGCTTAATGTCCATTTTATTTATTAAAAAAGTACGATAGAATCATTGGAGCAGGATAATTCCATCAGGAGGTGTACTGAAGGACAGTTATGAACAAGGACACAAAAACGGGGGACATGGAGAGTACAGAATTTGTGTGTTTGAAGAGGGTAATAATCATCCTACCAAGTAAATACCCCAATGTAAAATATGTTTTCATAGTCTTTCCTTACTCGAGCTTCCTCTCTCACTATTCCATCATACTATGAATAAGGTGCTTCACGGTCTGTCATGGAACTCAATATTCAGAATATTTTACAGCTCATCTCGTCTGTGATACCTTGGCCACAAGATCTGTGGGCCTTGGGAACTACATCTGTACACATCTGTATTGGAGGCATTTTATGGATCTGTTGCTCAGAATTGTGTGAATATTTCAGTTTTGTACAATGGCTGTTTCTGATCACGCCTTCCAAGGTACCAATAGACATTCATAGCACAGCACCACCAAAAGTCCACAAAGCCAAAATTAAAATGCAGGGATACAATCGAGTAAGAATGTTTATGAAAATAAAGCTGTAATGCACCCCCTGACCCTTGGGTTAGTATTTTTCAACAGCAACGTCCTCAACCAGTGGAGTGAAAACAAATCTGAAAACAGTTGTGATTACTAGCATGGTTATTTGCTTGTACTTCTAGTCTGATCTGTGTGTGTGTGTGTGTGTGTGTGTGTGTGTCTTCCATTCCAACGTTGCTCCTGGTTCACATCTACAATCAACTCAGCACTACATGCCTATGCCATTTTCTTGCGTTTACGCCTCCCACCAGATGGCTGGTATGAAATAAGAGGAATAGTTAGTATTCCAAGTTTGTGGTCTTCATCGTCAAATGCTCCCAAAGGGCTCTTCTTTTTGGAGATCTTTAGCCCCATTGCTTTAGCCACTTCAAGCATTCTAAAGGCAAAGAAAAATACAATTAGATGGTAAAAAAAAAAACTATAAAACTAAAATGCTGTGTAGCAACATGGTTGCATTGCTTCTAGCGAGCGTATTTCAGCACATTTCAACGTGCTTACCTACTTATATCAAACATGAGTTTACCAATAATGAAACAGCAAAGCTAAAGTTCTATCCTTCTCTATCTCCCAGATAATAATCAATGCTGCTCAACCAGTGGCTCAGGAGCATTAAGAGCCCAGCACAAAATTGATGGGGAGATCCCCGAGTGACAGATGTGGAGTTATTTCTGGGATTTGAAAATATTTTTCAAAGAAACATTTAATGTAAAGAATGCAATTGTCCAGCAGTTAACAGAAGGTTAGTCCAGGAAGCAAAGAATCACAGATACCCGCCAGTGGAGGACGGTCAAAAATAGGAGGAAAAAGATGGCAAGCTTAAGGGCATCTCAATAGAACCTAAAAGTTGTACACACAATGGATAACATGCTTTCACAAACTCTAGCTTCCATCTCCAACCTAAGGGTTCCAGTCACGGAATAACCTCTGCATTCGTTCTCTTGGACTCTCAGCCCTATAGAACTGTCACCAGGATGACCTTACCAACAATATGTTTTCAAGTAATAGGAAGTATGGTGACACAATGAAGCTAAGGTACAGGTAACTATGGAGAGGCTGGGTGTTTTCAGTTTGTAAAGCAAAGGACATGATGATCCATGCTCTTTATATGGTCGAAAACAGTGTTCTGCCACAGTGCATGCTAAAACGAATATTGCAGAATGTGCATGTACGACGCCCAGACCCCAGCTGTAGCTGCATGCATGCCGATAAAGCTTGGCATTATTGTCACAGACGCCTTACACACGTGCACATTGGAAGAAGCTACCTGAAGTGCTATGGTTATCTATGCAGTACTATCATGGAACACATTGGGGGCATCTTCATTAATCCTACTCACCGGTAAGCTTTGATTTTCCTTGACAACCACTCTCTCCCCCTACATTATCTATGCGAGTCCTTACCCTATTCCTCTAGACCACCTTTTACATTTCAGCATTGAGATCTATATTGCTCAATGTCAGCCTCACTTTTCGCCGTACGCAAGAACAATAAACTTCAGCCTTCGAGGATCTTGCAGGTTTCAAACAGTTTATGAAGAGTACTTCTACTGCCCAGCTGGACAATCACCAAGACACCGCAAGACACCATTGCCAAACAAAGTTAAATCTATGAAGACAGCCTCAAAAGGCAGCACTATTTCACAAACGCCTGCATTTTCTACCCAGTCCTGCCACAGAGCACACACAGGTGCTATACTGCCTGAAAGTATGAACGTGAGAGGCATCTTTTGCTACTAAAGTAAGCCCTTCTGCAATTTTTAAATCTACATTCAATAATTCTATAAAAAGTGCTTCATCTAACCACGTGATAAGTCAAGTAGAGTTTCTCCAAAACTGGATATAATAAACAAATTATTTTGCCCGGGTACTTCACAGTCTTTACTAACACTCAGTTTACATTCTTCTTGATTGCGTAGCCCTACTCATGTTGAAGGTCCAAAAATGTATAGAACCGACAAACTAAGGCACATACTGCTGATATTATCAACAACTCTACCCTTTGGGCTCCTGTGAGTTATGATCTTATTAAATTAAATCATACAGGTCTGAAGTCAGTGGGTTTTTTTTCGAACACCAACTAAAACAACACTGAAGAGTGTCAAGCTGAGGAGAATTCGCTCACCTGTTTTCAGTAAGTTTCATGTCTCTCTGCAGTATAGTCAGGTTTGTCTGGAAGTTATTAATATGCAAAGCCAAGGCAATCACGTATGCAGTTATTTTCGCCTTCATGGATGCCGAAATGACGTTTTGCAAACTGGAATACAACAAAGTGAGGTCAATGATCATATTAAAGTATTTGAAATCTTTTCTTTCAGCTTGTAAAGAGCAGTGTCAATATCATTTTGGTGACTGCAGCAACAATAAAAAAATAGCCGGAAATTAAAACCAGTAAGTCAAAATGCTGCCAGTGAGACAAAATGATGCACCTTACAGCTGCCGCACAATCTAAAATCGATAAACAATTACTAATTGTTTACAGGCTGGCAAAGAACACATAGCTAATTACACGATTTTGGATTTATTCCTGTATACACAAGATTTGGTAAAGCCAATACACCTGTCCTTGGCAAGCCAGCGCGATGGTTTATTTTTTTTTTATTGTAGGCATATGCCTCAAAACTAAACTGAAGTAAAAAAAGCCACTGCTGAAACACGACCGTCAAATATTTGCAAAAAAAAACCTTACATTTAAAAAAACAACCATTGGATAAAATGTAATAAAACAGTCTGGGTGCTTCCTAGCAGGCAGATGCACTTACCACAGGTAGGTAAGTAAGTAATGTTTATTTGTATGATTAATTAAAATCTTTACAATTCCATCATATAACAAAGACAAACAATGGATCCTTTAAAATCCACACGTTAAGATCTAGTTATACTGAAATCATATAACATAGAACCAAACAAATGATCCACAAGTTAAATTCACGTTATACTGAGATCTTTACAAGGCAGGTGGCAGGCAGTACGACCTTCAAAGTCCTTTGAAATCCACAAATTGAAGTCAGATTGTGGGATCACTGCGATAAGGGCAGGGCATTTGTCAGAATATAGGGCCTGGAGTACAGTCTGCCATTGGACAGACGCATTACATCATCAATGAGAGTGCAGCGTTCGATGCAGGTAGCCCCAGAGCCGTTATTATTGGGATCATGCAGAATAAGAAAGCGCAAATGCTTTCAAAGTGCAATGTGTCATGCAATCGAACCAATGCAGATATCTCATGGAGAACCATGTAAACACAGCCAGTCTATATGCTTAAACGTAATGAAACGATTTAAAACATTGCACTGTTGGCCCTGGCAGTGAGTGGTCTGCTAGCCCAGGATGCAGCATGGTGGTAAGTAGGTGGAAATATATTTCAAAGTACAAAGTGCTGTAAAAGCAAACCAATACATATGTTCTCATAAAAACAAGTTAAAAATCAGCCGGCCTATAAGAGGAGCAATAGAAACAGTTGGCAAAGTGCAGCGTGGGCCCACCGAAGGAGTGATCGAACAACGCGGGATGCAGCATGCGTTGCATGTGCATGCAAATATGTTCCAAGTTTAAGATACGGCTAGGATAAAGGGGTGTTAAAAAGGTCAATAGCAGTGTTGCCAGATGGTCCCCAGTGAAAAGAATCTGCAAGTCCTGAGGCCTGCATGCTCATTGTTTGCGTTCGTCGTCAGGTCATAATTGATGCAGCCTGGTGGTTTGTAGCCACGTGTGAGCTGTGGTCCTCAGTATCCTTCCAACTGTTATAACACACGTGCCATTTTGTGCTAGTTCCATGGGGACATCAGTCGAGAAAATATAATCCACAGCTTCTTTGCACATTCTTACGCAGGTGCAGGAACAGGGGCCTTAGGAGGATTCACTTTTGGGAAAGCAGTGCTGGACAGCAACATACTAGGTGTTCTATGGATCAGAGGACAAAAGGGTAGAATTTATTCGGAGACACACAACAAGATGCCGAGACCAAGGAAACTGTCCGTGCTCCCATACCATCAGAGGCCTGGTAGAAGTGCTCACTGCAACTGTCAACTAGCCTGAACTCAATACCTTCAAAGATTAGACATTGGAAACACGGCCTCTGCCAACCTTGTCTCTGGGAGGCAGAAGGTGTCCTAAAGTGCCAGTCTTCCAGAGGAAAAGAATAAAATAACAACTGCAATAAACTCAGCCACACTCTTGCAAGACAGGAGATACACAGCGTAAGCAGAAGGAAAGACAATGATGAGAATACTAATGCCCACAAACTCACAGAAAAGACAATATCTAAGACAACAATGAATTCCAAGTGTTGTACCATCATAATCCAAGCTATAGACAAGCCACCACCATACCTAAAAGGTTGTCTAGTGGCACCAAAGCTTTCCTGATACTTCAGCAAAGTATCCTCTCACGTGGTCCGGCAGAAGGGGAACCACCATCTGTGGCATCTCCTGAAGAGCCTGGGAATAACGTGCCTTCTGACACAAAGCATTGCAGGAGCAAAGGGCCAGGTTCCCTGAAGACAAACAACTTCATTACTGTCTCAATCCACTGAAACTCTGTCAGACAGGGCGGAGCGGACGGGCTCTGTGGTGAATCCTGTAAAAGCAGGGGCTTGCAGCCCTAGACCCTGAGGCACCAGAAGACAGAAATGAACGGTCTTCTGCAAGCAGGCGATGACAACAAGCAACTTGACAACAGAGGCCTGCGTACAAGCTGACCAAACCCAGCCAGGTATAATCGAGTCTAACAGTGCTTCATTTAAAGGCAACAGAGGCACCAACATGGAGAAGACAGAATGGAGGGTTTCAGTCAAAATGTATGCCTTAATCTCCGTTCTTGGCAAAGGGAATTCTAGGAATTACAATGCCTTGTCCAAGAACGTCTTAAAAGACAGAAAATTCTCTGAAGGCACAACTGAGAGACAATCAGAGACAACCTTAGAACAAGCAGAGGAGTGGTGTAATGGAGACCCAAAAGGAGCCCTCTTTCAGATTCTGAATAAGAGTGAAGGGAATGTACCTCACTACTGACCTTCTGTGTATGAAAGCCATTGCATGAAGCCAAAGCAGGGGCCTGTAAGCGGCCCAAGATACACCTTTGCCGCGTGCAAAATCAGTCTCACACTGGACAAATCTGAAAACAGAGTTAGAGCCATAGACGTCGGTATCAGTGCTGACACAGCAAAAAGTGGCAAGGCTTTCGGTGACAAAATTGAGCATCAGAAATAGGGGCGAGGTCGATCGGAACAAGGGCAGAAGCTGTTGGTAGAGGAAAGGTCAAAGCTTTAGTCTGAGCTTTAGGGCCCAAAGCCACACTGAGGGGAGCTGGAGGAGGACTGAATATAGGGCCCGATTTAGATCTTGGCCGACGGGTTACTCCGTCACAACGGTAACGGATAACCCATCCGCCGAAATATAATCCCATTATCCTACAGGATTTATATTTCGGTGGACGGGATATCCGTCACCGTTGTGACAGAGTAACCAGTCCGCCAAGATCTAAATCAGCCGATAGTCAGGAAAGACTGATTTGAAGCTGCACTGGCCAGAAAGGTCAGGAGCGGATCAAGCAGCATTGAATGCGGAGCCACAATTGAGCTGGGCACCAGCTTCTGGCTGAAGTCCACCAAAGAAAGACATGGTTCCAAACATTATTTCAAGATCGGAGTTGGGAAATAGGCATGCCTAGTAGAAGACCTGCCCAATGACCAGGAGTGACAATGAAGACGAGTCCTCCGTTCGATATGTTCTGCACTTGGAATGGAAAGACTTAATTGAGCAAAGCAGTCACTTCTCGTCTAGCCCAGGAACAGGACCCGATGAGGTACTGTGGCCTCTAGATGTGAAAGAAGTGTCCTCTTGGTCCTCAATGTAGGAAGCTGGCTCTGTATATACTATACCAAAGTGAGGTATAGTGTGCACAGAGTCCAGTGGAACCCAAAAGGTAGGCAGAGGTAAAGTAGATAGCATCTCACTCTCTATTTGTGGTAGTGTGGTCGAGCAGTAAGGCTTTATCAGAGGACAGTGTTAAGCATTTGTTGTACACACTCAGTCAGCAAATGAATTCACACACTCAAAGACTGAACTTCAGGCCAATTGTTTTTGTATAAAAATATTCTTTTAGTTATTTTATTTCCTAGAACCAAATCAAGCCTAGCACACGTAAGTGATAAATACTTTGCAGTAAATATACAGTTGTAATAGAATTTGTATTGTAATAGTATATGCTCTTTGTTTTAACTTACAATATTGTTTCTGAGAAATGCAATGCTTTGTAAATACAGTTCATATACTTTGAATGGGCTTTTTAGTAAAATACCATGCAAGTTACTTTTTAGATTACTTTTCTTACACAGTGCAGTATACCTGGATTCTGCACTGGGACATTTCCTGTAAAAAGGTAAGTAAAAGCGTTTTTGTTAGTTAGTACAATTTTAAAGAATTTCTTTAGGTTTTCCAACTCCACACTTTACAACTTTTCACAGAAAAACAGTCAATGTTATCCTATGGAGGAAAATAGTGTTATCGGTTTAAAGGTAAGTACTTTGTTGTGGGAGTTAGTGTTCTGGGGTTAGACTCAGGGGTCCCCCAGGGTCAAGGATGCACTTGTTACACCCTCAGCGGCACTAGGGCGGCCGGGTGCAGAGTGCTGAGGCCCAATGTTATCCAATGGGGGATAGGGGCCTCCGGTTGGTGGCTGCTGACGAGCAGGCCACTGGGTTGTGGGAGCAAAGCTCCTGGACTTAAGCCCAGGGCAAATGGGGATTAGGCCAGCACAAAAGATGCACCCTGGGGCGGCCGGGTGCAGAGTGCTGTTTTGGCGTCGGAAGCCCTGTAGCTTTCAATGGGGAGTCTCCGGTTTGCAAAAGCACTGCAGGCTCGGGGATGAAGGTCTTCTGGGTGCGACCACCACTTGGAAAGGTAAGTTGGGATCTTGGGGGTTGGTTAGGCACCGTCTGTTGGACCACCCAAGGCCATGGGGCGTCGGGTGCAGGGGTGCCTTTTAGGGTCGGATCATCTTACCAGCTCCTGGTCGCGGTTGGGGGGACCTTCCGGTTTGAGGCTGCAGGCGTCGGCTGGAGGCTTGAGGCAGGTCAGAGGTCGCCGGATCTCGGGTCAGGATCGCTGGGGGGACCTCCTCTTGGGGTTGGGCCACTCGAACTCAGGCTGTGGGCGTCGGATGCAGAGTGGTGCAGACCCGCGGACCCTTGCAGAGCTGGAGTCTGCTGTTTGAATAAATACGGTGTTCACGGGAGACAGAGTCTTTGGGATTGAAGACAGGCAGGTCCTCCGGGTTTCTTGAGGTTGCTGGCTGCAGGACACACAGGGATTTTGCTGGAGCAGGTTCGAGGTGGGAACAGGCCGGTAGGGCTGGGGCTAAGTTAGTGGGCGTCCTCCTCTTGTTAGCTTTGGCATGGCTGTTCGGCCCTTCTTCTTTTCTTCTTGCAGGTTCTTGTCTGCATTCTTGGTTCAGGGCTGCCCCCTAAATATTGTATTTGGGGGGCGTTTTAGGGGTCTCCAGGTCAGTAGTCAGTAGGCTACTGACCATAGGGTGACTACACCCTTGGTGTGCTCACCCTACGTGGGGGAGTGAGCACAATCCCTAATCCTGATTAAGGAGTGCCTGCCATCTGCAAGATGGCGGGCACTGAAGAATGGGTTTCACCTCGCCTCCCCCACCTGAGGGGTGGGGTTGGCAGAGGTGGGCACACCTTCTGGGCTGTCTAATTTTTCCCGCCTGTCTTCCCGCCGAAAAGGAGGGGAGACAGGAAGGGGGCCAGCTCCTGATAGCAGGAGAGGCGGGGGGTCGCATTACAAAGGCTGTCAGGCCTTTGAAGCTCCCCTGCCACAGATGGCTCTTCCTGGCCTGGGGGAGGTGTGAACACCTCCGCCCAGGAAAGGCTTTGTTTCTGGGCTCAAGGAGCGAAGGCTCCCACCCTAGGGGCCCAGAAACATCCACACAAAAAGAAGGTGCACTTGATAGAAGTCAAACAAGAGACGCGCTTGTAGTCCAAAAAAGTTCTTCTTTTTATTTAGTCTTGTTTAAAACCGGCACACAGCCAACGCGTTTCGTTCCCTAGTGCCACGGGAACTTCGTCAGGGCTGTAACAATTATAAAAACCAACATAAATATACATATAATATATACAATAAATATACAAACTTAATAACCAATACAAAACACTAATAGAACAGACGACCCAAAACACAACATAAAAATTAAAACACATACATCAACAAATAACAACAAAGGCACACAAAAACATATGTGTGATAGTGACTTTAAAACCATTGTTTGACGTATCGTCATGCAATCGATCCAATTAAGAAAAAGTAGTGAACAGATAGAAGTTCAAAGGTGGGAAAAGAAAGACAACAGTAAAAGAATTCCAAGATCATACTAAGAAACCCGAAAAGAAGAGAGACAAAAAAAGGGAGAAAAGAATATCAGTAAAACGATAATAGTATCTGGACATAATAAACCAAGATACCAGAACAGGCACACCACCTAAAGATTATGAAAATTAAAAGAAGATTCTTTGTGTAAAACAAAAAGGAAAACCAGGACAAAGTTAAGATCATTAACTGTGAAAATCTGATCAGAAATCCACAGAGTAGAGCCCGTATTGTGATTCATTAATACCAGTTATAATATGACATAATCAATACTTCCCCAAATGTGTATGGAGTGTCATAATTAAAATCCTCCATTAAAAAAAAACCTGACCATATTCTATAATAACAAATAAAGGCATCTCACCTTTCTAGAAATATCAATTAATATATGGAGATCTGGAATGTTTCGCGGTCGGTCAGATACAGACGTTTACAAGCATATATTAGATTCAATCAGTTTAATTGATCCACATGATTCTAGACAAAAAGGGAAGGGCAATACATTACAAAAATTACATACGGTCATGATTGTCCAAGAGAAATCAAAACATATATACAAAACAACATGATATGAATCAATCCCTAAAGTACAAAAAGTGCAAATAGTCACCAAGTGCACAAAGCAAAAACCATGACTCCTTCTAGGAACCTCAATATAAATTGTGCCATGGTTAAGCAGAAATAAGTGACACCAACTAAAAAGGCAATCATAGCCCAAAACATTGGATTAATGTAACATTACTGAACAATACGGCTGGCCCGACGCAAAGTGTCTCACCTGGGTCAAGCAACAGGTTTCAGGAAGACTCACAAAAATTCGAGCAATACTTCCAATGTTTCTTTAAGCAGATTCTGTTAAGTACAAGAAAAAAATAGATATGAGCGAAGAGTATAATTAATGTACTCTTCTAAAGTACGAGACATGTTTGCAAGACCAATGCAATACTTGGAATCGGCGTCTACGACGCAAAGGGTGCTCTTCAGTTTATAAACTTATAAGCCCAAATCCGTCACGTAACATCTCACCTTGATAAGGTAAAATTATAGTCCAATAATGATCACCAGGTAGAAGCATGGACTCGTACGTATAAGAACACCCGGATATAAATAGGACCCGTTATCAATGTCTAAAGACAAAAATCAACAACAAGAGGCGATTATGCATATATTGAAATTATCGTCAGATTTAATCCCTAAGTACAAAACACCAACAGGTAAATCCTCACCTTAATAGGTTACAACTAATATCCAGTGAGAATCGCAACATTTGAACATGGACTCGTACATAGAAAGACACACAGGTGTAAGTCGAACCCGATGTCAGTATCTAAAAGCAATATAAACATACAATAATTAGATATACATAGGAATCTTATCGAGGTCTTTCCCTAATTGGACAATCAGAATACCTATGGTCTCACCTCAAATAAAATGTAACCGGTATCCAATAGTAGTCACAAGATTAGAACATAGACTCATAAGTCAAAAAGTCCACGGGTGTAGGTAGAACCCACTATCAATATCTGTAATTAAAACGAGTGAGAAAAACAATTACACATATGGGAAACATAAATGCTAAAACATAAAGGCAGGGGCACACCTGTGGCCGAAAGATGCAAGTGCCCAATATCCTCGATATCTAACATGCGAAGTACGAGTGAAGACACAAGCTACAAACAATAAAGCAGAGCCAGGAACCGATACCTCTACTTAATATATGCAACGTGTTAAAAGGCTCTCCGCTCAGGTATCTACACTCCTCCCCAAATGGCGCCACCTTTTATTAAATGGTCTAATTAGTATAGCATGAGGCACCACATAAGCATTCATATTTGACAGCAATAGGCCCCACAACAGCACAAAAATTCGTAATCTCACCCGGCCTACAAATCATCTGGGTAGCCCGTTGCGCAATCAGTCACAAAAGGGGAGCAGGCACTTACCGCAAAAACGAACGAACGAACAGCTACCGGGCAGCGTGGTGGCTTGCAGCGGTATCGATGTAACACGGGGGCCATGGTCATTCATTCATTAAATAGACCCACAAACAAACGTAATAACGTCACAGCCGTAGGTTCCAAGAGGAACATAAAAAACGGACCAGCACGCGCTAAAACATACAATTGGGCAGCGGCCATATTAGAAAGATTCGGTTACATTTATAAATTCCCGGAAAGGTAATGTTAATTGTAAGAAATACTCACAAGGTGATATTCTAGAGTTCATAAATGGGCAACTCATCCAGGTGCCGATGTGGAATGGAAGTGTGGTAAGAGATTCGGCGCTAGGTTTGAGCGTTATTTCACGATCATAACTTGCAGGAAGAGCAAAAAGCAGGAACCATCAGGCATAATGCTGAGGCTTCCCCCAACGCGTCCGTCATTTTTGAAAGGATAGGTGTCATGTCTAATTTCAAGGGAGATTAATATTAACCCTTAAAAAATATAATAATGAACACAAGATAACAGTATAACATTCCTAAATAAACAACATATCCAAATATAGATGTCAATTGCACATTTGATGATACGAGCCAACACAGTTAAGGGATGTTAGAAGAATAATAAAGACTAAACAGAAAAAAGACCAGATTAAATCCAAAAGATTAAAGATAGAATTAAGAAAAAAGAAAAAATGAAAAATTTAGTAATAACAAGGTATTAACTTGAGACTTTTGGTATCAGCTTGAGACTTTTGATATCTATACCGCATCAACAAGTACGTTAAAAGCAATCACACACAGCATCAAGAAAGTAGAGTCACAGTAATTCTCTTCTCTTAATCCCTACCCAGGGAAGTACTAGAGTACCCTATCAGTATTATAACCCCCAGGGTGGCAAATACAGTGAGGGCAGTCACGCAAGCATCAAGAAAATAGGATCACAGTAGTTTCCTTCCATTAATTCCTACCCAAGGTAATAATAGAATTCCCTCTCAGTATTTTAACCCATTTGGGTAACAGACACAGTATGGGGGCACACACACAATTTCAAAAAACAGTAGGGTCACAATGATTCTCTTCTCTTAATCCCTACCCAAGGAAGTAATGAAACTCCCTATCTGTATTATGCCCCATTTGGGTAGCTTTTAAGCGACAAATCCACTTAGCCTCCTTCTGCCTAACCTGTAATTCTCGATTGCCACTCCTGGCACCAAGGGGCACATGGTCAATTCCATGAAACCAGAAGGAATTGTCTTCCGGATGAAATCCCATATAGTGCTCACTTACGGGATAACGACTGTCACCATTTAGTATTGCCCTACGATGTTCTTGAATTCGAACCTTGAGTGGGCGCACCGTACTTCCCACATAAATAATATTGCATCTGCAGCCCAAGATGTATATCACATGTGTTGTATTGCAGTTTATAAAATGTGCAATCTTGTGTTGTTTTGCGGTGTTATAGGCAAACTCAATGGTTTTATTTTTCCCATAAGGGCAATTGCTACAAGACCCGCAGGTATAGAAACCTACAGGTTTGGAGGGTAGCCAAGTTTTTCTTCGGTTGGTCACATGACTTGCGCATAGAACATCCCGTAAAGATATTCCTTTGCGGTACGTAATCGAAGGTCTGGTAGGCAGACACTCATTAAGGCCAGGGATATCCTTCAGAAGACTCCAATTTTTCTTTAAGATGTTATAGACCCTACTACTATTGGTATTGTACTGAGTGATAAACCTGACCGCCTTTTCACTTTTTGCTGTAGTGGCAGCCCTGGGTTTATTGTGAAGAGTGTCATCCCTTTTGAGTTGTTGTACTTTCTCAATAGCTTTGTCCAATACCACTCTATTGTATCCGCGTTTTAGAAACCTTTTCTTTGTTTCAAGGACATTCGCATAGTAAGCATCATCCTCACTACAGTTCCTTCTTAGTCGTGTCATCTCCCCGTAGGGTATATTGTTGATGACCGAACGTGAGTGAGCGCTGTCAGCGTGCAGAACTGCATTACACGCAGTTTCTTTTCTATAAAGAGTGCTTTGTATGATTCCTTCTTTAACATAAAACTGTATATCAAGGAAGTTAATCTTAACCTTATCATATGCCATCGTGAGTTTCACGTTGAAAGTGTTGGCATTCAGATATGTGTAATATTGATGTAATAAGTCCATGGATCCCGACCATAAGACGATGATATCGTCAATGTACCTCCCCCAGAACACGATATGTTCGGTCCAGGGGGAGGCACGTCTGTGCCAAGCATACTCCCTCTCGAACCACCCCATAAAGAGGCAGGCGTACGAGGGAGCAAATTTAGAACCCATGGCGGTCCCGAGTATCTGCTGGAACCAAGCAGTGTCATGTAGGAAAAGGTTGTTGCTTAGGATGATATCAATCATTTCCAATATCATCTCATTAGATTCATAATATTTAGCAAGCTCTCTATCCAGGAAAGATCGGACAGCAAGCATTCCAAATTCTTTGCATATACATGTGTACAGGCTTTCTACGTCAAATGTGACGAAACAAAGGTCATCAGACCATTGGAAGTCATTAAATTTTATCAGTATATCTTTGCTATCCCGGATGTATGAGGGAAGATCAACAACATACTTTTGGAGTCTGAGGTCCACAAATTGTGACAATTTTTCGGTAGGTGAATCTATCCCTGAAATTATAGGGCGGCCTGGTGGAAACGCGCCGCCCTTATGAATTTTGGGTAACATGTAAATGCATGGATATTTTGGGCTGTCAATTCTAAGGTATCTGAACTCGTCTTCAGACAAGAGGCCAATATCCCTCCATTCGCTTAACTTCATACTTATCATTGAAGTTACTTTCTTAATCGGGTTGGTAGGGATGTGCTGGTAACAGTTAATATTGCTCAATTGTCGGTCAATCTCAGACATGTAGTCACTATGGTTCATTACCACAATATTACGGCTGTGACGTTATTATGTTTGTTTGTGGGTTTATTTAATGAATGAATGACCATGGCCCCGTGTTACATCGATACCGCTGCAAGCCACCACGCTGCCCGGTAGCTGTTCGTTTGTTCGTTTTTGCGGTAAGTGCCTGCTCCCCTTTTGTGACTGATTGCGCAACGGGCTACCCAGATGATTTGTAGGCCGGGTGAGATTACGAATTTTTGTGCTGTTGTGGGGCCTATTGCTGTCAAATATGAATGCTTATGTGGTGCCTCATGCTATACTAATTAGACCATTTAATAAAAGGTGGCGCCATTTGGGGAGGAGTGTAGATACCTGAGTGGAGAGCCTTTTAACACGTTACATATATTAAGTAGAGGTATCGGTTCCTGGCTCTGCTTTATTGTTTGTAGCTTGTGTCTTCACTCGTACTTCGCATGTTAGATATCGAGGACATTGGGCACTTGCATCTTTCGGCCACAGGTGTGCCCCTGCCTTTATGTTTTAGCATTTATGTTTCCCATATGTGTAATTGTTTTTCTCACTCGTTTTAATTACAGATATTGATAGTGGGTTCTACCTACACCCGTGGACTTTTTGACTTATGAGTCTATGTTCTAATCTTGTGACTACTATTGGATACCGGTTACATTTTATTTGAGGTGAGACCATAGGTATTCTGATTGTCCAATTAGGGAAAGACCTCGATAAGATTCCTATGTATATCTAATTATTGTATGTTTATATTGCTTTTAGATACTGACATCGGGTTCGACTTACACCTGTGTGTCTTTCTATGTACGAGTCCATGTTCAAATGTTGCGATTCTCACTGGATATTAGTTGTAACCTATTAAGGTGAGGATTTACCTGTTGGTGGTTTGTACTTGGGGATTAAATCTGACGATAATTTCAATATATGCGTAATCGCCTCTTGTTGTTGATTTTTGTCTTTAGACATTGATAACGGGTCCTATTTATATCCGGGTGTTCTTATACGTACGAGTCCATGCTTCTACCTGGTGATCATTATTGGACTATAATTTTACCTCATCAAGGTGAGATGTTACGTGACGGATTTGGGCTTATAAGTTTATAAACTGAAGAGCACCCTTTGCGTCGTAGACGCCGATTCCAAGTATTGCATTGGTCTTGCAAACATGTCTCGTACTTTAGAAGAGTACATTAATTATACTCTTCGCTCATATCTATTTTTTTCTTGTACTTAACAGAATCTGCTTAAAGAAACATTGGAAGTATTGCTCGAATTTTTGTGAGTCTTCCTGAAACCTGTTGCTTGACCCAGGTGAGACACTTTGCGTCGGGCCAGCCGTATTGTTCAGTAATGTTACATTAATCCAATGTTTTGGGCTATGATTGCCTTTTTAGTTGGTGTCACTTATTTCTGCTTAACCATGGCACAATTTATATTAAGGTTCCTAGAAGGAGTCATGGTTTTTGCTTTGTGCACTTGGTGACTATTTGCACTTTAGGGATTGATTTATATCATGTTGTTTTGTATATATGTTTTGATTTCTCTTGGACAATCATGACCGTATGTAATTTTTGTAATGTATTGCCCTTCCCTTTTTGTCTAGAATCATGTGGATCAATTAAACTGATTGAATCTAATATATGCTTGTAAACGTCTGTATCTGACCGACCGCGAAACATTCCAGATCTCCATATATTAATTGATATTTCTAGAAAGGTGAGATGCCCTTATTTGTTATTATAGTATATGGTCATGTTTTTTATGGAGGATTTTAATTATGACACTCCATACACATTTGGGGAAGTATTGATTATGTCATATTATAACTGGTATTAATGAATCACAATACGGGCTCTACTCTGTGGATTTCTGATCAGATTTTCACAGTTAATGATCTTAACTTTGTCCTGGTTTTCCTTTTGTTTTACACAAAGAATCTTCTATTAATTTTCATAATCTTTAGGTGGTGTGCCTGTTCTGGTATCTTGGTTTATTATGTCCAGATACTATTATCGTTTTACTGATATTCTTTCTCCCTTTTTGTCGCTCTTCTTTCGGGTTTCTTAGTATGATCTTGGAATTCCTTTACTGTTGTCTTCTTTTCCCACCTTTGAACTTCTATCTGTTCACTACTTTTTCTTAATTGGATCGATTGTATGACGATACGTCAAACAATGGTTTTAAAGTCACTATCACACATATGTTTTTGTGTGCCTTTGTTGTTATTTGTTGATGTATGCATTTTAATTTTTATGTTGTGTTTTGGGTCGTCTGTTCAATTAGTGTTTTGTATTGGTTATTAAGTTTGTATATTTATTGTATATATTATATGTATATTTATGTTGGTTTTTATAATTGTTACAGCCCTGACGAAGTTCCCGTGGCACTAGGGAACGAAACGCGTTGGCTGTGTGCCGGTTTTAAGCAAGACTAAATAAAAAGAAGAACTTTTTTGGACTACAAGCGCGTCTCTTGTTTGACTTCTATCAAGTGCACCTTCCTTTTGTGTGGACTTTTATATTAAATTGTCATCTTTCAACGGCGGATGCTGGGAGTTGTTGCACTTATCTTTTGACTTATGAAATTAGTGGAATTGAAGTGATTGACCTTGGTCAGCTGTTGTGTTCTTTATTTTTTTGTAAATCTTTGGGCCCAGAAACATGTTTGTGGTGGCAGGCTGGTGTGTGCGTCAGGGAACCCACCAGAGGCTGGTCGTTTTTCAGGGGGCATCTCTAAGATGCCCTCTGAGTGCATTTTTCATTAAATCCCACACTGGCATCAGTGTGGGTTTAATGTGCGTAGAATTTTGATATCAAACTTCTCAGTTTTCAGCGTAGCCATTATGGTGCTGTGGAGTTCGTAATGACAGACTCCCAGCACCATATACTCTTAATGGCAGCACTGCACTTACAATGTCTAAGAATGGACTTAGACACTGTACGGGTAGAGGGCTCATGCACCTGTACCCTCACCACTGGTATAGTGCACCCAGCTAGAGGGGTGACTGATCTATGCCAGGGCAGTGGGTTGTAGGCATGGCACACAGGTATGTGTGCCATGTCGACTCTTCACTTTGTTCTGCACCAAAACACGCAGCCTGCAAAGGCAGTGTGTGAGTGTAATTCTACAGGGCCTCTAAGGGTGGCACAATAAGTGCTGCAGCCCTTAGAGGCCTTCCCTGGTCACAGTGCACTGGGTACCTGTGGTACCATTTACCAGGGGCTGACCTGTGGTCAGAGATGCCAATTGGGGGTACAAGGTACAGTTTTGGGGAAAGAACACAGGCCCTGGGAACCTGATTGGCAGGGACCCAGGGCACATCAACTCAAAAGTGCATCAGTAGTCAGTGAGTAATTGCAGCGGCGGGACGGCAGTGTGCACGAGGAGCATGAGAGTGCACGAGGTCTGAAGTCCGGAGGAGCGAGCGAGCGAGCGGAGCAAAGCGGCCCGGAGTGAATTCAACGGGGGTGCACTGAAAATAGCCCCGCAGCCACAGAGAGTATTGGCTTCTTGTCCCGTGCTGGAACACGGTGGTTGCGGCTGGAGCGGTGGCGCAGTAGTGCAACGGGAGTTGCAGGACATGACGGAGTAAGCGGGGCAGCGGCGGAAACACGGAGTGAGGACGGCAATTACCCACGGCCCCCCCGCGACCCCAGAGGAGGGAGCAGCGGTGAGGGGTGTGAAGCGTGCTGAGAAGCTTGTCTTTTTGCTAGTCCTTAAGAGCCTCCAGCAGGACAATAGCACCAGTCCCTGGGTTTCAGACCCGGACCCTGCTCCCTGCGCTTCTCTCATCCCTCCTCTCACCCCCCCAGGCAACGAGGGCAGTCGGGTGCAGTAGCTACCGAAGGAATCAAGGGGAGAGGCATTCAGCAGCACTCAGCAGTAACCAGCAGTTAGCTATCAGCGGCAGGAGCAGGGACAAGGGATAAGGAAAGCAAGCGTGGTCACCGTTAGGGGTGACTGCGAAGTGCGTGCCCAGTGAGTCTGCAGAAGCGGCCCAGCTACGCTGGGTGCGGCTTGCAGCTCATTTGTGAGCCCTGCTCTCTTTCTGCCTCCCAGTCTCGTGCTCGTGCTGCCTACGTTGGCCTGTTAAGCTCGTAGGCCAAAAGCAGGGGCTTTAGACCTCCAGTAACTTAACTGGATATAGCGAAGCATGCGATTGGGGAAGCAGAGGGGCATGGCGGCTCCATCAAGGAAAAAGAAGCAGAGGGCGGCTCACGGGACACCTGCTGTAGACATCGACCAGATACTCGACCTGCCACAAAACTTATCAGCAAGCACTACAGTCAACACTCTTCACCCTCTTACACTGGAAGCTAGACCTGCAGGCTACAAGCCAATTGGCCTGCAACCAAAAATAACGTCCAAATTTGCCTTTCTGAAAGACGCAGGCTCAGCCGTTTTCTCTAGTAACATGAGAATCAAGGGCTTACCAGTTCCTTTGAGCCCCATCGTGACCATCTGCAAGGGGAGCCCCGAGGCTAATATTCTGCTTGGCAATTCGGCAAATCAGACAGCTACAGCCACAAGTAATCTTGTGGAGCCTGATATGCTCCACGGGGGATTTTCTCCTACTACCATGCTGGGCAGACTTGGGGACCTATTAGCAGCCCCGGTGGGGGAAGGGTGTAAAAAAACTGGGAACACACCAAACCCCTCACAGACAATGAACACTCTTGCAGCCACTTTCGCAGTCATTCCTCCTGTCAGCTCGGACTGTATGTCTGAGCTTACTAATTCACCAATAAAGAATGGCACACATGGCCAACTTAGTGCAATGACAGAAGGAAGTGCGGAAATTTCCGCCAACACACCCCATGAACTGAAAGAGCATCCACTACAGCATGGGGATGGTGTGAGTGAGCCCGCCCCGTGCACACCTCAGGGGCAGGGGCTTGGTCGAATTCTGTCGATTCCCTACGTTGAGGATGCTTGCGACCTGGAAAGAGATCTCTCCTATATTCAATCAAAAGAGTGGGAAAACATGCTTTCATCATATGGGGAAGACGCCCCCAATCACCCCGTGCCCTCACCGGTCCCAAATGGGGGGGAAGGAGGAGGAATTTAAACAGGAATCGGCATGGGCCACAGCTTTGGACATCCTACAAAGGTCAGCCGACGCTATGACATACCAAGCCAATAAAATGGATATACAAATCAGCCTACTAAATACTCTGGCGGTGTACGTCGCTAACATAGATGATAAGATCACAAACCTGAATAATCTGATTAGACGAGCTGAAGCGGATGCTGACTATCCGCGACAAGGCTGCGACTGCTCACCAATAATAGGCAAATTAAGCACGCTCCCGGAGATGATGGCAAAGCTTGTGGGGGATTTAAAAGAAATCACCAATGCAAAGTCTTTTCCTCCAAGCAAAGGAGTCGGTGCCACAATCCCTGCTAACAACGCTCAAAGAGGTGGTAAACCCAGGGGCTAGGGGGGGGAGAGGTAAGGGCTATGCCAATGCTCCCGGATATACCGGCCATAAGCGGCGAAAGGAATAACCAACAAGAGTCCTCAGTCGCTGATAACGCAGTGCCCACTTCAACACTTCCATTAGACCAGGACACGGAGGATTTCAACTGTAAGGGGAAACGGCAAAAAAAGCGAAAGGGCCGTAACAAGATCCGCCGTATCACACATGACTCGAGCCTTTATCCACTGTTCAACACTCACACACGAGTAGCCTCGACCGGACATAAGGATTCAAACGGAACAGATGAGGTAGCTAAGGAAGCGGAGAAACAAATTAGCTTATCTGGCAACGTCAAAAAGCTACAGACTGGTTCTCCACCACTTAAAGAGGTGAAGGCTGCGGCCGGGGAAGACCTTGAGCCTATGGAAAAAAAGGGAAAAACGGGGCCTTCTGATAACATCCAACTGCAACCCTCGGACCCCACATCTTTGTCTAGGGCAGAGGGCTCAAAGCGCACCTGGCAAACAGAACATTTTGGCAGCACCAAATCACCTAATCAGGCTCAAGCTAGCACTGGGCAAACAGAACACTTGGGTAGCACCAAATCACCTAATCAGGCTCAAGCTAGCGGGGTGCAAATCGGCCCTGGAGCAGCCCAAAAGAGCCCAAGAGTACCGAGCAGGTCTGTTCCTTCATCCAATTTAAAAGCAAACAAGGATGCAGCCCCCAGAACCTCCGCAGGAAACTTCTCAACGCACTGCATGCTTGGGGCAGGGCTTCTGGCGGGGTACTCTGAGACAGCCCCTGGGCAGGGAACTCTCTATAGGGAACTTAGCCAAAGAAACCATATTAGCAGTGACTCAGAGAACATCCACTCTGCAATTAAATCCGAAGGCTTTCAGACCACTAGGACAGCTCAAGCAACTCCAACATACACTCTATTTTATCCAGAGTATAAGTCCAAAGGCAGCTTTGACATCTTAAATCGTAGGAATATCATGAAACTGATAGAAGCCATAGGCCTGTCAAACGAAGTTACATCACAGGATATCATCTCTATAGAATTTATTGCACCAGGCCAGGGACAGTCAAACGAACTCACTAAGGTCACCTGGCGCTCTGCGGAGGCATCAGATAAGATCATGAGGCATATGGAAATCTTCAAACAGTGGGGTATTTCCATAACCCCCGGCAAGGAACCAGGCTACCCACATGTCCTTCACAACATCCCGGCCGCGGAGCGCCTAAGCGCAGGGCCAAAACTGGTTTATTCGGTCCTGAGGAGTGCCCTGGGCAAAACCCCCACCTCTAGCTCAAAAAAATCAAGCGATGGTCAGCATATACAAACTATGGGATCGGAACAGGCTAGTACATGGTCATGGTTGGCGGGGTCACTAAATTCAACCAGACTGCTACGAAGACAAAACAACGGCCAAAAGGCTCATGATGGCAGCCCACTGAAGATATGTTCTTGGAACGTAAATGGGCTAGCAAACAAACTGGGGGATGAGGCCACGGTCTCCTATTTACGGTCTTTCGAGATTATTCTATTGCAAGAGACATGGCTCGTGGAGCCACAGCATCTAGAAGGGTTTCAAATTCATCACTTTCCGGCAACCAAATTAAAGGCCCACGGACGATGTAGCGGCGGCCTAGCTATATATATATATCAGCTAATAGCGCAATTACTTCATGGGATCTAGCGTGCAGCTCCCAGGCTCTCCAGCCAGTGGGCATTTCACTTAGAACTCTTAAAGGTCAGCTTAGGACCGTAATTTTATTGAACGTGTATATCCGCCCCAACTCAGCGTCTAGGCTATCCCTATCTGACGAGGTGACCGCGATAGTAATAAATATGAGATCTGGGTTCCCGAATGCAGACATTGTACTATCTGGAGATTTCAATATGTGGCTGATGTCTGATCTACAAAAGAACGAGGTAACAAAGCTGCAGGAAGGCGACTGGGCCATACCACCGCAGGATCGTCCTGGGTGGAGCAAGGAAGACCCAAAAGGCCGAGCCCTCCAGGGCAATTTGGAACATCTTGGCCTTAGAGCCCTTAACGGGCGTTTTCTTCCTGATAAGCCGCCTGGTCTCTCATTTCTATCTAAAACCGGCGCGTCTCTGATCGACCACTCTTTTGTCAGCCTTTCCCTTTTGAATTATGTCTCTGGTTTTGGGTTCGGCAATAGATTGGATAGCGATCACAGCCCTCAAGAAATTTCCCTCAGCATTAGGCTGTTGCAACATGATCAGGCAGCGGCCAAGCCTTTGAAAGCTCCACTATTAACTTAAAACGCATTAAGTGTTCAGTCAATAATCTACAGCTCCTGGCGACAGAAGCAAAGCATATAAACGGGAACACCTTTTGGCCAACGGAGGACCCAATCGTAAACTGGAAAAGATTCTCAGAAAACTTGATAGCCAGGCACGCAAAACCGATCAAGTACACACAAGTGACTGGGCCCCAACAACCGATCTCCTGGGATCCTGTGATACCGTCTGCCAAACGTAGCATGAATCGGCTATGGAGGGAACTTAAAAGGAAGCCAATGGACCCACCAACTATAACCAAATTAAGAGAGGCCCGAAGCTATTTGAAGGCTGCCAAATGGGAACAACGAAGGACTCACTGGAACTCCTTCTGGGCCAGACTATACTACGATATAAGGTCAAACAACTCTGCGAGGTTCTGGCGCACTATAAATAGTTTAGGGGGCAGAGTCCCCAAATCTGCCTCGTCTAACATACTGGAATCTGAGTGGCACCTCTTCCTGTTTAGTCATTTTAATGACCTACAAGAACATAATTACAATCAGGTTACTGGTACAGAGGGCAGCAAAGCTCCGGAGGTTCAACCTTGGATTGAGGGCAACTTACCTCTTGAGCACTTCCATACAGCGCCAACAATCCAAAAGCAGATTGAAATTTACAATCAGGTTACTGGTATAGAGGGCAGTAAAGCTTCGGAGGTTCAAACTTGGAGTGAGGGCAACTTACCTCTTGAGCACTTTCATACAGCACCAACAATCCAAAAGCAGATTGAAAAGGGACGAAAAGATGGGGCCCCAGGAGGCATTCCTTCAGCCCTGTTTGAGGACCCTGCTTTCTGGGCTACTCAGTTAGCTCCGCTCTATTCTACCATCTTAGAAAAGAACACTATTCCGCCCTCGTGGCAAGGATCGATCCGCGTCCCAATCTTTAAAGGAGGAGATAGAAAATCCCCAGGCAACTATCGGTTGGTCGCCTTAATAGATAACAAAGCTAAGTATTTCGCAGGGATACTGCTAAACTCCCTTCGGGCATGGGCCGAAGCATGCTCAATAATTCCACCAAACCAAACCGGATTCACAAGCAATACTGGTACTATGGTCAATCTTATGGCACTTTCCCTTTTAATCGACCAGGCAGAGATCAGCACTAGCCCCATCCATATGGGGTTTATTGACTATAAATCTGCTTTTGACAAGGTCAACAGGTCAAAGCTGTGGCAGAAGCTTTCCTTATTGAACATTCCAAACAGCTTATTGAGAGCTGTGCGGCTTCTGCATCAGGACACGTGGGTCAGGATCAAGATTGGAGACGGCTCAAGATTGTCACGACCAATTTCGACAACGCAAGGCCTCAAGCAAGGGTGCGTTCTGGCCCCCACACTTTTTTATTTATTTTTATCTGATCTCCCGGAAGCCCTGAATTTAGTTAACTCGCACCCACCCAAAATAGGGAGTCTCCATCTGTCAAATCTATTGTATGCCGACGACGTGGTTCTTTTAAGCCACACAAAGATAGGACTACAACGGCTCCTGGATGCAACCGCCGCATATTCAAACAGGAATGGGCTTCAGATTAATAACAAGAAAACTAAAATCCTGGCGGTTCGCTCAGGAAGGTCCAAGAAGCTGGCATGGGTTCTAAACTTGGAAAGGATAGAAGAAACCAGCTGCCACAAGTATTTAGGAGTCCTCTTTAATACCAATGGCAGATACAAGAGTCAATTGTGTGAACAAAAAAGAAAGGAACTGCGTTAGCATTTGCACTTAGCTCCATTCACAAGAAATTATTTGGCCCAACTTTCGCTCCAACCCTTCAGGCGGCTCAGGCAAAGGTTATTCCAACTCTCACCTACGGAAGCGAGGTGCTAAAAGGGCTAGACAGTGGCCAACTAGACAAATTAGTCGCAAAATATTTTAGAACGACCTTCCAGGTACCTTCCCACACTTCACCAGCACAAATCAGGCTGGAATTCGGCATCTGCAGACAGTCAATGGGCCGAATGGCAACTTTTCTAACGAGCTGTCACAAGCTGAGGGCGTCAAAGGAGGGTAATCTGGCTCACCACTTATGGGCCCAGCTGAACACAAGACGTTGGCAAGCGGGGCACCGCTACTTGTCCTGTGGGCTTAGCACTCTCGGCCTGAGCGAGCTCTGGGACTTACATGCAAGCCAAGATGAATTCAAGAGGCTAGCAAAACTCAGCGCGAAAAGGCTTTCCTCAGCAGAAGACAGGGCTAGCCTCTCTGCCAGAAGTCACGGTTGGATGACTCTCAGCACTTACGCACAGTTGAAACCTCAGAGTTATCTAACTCTCACTTTCAGTGCACGCACCAAGCTCCGCTTCTTAAAACTGAGAATGGGGGTGATTCCAATGATTTGTCATCTTCCCAAATGGAAAAGAGATTGTGCCCTGGAAACATGCCGGCTTTGCGGCCAACACAGGGAAGATCTTCTGCATGTACTGTGTTTGTGTCCTAACCTCCTGAAGGAAAGAAGGGCTCTACTACGAAGGGGTTGGATCGACAAGGAGGCCAGATCATGTAGAGGTGCAGTGTTGGCCTGCTTTGATCCCCGGAATACCATCTTAAATTGCGCTTAGGTTGGGTTCATGGATTGCTTTGCAAAAAAACTAGCGGAGGTGGGATGCTCAATGCTTCCTCGGCCTGAGACCTAGACCCCTTGCTTACCTGTATTCAGCTGCTGAACTAACTCCTTTAGCGGAGCAGACTGGCACACGGACACTTTTTGGACAAAAATAAATAAAATTGTCATCAGTAGGGGAGTAGCCCATAGGCTAGCTGACCCGAGTCTCAAATGCTATTTTAAACTAGGTCTGCTGTCTCCTTATGGGAACACTACTATAGGAGTTATGGATAGTGCACTTACAATAGAGTTTTATATGTTAGGATGTCGGGTGTTTTTACCTACAGGAACTTGGGATTTATTATTAATTTTATACATTGTAACTTTTTTTATCTGTAGCGTTTGCAAGGGTTTTAACAAATCATGCAATAAAGTTTCTTTCTTTCTTGCATCAGTAGTCTGGCAAAAAGTGGGGGGTTACTGCAACAGAAACCCAGCTTTTCACACTCAAGATATGTTGAAGGCAGGAAGCCACGATCGGAGGTGAGCCTGGAGGCATGCACAGGGTCCAAACTTCAAGGGCATGTGTTGTGCGGTCTAAAGAGCTGCAGCAGCAGCCTGACCACTTCCTCAGTGACCATGCACTAACAATAGTTTTGTAAAATTAAAATGGAAAGCAAATACAGATCTGCGTCAATGGGTGTGAAAAAAGTAACTGAGGTCAGAGAGCTGTGGTGGTGGCATTTAGCGCTTTGTGATATGACATCCAGGGAGATACTGGCATTGAATTGTAGCCATGGTGCCACCTACTGGTGCAGGAGAGCGATTTCTACTTTTCTCGACCTGGTATGGTGTCTGGGGAGATTCATGAGGGGAGGACGCAGCTGTTAGCACATCTATGTATGTAACCATGTATTCCTTTTTTTTTTTATTTGTGAAATATTTTGATTACATGAGGCTGGCAAGACTACTAAAGCTGCCTCTTGCTCGACCTAATAACTGTATGCTTTCATTTCAGACCACAGTTTTTCTAAAAACAAGAGCTCATGTAAGTCAGAATCTTTTAGACCAGTCAGTAAATTACAGGACCACAAACAGCTGTAAGAAACTGGACTCCGGACGAGAAAGAGATGATTTACATTTGACAAAAGGGACTCTTTGTTTACCTGCAATGCCTGTGCTGCAGTACAATTCTTTGTTGATCAGTGCCAGGCATATGTTTATGTTAGTGCATATTATTTCATCCCGCCAGTGAGGTAGGATTTTATTTCGTTTTTTGGCAGCGCGTCAGAGTCAGGGCCAATGTCTGGTCTGAGCATTTCAATAAGCAGCATTACATTTGTAACAGAGCAAGAGTGGTCCAGTTTACAGCCCCCTATGGTAGATCTGAGAATCAGGAAATGTCAGGTAGTCATATAGTATTTTAAAATGTACATGCCAGGCTTTTCATTCGATGCAAGGTCATACTGGGGTCCTAAAATCGATCTTTGAATACAACATTATTTCTAAAGTGAACTCTGACAGCTCCAAAGGACATAATACTTTTAGACTCCAATGCACCACGCTAAAGAAAGAAAACACAATTGTGGCCAAAGACTTTCACTGCCAGCTCAAGGTTCTATTCTGCACTAAGTAGGGAAAAAAAGGTTTTCACTGAATGTCTAGCTTTCGATGCTACACATCTCATTAGCGAGAACATTGATTGACAGAGCAACATCGGCAAAAGCAAATCTTAGAGCCACACATTATACAGCATTATTCTGCATATAGATGGTTCCTCTATGATGAGGCAGTTGGGTAAAAAGAAAATATGGACTGGAATGTAGTCCTGAGTAGCTACCATTGGCTGAGACTAATTCTAGCATTCAATTCCTCACTTTTTTTGCTTAGTGTGACACCTAAGTGGAACGGATATGCCCCCACGTGGGTCTTGTGCCCACTGTGCTATGGGACTGAAGGTGCACCTCATGGACTAGGCCCAGAGGCTGAAACTGGTCTTAGGGATCTTGTTCCCATTCAGAGGGGGATCTGGCGTTGCTGTTCTGGCTGGACTGTTCCCACTGGAGCAGGACCAAGGATGATTTGCAAAAGGTTGGTTCCTGTCTGAGGTGGCATGGTGAGGAAAAAAAAGTGGACTTGAATGCAGCCCAGAGTAATTACTCTTTTTTGCTTTCCACAGAACATATTGTGACCCATCTGATAGTAGGATTCACAGCAAATGTCCAGAGGCCAAGGATACATAGTTGCCCATTCAGTTTTGGGAGCAATGAACTAGTAACTTACCTTTTGGTAGCGCTTTACTTGGTAGAGACTTTCCAGCCACAGATTCCTTACCTTAGAACATGGGTACTCACAAACATTTTCCCAAGGACCACAAAATATGGTCTGTGGTGTGCCTGAGGGCCACATTGATGCCAATGGGATGGGAGTGGGGCTTTGCGGGCGTTGGGGAAGAGAAGCATATACATAGTGTGGTCAGTGAGTCATGAAGTTATTTTAAGGGTTTCAGTTCATACACCCTCTAAATTAATACCCTAGTCTCTAGAAGAGTCATAGATTTGACAAAACTGTGCTAAGCAGTATCTGAATCGCTATCCCTGTACCAGCCTTCTCTACCTGCTATAACTACCTTTGGAGAGTCAAGTGTAAAAAAGAAGTAACTTCATTATTGAATTGGAATGAAATAGAATTGCACAATAGGAAAACAAAAACCTATGATAAATTCCGGCTTCCCCACTTGACTAAATTGTGTGATCCAAGGCAACTGTTTAATTTCACTTTGCCTCCCTTTTCTTTATTTCACATGTAAGAGCATCTTGAAATATCAGTGTTCAGGATATGTATGGTAGAAAACCTTATATTGTGTTTGATTTGATAAACTATGAGGTTGTCCATGTATAGCTACCCAGAGGGTTCGACAGAACAAGTGACTAGCGTCTTAGTTCAATATTGGCATTGTTGTCCGGGTGGGAGGAGGCATGAATGTTTCTATGTTCATTTTTTTTTAAACTATCACTTTAAAAAAAATACTTCTCAATGCACTGATATAATCTTATGTACCAAGGTGAAATGCTTCTGCCTGTTAATGAAAAAACGTATTACATTTTGAAGAGACTCATTTTTATACACATTTGTTGCAAGATGTCTTAAAATTGAATGTGTTCCGAAAGTGAAGTGGTGAAGGATGCCTTTTTTAGCTTCCTTTCTTTTCCTTCAGTTATCTTGCAAATAAACGCTTGTCTGTTTATTTACCATCTTTCTGAACGTTAGTGCTCTCTTAAGTAAACAGCCGCCCAGTACTGCTGTTCACCAGGGGGGCACATGTGAAGGTCAGGTGGGCCGCAAGCGGCCCAAGGGCCGTTCTTTGAGTATCACTGCCTTAGAATAATCCCCAGGCGTCACACTGGATCCGGACATTTGTCATGAGGAGTACCCTTGCGCGCCAGTAGGTGGCGTCGTTTGGCTCCGTGTGGCGGCGGCGTCCACACCGGAAGTGACGTGCCCTGTGCCTACATAGGTGCCACCCCAGCAGGCCGTCAGTTTCTTTTTGCAACTTTCCATGCCAGATGCATGGAGCCACGAAGAACACGGACTACTGGTTCATCTAACTAGGGCCCTCGAAAAGGGAACAACCCTTCACTCTGAATCCATTCGCAGAGCAGGGCGGATGGGTGGGTAGGTAGGTAAGAAAGACATCTGCAGCTAGAGTCTCTACCAGACAATGTGTAACCGAAGTTAAGTAACTTGTTCATCTGATAGAGACTATTAGCTGCAGATTTCTTACCTTAGAATAGATACCCAAGCAATACCTCCCCGGAAGTGGGGCTACTACACAGATTACACTAGAAAGTCCTATAGAACCGAACGGACAAAATGCCTGTCTTGATAGACCTGACTGTTAACACAGGTTAGTGTAGTAAACATGTGCAGGGAAGCCTACGTTGTTGCCCGACAGATATCCAGGACAGGTACTCTGCGAGCTAACGCAGTGGTCGTAGCCTTAACACTGGTAGAATGAGCTTGCAAACCATCAGGAGGTTGCTTTTTGGCCAATGAGTAGCAGATCTTGATGCAGAGCACTAGCCATCCTGAGATGGGCCATTTCTGATCCGCCTTTCCGTTTTTGGCTCTGACGTTTCCCACAAAGAATTGACCGTCCACCTGGAACTCTTTTGTGTGGTCAGGTTGAATGACCGTGCTTTTTTGGGTCCAGGCAATGGAGTCTCTCCTCTTCTTTAGAGAGGCTGAGACGGAGCGTAAAAGGTAGGTAGGATGATGGACTGGCCTACATGAAAAGAAGTGACCACCTTCGGTAGGAAGGATGCTCTAGTCCGAAGAACCAGCTTGTCTGGGTAGATGTTAAGGTACGGAGCCAGAGATGGCAAAGTATGTAGATCACTGACCATCCGGGCAGATGTTTTTGCTACTTGGAAGGCCGTTTTTAGGTCGAGCCTCGAGTAGCGCGCAAGCGCTGCTTAGAGGCGAAGACTTTTAGGAAGCGAGTTTGAAAAGCAGTCCCAAAAACGCTCGTGCGTCGTGGCTGGCCTTTTGGGATGGGTACGCGCGGCAAACATGTGTTTCCAATTATCGTGCCCAGACGCGGGCGCGATAATTGGAAACACATGTCTGCCGCGCGTACCCATCCAAAGGCCAGCCACGACGCATGCAGCGTTTGGTCAGCTCTGCAGGCTGCCGCGCTCGCTCGCCCCCGCTCCTCTGTTGTTCAAGTGGTTCCTGGCCCCTTCAATGTGTGCGGTCTATAGCTTGTTTAAATGAGCTTTCACTTTTGTGCTTGTTTTCTATCAGTGTTCCTAACGTGCTTTAACTTACTTTTTTGTTCGTGCTTTTTCACTCGCTGTGTTTATGTATGCGCAGCTCATTAACAGGCACTACACACGTGCATATGGCGGCTTCTCGTCATGCGCTGCACATGTGCAGAAAGACTCCTCAATAAGCCCCGCATCTGTGCACTGCATACTCCCGGACACTACAACCGACAGGGGCTGGACATGCTAGCAGGCACTGCCGGGGAATAAGACAAAGCACTGCACAAGTGCAGGACAGTTCCTCAGAGCAGCTCAAGCTTGCTGCCGGCGTCAGTGACCTGGTCCCCGCAACTGTACAGGCTGCGGCCATCAGTCCGACCTCAAATTCCTCCTGCCTCGGCTACTCTGTCCACAGTACGCCTCGGTGTGGTGCTCAGAGAGCCCCCTTGTCCACCACGTACACCCACCCCCTTTCCCAATCCATGGAACACTCCAAAAACGTGCCTCCCCGCCGCCCCCTCCAAGGCCCAGGTGCCGCACAAGGCAGGCGCAGACAATGCAGGGCTGGCAGATGGGTGGGAAGGTTCCTGGGCTGGCGTCAGGCTGTCTGATGGCTCCGGCCTCCTCCCTCGGCCCTTTCCTTTCTGTGTAGCTGCATGCCACACAATCCGCCCATCACCCTCTCTCCCTCGCAGTATCAAAGCATGTTGTACTTTTAGCCGTCTTCGTTCTACATATTTATTGTGTTTGTCGCTCTCGCAGTAGCAAAGCATGTTTTTGCGTCCCGCCTCTGCTAACCCTGTCCATGAGCAGAGGGACCCTCTCTGCCCCTAACCCTGCAGAACCTCTTGCCCTCCTAGGTTGGGCCACGTCTGCAGTCTCAGCAAAGAGGCCAAGGCGCGGTGCATGGGCGTGTGTCTGGCGCAGAGTGTCAGCATCTCACCGTGCCAGTGCAGAGAAGCAGGGTGACTGGCTGCCTTCAGCAGCTGGTGCAGGGTGACTGGCTGCCTTCAGTTGGCATCTCATCATGCCAGTGCATAGCAGCAGGTGACTGGCTGCCTTCTAAATTCTTTGGACGCACATCAATTTAATATTGAAAAAAGAGTACTCCAAATTTAGTTTCCTCAAACCATCTTGTAAATCAATGGCCATTGATTTCCCATTTAATCCAAAGATCACGCATCACCTGAGTGCATGCATTAGTGCATGAGGCCTGTTGCATAGTTCAAGTCACCACCTCCCGTTTGATGGACCAGGTTCCCGCCTTGGCTGGCACCCATTGCCTTGCTGCCTTCCATGTCTCCTTCGCACCCACCACATCTCTGTCGTTAATGCTCTTGCTTATCCTTCTCACAGGGCATGCAGGGTGGAATTATTCTGGTCCTGCCGCTGATACATAAAATGTGACCGGCTGCTGAATGTACTTTCTGATGTTTGTAACCTCGCAGCTTGTGTGCTGCATGGCTAAACACTTATAAGATACCAAAGGCGAGACCTTTTGGCTATGCCAATGCTTGTTATAAAGAGGAGCCTGATAGGGCAGTTGTGTAAAGTCTCGAAAGGAATGCAAATCAGAAAACCTAGGACTAAATTGAGGTCCCACTGAGGCATAATGAAGGGTGAAGGTGGGAATGTGTTTGAGACCTTTCCAAAACATATGTACAATGGGGGACCTGAACAGGGATGGCTGATCTGGCAACTGCAGAAATACCGAGATAGCAGAAAGATAGCCTTTTAAGGTGCCCAAAGCAGAGCCCTGCTGGGCTAGATTATGAATTAACAAAAGAACCTGGGAAAGGGGTGCCAACAGTGGGTAAACTTGTTTATATGTGCACCGTGCCACAAACTCGCTCCAACAGCAGAGGTGTACTGTCTGGGTGGAGGGACCGCTGGCTGGCAAGATAACATTGCAGACTTCGGGTGGAAGGTTGAAAGGGGTCAACTGGCGCCGCTTAATCTCCACGCATGAAGGTGAAGTGTTGTCAGGTTCGGGTGCAGAACCCTGCCCTGTTGCAGCGACAGACGATCCTCCCGAAGAGGCAGCCTGATTGGAGTACCCCTGATAATGCGCAACAGCTCGGGACTCCAGACTCTCCATCCCCAATCCGGAGCCACCTGACCGACTTGGGCCCGGTCGTTCCTAAACTTTGAGAACTCTGGGGAAGAATTGTACTAGCAGAAAGGAGTAAAGGAGGCCTGAGCTCCCCTCAAGACTAAAAGAGTCTCTGAGCAAGAGCCGCCTTGGAAACTCCAGCACTCAAAACAGCTCACATTGCGCGTTTCTGATGGAGGCGAACAGATCCAACCAAGGATCTCTCCATTCTTGGAAGAGACCTTGCGCCACCTCTGGATGGAGACACCATATGTGATCCGCTAGGCATCAACGGTTGAGTTTGTCCACTCTGGCGTTCAGAGAACCTGCCAGGTGTTAAACCACAGGGATATGCCCTGATGTTCCAGCCATGTCCAGAGGCGCAGAGCTCTTGATAAAGCGTCAAGAGCTCTACGTCTCTGGATGTGGCAGGAACATCACCTCTCCTTGTTTGCTACAATACTACATGGCGGTGGTGTTGTCTGTGAACACCTGAGCCGGCCTTCTCTTGACTGAAGAAAGAAAGGCCTTCAATGCCAGTCGGATTGCTCTGAGCTCCAACAGGTCGATGTGGAGTCCTGATTCCTCTGATCTTCACCTCTCCCAGATGGCCGGCCCAGCCCAGAAGTGATGTATCTGTCACTGCAGTCAGCTCTGGTTGGGGAAGGGGTCTGCCACTGACCCAATTGCGGTTCGTTAGCCACCGCTACAGGTCTTTTGCGTTTCCCTCCAAGATCTGGACCATGTTGGAGAGCTTCCCCTGATGGGGTGGCCACTGGAATTTCAGGTCCTACTGCAGAGCACTCATATGCCAGCAGCATGTGTCACAAGAAGGATGCAGGAGGCTCAGAGTTACTCTCACCGAAATCCAGTATAGAAGCTGAAACATCGGTATCATAGCCTGAATATCCTGAACTTGCTGCTCGGGAGGATAGGCCCGAAATGCACTGTCCCCAGAACAGCTCCGATGAAAGGGAGCATCTGAGAGGGAGTCAGGTGGACACTTCTAGTGAACCTCAGCAAGTGCAGAAGGTTTTTTCAACAGCCAATCGTCATGGTAGGGAAAGACTGGAATCCTTGACCTCTGCAGATGAGCTGCAACCACTGCCATCACTTTCGTGAACACCCGAGGGGCACTGGTAAGGCCGAAGGGGAGCATGACAAACTGAAAGTGCTCCTGGCTTACCATGAACTGCAGGTAGCACCTGTGGGCAGGCAGGACAGGGATGTGAAAATAAGCATCCTGCAAATCTAGTGATACCATCCCGACTTCTGGGTCCAGGGCAGACAGGACTTGTGCGAGCGTGAGCATTTTGGATTTCTCCTTTTTCAAGAAAAGATTGAAACGGTGCTGGTCTAAAACAGGACAAAGCCCTTCAGTGGTGCAGGTGATGGCGTATCCTGCACCCCACTGGATGCTCATGATGGCCGGAGGGCATACTAAAGGGTCCCAAAGGGGAAGGAGGAGCTCCTCTGGACGATTTTCAAAACCCAACGATCGGATGTTATTGAACTCCAGGGGTGCAGGTGATGGCATATCCTGCAGACCACTGGATGCTCATGATGGCCGGAGGGCATACTAAAGGGGTTTGGAGGCTTTGACTCCTGGAGGGAGCGGGGGAGTGATGGATGGACTGGCTCCAACTCTGGCAGCCTGTCCCACATGGTCTGTGGGAACAGAGTTCTCGGCCAGTAAATTATTGTGAGGATTGCGGACCGTGCTGGCTGGGCGAGTAAAAACGTGGTTGGAAGTCCCTCCTGTGGCCAAGAAAGGCGGACTGGGGTTGGCATGGGGCCATGGAAAGGTCCAAGGACCTGGTGGCAGCTCTGCTATCCTTAAAGCGCTTCAGCACAAAGTCTGCCTTCTCTACGAACAACCGAGAGCCATCAAAGGGCATATCCATGAGCGAGGCTTGAATATTCCTCGAAAATCCAGTGGTTCTCAGCCAGGTGTAGCGCCGAAGGGCCACCATCGAGTAAAGTGCTCTACCTAGCGAGTCGGCCGTAACCAGTCAAACATAGGATGGCAAACTTGGCTGTGCCCCTCCCATCAGCAATTGCTTGAGAGAGTATGGCTTGGGCCTTCTCCAAGACCATAGGCAGGACCTGCACAAATGAGTCCCAGTTGGTATGGGAGTATCAGCCCAAGAGGCATGCAGTGTTCACCTACCACAGTGCCAGGCTGGCAGAAGAGAACATCCTCTTCCCAAGTTATCCAGCCTTTTGAATTCCCTGTCTGGCAGAGTAGTAGGGAGTGCACCAGGGTGAATTTTGAAGGTGGAGGCCTGGACCACCAAGCTCTCCGGGGTTGGGTACTGGGTGAGGAAACTGGGTGGGGCGATGGCAGCGGGCAATTGCCCTATGCAAAGGAGCCCCTGTACAGGGCCTGAACGAGGCCCAGAGTAGGACATCAGTAAGGGCTTCATTGAATGGGAGTAATGGTTCTGAATGGGTAACTCCTGCCTGAAACACCTGTCAAGACATTCATCTTGACTGCCTCCGAAGGTAGCTTAAGGTCTAGGACCTCAGCCACCCTCCACACCACCATTGCGAATGATGCACCCTCCTCCGTAGCCACAGTAGGCGGAGAGACCAGGCCAGTGTCTGGGGAGGTGCCCAGACCACTGGCATCCAACAGATCCTCATACCAGTTGTCCACGGGCTCCTCTAATTGGTATCCATAACGTCCGCAGACCCCTCCCATTTGTCTCCTAATCCAGGCCTATCCTTGGAATAAGGTACTGGCTATGTCATGGGGAGTCTGGCCCCCGCAGGCGCCGGTGTTGAATGACGCCCGTCTGGCTCCACGTTGGGTTCAGGGATGACTACAGAGATGGGGGGGATGGCGCTGCCCAGGGGCATCGGTGGCGCCAGGGGTGTGGGCACTGGAGCCGGCATCAGGAAAGGCCGAAGTGGCTTGACCGGCGCTGCTCCGAATCCATGCACGGATCCAGAGAGACCAATTGGTGCTGGGGATAAACCTGCAGGCGGAAGACCAGTAGGAGCCCCTCCTGAGCCATGTGGGACTTGAAGGCGCTGCAGCGGGGACGGACCACCCAAATATGAGGTGTATAGCCTCATAAAATTCACGTAACTTGGAGGGGGTTGCTCCGGTTCTTGGAAATGCAGGGAGGCGCGGAGACGGCCCAGGCTCTACCACAGAGCTAGTCCTTGAATGCCCAACATTCCCTAGTCTCGTCGAATTACTTCAACGGATGTGGCGAAGTCAAAGATCTCTCCAACTTCTTGCTCTTTTTGTGTCTGTGGGACGTCCCCGACAATGACGACTACGACAACGAGCACTTGCAGTGGCTCCGCGACCGATCCCGGGACCTTCCTCTTGACAAAGATTGTAAGCGTTGTGGCATTGAGGAGCTTGAGGGACAGCTCCCTCAAGGCCTTGTGGTGCATGGCGAAGCAATTAACGCAGGTCTTGACGTCGTGGTCGCGCTCTAAACACTAGAGGCACATCAAATGCTGGTCAATCATCGACATCCGTTGGTGACAGGCACCACACGGCTTGAATACAGATTTCCTAGCTGACATCCTCGACGCAGCAGGAGACAAGTCTCGACAAAAAGTCAAAAAAAGGGGAGTAAAAAAAGACTGGGGGTAGCTCTTTCCAGATCTGCGCAGAAAGAAAAGAACGGACGTCAGCGTGCTGGGGTGGCCCCTATATAGGCACCGCGCACATAACTTCCAGCACGGACGAAGCCACGTGGACCTGAACAATGCCGCCTAACGGCGCGCATGGGTACTGCTCACGAAAAAATTCCAGATCCAGTCTGATGCCTGGGGATTATTCTAAGGTAATTAATCTGCAGCTAGAAGTCTCTGTCAAATTGCAGACTGTAAAAAGGAGATTGTTTAGCAATTAGTGTCTAGAAACATCAGTAATTAAGATGGGTGTAAGAAAGTGCCCTCTTTTTGCATGGTTGCCCCCACTTTTTGCTAAACAATTGATGTACTATGCCTGAGTGTGCCCTGGGTTCCTGCCAAACAGGTACCCAGGGCCTATGTTCTTTCCCGAAACTGCATTAAAAACAAAACCCAATTGGCACTCTTTGGCCACAGGTCAGTCCCTTGTAAATGGTACCACAGGTGCCAAGGGCACTGTGGCCAGGGAAGGCCCCTAAGGGCTGCAGCACGTATTGTGCCACCCTTACAGGCCCTGTACCTTTACACACACACACTGCCTTTGCAGGCTGCGTGTTTTGGTGCAGAACAAAGTGAAGAGTCGACATGGCACACATCCCTGTGTGCCATGCCTACAACCCACTACCCTCGCATAGGTCAGCCACCCCTCTAGCTGGGTGCACTAGATCAGTGGTGAGCGTACAGGTGCATGAGCCATGTACCCCTACAGTGTCTAAGTCCATTCTTAGACATTGTAAGTGCAGTAATTCCTTTAAGTGTATATGGTGCTGGGAGTTTGTCATTACGAACTCCACAGCCCCATAATGGCTTTACTGAAAACTGGGAAGTTTGGTATCAAACTTCTCAGCACATTAAACCCACACTGATGGCCGTGTGGGATTTAATGAAAAATGCACTCAGAGGGCATCTTAGAGATGTCCCTTGAAAAACGATCTAACACTAGTGTCCAGCAGAGTGGCTGCTCGCAAGCTGCCACCACCAGAAATGTTTCTGGACCGCAGGGTCGAGAGCCTGCTGCTCTTGGGGGTCTGAAACAATGCACATCCTGGGACGAGGTGCCAAGCCTCCTCCCCCAGGATGGGCAGGGTCCACGAAGAGGAAGCTTCAAAGGCTTGCTGCCTTTGTGAGCTACCCCAGGCATTTGCTGCTTCCAGCAACTATCCCCCACTGGTTCTGACCCCCACTTTGGACGGGAGAATCGGTGGGAAAACCAAGTGAGGAAGGGAGGTGTGCCCACCTTTGCCAACCCCATCCCTCAGGTGGGGGATGCGAGGTGATGCACAACTCTCAGTCCCCGCCATCTTGCAGATGGGGGAACCCAGCCAACCAGTGTGAGGCATATGCCCCCTCTCCCACTGGAGGGTGGCATATTAGGGGGTGTACCCACCCCAAGGAAGGGACCCATTGGTCCCAACCTTTACTTACCTGTAACACCCCTAAATCTTGTATTTAGGGGCACCCCTGAACCTTGCCTCCTCAGACAAGAATCGACAAGAAGAAAAGAAGAAGGACCGAAGCAGCCGTGCTGAACTAAGAAGAGGAGGACGCCCACTGACTTGATCCCAGCCCTACCGGCCTGTCCCCACCTCAAACCTGCTCCAGCGAAATCCCGGTGTGTCCTGCAGCCAGCAGCCTCAAGAACCCGAAGGATCTGCCCTGCCTTCCAAGCCAAAGACTTTGTCTCCATTGAGCACCGGAGTTGCTCACCCACAGACTCAGGCTCTAGCCAAAACCCCGAGTATGCACCACTCTGCACCCGACGCCCACGGCCTGAGTTCGAGTGGCCCAACACCACGAGGAGGTCTCCCCAGCGATTCTGACCTGAGATCTGGTGATCTCTGACCTGCCTCGAATCTCCAAGCGAAGCCTGCAGCCTCTTTCTGGAGGATCGACCGGACTGGAGCTGGTAAGAAAACCCGACACCTAAAGACACCCCTGCACCCGAAGTCCCACGGCCTTGGGTGGCCCAACCGATGGTGTGCCAGCATCACCAGGCATCCCAACTTACCTCTCCAACCGGTGGTCAGCTCCAGAAGATCTTCATCCCCGAGCCTGCAGTCTTTGTTGCAACCGGATAATCCCCATTGAAAACAACAGGGCACCCGACGCCAAAACAGCACCCTGCACCCAGCCGCCCCTGCGGGTGTAACTTGGGTGCTAACTCGGATGCCCCTTTGCCCTGAGCCTAACACTAGGAGCTTTGCTCCCACAACCTTGTGGCCTCCTCGTGAGCAGCCACCAACCGGAGGCCCTCTTTCCCCCATTGGATAACATTCGGCCTCAGCACTCTGCACCCGGCCGCCCTAGTGCCGCTGAGGGTGTTTCAAGAGTGCATCCTTGACCCTGGGGGAACCCTGGTTTTAAACCCAGAATACCAACTCCCACAACCAAGTACTTACCTGTTAACCGATAACCACATTTTCTCCATATGAATACATTGACTGTTTTTCCTTGAAAATTGTTCTAAGTGTGGGGTTGGTTTTGTATGAGAACTTGATAAACTGCAAATAACTAAAAACTGCCTTACTTACCCTTTCTCTAGGAAATGACCCAGCGTGATATCTAGGCATATCACACTGAGTAGAAAAAGTAATCCATAAAGTAATCTGTAAAGTAATCAAAAGTAATCTAACAGTAACTGCCACTGTATTGAAAAGATTTACAAACCTGTAACAAAGACATTTTCATTCAGCTTGCTTGTATTGTTCAACCTGCCTTGAAAAGTACCATTTACACTTACCTGTGCCAGGCTTGCTTGGTTCTAGAAAATAAATACAACTAAATAATATTTTTATACAAATTAAATTGGTCTGAGTTCAGTCTTTGAGTGTGTGACATCATTTGCTGATTGAGTGTGTACAGCAAATGCTTAACACTACCCTCTGATAAAGCCTTACAGCTCGCCCACACTACCACAAATAGAGAGTAAGGTGCTATCTACTTTTACCTCTGCCTACCTTTGGGGTTCCACTGGACTCTGTGCACACTATACCTCATTTTGGTATAGTATATACAGAGCCAACTTCCTACAATGGTCCTTGGTTTCAGACATCAACATATCTTGATGTATGGACTTTCAAACATTTATTAGGGAGAAAGGTCCCAGTTACATACTTGTCTATGAAACCACTATAGAAAAGCTAGGTGCAGGTTCAAAAAGAATATTAAGGTTTGGTCCCTAGGTGACCAGGGTGGACATCTATCTGACTCAAAGACACCAGTTAAAACAAATTTTAGCAAAGTCAATAGGTTTGACGCTGTGATGATTAATTTATTTATGGCAAACATATGCCACAAATATAACAAGAAAAAAAAAGAAAATATGCCATGACCTAAATAAGGCTAACTTATGCTCGCAATAAAAAGCATTGTCCAATGTGGATATTTTACTAGTGATGTTTTTTAAACTAGCCTTTCAATTGTCCTACACATTCTATAATATTATTTGTGAAGGAGACGAGAATAAATCATCATCTAATCATCATCTAATCATGCACTCAAACTGCAGGTAGCTGCATACAATGTTACTATGTCACTTAAACACTTTATAACAAACTTTAAAAAAAGCGTGTGGGCAAAATAAATAGCTGGTGTTTTACGTTAATATAAAAGCAAACTAAATAAATAAAGTACACTTTGTATCAGCTTTGCAACTGAAGAGAAAAGACTATTTTAGGTGGATGTGAACAATGTGCACAGGCTTTGTGCAGTCGCTCAAAATGAAGAGAGCCAATGGGTAAAGTGGGCTGACCCACTGCCCCATGCTGTGAGAGACCGAAGCAAAATGTAAATCACAATTTAACAGATCAATGAATGAAGCCCACTGACCAAAATCCCTGCTATGTATTTATTTTATGCATGATTTTTAGGGAAAACAATAGTCTAGTGAAACAGCTAAAGCCATCTCAAATGCCAGACCTATAAAAACAGCAGACGTGTCTGCAAGTAGCTCCTTATATACTACTCAAAAGAGGATTACAGTCCATCAGATTTCACAAGAACACACTTTATTTGTGAAAGACTGCACAAGCAGTGGCTTTATGGGCCACCATACCATCTTTTTGGAAGAACTGGATGCTAGTAGGATCCTACGCTTTATGTTCCTATTCTGGCTCGGTCAACATAAGTGGGTCCCAACAGACCTGCTCCCATAGGGGAGGAACCATAAATGTGTAAAGTAATTCTTGGACATTTAAGACACTACGGGGGGTTAGGTAGGTCTCAGCTCCATCATTGTTTGAGATCTCCTGAGCAAGAATATCACTTAGATAGTAAAGAAGAGATGATCCTTTCTCTAATGAGGATTAGGCAGTGGTTTATTGAGCTGAAAAGCAGCAACTGCACATAACACCTGTGAACGGCTGACATCTTCCTCCACCCAGTCGTATGGGCTGCAGAACATACCACTACTACAACTGCTACTACAGGCCCTGATTGGACTGAGCATGCATCTATTGCAAGACCTTACTCTGATACTTGAGTCCTAGGTGTCTGATGAAACGGTAGAGAGCAGCTGATGACCTACATCCTAAAAAATAGAAAGCCCTTCATACTGGAATAAGTCCTATATTCACTCAGTGATTTAGGTATCATGAGAAACTATACACAGCATAGTATGAAAGAACACTGAAAGCAGATAAATGAGTATATGGTTTGGATAAAACATTGGAGTAACTGGAGGAACCGTGTGCTGAGGATGCAAATACGGATACACATGTCAGACTAAAAAAGAAAACCTAGGAAGCTTGGTCAGCCTTCTCTCTAAAGCTCAACTTCTTCTACAGTCAGAACTTTGAATGGCTGCCTACAGAAGACCAGCAACTAGTTTTTATAATCCCAATCCTACTGTTTTGCTTCTTAAACACAGTAATGTGTGGAGATGCAGAGCTGGGTTTACTCTGTCACCCATAATCTCTGCATTCATTTCACCCACTACACATGCATCATATATTAACCATTTTATTTTTTTGGCTACCTCTCTTTAACTTTGGGACTTCCTTTCCACTTCTGACTCCTTCCTCCTGCAACCTATCTGCAGGTCTTACCTACATCAGCATTTTCTGTCAAACTGTCTGGTGGAATTCCGTCCCAGCCGTCCTCCCATACTAGCCAAAAATGAGGCATTTGAAAAATCTGCAACAGCAAATCTTAACCTGTACTTAGCGCAGTTTCGGTTCTTGTACTCCATCATTTTTAAAATGAATAACTAATATTTTTTGTGTTTTGAAAAATGTGATCAATTTTTATTGCAGACTACTATATTTTTTAATTGCAAAAAAGTACTTGCACTTTTATCTCCTATTCTGGAATTCGAGCCCTAGTCCACCTTTTGTTTATAACTTTGTAAAAATATTTCTTCATCTTAACTTTTCAATAACATCGATGTAATTTAATATTGAAATGATTTCCTTCATTATTTTTTTATCAATATGTTGCATAATCCATGCCCTATCTTTACAGAAGTAAATTTGTCATGAATAAAAAATATTGCAGCACCACTTAACATTTCTCTTATGTCAATCATGAACTATTTTAGAGATGTTGCTTTAAAGCGAAACCATAATTGAGTTCAAAGCTATTCGTAGGCAACATTTAACATGCGTAACAATGAAATAATAGAATACTTCACAGACAACAAGAGGAGAGGATTCCTTACTGTCCATTGTTGTAGCTTAGCACTGTGAAATGTTTCATGAGCTTCCCACCAATAAAATGTGGACAGTCTGGAGGAAGAGCAGCTGCAACAGAAAGAACATGTAGATGTAATTTTAAAATCCTTGCACCAAGCCTTCACAATTACACATTTTTAAACCTTATCCTCTTTGACTCAATTACAGCACTGAGAATATCAATTATACTACAATGCTTGTAGATCTCACTGGAAATTGTGGCACAGCTTTGTCATGTTTAGTGGATTTGTAGAGTGCTGCTTTTTACCTGTGAGTGTATCCAATCCCTAGGTGGGTGTTATATAAGTCTGGCTGAGGACGATAGAGGGACCAGTGTACTAGTCGAAGAGCTAGGTCTTCAGCTTCTTTCATAATTCTAGTAGTGACATGGAGTTCCTGATGTAGAGGGGGAGGCCGTTCCAGGACTTTGCTACGAGGTGGGAGAAGGATCACCCTGCGGCTCTTCTTCTGGGTACGCGGGGTGCGTGGGCGAGTGAGAGAGAGACAGAGAGAAGGTGCCTGGAGGGTTGGTGGAAGTTGAGGCAGTGGTTGAGGTAGGAGGGTCTGTTGTTGTGCAGTGCCTTGAATGCATGTGTGAGGAGCTTCAACTGGCATAGTTTCTGGACCGGGAGCCAGTGCAGCAGCATGAGGTGAGGATGATGTGGGTGCAACGAGGGAGGTCATGGATGAATCAAAGCTTTCAACCTGTCAAACCGCTTGTTCTATATCACATGGTGCACCTCCCTTTTCTGATTCTTCGAAAGGCTATTTGAGGTACCCCAGGGGTTCGAACTCGATCGTTCTGTCTACTATCTCTATGCTATCTGCCTTGGTGATTTGAATTCTTCTTCTAGTATTAAGTTAGATTCAAGTTACTCATCAGGAAAACCCTTCTATAAACTTCTACTTCATACCGTCAAATCCCTCATAAAAACCGCAGTTTGATTAAGGAAATTGTCTTTTAGTGTGTTTCCTTTTCTCCAAATGAAACCACCCAAACTCCTGCAAACAGACACCAGATAGGACATCTGTCTGCAAATTTTAGCACTAGAGGTAAAATCCTCAATCTGGTTCTAAGTCATTCAAGAATTAGTAACATGAATACATACATACCTCCCACACACTCTCGCAGACTATGTTTTTGCCAGAACAATTTGCTCAGCAGTCCAACATTTCCTGGTTGTTTCCCCAGCATCCCTACACATCTCCTGACTTTCGGTTTCTTCACTTTTTAGGTACAAACTTTTGAACTTTATCCAATGTGAACTACCTGTGCTCAAAACCACACTGAAGGCTCATCACTTCCATAATGAGGTCAACCTACATTAATAATCTTCCTACCACAAAGCCTCACATTAATCCACAATAAATAATTAGTTGCAACCTGTTTGTACCCTTTAGCTCATGTCTCACTTACCACCCCCTCCTATTGCACCATCAAGGCTTGCCCCACAATACTGTTGTCACCTTTGCATCACTGACTGTCAGGTAACCCCCACCTAGAATTCAGAAGAGAAATAAAAATGTCCCCAAAACATGACCTGTAGAAGCCCATATAGTACCGCCATATAAAAGGCACCAAAGCATTGCAGGACAGTTTGTCAAACGCAACAGGATAAATTTAAGTCCACAGCGCCGTTGGATCAGACATTGTACTGAAGGAACACAAACTTTCTCGCAACTATACATGGTATCAATAAGGTGTTCTAACTACGATCTATGTATGCACCATTATTGGCATATATAACAATATCAACTTATATTTTGTAAGTTCCTGCATACACGGCTGTGACTATCTCACACTTGCAACACACATGCTCATATGTATGAAGCCCATGCAACACTCCTTTCCAGCTTCAAACCTTCTCCCAAATTGGACACCCTACATCCAACTTGCTTTCAACCATGCACCCGAAGGGCACCCAGGAAACAGATTAAAAATCAGAGGGCTTCCACGTCCTCGTCAGGGATATGAAGTGTCATATAAATTATACAACTGGAGTACCTGCTTATTCAACAAAGTGCAAGCACTTTAAACCTCGAAAGGGGTATGAAAACTGTTATGCAAATACCAACGCGATACAATAAAGTGTTTGCATGAAATGCCCTTTTTCAATAAATTCAATTGGATATTCTCTCTTTTAAAGCCCAATGTAAAGCAAAATTTACTATTTTGCAAAAATAAACTTTTAACAGGTTTAAAACTTCATTTTCACGATGAGCAAACAGTCAAAACAGTGCTCTCACCTTAAGTATACAGTTACTACAGTAGTTTCATTTTTGTCTGGTAGGAAATGTGCATCCTGTTTTCCTTTTCCAATTGGTATTTGGATGATTTACACAGAGAGGTGTTGAGATTATGCCCAAGTGCCTCATTCCTTTAAAAGCCATCCAACCACTTTCCTTCCAACCTGCTATTTCATCACCCCTTTCCTTATGCACGCTGATTTTGAGCTACCCAAAACAATTTGGCTCTTCCTACAAGCCCCGCTGGCATGTGCCACTCGAGTAAATTTCGTGCTTCATTGAAGCATGCTGCTACTCACTCTGTTGCTATTTGTGCCCGCTAACCCATAGTCTATCTAAACTGTCTTGTGAAGATGTTAGACTTATGTGAACGCTTGTCTTTCTATAGTGGCCAGGGTTGGATATGCAAGACACTACAGAGCAGACTAGCAGATGGCATAGTCTTCTTTCTTCAGATCTTAGCACTGTGGAATGCTAGACATGAAAAAAAACATTTTGTGATCTTCCCCATGCCGTCAAATTTAGCCATGGTCGACTTTTAAATGGCTATATATTTCAGTTAATGTGATCACCGAAACATTTATATGAGCTTCATTTTTGTATCCTCAAAGGAAATTGCTGTTAAGGAGGTCGCAATTAAAGTTAAGAAAGCTATCACTAAAACACACCTTTTGCATCGATACTTGAATGAATCAAATCTAATACAATCCTCTAAACAAGTGCCAATCTGTTTATAATCTTCAACCTGCAGTTGCGCTCAGTAACACTACTTTTCAAATGACACTAGACCAACAAGCAATGTACTACAACATCGCCAATTGAATTTCTTAATTGACCCTTTATTGTTCCACTGTCTTTACTGTTACTTGTTCTCTGTATATGGTTTCGAGTTCTCTGTAAAGTCACTAATGCCTCAAAGTGAAAAAGCACGCTAGAAATCCGCTATATAAAAATAAATAATAAATATCACCTATCATACGTTACGAAGTATGAGCAAGTAGGAGACAGCTGTAATATTTGATTTAAAACCATAAACGGACATCGATTGGTTGAAGGATGCTGAGCAATTTCTAAAAAAAAAGAAACCCCCTTGGATGTGCAAATCCTAGTAGTAGATAGGCGGGCTTAATAAGTGTGAAACAGAGATCATATCCTTTGGCAGTAGGGTCTGGCAAAGTCATCCATGCCATGACCAAACCATTTAGGTACAATTTTAGTTGTGGGGTTTGACTTGGGACAACTGAAAGAAATTCACAAATCCTTCTCACGTAGTCCAGAGTGAGAAAAGCAGCACAATACAGAAAGCCCTCACAAATTCCTAACTTTCCCTGTTAGGTTTTCCAAGACTCCTAAAATAAATATAGAATTTTGGCTACAAGTACAGAAGACCAGGACATTTGGTTTCATTGGACTTTTCTTAGTGGAACTACGATTTTTGAAGGAAAGCATTTCCCTAAAAACATCTGCTTTAAAACCTTGCCCTCTGAGGCATTGTTTTGTTTCAGTGACCAAAAACAAATGCATGGGTAACCATCCCCACCAAGTGGTTGTCTTTTAAAATCTTAGCCAGTTCATTAATGCTGAAAACCGTCTTTCATTTAAAAAATAAAAATAAAAAAGTATCACGATTTTTTAATATGGCCTGATCTCTACATCAAATTTACTTCATTCCAATCAATAATTTGTTTTCTTTTAACTAAATTGGGTTGGTAATGTTAGGTTCATTTTTTCTGAACCATACTGTTGATGTGGTGTGGTGTTATTGTACATGTATCACATTCACTTTTCTCCTAGAAAGGCCTTGCTGCTTGTTCCAAGCTATCAGGGCTACGTTCGAGATTCCTTTTGAAAACCTATGTTTACTTTTAGGTACAAAATGTGTCTCTAGCAGGGCTCAGACACAACACATATCAAGACAGAGGCCTCTCTAGCCCCCATGGCCTAATTATCTAGTTTCCTACAAACACGGACTGTCGCCAGAGAATAACAGCGTGTTTACACACTGAGGGAAGTGGGACTAATCAGATACATGAAATTTGCCAATTACAACATCAAACTAACAGTTCCCAAAGACCCATAGGCAATACAAGGGTAGAGACTAAGGGTAAAGCAGGGCCTTGTTGGCAGGTGATTGACGCAAAGTACACTTCTGCATCTACAATGCAAGTGCTGTAATATCTATCTATAGAATGGAAGGACTTTTATGTAACTTTTCAACACAACAAGCAAACACCCCTGGGACAGAAGGTCAGATTAGCCACTAGTAGCAGAACCAAATAGATAAACACTACCACAAGGGGGAAATAGTAAAAAATCCCAAAATTAGATAAACAAACTCTCCTCCTCAACCACTCCCGTTCCAAGCCAATGTCCAGCTTTACCAGATTCTGCATTGGTTTACCCCAGGATGTCGGAAGTCCCAAGGACCAGGCACTCATTAGGATTGTAAATCCTTTGCATCCGCTCTCCATCAGATTGGAGCTGGCCCTAGAGCATTTGACACCACTCTGATGGAATTATTATTATGACCTAGAGATATTGTGGGCATGTAAGTTCTCAAAACATTTTTGCCAATAAGTTTAATATTGGTTTTCATTTAGGATCAAAGTCATTTACTCCATGGCCAATATACCATATTGTTTATAGGCAATCCCTTGCAATGCACTGCCACACATTCTACAGACAATAGACAAGAATTAAGATTGACGTCTTATTTCCGAAGGGCCCAGTACCAGCAGTTAAATACCGGCTGCATCTGAATTGTAAGATCTGCAGGAACACAGTGTGTCTGTTTATTTTTGCAGGGAGATTTCGTCTCCTGAAAGCAAACAATCTGTGTGTGTGAAAATCCAGGGAGAAATTAGAAATTACCAGGGGGAATCCGACCTAGAATTACAAATTCCCCAGTAACTCAGGATTTCTAAGGTGACCCTCAGTGTCTAACTTGTAATCCCCTGCTAACTCCAGGTCTGTGGACTTACTGGTACTTCAGGCATTAGAACTTTAGAGGACTGAAGTTACCTGGAGGATTACCAAATTACTCAGAATAGGTGCCCAAGTATACATACGTCTTTCCCCTATATCTCTTTTTCCGAAGAAGCGAGTGATCAGAGTGTCACCTGTTTAATATGTGAAAGACCCAGTGCCCGACTTGGTTATATCTAAAGAAAGGCCTGATTTAGAGCTTGGCAGACGGGTTACTCTGTCACAACATGACGGATATCCCACCTTATTACAATTGTCGACGGATATAAAGCACTTGTAATAATGGGACAGAATATCTGTCACGTTTGTGAGAGAGTATACCATCTGTAAAACTCTAAAACAGGCTCAAAGTCTTTCAATTTAAGGGCGGTGGAAGTCTGCTTTCATTTGTTCAGAACCCTTGACAATGTTGCCATTATACAAATTACCCATTTTCATACACTGATCTGTCCATCAAGTAAATCCCTTATCCAAGTGCTCTGGTGTAAATTCAGGGTTGATTCTTTTGGAATGAAAGTGGGAGGGGCAGGAAGGAAAACGCTACTTACCCTGTGAACATCTGTTTGTGGCATGTAGTGCTGTAGATTCACATGCTGTGCGAACTCCTGCCTTCTAGTGTTGGGCTCGGACATGTGCAAGTTGTTTTTCTTTGAAGAAGTCTTTTCGAGTTACGACGTATAGTGACTCCATTTATTGCTGATAATGCGCTCGGGCATTGGTTCCGTTGTTAGATTGTTTTTTTCTGCAAGAAGGTTGAGGATATAAATGGAGAATAGAGATATAGAAAAAGAAGACCATGCAAAGGAAAAATTAAGAATGAAAGTGGGAAGCATTTGCAACATCTAAAGGCATCTGGGGAGGAGAGTAGGCACATGTGAATCTACAGAACTACATGCAGCGAACAGCTACTTGCAGGGTAAGCAACATTTTCTGTTCATGGCATGTGTAGCTGTAGATACACATGCTGTGCATAGACTGTAAAGCAGTCATCCCAGAAAGCGGTGGCTAGCCTGAGGATGTAGCAGAAGATTAGAAAAAAGTGTACAAAGGACAGCCTGCCCAACGTTAGCTTGTGGGCGAGCTAAAACATCCACATAGAATTCTTTAGTAAATGTGTGTGTGGGGGGGGGGGGAGGGGGGGGGAGGGTAGACCATGTAGCTGCTCTGCAGATGTTAGGTATGGAAATATTACCCAAGAAAGCCATACAAGCTCCTTTTTTGCGGGTTGAGTAGGGTCCGGGAAGGACAGGCAAAGGTCTTTTGGCTTTAGCATAACAGGTTTGTATGCATTTGACAAGCCAGTGTGCTGTACCTGCAGCAGAGAAGGCACTTCCTTTGTGAGGTTGGAGAAAGAGAAAAAGAGCTGCTGTGTCTTACGGAAGGGGTTTGTCCTGTCAATGTAATACATAGGTTCTTTTGACATCTAATGTGCAAAGAGCTCCTTCAGCTACTGACTCTGGATGTGGGAATAACACTGGGAGTTCTATGTTTTGAATGAGGTGGAAGCTAGAGACTACCTTAGGAAGGTATTTGGGGTTTGTTCTGAGGGCTACCTTGGTATACCTGGAAAAAAGGTTTTTCCATGGTAGGGGCGTGTATCTCACTAACATGCCTGAGGACAGGGATGGCTTTCAGGAAATTCACCTCCCAGGAGAGAAACTGTAAGGGGCAAGAGAGTAGTGGTTTGAAGGCAGAGCCTTATTAGTCTTGTGAGAACAATGTTAAGGTTCCACACAGGAGCGGGTGGCACCGTTGGTGGAATAATCCTTTTGAGCCCTTCCATAGAGGCTTTGATAATAGGAACCCTGAAAAGCAAAGTGTGGTCTCGGTTATGGAGATGAGCAGCAACAGCCTCTAAGTGTAGTCTGACAGAGATATAAGCGAGGCCTGACTTTTGCAAATGAAACAGGTAACAATGTCTTGGAATGTTGTTTGGAAAGGATCAATAGGAGTAGGGAGACAGAAGTGTATGAACCGTTTTTACTTGGCCGCATAGCAGGATCTGGTTGTAGGCCCGAGTGCCTCTTTAAGGATGGTCATGCATTCTGCAGGCAGATTGAGGTAGCCAAATTCTAGGACTTCAGGAGCCAAATCGCAAGATTGAGCTGTTTGGGGTTGGGATGCCCGAGTGTGCCTTTATTTTGGGAGAGAAGATCCAGTCGGTTGGGCAGCTTCTTGTGAGGCACTATAGAGAGGTTGAGAAGGATGGTGAACCAGGGCTGTCTGGCCCTGGTTGGTGCTACTAAGATGAGAGAGAGGGATGTTTGCTGAAGCTTCCGAACCACAAATGGAAGAAGTGGGAGAGGAGAAAAAGCGTAAGCAACTATCCCGACCAGTTCATCCATTGTATATTGCCCATGGACTGTGGAAGCCTGGAGGTGAAGTTTGTACATTTTGCGTTTTCAGCTGTGGCAAACAGGTCTATGTGGGGGAAACCCCAACGGTGGAAGTACGGGAGTAAGTCTTGGGGGTAGTTCTCCTTCTAGACTTGTCCATGTATTCTGCTGAGCAGGTCTTCAGAGTTGTTTTCCACTCTGGATATGTACTGGATGAGGAGATGAACTCCATGATGTATCGCCAACCGCCAAATGCTTTGAGCTAGAGTAGACAACTGCAGAAAGCATATGACGCCCTGCTTTTGCAGATAAAATATGGCAGTCGTGTTGTCTGCCCGGACTAGAATCACCCTGTGTTGAATGAGAGGGAGGAACGATTTGAGGGCTAGCTGGCTAGTCAACAACTCCGGGTGGTTGATGTGGCAACCCCATTGGTCAGGTGTCCACACTCCTTGTACGGTCAGCTCTTGAAGGTGTGCTCCCCAACTGGTGAGCGATGCGACCGTTGTGATAGTCATATGTGGAACTGGGTCCAGAAAGAGCCATCCCTGCCAAAGGTTGTTGGCATTCCACCACTACAGAGAGCGAGGAGTACAGCCCCAGATCAACACTAGATCCTCACACTGACCCACCACCTGTGACCATTGCGCTACTAGACACTCCTGCAAAGGACGCATGTGTAACCTGGCATATGGGACCATGGCAATGGAAGAGGCCATTATGCCCTGGAGGTGCCTGGAGGAGACACCGATCCTTCTGAGGTGAGCATCTACCAATTCAAAACTCTTTGTAAACATCCTGGAAGCTGTGGTGACTCCGAAGGGCAGCACTCTGAACTGATAATGCTGACCAATTACCACAAACCGGAGAAACTGTTGACGTGCAGAGTGGATTGGAATGTGGAAGTGGACATCCTCAGGTCGAGGGTGGTCATGAAGTTGACTTGTTGTAGGGGAATGACATCCTGGAGTGTCACCATGTGGAAGTGTTCTGACAGGTTGTACTTGTTGATGGGCCTGAGGTCAATGATGGGCATTAGGGACCTGTTATTTTTGGTATAAGGAAGTATAGGGAGTATACCCCTTTGCTGAGTTGTTGGGGCAGCATGCGCTCAAAGGCCCCTTTGCTGAGAACTGCATGCATCTCCTCTTGGAGCAGACAATGATGTTCCGGGGAGAGTTTGTGTCTGTGGGGGGGAATGTTTGGTGGTGTTTGTGTGAGTTCTAGACAGTAACCTTATGCTATGATATCTAGAACCTACTGGTCCGAGGTGATCTCTGCCCAACAGGACAGAAACCTTTGCAACCTTCCCCTTACAGGTGTTAGATAGTTGGGGGAAAGGGTAAGTGAATCACTGCTTGGAAGGTGTGCCCCCTTTGGATGCTTTGCCTTTTCCCTTGCCCTTTCCATTGTTACCTTTGTATCCTCCCCTGTAGTAACCCCGAGAGGGTGTTTGCTGCTGCTGTCCAGGGAAAATGTGGATGCCTCAGGGGTAGTGGCCTTAGCAGCTCCATGGTACGGTGTGCGGTGAAAAGTGCCACAAGCAGAAGGGGTCTGTAGAGCACCCATGGCTTTGGCTGTCTCCGTGTCCTTCTTAATTTTCTCCCCCATCTCATCAACTTGTGGGCCAAACAGATGCTAGTCATCATTGTTGCACCTGCTGAATTCAGACACGTGCAGCCAGGCATGCCTGCGACGGAGGACACTAGTGTTGCTGCCTCGAGCAGCAGTATTCTGCTACGTCTAGGAAGGATCTGATGTGGGTGTTAAGAGATGATTTTACCTTCCACCACCAACACCTGACCCAGTTTCCTATATTTATTCCGGGAGGTGCTGAATGAATTCTTCCATCACATCCCAGTGGGCTCGGTTGTACCGGGAGAACAGGCCCATTGAATTGGCAATACGCCAATGTGTGGCAGACTGGACAGTGACATGTTTGGCCGCTGCATCAATCTTTTCACTCTCCCGGTGGGGAGGGGGTGCATCTCCTGTTCCCTGAGAATTAGCATGCTTCCGTGCTGTGTGTACGTCCAGGAAGTCGGGTGGTGGTTGACCCCGGATGTAAGGTGGGTCAGAGGGGGATGCCTTTTATTTTTTGTCCACCGGCAGCCTTATGACTCACACCTTCAACAGTTTCTTAAAGATATTGTGAGCGATAGTATCCCTTTCAGCATAGGTAAATACTGCATAGACCTTTGGGTGGAGGAGAGGGTCTTGATAAGGAAGTCATCCTCCTCAGGCTGCTAATGTATTTCCACCATGTGAACGGTAGCTGCCCTTTGCCGAACCCTGTGATATGAGTTGGTGAAGTAGAAGGATGAGGAGGAAGTGGTTGAGGCAATGGAGGCGGTGGGGAGGTGCCCCCGTCTTGGCGTCTAGACTTTAAGCACCGGCTCTGAAGGCAGATTGAAGGCGTCCTCAAATATCAATTTCCACTTAGGAGGAACAGAGTCCTTTGGTTTGTCTGGAGGCTCGGCTACGATCTGCCTGGTGCCAGGCTGGATATGTATCCACTGCTGTCAGGCGATGAGCTCCTCTCAGAGGCTCTGGAGGCTCGTATGGTCGAGATCCTCGAAAGGGGTGAAGGAGGTGGCCGTGGACACTGGTCTTTTTGGAGTTATAGATTTTCCATTACCTCCCGAAGCAGCAGTTGAGGTGGATGGGGGAGGCTTTGAGGAGGACTTAGGTGCTGAAGTTTGAGCTGGTGTTGGGTTAGACTACTTTAATCGATGCTGGCCATAGCCTTGTGGCAGTGGTGGACTGGAGGCCTTATAACTGGCCTGTAGGCTCCAAGCTCTAGCCTCCCTGGAGAGAGGTGGAGGAGTAGACTGTGAGGAGTTGGTACATACTCGCTGCAACAGATTTGGATTGCCGGAAGCTGCGTCCATCTCGGCGTCAGAGCAGGAACTCTCCGCAGATGACAGTTCATCTATCTCAGCTCTGTAGGCCTCCGGCTGTTGGCCGCGCTGGGTGTATCGGTCTCCAACCAGGTTGGGAGTGCCATCCTCTTGACGGTGCGCTATCGAAGCCAAGGCGATACAATGGATTCAGCAGTTTCGAAGTGTTTTCTTGTTTCGAATGGCGAGACATGCTGTACAGGAGTCTTCCCGGTGTTCAGGGGACAAGCAAAGTTTACAGACTTGGTGAAGGTCTGCCCTCTGGTACTTTGCACAACACTTTGGGCATAAAAGGAATGAAGTCCTTTCCAACACAGGACATTCTCGTATGTGCAGGAAGTGATGGAGGTTCGAAGGGGACAGGCCTCGTATGCGGCATCGAAGTTGTCCGACCGGAGAGCTGAGCATAACGGTGTACGCAACGGATAGAACCAATGAGTAATCACAACTGTAGTTTCTACCAAGGAGGAACGGATCCGTGTGGGCCTGGCGTGAACACCATGCAGTGTCAAACCAGAGCTTGAAGGGACAAGTCTGAACCCAACAGTGGAGACAAACATTCTAACACTGGAGCCGATGCTCACGCTCATTACCAGCAATAGGTGGAGTCGCTATACCTCGTGACTTGCAAAGACTTCCTAGAAGAAAAACAACTTGAACACGTTTGACTCCAACACTAGATGGCAGGAGTATGCACAGCATGTGTATCTACAGCTTAACAATGCCACAAACAAAGTTCTTTACCAGACGGACTGTGCCCATGTTGCCACTGTCACCTTCTTAACTGAGTTGTAGATTCCTTTGGCCTGGTGTTTCTACCAAACTCGTAAGCTACCCAGAGAGGGCTGTTAGTTATGGAGTGGTTGCCAAATCATCATTGTTTATCTGTCTCTTTTCATCATCGTCTTAGAAATCGCAGCAGTCAAACTCCCAGACCTCTTGGTCTCAGGTGGGGCGTCAATTGATTCAGGCACCCCATGTATTTTCTATTTTCAACTAAAGTAATTCACTATTAAGTGAAGGGTTTTAAGAAGGCAGAAGAGAATAAAAAATGGGAAGGCTTGGAACACATACAACAGCCTCAATACGATTAGTAATTTTCATCATGGCTATCCTCTCTAACCAAGAGCAAGTGGACTCTGCTGGAGCTCTCTATGGATCTCCTTAACAAAAGGGCGATAAAGTTGATTTATTTTGTGCAGTGAGAAAGCTTTCTGGATCCCTCGGTATGTGATGGATTTGAAGTCCACTTCAGAGGAATTGCTGGCTTGGTGTTAGCTCTACAGTTTTTTGAGTAGAGATTTAAGAGCTCTGATTTCTACAGACTGACTGAGTCCAGAAGCTCTCTTCTATTGATCTAATACCCCCATACAAGGTTGTACAAAATCTTGTGGATCGGGCAGTTTAATTAACATATCATTGGCATATTTAGACAATTTGAATTTATCTTGCCCTTCCTCAAAGCCTTTATGTTTTCTTTGTACCAATAAATGATTTGTCAGAAGCTTCAATGGGCACTCAGAGAAAAAGGGACGCACACACTGCTTTTGCCTGCCTTCCCTAATACCAAGAGGTTTAAAGATGACAATATTGGTTCTATTCCTCAAACTGAAATTTTAATAGCTTGCCCTGATCAATGCCTGGAGTAATCTCCTGGGCACAATGCTGTTAGCATTCTCTTCATAATGTAAGCTTACCTGACCAACTGCCTTTTCTTCATCTACTGCAATCAAGACAGGCTTGCAATTTGTGTGCTGTTTATCATCTGTAACCTGCTGATTTTTTTTGTTATCACTTTCCTGCCTATACTTAATGAAGCAGGACTGAGAAAGGTGGATGGTTAGCTTCCACAATGAGAAGCAATACTTTGTTTCGTTGTCACAAATATTAAGTATTCTAGCATAGAGTTTGTGACGACACAGCTACCAAAGAAGGAGTTTGTAGTTAAGTGCCCTTTTTGACATGGTCACCCCCACTTATTGCCTGATACCTGATGTGAATTTGACTGAAAGTGCACTGGGTCCCTGCTAACCAGGTCCCCAGTGCCAGAGCTCTTTCCCAAAAATGTACCATTGTTCCACAATTGGCACGACTTCAGCCCCCTTGTAAGTCCCTAGTAAACAGTAACCCTGGTACCTAGGGCACTGGGATTAAAAAGGGTCCACTAGGGCTGCAGCACGAAGTGTGCCACCCTGGGGACCCCTCACCAAGATCATGCAAACTGCCACTGCAGGCTGCGTATCTTGGTGCAGACAAAACTGAAGAGTCGACAAGGGACACAGCCTTGACACAAGCAATGCTTGAGATATAGGTAAGCCACCCCTACAGCAGGCCTTACAGCCCAATGGCAGGGTGCACTATATCTCAAGTGTGGAAATATCTGCCTCAGCAGATATGACCATGCAATGTCTAAGGCCATTCTTAGACATTGTGAGTGAACAGGGAAGCCATAACGAGTCTATAGACTGGACACTCATCATTTCGAGTTCCCCAGCCCATGATGGCTTCACTGTACCCCATGATGTTTAGTACCAAACATCTGGTCTTAATAAACCTGCACTGATGCCAGTGTCAGATTTATTAATAAATGCACACAGAGGGCACCTTGGAGGTGCCCCCTGAACACCTACCGACTACTAGTGGGGTTACTGACTGGACTCAGCCAGCCTGCCACCACTAGACATGTTTATGGGCTCCTGGGGTGACAGCCTTCGCTCTCAGAGGCTGGGAACAAAGCCTGCTCTGGGCAGAGATGGTCACACCTCATCCAAGCAAACTGCCTTCCAGAGTGGGAAGCTTCAAAGGCCATGGCACCTTTGAAATGCGACCCAGGGCTCTCCAGTTAGTGGAAGATGCCAATCCCCCCCCTGTCCTGACCCCACTTTTTAGTCTTGTGTTGGAGAAAATGAGCCTATTAGGGTCAGGGTTTTGCGGTCATAGAGGGTGTAGTCACCCTAAATGTAGGTAGCCCATGGCTACTACCTGGTATTCCCCTTTAACACCCCTAAATTGAGTATTTAGGTGGCACCCCTCGATCCAGAACTTCAGATTCGATGGATCTAAAGATGAAGAGTACAAAGAAGAGCTGCTAAACACGAGAACTGAGTGCCTGAAGCGGAGTTCTGACGTAAACCCCTGCCTGCCTCTTCAAGACTCGACAATCAAGGTTAACTGTCTCATCCTGCTGCTGTGTGGCCTCTAAGAACTCCAGAGGTGAGCCGCTACTACTGCCCGCCTTCACTAACTGCCCAGGAACTCCCTCGGAGTAGAGGAGCTTCCCCCTGCAGACAGCAGGCACTGAAACCGAAGAGTCCGGTCCACCGACTTGCAGCTCCCTGTTCGACCGGCGCCGCAATCAACCAAGAAGTGGTACTCGTGCTCTGGAAGGTCCGATATGTCCCATCTCCTGCCCTCAGTGTGGAGGCACCAGGACCAGCAAGAGTCGTGCAGTACCAATACCCGAGATACTGGATACACTGCAACCAAGACCGACTTCGAAGAGTCCAGTTAGGACTCCAACTGTATCAGCGCCCAGCAGCCACCGAGGGACATCACGACCCCAGGGAACCACTTCGAGAGTAAATTAGCAGTCCTGAAACTGCCCCTGCCAGCTGTTTGCCCTACTCCGCGAGGAGCACCTTTATGCACAGGGGCTGGCCAACCTACCTGCGCTGCACCCATCCCGCCCATCCTGGATAACGACGAACCGGCTGTGCTCTCTTGTCTCTAAGGCTCTTGAGACACTAGCCCCGTTTAGGAGCTCCTGGACTCGCTTGCAAGTCCTCTTGTGCAGCCTATTTTTAGAGCCGCACCCCTTCCCCGTAGCGCCAGCTACCAACTACACCAACTACACCAACTCTCTGCTTTTGGAGGAATTCAGGGGCGCAACAGACGACCTGTTGGTAGCACATTGAACCTTAGCTTCCTGCTACTCTAAACCCAGAAGGTGAACCCCTACGACTGTCTGTGCTGTGTGCTTTACCTACCTGCTGTTTCCTCCCATAGGAGTGTTAGGTGCGTATTTGCGCACAACTTTCAACTATTTGCTTAACTTTGAAAATTCATAAGAAATACAGTACTTACCTGTGAACATAGTTCTTGGTTTGAAAATATATATATATATATAAAGACTTTTTATTTTTCTAAATTGGTCTGGGATTTATTCTTGAGTGTGCGTTTCATTTATTGCCTCTGTGAGTATAACAAATGCTTAGCGCTACCCTCTGATAAGCCTAACTGCTCGCCCACACTACCACAAATAGAAGGTTAGTATTATCTACTTTTGCCTCTGTCAACCAATTGGGGACCCACTGGACTCTCTGCACAGTGTACTTCTTTTTAGTGCACTATATAGAGAGCCAACTTCCAACAGAGTTAAAAAGGACAGCTAGTTTGGTGGCTGGGGCCTGTCAACAGTTTTATAAAATGCCAATGAGAAGACATCTAAGCCAGGGACCTTCAACAATTTTCACCTACTGATTACATTTAATCTTATCCATGCCTCTAGTCCCTAAAGCTGATCTAAGGGGAGTATGTGTGATTCATCAATATATAACTGCATCTCCTCCCTTGTGTAAAGATCATTACAGAACTCTGAAAAGAGGAGATTCAAGCAGGTACTGGAACCATTTTTTACTCTTGATGGATAAAGCAACATATGTGGCAGGTGCTCAGTCATTCAAAATGTAACAAGTATTGATAGCCAAGATGTGCTTTTCCCGGCTCATTTGTAATACTTATATAAGGGTATATCACGTAGATATGGATGTATGTATGTACATTTCTTTCGATCAACTGAATACAAAAATATATACAGAAGAAAAAATCCATTAATTTGTTCAACTTCCCCATGTCATCCAATATCATGGAACCATCAGTCCCATGAGTTTCTCAATCCTAGATTGAACATTCAAGACACCATGTGCACTTCAAGGCCAAATTGCACCCCATCATAATACCTTTATCTTATGTTCAGTAGCAAGTATTTAGCCCCGTCCATTTCTAGTGTCTACAATTGTCCTTTTACTGTCAGTAGCTTCCTCCAGACATTCTGGGACAGTGTGTTCTCATGCAGTGTGTCAGCTTAGTCCAATTCTGCCACAAGTTGGTTTTAACCCCCTACCCAATTTTATGAGTCGTGACATGTCTTCCAAGAATTGAACCCACCAGGTTGCTTTCATACAGTCCACAATACTACCCCATTTATCTTATCTTTACTGAACTCTGAAAAGAAGGATTATGTTACTTACCTTTTAAGCATCTATTCGTCGCATGTAGTGCTATAGATTCACATGCTGTGCACATTCCTGCCATCTAGTGTTGGGCTCAGATGTTTACAACTTGTTTTTCTACAGAGAAGTCTTTTGAGTCACGAGATCCAGTGACTTTTCCTCTTCGAGGTAACATGCATGGTCATCAGCTCCATCTTCAGGTTGTTTTTCGGACATCGTGTGCAGGTGTAGTGGAGTTAGATAGTGTTTATATAGATGACCATACAACATGAATGAAAAGAAAGAGAATATCTAAAATATGTGCAAATTATCTGTCACAACCAATGACTTCCGGGAAGGTGGGTGGGCGCATGTGTATCTACAGCACTGCATGCGATAAATAGATGCTTACAAGTTAAGTAACATAATCCATTCATAGCATGTGTGGCTGAAGATACACATGCTGTGCATAGACTGTTAGGCAGTTCTCCCCATGCTGTGGCTAGTCACTTGAGTGTTGCAGATGCTTGGAATAAAGTTCTCAGTATGGCTTGTTCTACATGTGCCTGCTGGTGTGCAAGAACATCCACACAGTAGTGTTTGGTAAATGTGTGTGAAGCTGACCAAGTAGCTGCTTTACAAATGTCAACCATGGGAATGTTACATAAGAAAGCCATAGAAGCACCCTTCTTCCTAGCACAATGTGCCCATGGGGGGAAGGGACAGGAGGCACAGGTAGGCTCCTTTTGGCTTTGGCAAAGCAGGTTTGTATGCATCTGATAATCCATGTAGCAATATCTGCTTTGGATACAGCGTAACCCTGTCTGGGGTTAGAGAAAGCTACAAATAGTTGTTGTGTTTTCCTAAATGTTTTAGTTCTGTCAATGTAGTATAGTAGTGCTCTTTTCACATCTAAAGTGTGAAGTGCCCTTTCAGCTACCGATCCCGGATTGGGAAACAAAACTAGCGGTTCAATTGTTTGATTGAGATGAAAGGACAACAGAGCCTTAGGCAAAAAGTTTGGATTAGGTCTTAGGACTGATGCATTTGGAAGAACGGCTCCTCTAAAGTGAATGCTTGTACTTACTTACTCTTCGCAAAGTGGTGATTGCGACTAGGAATGTCACTTTCCATGAAAGGTATTGAAGTGGACAGGAATGTAAAGACTCAAAAGAGGGCCCTATAAGTTTAGTTAGTACCACATTGAGATTCCATACTGGAGCAGTTGGCGTTCTTGGAGGTATTACCCTTTTTAGACCTTCCATGAACGCTTTGGCAACAGGTATTTTAAACATTGAAGAATGTTCTTTGTTTTGAAGATACACAGCAATGACTGCAAGACGAAGACATATGGATGTGTAAGCTAGAACTGGCTGTTGCAGATGTAGTAGGTAGGATAATAGATGTTGTACTGTAGGATTGATACGGTCAATATGTTGAGAAGTACAGTAAAAGACAGAACTTTTCCATTTAGCTGCATAGCAAATTCTAGTGGTAGGGTGTCTTGGTTCTTTAAGAATGTCCATACATTCTGACTGCATTTAGGTACCCAAACTCTAGGACTTCAGGAGCCAGATAGCTAGGTGAGCTGTTTTGGATCCGGGTTTCTGATTGTGCAATGGTTTTGTGTGAGAAGGTCCTAACGGTTGGCGAGCTTCCCATGAGGGACCACCGACAACTCCAGCAAAGTGATGTGCCATGGTTGTTGTGCCCATGAAGGAGCTACCAGATTTAGAGTGAGAGAGGTTTGCCTGAGCTTCCTCACCACGCATGGAAGTAGTGAGAGAGAAGGAAAAGCGTAGGCAGATATCCCTGACTAATTTATCCATACTGCATTACGTAGTGACTGTAGGTGATGATACCTGGAGACCAAGTGTTGTCATTTTGCATTTTCCGCTGCTGCAAACAGATCTACATTTGGTGTTCCCCAAATCCGGAAAGACTTGTAGGTGGAGTAACCACTTGTGGACTTGTCACTGCGTACTGCTTAGGAGGTCCGCAAAGTCGTTGTCTACTCCCGGGAGATATTCTGCCAGGATTTGAATGTGGTACAATAATGCCCATCTTCATATGTTATGTGCTAACTGAGACAGCGGTAGGGAATGAGTGCCTCCCTGTTTTAGTATAGAATACATCTCTATCAGATGGTCTACTTTATAATGACTACCCCTGTGGTGAATGTATGATAGGAAGGCCTTGAGCGCAAGCTGAATTGCAAGAAGCTCTAGAAAACTGATGTGATGAGTTCTTTGTTGCGCACTCCATACTCCTTGGACTGTCATTTCCAAAATATGCGCCCCCAACCCTGGAGTGAAGCATCTATGGTAATGGTCACTTACGGGAGTGAGTCCATGAAAGCCCTTCTCTACAGAAGATTGGTGCTATTCTACCATTGCAGTGAATGATCAACTGTGGGCTGAATCAACACTAGATTCTCCAGACTGTCCTCCGCTTGTGACCATTGTGATGCTAAGCACTCCTGTAGGGGGTGCATGTGCAGTCTTACATGGGGTACAATGGCTATGCAAGAGGCTATCATGCCTAGGAGATGCATTACTCTCCTGACTGGCAGGTGACAGTGTGAATGAAAAAGAGCTAGTTGGTACTGTAAATTGAGAACTCTCTGGGGATTGGGGTAGGCTTTGACTGAGACAGTGTTGAGACTAGCCCCCAAGTAGGGTTGGATCTGAAGTGGTTCCAGATCTGACTTTGTCGCAATTATCGTGAAGACCAATCTGTGGAGCAGGTAGATAGTGGCTTGTGTATCCTGCACACATCTGACTCTGTATGCACTCTTTATCAGCAAATCGTCCAAATAAGGGAAAACGGTTACCCTGACTTCGCAGGTGAGCCGCTACTACTGCCAGACATTTTGTGAACACCCTAAGTGCAGTTGTCACTCCAAAGAGCAATACTTTAAATTGACACCTCAGGTACCCCCATGAACCTCAGGTACTTGCGGTGAGCTGGGTTGATGGGAACATGGAAATAAGCATCTTTAGAGGTCGAGGGCAGTCATGTATTCCCCTTCCTACAAAAGTGGTATTACATCTTGAAGGGTAACCATGTGAAAAGGTTCCGATTGGATGTAGTGGTTGAGTGGCCTAAGGTCTAGAATAGGCCTCAATGTCTCGTCCTTCTTTGGGAATAAGTATAGTGAATACATTCCTCTGCCCTGATACATTTTTTGTAACTGATTCAATAGCCCCTTTGGCAAGGAGCGCCTTTACTTCTTCTTTCATAAGATGTGTTGTGGACTGAGGATGTGTCTGCATGTTTGTTGGGGTTGATAGGAACTCTAGCCAGTAACCATGCTGTACTATTGACAGTACCCACTGGTCAGACATGATGTCTGCCCATTGTGTCTGGAACCCCAAAAGACTTCCCGGGACAGGTTTTGGGTTGTTGGAGGGGACGCAAGGGGATTCATTGTATGGTGGTGGAGACAGCATCTTTAATTGGCATGCCTCTACCTTTTCCCGTGATACAGCTGCCTCTGTATGAGCCCCTACCAAAACCTTTGCCTCTCTGTTGACGGTAGGCCTGCTGCTGCCGCTGGCAGGATAGCTCCTGATCTGTAGTGGATGCTTTACATCCACCCCTTCTCTGTTGCTTTAGAAATTACTGTTATGGGCAGCGGTCTGTAGAGCACCTATCGCTTTTGCTGTCTGTGTGTCCATTTTAATCTTTTCTAACATCTCATCAACCTTGGGACCGAAGAGATGTTCTCCATCAAAGGTCACATTCAGAAGGTGTTGTTGCACCTCTGGTTTGAATTCTGAAATACGCAGCTATGCATGTCTGCGTAGCAGAATAGCAAAGTTAATACCTTTCGCTGAATTGTCAGCCACATTCAGTGCATATCCAACGGTCGCATTAGATATGTTTCCCTTCTCCGAATAAGTCTTTCCCTTTCTTTCTATACTTATCTGGGAGGTGCTGGAGCAGATCTTCCATCTTATCCCATTGTGCTTGGTTGTATCTGGGGAGCAGCCCTATAGAATTGGCAATTCGCCTATGGTTGCCATTATCTCTAACCACCCTCTTCCCTGTATCCTCAATCCTCTTACTCTTTTTGTCAGGAGGCGGTGCATCTCCTGTCACTTGCGCTGTCACGCTTTTCGGGAGCCACCACTAGGGAATCTGGGGACGGATGCCCCCTGATGTAGGTTTGAAGGAGAGGCTTTATATTTCCTCTCTACCCTAGGGGTCAGTGTTCTACTTTCGACTGGGTCCTTGAAATTCTCAATGGATGATTTCAGCATTGACTTTACCATTGGTAGATATTGGACAGACTTCTGTTCTCAATAAAGTCTTCACCAAGAAGTCCTCCTACTCAGGTGTGACATGCATATCTACTTTGTGGAAAGCTGTAGTTCACTGTATGACAGTAATAACTGTTCGTGCCATCTGGTGGGAATGATTTAATAGGGACTGGATCAAGATCTGGGTCATCCTGTGGGTCGACATTATAATCTTCCCAAGGGTTGTCTGGCCTCTGTGGGTAGTGAGAAGGCCCCTCCAAATAATCCCCTTGAGACTATGGTTTTACACTCCTAATGGTTGAATGTGTAGATGACTGCGATGGGAGAAAATGTGCAGGTAAGATGTTTGGTATTTGTGGTGGGCTAGTACCTTTGTTGGCCATAAGCCTTGTTGGTAGTGAATTAATTAGAGGTTACTCAAACTCTATTCTCCTCTTTTTTGAGGCAGGGAGTTTGCCAGTTTGTGGATCAATTATTCTCTGTCGCGAATCAAGGACCTGTTACATTCTCTCGAGGACAGGGCCCTCTCCTTCCTCGGGTGAGTGGTGTTTCGGTATCTCCCTAGCTTCAGTGCCAACATGTCCTTGTGAGGGCTTTTTATCCACCTCTTCAGAGACTGCTCTTTTGGCGCTGATGGTTATGATGTTGATGGGTTCAACACAAAAAGTTTAGATGGTGTGACTTTCTGCACTGATGACGTTGAGGAGGCGTGGCATCCGGATGTCTGAGATCTCGTTGCTTCAGCCCCATGTCTGTGTTTTTTGCTAGGAGCCTGGTTTGGATTGAGAGTCCTCTTGTCCTTTCTTGGCTCTGAAGACTTCTCTCTGGGTCGACCGGAACCACCAATAGGTCGCGGAGACCCAAAACTTGTATCTCTGAGTGGGCTGCTGGGCGATCCACTCTAGGGTGTGGACCCGACAAGTCTTGCAGCCATTCTTTTTGTGTCTGGGCTGGAAGGGTAGCAGTACTCATGGCCTGTGGGGTTGTTTTGGTCTTCGGGCCCATGCATATCTCCGGCATGACATCAGGGCTCCCTCAAAAGACGGATGGCTGGTCCTCTTCATCGCTGGCTCCAGTGTCAAGGTCAGAGTTTCCAGATGCGACATAGTGCGAGCTCCCTGTTGAGTTGACTCCTTCGTACTTGCCTTTTTTGTCAGTGCTGATGATCTACTCTCCCTCCAACACCTCCTGTTAAGCGGTGGGCAAGGTGACGTGCCTAACAGTACCTAAGTCTTTTTGGATTTGAGCTGTTAATATGCCGCACAGTCCTAATTGTTGTGTTCTGGAGAGAGACACAAATTGCAGACCAGGAGTTGGTCGTTGAGCGTGTACTTAGCGTTGCACTGTGGGCACCTTTGAAATGGAGTTCATTCCATCACCCCTCCCAGAACATTCTCCGTTCACGATGGAAAGCGCAGAGTGCTCGTCACGTCGGTTCTTCGGCGATTGGTCACCGATGTTTATGCCGTACCAGGGGGGAGGGGGGGAAGCTCGACAATGGAGTTATTTTCTCCGGGTCAATTAGGTGTCGATAGCGAGCTATGACGCGTACATCCAAGCCCGATGGCGGAGAAAAATAATCTGAAGATGAAGCGGATGACCATGCGCCTGACCTCAAAGAGGAGGAGGGAGTCACTGGATCTCGTAACTCGAAAGAGTTCTTCAAAGAAAAACAATTTGTAAATGTACAAGCCCAACAGTAGATGGCAGGAGTGTGCCCAGCACATGAATCTATAGCACTACATGCGACAAATATTTGAGTTCTCCTTTTCAACATCCTCCATCTCTGACAGGCATCTCAGGAGAGCGTCATTAAGCCTCCACAATTGATGATGTGTTCTCCCCAGGTCATAAAAATCAGTAAAAGGTCTGAAAAGTGTAATTTGGCCTACGCTTGTCTCTTCCAACCTGTCCCCGTGAGATGTGTAATTAGGTAATAGTCCAGCAAAGCATATGTCCTCTGGCGGGCAAAGCAATCTGTGTAATGACTTTTTTTACGCATTTCCCTCCATATGTCTATAGGACTGAGTGAATGCAACCACTCTTTTCCTCTCGGAGACAGGGAATACATTCTGGACATACATGACTATATTAAAGTCCCACCAATACGTAGTTTCCTTTTGACTTTTCTAAGTAGATCCAAAATAGCATCCTGCAAAAAATTTGCTTTATCTGTGTTGAGAGCATAACAAACGCCTATGTATATTTTCTTGCACCCACTTCCAAAACCTGTAATCATGTACAGTCCCATTTAATCATCTTCCATCCTCACAACCTGTTTGGGGGAACCTTTTGCGCATAAAACAGCAACCCACCCCTCACTTTCAGATTTATCAGATGATAAAAACTGTTGTGGAAATTAACACAAAAGCAGTTTCCCCCGATGATTTCTCACCACAGGACTCCCCTGCAAGTGGCAAATGTGGGCATTGCTGTCTTTTACAGTTTCTATCAGGAATCATAGTCATACAGACAGAGTGTTGAAGCCCAACATATAAACTAATGAATCTTCTTATGTGGGCCCCAGAAAAAATAATGCATAAAACGCGTGCATTTACTCTCCCTCATCCCTTGAAAGAACTATTCCAAGTACATGCCAGTCATGTAGACTGCAGTTGTAGGTGTCCTCCCCACAACCAAACTCAATAAGACATAAAATAAAGAACACCATATAAGGCATATTGCACTACTATAAGTCTATGTCCATCTTTGTCCTATTCACGCCATAGCCAAATCAATGAGCATTACCTCTCCCCCCTTCTTTCAATTGACAGTTCTTAGAAATCCATATACTACTGTCCTAGCCTAATACAAGGCCAATCCTCTTAGGCAGCCACCCAGCCAAATCAACTGCTACACTAAGCACCCCTGCCCCTCCATATCTTGGTCTTATATGTAATTCTCAACTAATTCTCATTGCCCATCTAGTCACTCCCATGAGCAGCCTCTTTGAGAGAGTGGACTTTACTTAGTTGGTGGCCTCAGCGGCAAACTTATTGGAAGGGATTTTCCACACCGCCTAAGCTGCATGTTTACCTGACTGGTATCTGTTCTTTTTGCTGCTCTAAACGACTCTCTCACCACTTCACCGGAGTCCTCATAGATTCACACAATCTTTTTCACCTTTTTAAGTGGTTTTACCCCAGTTTTTTCCCTGCCATGTACTCCACTGCCACAATATATTGTTTTTCAGGCATGATAGAGAAGATCACCGCCTTTTCACATAAGTGGTATAATAATTTCCCGGTCTTCATAGAAGTGAACCCTTGTGAGTATATCCGTTGGGACTTATCTGCATGCACCAGAGGTTTCAACCATTTACAGTCAGTTAAGTCTGCGTAAGGTGCATCAGGCTGATTGCTAATGGAGTGTATAAGATTTTAAATATACTCTGGATGTTAGGCCCCTTCTGTTCACACTGGATGCCCCTAATCTGAATACTGTTGTGGCAAGAGTGATTTTAAAGGCCTTCCTATTTCACTTGCAACTCAATGTTCTGCTTCTCTAAAAATGCCTGCTTTGAGCAAACTTGGGCATGTTCATTGATTCTGCCAACATGAGTGGATTAGAGGTTATCCATTTGCCTGCCTGTTCACTTATGCACTCTCTTAGTTCTTGCATACATTTCCCCAAGTCATCTCAAATAGCCCCCATATATCCATATTGCCTATTGGGACACACCCCAGGCATATGCTCAGGCACACTCTTCTCAGTGAGTCAAACCTTTCACACTTTCACAGATAAGTGCTTCTTCAACAAGCAGTTGGAATGAAGGTAGTCTTTGTACTCAGAAATGCGAAGCTGATTCCATCCATTTGCTGCTTGTTGGCATTGTACTTGTTGTAGTGTTTTAGCTCTAAAAGTAGCCTGCCTTGTTTAATCTTACAATGAGCAACAGGGTTTGAATATGCACTGACCCCCTCCCTGCAATGTACATCCTTCTTGGGTAGTTTCCGGTGGGCTTTACCCACATTCACCAGGACAAGAGGCTTAACACATCTGTTGTCCAGAAGCTATTCCCCTTCAGTCTCCATCGACATGTAGGCCCTTTTGGTGTCTCCAGACTCTTCTCGAGCTCATGGCCCCCAGTGCAGAATGCAGTATTCTTCAGTGCGCCTTGATCAGTGTTTTAGGGCTGTTTTAGATATTGCCTTAAAATCCCTTGCTGACTGTGCTCTGGAAATGCACAACCAAGCACGGCTAGAAACAAATGTGATTGGCAGCAGGCACTCATTTGAAGATTCAAACAAGTTCTAAAGATTAGAAAATACCTAAAAGCCATCCGACAAACAAAGAGGAAATCTGGCCAACCATCAAAAAATAGTGACAATTTCAAGCCATTGCAAAATGAACTGGAGAAATGGTACACACAAACACAAATTGGAATGTAAATTCGGCCTTGCTTCTGTTAGCCCCCAAAGCCTTTGTGGGGGGAACCTAGTAAATTAAAGCTCATTGAACACAGCGTAGGGTCAAAAAGGAACAAAACCGAGAACTTATGTGTCAAAGAAATTGCTAGGCCTACTCCACAGGGATATGGAGGGATCATTTGAACTCAAGTCATACCACTACAATATATGTTCCTCTCTACTCAACCCCTCTACAACAGGACTTGTGTCTGACATAGTAAGACTATAAATACAAATATCTCCTCAACCACTGGAAGGCTTTGGATGTGATTTGTGAAATATTTCAATCTTACTAGCAATCCCATTGAACACTCCTACGCCATGGAGGACAGAGCATACTCAAGTTCCTGTTGGGGGCAACCAGGGGTATACACAGAGTTTCAGGGATAGAGGGTGGCCACTATAAAAGATCCTGTAGATCTGGACCTCTCTGTGGGACTCAAAGTGAGGGCAGTTCCTTGTACTGGCTGCACAGCTGTGGTTTCAAACTTTCAGCATTTCTAGCACAGTAGACTGCCATCTTCCTGGAAGGCACATGCAGAACTTTCAGGGTCAGAACACAATTCTCTCACACACACACACACATGCAAACGCGCTGATGACTCTGTAAGGCAGGCTTTCCTCTGGAGTAAATGTAAAGGAAGACTTGGAGGAAGCAGCCCTATGTCCCCTATAGTAAAAGTGGCACCAAACCCCATACTAGTAGAACTGGTTTTGAGTGGCCATAGAGGAGGGGCTGCTCATTACGGAGGCCATGCCTCTGGGTGGGCACTCAGGCTCAGCACAAGGGGACAAGGATTTCCCCTTGTTGGATTTTGAGAGTGAGGGGCACTGTGGGATTGTTTTCAGTAGGGCAAAGAGGAACTGCAGAAATCATGGGTACGGTTGCTCCAGGGTACATTTACCCCATTATTTAAGGAGTGTCCAGGATTCACCCCCCACCCACTGACCCGTGCCAGGGATAAATGTGGCACACTAAAGCACGTCCTAGGAACACTTTCTAGACCTCCTGAGGAACAAAAGAGGAATGGACCTGCTGTCTGTGGCCTGAGAGGAGCCCTGAAGGACTAGACCTGCTCCCCCTTGTACCCAGGACAAATGTGGACTCTGAGTCAGTTGGCTGACCTCCTGTGTGGCTACAGTGACACAACAAGCTGCCAAAGGGCTTTTCCCTAAATTGCTCCACTGAGTAGTGCCATCTAGACTTTTCTGATGGCCTCTGCTGAAACCCGGAGAGTCTCAAAGTGCCTCCCCCTGAGGTCCTGGGAGCCTTAGACGTATACCTCTATGGCTATTGAGGTACCAGAAGAAAGTTTGGAAATATTTGAAAACATTTGCTCCGGAGCGTCAGTGGGACCTGCTGTGAAAAGTATCCAACCAGCAGTTTCACAGCGTTGGATAAAATTTCAGTTTCGTACAGCTCAAGGCTCCCAGCATCTCTGAAAAAGTATGCGTTGGGACTTAAGACAATTTCAGCAAGAAATCTCCAAAGCTCCAGTGGGACTAACCAGTTTCTAATACCTGGCCTTCGGTTCCACCACCAATTTCAGCAGCGGTCTGCTCGGGATGGATTTTTCTCTTCAAAAAGTGACAAAGTCCCTTTCTTAAGTGGGACTTAGAAGCTTTTTCCAACCTTTTGACTTCCAGATATTAACTGGGATCAATCCACTTGGTGTTTCCAACCAGGGCTCATCGTGGTTGGCCTCAAATCACTCTTAGCTCCCAGTCTACCGCTTCGATTGATTATCATTGGCGCTTTGTGCTTTTCAGCCCTATTTTCATTTAAATCATAAACAAATCATGTCTCTTGTTCCCAATTGGATTTTTGTTGTTTGGATTTACTTTACACAAACAATTTCTCCATATTTTAACATTGGTTGTGAAGTTTTATTCTGTATTGTGTGAATTTTTCTACTGTATATGCGCTGCTTAAATACTTTACACATTACCTTTGATATAAACCTGACTGCTTTGTGTCACGTTACCAGGGATTGAGCACAGGTTAATTGTATTTAATTTAAGTGCCATCCAGCTTGTGGTAGCCTTATCCTTTGAGGTGGACAACTGTCCACCCCAAATAATAATCCACTTTCGCACAAGGATTTCTCATGATTTTCTTTCGTTTTTACAAAATACATATTAATGCCATTAAAATTATTATTATTTTTTTTTTAAAGTACTAACCCTTGCTGGGCATTCCCTCTTTATTTTGATTCTGATTGCTTTCTAACAACTTCCATGCACTTGGTCTTGACTGCTCAACCAAACTACCCCAGAGATTATGAAGCCCAGCGGAGTGCCCAGCTTTCACAATCCAAGTATCCAGCGCCCCACTCACTAGGAAAGACATGGAGAATCACCTTTGAATTGCTAGGTAACGCCTACAACTTCAAGATTCCAGGAATTATCCGAACGTCGTGGCTCAGAAGTGCATATTCTATTTCGGCAAATTACTACTCCACTGTATAGCTTTTTCACAATTTCATTGTATGTGTATGCGAGACAAGCCCAAAACCTTTAACGGAACACTTGCCTTTAATGCCTTGCCAGAGGCCTCCCGCAAGGATTTGCCTTTTACACAGAATGGCAACAAAGACAACTGAGAAACAAGAAGACAGAATCAGTCCAAATACACAGAGATCACAATTAGCAGAAGCACAGTACAATAAACTTACTTTTCTTCTTAACCACCTTTTGTAAACCGAATTTAATTAGAGCATCCAGAAACCAGAGGCAACGAGCTTTATGGTCACAGCTCTTTTCATCAACAGGCATGGACTGCAGCTCTTCCATCACAAAAAAGCTATGGCTAAGTGAGCAAAACAGAAAAATGTGTTGCAGATTACAGTTCTGGACTGGAGATGGCACACAGTCGCAGATACAAGGTGCCTACATTAATCTCCAGCAAATTACAATAGTGTGAGGTACTTGCTATACAATAGTGCAACTGATTGCCCATGAAGCCATACTCATTATTCAAACTACTAACACAGTTGCATTCACCACGAGGCTACCTTTAAAGAGGTCACTATAAGGAAGTTTCCAATTCGAAATGTAGAAATGGCTGAAAGGGGAGCAATACACCAGGCCTAAAGAAGTTCTTCTCACCATATCCCTCACCCCTTCCCCAAACAAATCTGTCCATTCCCAACAGCAAGTGCTGGAAAAACGGGAACCAAGTGGGGTAGATATGAGGTGAATTTGGAAAAACAGTCCTAGCATATTTGAGGGAAAAGGTTTGATTTTAGCATTCATTAAAGGTAGATGTTCTTGGGAGTGGATATAACTGAATCCCTAATTATTTTGTGCTGAGGTTTTTGGACAGTATTTTTGCATTAGAATTGTTTTGCTATACATTTTGACCTGGAACTAGACAAGCTGAATCTCTTTGAAGCTGTTAGACTCATATCAGCCTGCCTTGCCCACAGTTGCCATTGGGACCAGTTATGGTGTAGAATAATTGCAATTGTATTTCTATAGTTCTTACTACCCTTGATGAGGCATTGAAGTGCTTTTCGGTGAGTAGCATGCTACTCTGGAACCCAAAGGGGATTAGTGGCGAATTAGTACAGAGAAGTACAAGTTGTTAAGTGGAGTGGTGGACATGCGAGTCTGTTAGTTGGATTGAATAGGATAAAGGAGGGATAGCGATGGGAAGAGTCTAGAAGGTGTTATTTGGGAGATCATAGCAGTAAAAATGAGGTTTGGGATAAGTCAGAGAGTGGAGGTAGAGGATATATTGAACGAGGTATAGGATGAGACATAGAATAGTGAGTTGAAGGTTGTGGGAGAAAAATAATAAATATATAGGTACATAACTACATATAAAGGTATACACGTTTATGGAAAATAATAAAGAGATATAAAGTTGTATTATATAAAGTCCAAAATGTAGATGTATGGATAAATATTTAGAAACTTAGACTTTCAAGCGTTGCTGCACATAAAGCTATTTTGTTTGTTAATAACAATATTCTATAGGTCTTTGTCTCAGGCACATTTTATATTATTTGACCTCTTAAACTTTCAGCCACCTGCGATGCAGCTTGATCACAGCATCTTTCTCAGCAGGGCCCACCATGGGCAAATGTCACACTCAGCTGATTGGGGGGTTGGTTCCTTTCTTTTGTACAGGTCACAGTACCTACAGATATGTTCTTTCTCATCAGGCTCTTCCTTAATCAGTTGTGGGACCACAAGGGTGGGGAGCAGGGATCTCCTTTCATGCCTCAATAGCTAGCTGAATTGCATTAAAACATGGGCAATTACGTGCTGGCCGAATCATAATCCATTAAGTTCAATTAAGTTCCTAGAAATTAAAATGTCTTCAAGAGGTTTCCCTTTCAACCCTCTTTCTTCTGGATTTTTCATCTCCTCTTGTGCTTAACCTTGAAATGTCATCAAACCTTACTTCAGAATCATCAACAACATAAGATTTTGTTTTGGGCACCCCAGGTGTCAAAACCAAGACACAGCTGCTTTTTCACATGCTTGCACTCACTCACTTCATTCCATCCCTCTAGTTTAAAGCAGAGATATAACCAGGTATGCATGAAATATATAGATGGAAAGTGAGCATTAAGAATAAACCCAAAATTATTACCTTTTATTTTCTAACATTGTTTTAATATCTTCAGAAGTAATGTTCCTAAATGGGGCAGATGGGATCTCCAGGGCTTTGTATTCCTCAGAGGAAATAACTGGGCAAGCGTTAAGGAAAAAATAGGTCTACCACTGAATAATCTTCTTGAAAAACATTTAGAGACATTTTGCTACACAGGTCTTGCCCTGCCTTTCATCACCACAAATCACAGTCAGCAGGAACACAAAGGAATGACTTTCTCCAATGAGCAAATAGATGGAAAACCCCAAAAGCATTACAAGTTACTCAATATAGTGGTTCTTGTAATTCTAGCTGTTACCCCTTTACCTCTTTCATGGATGCTGCATGTGTACCAGCAAGGGAGGGGACCGAATCGCCTTTTGCACAGAACAAAAAAAAAAAAAAAAAAAACGGCATTTCAATGCCTGGGTGCAAATATGTCTCTTCCTGCAGCCTATGCAGTAACCCCCCACTACTCCCAGCATGTAAGTCACTTTTCTAATGCCTCAGTTCATTTTGTATGAAAACACATTAAAAGGTATCTATATGCAAAGAGACTTGGAATGGTGTGGGGGATATGTAAATAGAGCGGGAGAAGGCATACGACTAAAACAGTTGCAAAGATTAGCTAAAGAACATGCATCCTTTCTGAAGGTGTCTCCTCTGAGTTTATGCTCATATCTGTGGCGTTGAGTAGCTCTATGCCTGGCCCCAAGATGACATGAGGCTGGAAAAGACTGCATCACCTTGGACTTTACTTCATGGGCAAGGTTATATTCCACAGAAGCATTCTCTTAATTTTGCAGCAGTCCAGAATAAAGGCAGCCTCCCAAAACCAAGGTCTTAAAGCCTGCTTTCCAAGTTAAGTGTCACATACCTAATTTTCCTTTTCTGGTGGGTTGCGCTGGTAGCAGGCTATCCTGCCACGGTGCACTCTGCGTCACTCTCAGCTTCTCGCATGGTGCCAGGGTGTGACCTTTCGGCATGATGGCTGGCATATTCAGTAATGGGGCTGGGCCTTGTCAACAATCATTCGGAGTATGGCAGGGTGGGTGGGCCATAGGATTGTGTCTACCTTAGGCATGCATAGGATGGCAGCAATGTTTATACTACAAAAAGTATGAGCCATTCCTAGGAAAGCACTGCACATTTGCAGGAACTCCCATTGTTAACAAGACTAGCAAATCAAGCATGAAACACTTCACATTCCGGGTAAAGCCAGCTCACACAGCACCGACAATGGTATAAAGGAGGAGCCACAGAAGAAGTCTTCGCTTCGCAGCACTTTTGTGCTATTGACAGGCAGCTATCTTTGGGATGTCTGGTGAATTATTTTTAGCTTTTCCTGTTTTCTATCTTTGGATTAATTCTTCACGTGCACGGTTTTCTTACTTTTAAATTCCTGAATCTCCTAGCTACTCCAAGGTGTCCCAATCCAGTCGGTTACCCTGAAGTCTTAAGTCTTTCAGAAGTGGTTTTTGGCTCTTCGGCTAATTCAATGTAATTTAGGCGCTAGTTCACGATTGACCACTTGTACTTTCTCTGTCATCCTGGTTGGTGCAGTGTGGCACCAATAAATGGAAGGCTTTAGCTGCACACTGTTAGATTCAAGTAATTCTTGTGAAAATAAAAATTCAGAACTGTATATTTCTTTTATATTGATTTTGCTTTGGAGCAATTTAAATATATTTAGGTTTTAATTCATAGCAGTAATATATCTTTTCTTCATATTTTTTATGTAGTACCTTTCTGTTATATTCTGTGACATAGGAACCCACTTAGCATGTACTAGTTTTTACTTCTACCTAAACCATTGTACCACATTCCGTTTAAAAACGAATCAACAGAAAATGAGTCTACCTTTTTTCCAGAACAGCCTTTGTCTCCAAATGATTCAGTTAGAATATAAATGACAAGTTTGTTAAGACTCGCCTTCTGGACAGCGCAAGCTGTCCAGTTGCGACAGACCTACTCTCAGCTTACCAAGAACTTATAGCTAGGTTAGAGCCCACCCACTGATTATCTTCGGTTTACTTTATAAACTCTCTTATTTGCTTGCTTCTCATTCAGTGCTTTCCTTGTATAATCTTATCCATCTTGTGTTTATTCCTCTTCGAAAGCATAGCCCCTTTACCATCCTTTTGACTGGCTTATTGTATTATTTCATTGTTCCCTTTGGGGAACTACTTTTTCTGTTTAGTTAAGCATTCCACTAGAGCGCATGTGTTTTCCAGTTCTCTCCCTCCTGTGCTTCTCCCCCCCACTAAATATTTGACCCCCTGATCTGTGCTGCTTTTCCCCTCTTTCCACCACCTGCCTTTATGTTTTTGTATTCCCCTGTCTCATACCCTGTTGCTTCCCCACCACCCACTACTGCATATCCCAGCAGGTCCTTTTTTTCAATTTTTTTTTTTTATAAATCTTTTTATTAACATTGCTCATATCATCATACATTACAGGACAGTATTCATAAAGCATGTGGTGGAATTGCAGTTTAAAAACCAGTGTAAGGCATTCAAAGGCACAAGCGGGGCATACAACTGTTAAGATCACAACCCTGACCCTCCCCCTAGCGCCCTGTATTTCCGCCAAGGCCCCCAAATTTTCTTCCATTTCTTAGTGCAGCCTCTACTCTTATAGATAGTTTCCTCGGCCCTTTGGCACCAATTCAGGTCGCGCATCCATTGGTCCCACTGTGGAGGTGTCTGCGACCCCCAGCTACTCGCTATGTTCCTTTTTGCCACCCCGGCTGCCAATGCCAGCCAGATCTCATTATATCTAGACCAGTCCGAGTCGTTCTTGATCATTAGCAGCAACCACCTGGGCTCCAGCTGGACGAGTGAACCCACCACTGCTGACATCGTGTCCACGACCTTAGTCCAAAAGGGCACTATCTCTGGGCATTCCCACAATATATGGTAGAAGGTGCCCTCCTCCCGACATCCCCTTGCACAGAGGGCCGACTGACTTTTTCCCCAGGCATATAGGTGGGTACGGAGGTAGTATACGCGATGTAGGATTTTAAGCTGCACTAACAGGAACCGGCAGCGAATTGCTATCTCACGCTGGCTTTGTAGGGCGTCCTGCCAGTCGTCATCTTCCAAGTCGCCTATGTCTCCCACCCACCTTGTCCGCAGTGACGTCAGTGGGTCAGGCATATTGTTTATGAGTTTGCGGTATATTGTGGAAGTGGGTTTCTCTAGTATTGGGTCAAGGAGCAGCCTATCCTCCATGGGGTAATACTACGGGATTGTCGTGTCACTCCTTATGTGAGCGCGCAGGGCATGGGAGAGGCGTATGTAGTGGTAATGTTGTGAATCATGGAGATCATATTCTTTTTTAAGGTAGGCGAAGGATCAAGGGGCATCCCCCCTCCAGACATCTCCCAAATATTCAATGCTTATGAGTTTCCATCCCCTGAACCCAGTCAAACGAGTTACTTCTATTAGCTGGTCTCCATGCCATAGAGGGGTTCTACCCGTCAGGGAGCCCGACCACCCCAGGAACGTATTTGCCACCCTCCAGCACTGGACAACCACCCCTGTGTGGGACGGCCAATCTCTTCTTGGCTTCCGAGCATAGAGCAGTGGCTCGCAACTTCCACCAGGCATGACCATCCGGTCGACCCTATAGGCCGGTTCCGACCGATCCGCCTATACCCAATCATTGACCACCTGTAGTTGTGAAGCCCAATAATATAACTTGACGTCCGGAAGGGCCAGCCCTCCATCGTACACCCCTCTCGTCAGCTTATGCAACGCTATCCTTGGGTTGCCACCATCCCAGAGCAACGTCCGTAGTGCTTGTGTTATTCGAGTGAATACCCCCTGTGGAACTGGATACGGCGTATTTTGCAGAATATAGAGAAGTCGCGGTAATGCTAGCATCTTGAACATTGCAGCTCGGCCCATGAGGGAGCGAGGCAGCGACCTCCAATGGTTCACGTCAACCCCCAGGCGCATCAATTGGGGTTCCAGGTTCCTAGTGAGGAACTCTGCCCTATCTCTAGTGATGTAGACCCCCAAGTATTTAAATCCGTTTGTTGCAATTGAAGTGGGACACCTAGTCGGAAGCCGCGGGGGGGACCTGAGAGTGGATAAATCAATGACTTCGCCCAATTAATGGTATAGCCCGAGTAGCTACCGAATAATTCAAAGAGGTGTAATGCCGGCGCTATCGAGTGGTACGGTCTGGCCATATACAGCACGATATCGTCCGCGTACAGGGAGATACGCTCTTCCCACTCGTCAGTCAACGCCAAGCCCCAGAACGACCTGTCCCTCCTAATCCAATGAGCCAACGGCTCTAGGGCCAAGGCAATTAGGAGGGGGGACAGAGGGCACCCCTGTCTGGTACCCCTCCGTAGAGGGAAGGCCCTGGACACATCGCCGTTAACTCTCACCCTCGCTACCGGCTGCTCGTACAAGAGTCGCACCCAACTGCAGAATGTTGGGCCGAACCCCAGTCGCTGGAGCACCATGAACAGGTAGGGCCATTCGATACTATCGAATGCCATTGAGGCGTCCAGCGCCATCAATGCTGTCTGGGTGTTCCCCACATTCTCTGTCATATATAATACTCCATAAAGGCGGCGTAGATTGTGACGGGTGCTCCTGTGCGGCATAAACCCCGATTGATCGACATGCACGAGATCCGGCAGAACCGATAGCAGCCTATCCGCCAAGGCCTTAGCCAAGACCTTGGCTTCAACATTAATAAGCGAAATTGGGCGGTAGGAAGAGCATTGATCAGCCGGCTTTCCTGTTTTGTGGATTACGACAATCGTGGCCTCTCGTTGATCAGGCGGGAGCCTTCCCACCTCTCGCGCTTCTAAGTACATCTGGAGGAGGGGGTCAATGATGACATTTGCCTGCCGCTTATATATTTCCACTGGGAGCCCATTCGGTCCCTGCGCCTTCCCGGATTGGAGGGAGTTGAGGGCCCCCCTATTTCCTCCCCGGTAAAATCTGCCTCCAGGCGGTCTCTTTGCTCCTGGGAAAATGTGGGCAACGCGAAGTCTTGTAGGAACTCCGCGCAGTCCTGTTCAGTCCTGGTGCAGACCGGGGTGTATACCCCTTCAAACTTTTTTTCAATTTTTTGAGGGTTAGGCAACAGAGCAACAAACTGCGGCTGGCCCTTCTACTTTATAAAAAATGGTTTTACACCACTTTGTGTATTTTAAAATTTACTGATCCATCTTTGATCGGTAAATAAAACAAATGGCGCACGTCATTTCATAGGTGCGTGCATGTGTTGTGATCCATGAACATGCATACGTCATCACACGTTTGTGCCTTTGAAATTAGGTCAATGCACCTTTTTTCCTTTTGGCCGCTGCTGCACAGCATCAGCAAAAAAATGCTTTTTTTCCAATGCTGTAAAGCATTGCCAAAAAGCATTGGTAAAGCCAACAAGTCCCAAAGGCAAGCATTGCAAATATATAGACTCGGAACTCGAGGTGCTGGAAGATACTGTGATTTGTTCAAGAGTGCATTATTTAGTCAAGCAGGAAAGCCGAGTTAAATGATAAGTGGTCCCCTCCTCACACAGTGGACAACTTAACCACAAAGTCAAATCTCAGATTTACGGACAAGAGAATGGAAAAATAAATATATATAATTTTGGGAGAAATGCTGTAGAAGTAGCTAGATTTATCTCCTTGCACCAGAACAGATGTACAGGTACTGTATGCATATCTATTCATTACTCTTTCACTTTCCGAAATTCTGTGGAATTCTCACCTCCACCCTCTCTGGACAGAATGTGAGGGGAGAGGTTAGGAGAAATCGTGTGTCTGCTCTGAGGAGATCAAGGGAACAGAGAAGAGACTGGGTCTGTAGCCCCTGTACAGGCAGCACTGGGAGGGATCAGCACGCGGAGGCTCCAGCACTATGATTTTTACTATGGACTTCAGGTGTCGGCTTGCTTTTGCAAAACTAGCAAAGGGAGAATGTGAATGTATTCCCGAGCAGTCTGGCTTCGACAGTGAGGCAGACTAGTGTATTTTTAGCTCCACGAGCCGTGATTTGCTCTGGTGGTGTCAGGCCTATAGCGAACCATTATGCGCACTAACTTGCAAGCGAGGGCCCAGGGACTCCTTTTTCACAAAGTATGCAAACAAAGTTGAACAATGGGGACGATTGTGTAATATATGAGTGCTGGATAAAAATGTGAACACAAATTAGGTGGTACTCTTAATATAGCTTTCTACTTGGAACCCTGTAATGGGAAGGCTTGTCTCAATTCAGCTACTCTAGGTCTACCAAACATGTCAGAGCAGGGAATCTACTGTAGACACAGAGTGTGTGCCATGTCCCTAACACTGCATGTAATATTTGTAAGTCACCCCTACAGCAGGCCTAACAGCCCTAAGGCAGGGTGCTGAATATTACGTGCTAGGGCACACCTGCATGAACAGATATGCCCCTGTGCTGGTTAGTCCTATTACTGCCAGTGCAAGTGGACAGGGAAGCCATTTTAAAACATGTGCTTGACACTGGTGAAAACGAGTTCCCCAGCTACATGATAGTTTCACTGAAAATAGGGATATTTGGTATCAAACATCTAGTATTGGTAAACCTACACTGATGCCAGTGGTGGATTTACCAATACATGCACCCAGAGGGAACCTTAGAGGTGCGCCCTGAAAACTTACCAGCCTCTGGAGTGATTGATGACTGGTTTCTGCCAGCCTGCCACCCAAGACACTGTTCTGACCTCCTAAGGTGTTCAGGAGACCCAGAACAAAAGCCTGTCTGGGAAGAGCATGTAACTCTCCCTCCCACAGGATGACCTGCTGATCAGCCTCCTTGGGCTGGCGAGCTTCAAAGAAGCTGCTGCCTTTGGAATGAGAATCTGGCTCCCCTTAAAGGAGAGGAAACCACCCCCCACTGTTCATTGCTCCTTGGCACCTGGACAGGCGGGAAAATTAGCTAGTCAAGTAAGCGTGCCACCTAAAAGCTAGTACCACCCCTAAGGTGGGCAACTGTGAGGTGGACACAATTGTTCAGAAGTAGCCATCTTTGTGATGGCATACTTAAGAGTTCTGGGACAGAGTTATGCCCACTTCCCACAGGAAGTGGTCATATAGAGGGTGTAGTAACCCCAAGGGTCAGTAGCCCATTGGCTACTACCCTACACTTCCCTAATGCCCCTAAATTCAGTATTTAGGGGAGTCCCTGGCACCAGAGAAGCAGATCCTGACGACTTAAAAAGACAGAGGACACCGAAGAGCCGCAAAAGCTAAGAATAGAGAAGAAGCAGCTGACCTGGTACCAACCCTGCTGGCCTGTCTGCATCCCTTGCCGAAAATTACACCAAAGATGACTTGTCCTGCAGCTGTGACTCCAGAAACTTGGGAGGACTGCCTGCCTTCGAAAAAGACTCTAGACCTCCGGTGAACAGGGGACCTGCACCAAAGAATCTCCAAAAGAGAAGACTCTGAGGCCTCCGGAACCGCCAAAACCAGACACCCGAAGCCACCACTGCACCTGTCGCCTCCTGCGGATGAAGTGGGACACTGGTGCCAACAAGGTTCCTCAGCCCTCCAGAGCTCGAGTCCATAGTGGTTTCACCCCTCCTGGATTCCTGGACGTTGCCTGCAGCCTCTGCACGCAGGCCCCCTCAACCGTGACTGCTCCGGTAAGGAAAAACCCAACGCCTAAGGACACCCTTGCACCCGTCACCCCCGGGCCTTGGAGAAGAGGACCAAAGCTGTACCCAAGCATTGCAAGGCCTGAGCCCACTTGCTGGTTCAGCTCAACTGGCTTCCTAGCCAGAGCCTGCAGCCTCTTTTTACAGTGACCGATCCACATTGAAACGCACTGGGCTCCCGATGCTGATTTGCACCCAGTCGCTGGTGGTGTACTGTTGGTGCCGCCTTGGACCTTGGCCACCACTCACCTTAACTCCTGGAGATTGGTCCTGTAAGTCTATGTAATGTACCTGTTAACAGAACTTGTTCTTCCTTCCATAGGATAACATTGCAGAACTCAGAAATTGCACAGTGTCCACTTTTTAAAGTGAAAAGAATTTATAATAAAAAAAGGTAATTACCTGAACGATTTTCTATGATGTCTAAACATATATAAAGATGATTGCTATTTTTATAAATTGGTGTGGATCTCCTTCTTGAGTCGTGTTAGTATTGATTAATCATTGTGTGTATCTGCAAATGTCTTGCACAGCTCTGTGTTAAGCCTAAGGCTGCTCGACCACAATACCCCCTAACAGAGCATTTTGGGACTGGATAGCAAGCCCTGTCTACTCGTAAGGGAACCCCTGGACTCATTACACGGTATATCAACTTTTATTAATATATCACAGAAAGAGCCAGCTTCCAACAAGGACATATTATCTAACACAATCATTGAAGCAACAATAAGTGTGAAATCACCTAAAATTAGATGCGTGGATAAATTACAAGAGGATGTTACTCTGGACAGTGACAACTTTCCTCTTGTAGGATGAGCTCTCACGTTTCACTGGAGGGTAGGAGCAGAGAGGGAAAATTATGAATCTATACACAAACATCTTTCATGAGGTGTCCTACTAAAAAGTATCTTTTTGATTCGTACTGCACCCGGAGGTCACGAAAAGCTTCGTGTCAATTAATAACCCAGGTTTTACTTTTCATTGCAGCACACAAGGTTTACTCAGCCGGAACAGGGCAATTTAAAACAGAAAACAATTGTGGCCCAGCCAGGTTCTCACCGAGATGTAATTATTGCTAATGAAAAACACATCTCCCCACCCATGGATGGATGTCCCGGGGAAGGGGACGAATATGCGCTGGTTATCTGCTGCCACTACTGTTAGTTGTTGATTTGTTGTAGAGATTTTCATGGTTACTGCATTAATAGCTATTTACCCTACTCCGGTGACATACATGTGCATCATAACATGCCGGACAACTCATGTGTTGTAGCTCTGATACATATGTTGGGAATTCCTCCAGGGCTACCCGATGCAGAGGGCCATGGCAGCTGTACTGGACTGTATTGATGTGACTTTTGTGATGCCATCATGTATGCCATCCTGTTATATTGTATATTGTGCAATTGCTAAATAAAAACAAGTTTAAAAAAAAGAAATGAAAACACACCTCAGACAGGAAGTTGCATTCCAGTTCACCAGAACACCTAGAATACTAAGAACTTGATTTTCAGGTTTGTAAAACCAAAATGTTACTTTCTGGCAAGTAGACTTTTTTCTTTTTTTAATCAACATAAGGATACGGTCATCAAACTTATAGACATTTTCAGGCGTGTCTGCTTCTGCGTGGCAGGGAGGTAAAAAGAGGGAAACGTCCTGTATGTCATGTTGAGCAGCATCCTTGACCAAGGCTGGTAAAAGAAGAGATTAAACATGTTAAATCCATCTATTGACATACACTTACGGGCCCTCCAAAATGATAAACATTTTAGGCTTGAGGACAAGTCCTCCATGAACTGTAGAAAAAAGTAATATTCAGTATATATTTTCAATTTATCACAATACATATATGCAGTGAATAACATTGCACCCCCCACTGCACCCACCAACCTGAAGAAAACTCCAGAGGCATTTCAATCAAACTACCTACAATAAAATCTTGTAGGTTAAATAAACGATATATTGCAATAAATATATTGCAAAGGGGGTAGCAAAGCTTCCAATGGATTTTAGGGGCAGCAGGTATACATCATCCTAAAGATTTTCATTATAAGTTGATTTTGCTGTGCTGCTTTGTCTGTACGTTTGGACTCATAACACTACACACCCAGAAGGACCTAGGCAGTCATATCACTGTACCGTTTTTTTTAAAACTTCAGACTAAATATTAGATGTTTGTCGTTGTTAGTTTAAATTTCTTTGCTTTGTTGATCCAGTTAAAACTTGCATATTGTAGTTTTACTTCTGTTATGTTTTTTTCTTTAATAATTTTAGGATAAGGTTATGCAAACTAGTGTTTAAATAAAGTAAAACTGCTTGGCTTGTGTCATAATTTTGCTTGAGAAAAGGAGGTTGGAAGGAACCATGACATAGGCAGTCCATATGAACTGCAGAGATAACATTTGGAGTGATTTGTTGGATATAAACCACTTTAGAGATGCCTGAAATAATAGATTGGAAATTTTGCATTTAAAAATAAAACATATTCAGAAAAGATACTGGAGATAAAATCTGAACTATGAGGCTGTGTAGATATTCCTTCTAGATCAGTTACAATTTTGTTTTCCGGTTTAGAAACTCTTCTTGGAATCAAGGGCTAGCTGCCCAGAAGCTTGACAATTTATGTTTATTTCTTGCAACCTGGAATAAAAAAAAAATGGGCTTGTGAAATTTTCTATGCTGTATCTATACAAAGGATGTCCAAAAGAGGGTTCCGGCTTAGTTTTATGTCATTACAGCGCAGGAAAGCTGGTAAGTACATCTGAAGTCATCACATCAGGAGTCATTCCATTGGGAGTATTTTACATCACTATATGTATATACATGTATGTCTTTTTTAAATTGTTTTAAGTATTTCTATATTTAATTTTTACTTTTTTATTTTTATATTTAAATTTAGTTACATCGTTTTTTTTCAGTGTAATAAACCCGTACGTTCTCTTATTTAATTTTAAAGTCTGCCATGCATACAACACCCATATTCAAATGGCACTGAAAAAGGTATCAAAGCGATGCACTAGGCAGGGAGTTACAACTTACACAATAGTCACTGTAGATCAAAGATTGAAAGAAAACAGAAATGAGATACAGTAAAAAGTCAATAGTTATGCTACACAATACATAGTGTACATTGTGAAATTGGCACAGCATAACTCAATAGCCCACTGTCTGTGCCTGGGTATGTGCGGGTCATCCCTCACTGTGTACGCACCTCATGATCCTTGATTCAGGTGGGTCCCAAATGAACTCCTGTCATGTAGCTTGCCAGAAGGTAGTAGGATGATAGGAACTCATGCCTCTTTTCTAGTTCATGGGGCCTCAGGATATCTTGGGGTCACTTTCTGCCGGGATGTCTTTGTGGGAGACAGAAGTTCAGAGTAGGAATCCAGGGTCGGACTGGCCCATAGGGCAATCAGGAGTGCCCGATGGGCTGGTCTGACAGATCAGTGTGTGGGCTGGTTTTTTAGCAATTTTATGGCCAGGTAGGCTGTTTTTCTACTGTTGATTTCACAGATAGTACCACTTCTTTTTTTTTTTTTTTTAAGTATATGCTTCGCTAATGTGGGCCACGTTTATTTTGGTGCCCAGGCCTGTTTTTTGTCCCAGTTCCACCCTGGAGTAATCTGTTCAGAGTGAGAGGAATCTATTCATCAAGATCTTTTTGGGTTCCTTCTTGAATGTAATAGCAGATGGGTTGGTGTGAACCTCAGGTAAGAGGGAGTTCCAGGTTCTCGGAGTTGCGCCTTAGAGTGTGTGGGCGTAGGTCCTTTTTTTACTTGAATCTCTGCAGTTTCAGTCTGAGGGAGTCAGAGCTGTTTAGTGAGAAGGTGCCCCATGAAAAGGTCAGATTTCGTGCTAGGTATTTGGGGATACCGGCATATAGGGCTTTATGGGTTGGACAAGCTATCTTGAGCATGCTTCTTGGTTTAATAGGAAGCCACTGGAGAGATAATAGAGAGGGCTTAACATGATCGAAGCATCTAGTCCTCATACCAGCCTGGCTTCAGCATTGAGGGTTGCTCTGAAAGAAGCAAGGCATTGCATAATATAACTGGTGAATCTCAGCAGTATTGCGTGTTTCAGTTGGAAACACAACTCAGTTTCTAACTGTTCTTTCCAGCGTACAGCCCTTTCTGAAATCCCTTTTATTTTTTACTTTATCCCTACTGACTTATTTTTACTAAAATATTTTTTATATATTATTATTAATATACATAAAACATTACAATTATTATTGAAAGTACTTATTTGCGAAGTAGTGACTTGTAATGTAAAGGGAGCAAAACTTACTTGCGATGTAATGAATCAACGTAGAACACCCGCAAAATAAACATACCATACCTTGCCATTTGTGGCAATTGGGATAGTGATTTTGAAGAAAAATATGTCAAACAGGAGATATTGTACAGGAGTGCAACACATCTTAAATTAGAATCGGTGAAAAGGTCTTACATTTATTAAGACGATAGTTTTATAGTAGAAAAGACGCTGAGTTTTCACCATCATGAAAGCAGAATAATACTTTCTGAATTTGGAGTACGTGCGATGAGTTTGATTCAGTTCAATCACTTAAAGGGGTATATATGCCTGAATTTGTAAAACTCTAACTTGTTTACATTAAAATACATTGTGGGACATTCATTCAGGAAGTTTTTGATGTGAGAGACCTGAATAAACCTGCTATTCAGTTTATGTGATACACATTACATCACAAACAATCACTGGCAAAGCCAAGAGGTCTCACCTATTAGGAGCTAATGGCTTTGGCAATGTTTTGAAGTCATGCTGTACAGCAGCATGGATGATTTGCAGTGAGGCTCAAACTAACTTTAAAAAAGCACTACGATGCAGACATTACTAATGCACTTTTTGAATAAAGAAATGCATTAGTGCTGGATGCATCATAACCCTTTTTTTATTATTGTTCGCCATGCTGCGCAGTCGCCACGCTGCTTTACAGCATTGCAACAAATCATTGCCAAAGTTGGCAATGCCCAGGAACAAAAGGCAATGACAGAGCCTAAAGTCCCAAAGGCGAGAGCTATTGGCTTTGATAAGCTTGTTAGGTCTTGGCACAACACCCGTGATTCCGAGCTAATCAATTAATCTCCAAATGCGTGGAAAGAAAATATGTAATTTAGCAAAATATTCTATCACATTAAGAAAGCAATTGTGCCCATGTCCATGTCTTAGTGAAAATACATTTGAAAGCAGGTAACACCTGTTGTCACAATAAAAGCTGATAACGTCTGTTGTCACAATAAAAATCAATTTCAAAGGAGAAAATGGCTTCTTTGAAGTGTATGCGGCATAGTAAAACATAGCTATGAATGGCAAGAGGTTCAACAAGGACAACAGGAAAAAATAAAAAATAAAAAATATTGCCTCAATCACAGTGCAATCAGCGGAACGACAGCAATTAAGCTGAAGCAATCAGTACTTGGTCCATGCTCCAGGCGAAAGAAGAGGAAGTGAAGCCAGCACACAATGGTCAATTAGAAGGCAGCAAATAAGAGTGACAATGAAGCCAACGAATGTTAAGCAATGTGAGAGCTGCTAGCTGCTTGTTGTATACAATCTCTCACAAGTGAAAAAAGAAAAATGTAGAAAAATTGACATTTTACATTTAAATCAGTTTACGAATCAACATTTTGCAAAAAAAGAAAAAAATAGGCAAAAGAAATCTTGAAGCCCTTCCTTGAGCCTCATTTGTGTGCTATACTGCAAGCAATGTGAAAATGGTGCAAAGCCTCAGTTTGTGAAGTCACTGTTGGGCTGGACACAGGAAGGAGAGGCAAAGAAACAATACTGCAGGAGTGATTTCAGCAGCCAACCAAAAGTGTCTGTTAAGTGCCCTTCGAAATGTTTCTAAACAAATGAAGCTTTCACTGAAGTTACTGATCTACAATAGTAGCTCTTAAAGGAGCATTGGAGAGCAGCTGAACTAGGACCCTCCTTGAGTAATTAGCAGTTAAAAAACAATCCCTTTTAGTGGTGCTGTTACTAAGGCAAAGAGACTTGGGTTATAGGAATAAACTAAATATATCACTGGAATGACATGAACAGGATGGAGATAGAAGGGTAGCATGACATGATACGGAAACCATTTCATACCGCAGTGCTATGCTGCTTACCTGCAACGCCTTTTGTCTCAATAATGTTCTCAGCTGCTTTTGTCACAGCTTCACTTAAGGTCTCGCTTCCAACTTGATTCATTTTTCGTGCATTTAAGGCTCGTTTCTGCTTGTTAGTCCCAAAGGCTTCAATGAGAGAATCCACCTGCATAGGAATAAATCCCAGTTGTCATACTTGAGCGGAGACTGGGCTGAAATTGTCAAACAAGTGCAAATTACAGATTGTAGGCACTTAACAGTTTTTTTTTATTTCAAATGTTTTATTGAGTTACAAGCGACTTGGTTCTGATGGATACATCAGTCTGCAAAGAAAACTGGACTCCCTTGTAGGGTATAGCAGGCAGAACTTGCTGAAAATTATTGGAGAAAACCAAGGTGCTGATCTTTGGGGAAAAAAGTGAATAACTTTAAATGGAACCTGAATGCCCGAAACGTGGAAGTAGTGAATTCTTATAAATATCAAGTGCTGTCCTTCAATAGGAGCTTAAAATGGGACACACATATGGGGTACGTCAAGCAAAGGCCCATGCTGCAAGGTGGTTGCTTGGTTAGATTTAATTGGAAGTACGGGGGCTTGGCCCTCACTCCCCTAATCAAGGCTTATGGAGGGAATATTCTCCACTCTGGGGCTGTATGGAGCAGAGGTACTTGCCCTTGACCCCTCTTGTGATTGGAACCCGTTGGAGGGAGAAGGTCTCAGGAGGCTCTTGTCGCTGCCACCAGGAACCATGGTTCAAGGTATAAGGAGAGAACTGAATCTAGTTTCCTAGAATTTGTTGGTGAACTCCTGTGTCTGAGATTTTTCAACAAGCCATCTGTGGATAGCGATGCCCCAAAGGTGTCCAAATTGTGTTGGGATGATATCCTCGGTAGTGAAAGAAGATGGGCAAGCGAAGTAAGAAACAGGTTAAGGGATTTCGAAAAAATACACTCTCTTCGGGGTACAATAGAAACTTGTCTCCCTTTCCCAGCAAACTAGCTTTGAGAGAATCTGTGGAAAAGGTTGCCATTTTTTGGGACCTGGCCCATCTAAGGGAAAGGTCTTTGATCAGCTTCTCATTAAATACCCTTGGCCGGGACACGGTCTTCCCCTATTTGGCCCAGATTCCCGCCCCTAGATTACAGAATGAAATTTTAAAAGTGAGAGTGGGGTGTAATCCAAGCTTTTCATCTTGTAAAAGGTGCAATGTGATTAGGAATGGTACTGGATTTTGTGCATGTACTTTGAATGCAAATGCTCCTTTCCTCATGCACTTATGGATTGTTTTTTTTTTTTTATAATCCTGCTCGTATTAAGTTTTTAAGACCCTTGTTTTAAACATATCAAAGGTTGGAGGCAATGGAGCTTCTGTACGAAATGAGCTATCTCAATAGTATGAATTGCACGTTTTATACTTGCAGTCAAACAGAGTTGTAAGGATAGGTGTAAATATTGTGTGCTGTTTCGGGAGGGGGCCAGCAGGTTTTTAGGTACATTTAAGAATGTCCGGTTGTTTTATTGTTTTAGAATGTTTTATGGATAATTATCCTAATAAACTTTGTATTACCTACCTACCCGAGTGATAAATATCACTGAGCAAGGTAAAACATCATTGTTTTGGACTAGAGAGAGGCCCTGGTTGGCCAGTACAGGTTAAAACTGAATGTAGAAGACAAAGAAACAAAACAGTGTATCACTAGAGCTTGAAAATTGAAACAAGTGGTGGAGAAAAGGATAGCTGGCAGACAGATATCTACATACTCTTTTCCACTATGTATCATCAAAAAAGGAAAATAGACTAGCCCTGTTGACAAGAATATAGGCTTCTGTAACTTGCATTTGGCATTTCACAAGGCCGGTTTAACAATATCACTATTTTTACATTCTTGTTATTATCATGGAATATTCGGGGGAAAACTCTACGGGTCTCTTCTTGTGATAGACAGCGCTATTTGTGAACTATACTTGATGTGTGTGTTAACAGTGCAAATAAATTGAATCCTTTGCAGACTATGTCAGTTGCTTTATTTGAAGACTTTGGGGATCTTTTAAAGTTTGGCAAATGTGGGATATCCACCAAAGATAGTCAGATGTCCATTCCACCCTATTTGCAGTGTTTACAGTTCTAAACACTCGAATAGCTATTGTGGCTATCCTGCATCTGTCAAACTCTAAATAACCCCATTGGTATTTTAGTGCTAACTCAGACTGGCATTTAATTGGTTTTTTTTTTAAATGTATGTTTGTAAATAAATTGCCTGCAATGTTGAGCTATAAAACTGCTGTAGAATTTTTTTTTGACTGGCTGACTACAGCACCTTTCACGAATGTAGAGCAAATGGCATTTTATCTATTCAGTGAGGAATAATGACTGGAAGGTAAGGGATTGGTTACTTCGTTTTCTATGTGGAGCTATTGGAGTTACTGGCCATAGCACTGACTGACCCATCCAGCATGGCATTCAAGAAAGACAGCGTTGTGGTGCGTGGCAGCCAGGCAATCCTTCCGTGCCTCAAGCTGCTCATGCAACCATGTTTGTGCTCATGCGCCGTTGTGTGGCTCGCTCCATCGGCCTAGTGTCGTCTGTTGCGACAACTTGGCGTTCGGACGATGCAGAATGGCGCTGGATGGCAACGGTAGCGGTTGCTTGTGTTCCGCGCTCCCCAAGGCTGTCATACTAGAATACATCTTCTTTATGGTAACACACCTTGTCACGTGCTGTTTCTTTGCAGCAGTGACTGGAAGAGGTAAGGGATTGGCTAGTTCATTTTCTTTCTGGCGCTATTACTGCCATGGTACTGACTGACCCATTCAGCATGGCATTCAAGAAAGATGGTGATTGCAGAAATAAGCTCTCATTCCACGATCTGATGATTGAGCTTAGATTTTACTGCCAGAGCTTTTTTCCAGCCCATCGGAAATTATAAATGGCTGTGTTTAATTTGTTTTTAAAGGAGGGTGGAAACCTCCTCGACAACAATGTAGAGGGATGTTAGTTATTTGGATTGTGGGTGATTTTGTTGGCTTTTTCTGTACTCCACTATGACAGTCATGTTGGTGACCATTTAAGGGTGAAGTCCATTAACTTTCTCTATGGTAATTTTAGCACTGAACCCCAGTTTTACTGGTGAAAGAATCAAAAGGAATCACCAAATACTTCAGAGGGCCAGTTTGTTTGCACCTAAATCCAAAGATCATGGATTTTGTACAGTGAATGTTAAGCAGCTTGTATTTATTAAGGGAGCACCCCGAAACTGTAAAATACTTCGAGAACAACAAAAAGATGGTAGACTGTAGGGATGGAAATGTCCCCTGCATGGTGTACAGTTGTGTTCCCCTGCCCCGAGCGTCCGACAGCAACTGTCTGGTGTCCTGGTTTTTTTCTTTTGGTCGCTGGCTTACACTAATCTTGTGTGTATGCAGAGGCCTCTCCATTGACATGAGTGAGTCCCTACCTTCCCTGGAACCTGGAGGGGCACATCAAGCGTGCCCTCATTTTACTGACAGTAGACTACTGTCTCTGTCATGGGTTTAGCATGTAAAACAGTGGTGGCAGAGTACCCTATTTTGTGACTCCATCTTTGTTACCAGACTATTTTATCCGTGTCACTGGAGTGGAGGAATACTGGCCCACTCATGCAAAAGTTCTGCTACTATGCACTGACCCAGATCCTAGTGCTAACATCTCAAACATATGTTGTGTGCATTTGTATGTAGCCTGCATGGTACCTGCATTGTGTGTATGGGGGAGCCAAAGTAATGGAGTCCTGTGAAATACATTTTGGATGCCCTTGGCCAGGCACAATATGAAGGTGAGGAAGTTTTCCCAGCCAATGGAAGTGGTTTGTTGACTCTTCTAAAGCATGAGTGAAAAGACCTAGACAATGTAGTGGGGAGAGAGGAGCCAAGGTTCCTTTGGAAATCAGATTATGCCTTTTGCTGAAGGGGCGGCTGACTGGTTTTCCTGTAGCACTACCATTTGGTAGATGGTGAGTTAAAGGGTAAGACTCCAGTCTCTGTTGTTTAAAGTGAAAGCGACCCTCTAGGTGAGGCCATCCTTCTGTTTTTCCCTTGATCACTGTTCAGTGTGACTGATGTCTGTTAGGTGCAATACGTTCACACCTCATTGTGCCTCTTTTGTGGCTTATCCTGGATGGAGACTACCTTGCTGTGAGAAGCATCAGTCAGAACAAAAGCTGTATGTCTAAAAAAAGCAGCATTGGAAGGACACTTGAGAGGAGAACAACACTAAAAGCAGTTCTGAAAGTGTCACCAGTGGATCCATATCTCCAGTCTGCTTTTACTGTATAAAAGTGGTAAGCACTGACCCACTTGTTGTTCCATTTCAATGTTTTCTCTCACCAAACGAGAGAGTGATCCTCAGAGCACTCACAGGACTGTTGTACAACCAGTGCTGGTGCCTGCTTGACAGCCAGCTTCCCAAGGGCTAGGCGACATCACCTGATTTCTTGCCTTTCTGGAACAAGATGATCATAAGACCTGCTGCCAAGTCTGCTGTAATAAATGAGGAACATAAGTCATACTTGTTCATAACATCTTCTCTAAGGGCCACAGAAAATTGCTGAATGCCTTTTTGGCATACTAGCTTTCCCCGACATGTAGTTGGGTGACTTCTGGCCACATTAATCATGTGCGCCAGGAGTCTGGTATTGTCACAAGCTAGCACACCCTACATGAATTTAATCGGAGAGTGGAATATTAGTGAGTAAAGTTGGTGTACAGCTGGGACACAGATGTTTGCATACATTTTACAGTCCTCCTTCAGAAGGAAAATCAATTTGCAGTTTGCAGGATTTCGGAAGTCTTTGACTAGCTTCTTCTGATGCTCTCTCATCATTTTGTTTAAGATAGTAAATGTTTGCTTGTCAACATACAGTAGCAAAGATTGAGAAGCACATAGAAGTGGGAATCTTATTAATGTAGAGAATGATAATAGCACAGGTTATTGCGGATTCCTTTGGAGTATTCATTGTCTCCCTTTTGTAGATGAATAAGGTCCAGGTACCAATCAGTTTATCTCTCCCGAGTTGGACTAAGTCTCCTTTTAGGGGAGAAACGGGGAGTAAAATAGTTCTCCAGAATGCCACAACCTGAAATGATGATATATAGAAAATATGTTTCTATACTTTTGAATAATTTGACAGTAATTGTCCAGGCATGAATATATGAACTGCCATTGAACTCAGGAATCTGTTCCTTTGCTCAGCAGCACATTATTTTTAAATTTCAGGGTATAAAGTTTTCGTGGATGGGATCAGGATTTTAAAGCGAGGTGGGCTCCTTGTTTTTCCAACCATTAAATCATATTGAGGTGTTTCTTCTAATGACCTTCACTTTATCCCAGACTGAGATCCATGAAATAGTTTTTCGTTAGAAAGATAAGAGGTCATCCTCAACCTTTTTCAAGCTATTTGGAAGTTAGTGTTTTCAGAATTTCTTTTCCATAGTTTCTAATTAGGAGACCATGTGTAAAATCTAGCAAGAAATCTGTGCACAAATAGTCAACGATACAGATTGGATCTATAACGGGTGAGCCAAATTGATCGCGATAGGGGCAGTCGGCTAGAAGGTAGTCTTGGCTGAGTTAACCGAAGTGAGGAAAAAGAAAGGGAATTCTTGTGCTATTGGTTTATGAATTTTCTTTTTGTCCTCAGCAACAAGATAGGTGGAGAGGGAAAATAACATTTTACTAGCTTAAGGGGGATCTGCATTTATAATTTGACCCTCTGCCAAATATAGGGAAAGGATCACATTCAAATATTGTAACTATGCAAGTGATATTTGTTGGCATCACTTTCAGTGACTCCTCTTTCCATTTCCAGTAGGTTGGTAGGTCTGCAGCTGCCTCACATATAGCTGCGACTTGTGAGAAAGGAACCACCATCCTACTTCCAAGATTCTACTTACAGGTTAGCACTTCTAGTTATAAGACAATTATTTAAAGGGACACTATTGATCCATCCTACTTTGGCTTTATTGCATTCTCCCATTCGTTTGGTTTTCTTGTTACAAAAAAACCACACAAAACAACCTCTGCACCCTTAAAGTAGTTGTAGTAGTCTACAATTTTCTGTTTGTTTGACTGCGTAACGTAGCTGTTTAAAATGAAGTGATACAGCTTAGTTTAAACATAAAAGAATAGGTCGGACATTATGAACCCAGAAATAATTACTGCAAAACAATGAATGACTTTAGAGAGAGCAACGATATTAGAAGGAAATCCACCTCCAAAAAGGAGACACTATTTTCATCCAAACACTGAAGGGGAAAGTAAAAAGAGAAAGAAGCAAGGCACAGACTAAAACAAAAGGGACAGAAAACCATATAAAAAACATTAATGACCAACAAAAAAATCCCGAAAAGGGTCCCCTCCTGCACACACATCTAAACACAGTCTCTCAATAATCTTCCACCCTGAAGCACTCTGGTACTAGGAAAGCTAACACAATATGAAAACAAAGAGATGTATCAGCAGTAATCAATCCTGATAATTTTCATGAGGTAATTCCATTTAAAATATCATAAGTATGCTCATCATGACAGTTACAGGACGAAAAAGAGAAAGACTTATCATCACACTTATCTAAATACATGCTTGTGGATAGTTGCATTAGAAATGGTCAAGTGCTAGGTTGGAATGGGCAAGCCTGCATTTGTGTTGAACAACAACGCTACAACTAGTACAATAAGAGGATACAGTATGGTGTAATATGGTAGAAGTACTTTCTTGTCAGGGTTGCCCATGCAGTCGGTAAATGGTACACTCAAATGGGATTGGGGCCATACACTGTAGAGATTAGTGCTAGCCCTACCTACAATCCCTATGCCAGGTGCAAAACACAGCATTGTCAAGTACCTAGTGTAGGAAAGTGCTCCTTTTTAGGTCTCGCCTGAGCCAGCGCATGCGCTGGTCTGGCGAGACATTTAGTGAGTGGGCTTTAGAAATCCAACCACAAGCTTTTGCTGGCCTAGAGCGTGCGGTTACGCGCACAGTAACGCGCATTCCTCGCATCGCTCAGGCGCCATCTGGCTTTCCTTTCGAACGCTCCTCCCCCACCACAGAGCGCGTCCCGCTCCTCCCGCTGGCTGCTGCTGCTCTCGGCGCCATCTAGCCACTTTCACTTTCAGGGCCGCGCGGCCGCGTCACTTTCACGGCCGCGCGGCCAATGCTTGTTATCCCGGTCACTGACTTTAGAAAAGTTCTTTATGCATTTGCGAACAGTCTCTTACATCCGCTCATGGATACTGCTTCTCACTCTAACACACGCGTTCAAATAGTTTCTGTCCCTAATTCCCTTTCTAGTATGGGTCATTTACGCAGTCTGTTCCTCTCACACAGACCTCAATGCTCCGCTTCTTTTTCTGCCCCTGTCATCCTTCTACCGCCTCTCTCAGAAGTCCCACCTCAGCCTTTCCTTGACCCTAGTAGCCTCTCTCTCATTGTTCCCTCCTGGGGTCTGCCCTTGTGTGGTCCTTCGTGCAGTCACCTTATACTGTCTCTTCTTTCTGTTCTTCTGGTGTGACTCCATGCGTCTCCCCTTCTGCCGCTCCTCAGGTTTCACCACTAGTGTCTCCGCTATTGACCCGCTTACTTGTGCCCCGTCTGTTTCTGGCCTCCTAGTGCTCTCCCATTGCTGACCTGTGCTCCAACCTGCCCCTCTCCACCGGAAGTGCTCGCCTTCATTCTCTGCTCCTGCTTGCACCCCCTCTCCCTCCTGGTGCCTCACCTATTGTCTTCAGCCTCTTCTCCCCCTCATCCCTCCTCCACGGGTCTCGCCTTCTGATGGTCGGTTTCCTATAACTCCCCTCTTGTTTTCTCCCTTGGTGTCACCCTAACTTCTGCACCTGCTGCCTACCCTCCGATCTGTCCACCCGAGGGATGTCTCCTTTCTGCCCTCTCCTTCTGGTGTTTCACCTCTTGTTTCTTCACTGTTGTGTCTCCTAGTGTTTCCTATCTTTCCGCTCCTTGTATTTCCCTTGCCGCCTCTCACCTTGGTGTGTCTCTCCTTGTCTCTGGTGTTTCCCTCCTGTCTCTCCTTTTGGTTCCTACCGTACAGTTTCTCACTTACTCCCTCCTGTATTTCTGCAGCCGCATTTGACGGGCAGCGCTGAGGCTGTTTGGTAGGGGAAAGAGCACTGCAAGCTGCAGCTTCCAGGGATTTACTTAAATAGGGCAACATACATGTAAGACCACACCAAGAGTAAACAGGCTTTTGTATGTCCCCAGCAGTAACTACAGAGCGGGAGCCTTCATGCTTCCGCCTCGTTGCTCACCTCTGCCCCCCAGCTGGCCATCTGCTAATAACCAAATACTGGAACCAATCCAACACCTGACAGCCAGCTGGTGCAGCCAAGTTGGCAGCTGCATAGCGTGTGAGAGAACATTTTTAAAGCATTCCCACTGCATTTGGGTCTCTCTAATAACCGTTCAGCAGGAGAATTGTCGCACTTTTTCATACAAGTTGGCAATCAGCTGCACAGTGCACCACTGGACACACACTACTTGTACACCATTCTTATGCCGAAGGGCGTGGCTCATTTGCTACACTTTGCATAACACTTGGATTTTTACAGCCCCTACACTTCAATGCAGGGCTCTGAGAGTGCTTGTTGGACTGGAGCTGTCAGTTGTCATTCACAAAATTAAGTTGAATTGAGGTTTTCAACCCTCAAATGGGTTATTTGAAAAGTACAGAGATGTCTCCACAGAAAGTAATTCCAAGTCAAAAGACATTTCATTCAGTCAGTTGCAGTTTGAACACCATCAGGCTACTTTATTGGCAAATAAATGAATGAATAATTAAATAAAAACAATAAATACATCTCCATCAGCTTTACAGGTCTTGGGCAATAATTTTAGTTCAATCTAATAATTTAAGTTACAGGTCCTGCATGTATGATGACATTGGCATAGCCAATAGGTCTCGCCTTTGGGACCTTATAAGTATTTAGCCATGCAACAGTTGATGTAGTTGCACCAAGGATATTGTGCTGCATAACTAAATACTTATAAGGTCCCAAAAGCGAGACCTATTGGCTATGCCAATGCTTGTTGACATTGTCACCCCTACTTTTTGCATGGTACTTGATGTGATTTTGACTGGAAGTGCACTGGGTTCCTGCTAACCAGGTCCCCAGTGTCAGATCTCTTTCCCAAAACTTTACAATTGTTTCCCCGATTGGCAATACCTTTAGCACTCCCTGTAAGTCCCTAGTAAAAGGTACTCCTGGTACCCTAGGGCAAGAGGCTAAAGAGGGTTCTTGATGGCTGCAGCACGAATTGTGCCACACTAAGGGACCCCTCACCAAACACATACAGACTGCCACTGCAGGCTGGGTGTCTTGGTGCAGACAAAACTGGAAACACAACATGGCACACATCCCTCTTTGCCATGCCCACAGACACTGCATTAAATATAGGTAAGTCCCCACTACAGCAGGCCTTACAGCCCTAAGGCCGGGTGCACTATACTACATGTGTGGACATATCTGCATGAGCAGCTGCACCCCTGAGCTGGTCAGTTCCATTGCTGCCAGTACAAGTGATCAGGGAAGCCATTTTAAGTATATGTGCTAGACACAGGTGAAAACGAGTTCCCCAGCAACATGATGGCTTCACTGAAACCAGAGATGTTTGCCATCAAACATCCCGTATTAATAAGCCCACACGGATTCCAGTTTTAAATTTCTTAATACATGCACCCAGAGGGCATCTTAGAGGTGCACCCTGAAAACCTACCAACTACTGGTGTGCTCATGGACTGGTCTTAGCCAGCCAGCCACCCCAGACGAGTTTCTGACCCCCAAGAGTGAGGGCCTTTGCTCTCAGGAGGTCAAGAACAAAGCCAGCTCAGGCAGAGGATGTTAACACCCTCTCCCACAGGATGACCTGCGAATTTGCATTCCAAGGCAGGGAGCTTCAAAGAGCCCACCGCCTTTGGTATGCAAATCTGGCTTCCCCCACAGGAGAGGATGCCGCCCCCCCACACCCACCCCCCCTCTTCCCAGGGCCCATTTGGTGCCTGGATATGCGGCGAAATTAGTAGTCAGATTGGTGTGCCCACCCTCAGGCTAGTACCACCCCTAAGGTGGGCTACCTGAAGTGGTTACAACTTTTCAGAGTCTGCCATCTTGGTGATGGCAAACTTAGGAACTCTGGGACAGGGTTATGACCACTTCTCACAGGCCGTGGTCATATAGGGGGCGTAGTGACCCCAGGGGTCAGTAGCCCGCTGGCTACACCCCCATAATGCCCCTAAATCTTGTATTTTGGGGAGCCCCATGCACCAGAAAATCAGATCCTGATGACCAAAAGAAGAAGGAATGAAAAGCTGCGAAAAGCAAGAACAGAAAAAGAAGAAGCAACTGGCTTGGCACCAACCCTGTCGGCTTGTTCGCCTATACTCGACAATTGCGCTGAAGTAGTCTCACCCTGCAACCTGCTGATCCTCCAAAGCCTGGGAGGACTACCAGCACTTCTCCAAAGACTCAGGAACGCCCGTGAAGCAGCATAGGAACCCAAAGAGACCTGAGAGGACTCTGTGAAAACCCAACACCGGCAAGCATCACTGCACCAGTCGCTCCAAGCACGAGCTGAAGTGGGCCAACGGTGCCAGCATGCTCCCCAGCCCTCTAGAGACAAAGCCCACCTTGGACTTGCCCACTGTGGACTTCCCGAAGCCAAATGCAGCCTCTGTTTGAAGGCCCCCTCTACCACGACTGCTCCCGGTGATGAAACCCTACGCCTAAAGACATCTCTGCCCACCCATCGCCCCCTGGCCCATGGAGAAGAGGACCAAAGGTGTCCCCACGTTCCCTAGCATCGTGAGAGCTGAGCCCATTGGCTGGTTCAGCCCGACAGGCCGCCCACTCCAAACCTGCAGCCTCTTTTCACGAAGACTGGTCCCCATAGACTAACGTTGGGCCCTCAATGCTGTATTGCACCTCTGCACCCGGCCGCCCCAGTGCAACCTAGTGTGACCTCTTGGTGCTGCCTTGGACCTTGCCCCATACTCACCTTAAGTCCAAGAGATTCATCTCGCAAGTCGCTGCACTCTACCTGTATGCCGTATTTCGAAAACCAAAAGTATTTCTATCTCGGAACGCACTTACCTGGTCGCATGATTCTGGTGCCTAAATATATATAAAGATGCGTGCTATTTTTATTAATTGGTGTGGATCTCCTTGAGTCGTGTGAATCATTTATTGGCTGTGTGTGTATTTTGCAGATGTCGAACACTACTCTCTGATAAGCCTAAGGCTCCTCGACCACACTACCCCCTAAGAGAGCACCTTGGAATTGCTAGAGCAAACCCCTGTCCAATTATTAGGGAATACCTGGACTCATTGCACAGTATACCTCTTTTGGGTATACTATATAAAGAACCAGCTTCCTACACCTAGGGCATACAAGGACAATACACAAAATATTCCTAGTATTCCTTAACTCTAGTATCATTAGTATATTGTGAATACATTCCTCACAATAGTTATCTGGGCTGAATCAGTTAATCTAAACTATAAAGCTAAGCTGCTACAGAACGACAACTGTAATAGAGATCTAGTCGTAAAGGATCCCTGGTGTTTATCATATTATAGATGAAATTGATAGTGAGAACAATGATGTATTGTAATTATTTGGTATATCAATGTTAAGTTACCTCCATCAATAGCTGTATCGAGGCCTTTTCTCCTTGAACACTTTATCACCAAAGACAAGTACTTGAAAAAATTAAGATTCGAGGGGCTATTGCTGAAAACCTACCCTCCAAATGTTGCCATCGGCCTCCCACAGCTGTCTATTGGTTGACATTTAAAGGAAGCTTTAATCTATGAAATTTCATTTGGGCTCAAGAGAGGGTAATTGCAACTTAACATCAACTCTAATTGAATTTAAATGCATTATATGCCAAACAGATGTCATAATTATCAAAACTTGGAAGTAAAAAATAAGCAACAAATGTACCGAGATTGTAGGGCACTACCTGGGCAGGTACAAAACACGTATTGGGCATAAAATGTAAAAGAATCAGATATATGTGAAATCGAAGAACAGTTTGACTGGTTTCTCAGAACAAGCATTAACCTTCCATTTCAGATTGGGGAGAGAAAAACAGAACAGTCTAATTCTGTGATATCAGTCTAGCTTTTGAAGTTCAAGGATCCACATCATTCTCTTCCTAATTTTGATCTACAACTTGAGGGCAGTTTGATCATCAAAGTTGAACAATCTTACTTTATATGTTAGTCTCACGAGTTTAATGCTAGTTTTCCTCAATGGTGGTTTTAAGTTTGCACAATATTGAGTAATTGTTGGTACAAAAGTCTTCTGCATAGCTTTATGAAGATATGTGGCTCTGCTCATGTACATTTCTTAAAAACCCTGTGTGTTTCTCCCCAGGGAGCACAACAGTTATGCAAGCCATCTGAGGGTTCCATTGTTTGCATGACTTTCAGACATCAGAGTTGGGAGCTGATGTGGAGGGGATGCCCAAAATGCACTCCTCTTTGTGAGAAGGACTACTGCTCTGTGTACTCTAGCCAGGGGACAGGTCTTTTTACCTGTACCTTTGTATCGAGGAGAAAAAGACTATATATTAGTCCCCTGTGGAAAGTCTTTTCAGTCTCCCATAACCTGGGTCCTTTATTTTCGGCATGTCTGGGACATGCATTAAAGAAGACTGAGCCGAGTGTGGAGTATGTGTGGGTTTACTCTGTATGAATGGGCTGCGGAGTACTAATGTCCACTGCGCTTCACATGTGTGTGTTCTACAAGAAGATCGTCTACCCTGTGTGGAGATGGTGTAGTCCTTTTGGTCACATCGGTTTAAAGTACACATCTCCCAACCTCCTCACCAAACCCAGATAAGCCTGGTGGGTTGGGGTGGAAAGCAGCCCTCTTCTATGAAGTCCCTTCTTTTTGAGCTCCAGGTCTTTGAAGAAATAGGGACTTCATGTCATGGTGAAATACCACCCCCCCCTCTTTTACTCTTCTTGACCAACACTCCACTTGTGAGAATCGTTGCCAGGCAGAAGCCTTTCTACACCTCCAGGAGTCAGCCTTAACTAGTCAGCAGAGCACCATGTCCTTCCCATATAGTTGTCACACTACGAACATATTCCTACAGCAGTGGAGGGCCCCCTAGACATTCAAATAATTCAACCTCCCCATCTGGCCATGGTTGGCCAACTGCCTAGATAACCATAGGTCACCTCAGCCAGTTACAGGGTCAGTGTAAATCACACAAGCAAGGAGGTCCTGTAGGCCAGCTTCTGGAGGGAAAACACAGAAGAATGAGGAGTGAAACTGCTCCATGGTCGTCACTCTCTCTCTCCAGACAGGGGCTGCATTTGCGGAATTGTCTTGCTACTGAATCTGTGGAGAGACGGAAAGATATACTTGCCTGCTGAAAGACCTGGACTGAGACTGACAAATAGAAGTGAAGTCAATCAATGGCAAACTAGGCCCAGTTAACTGAAAGGACCTTTGTGGAGGGCATCTCGCCAGATCGAGCATAGCCTGGAGGGCGCAAGGTCACCCTAGAAAGCTCCCCAGGAGTCATCAACATCATCTGGGGTGTTGAGCGGCTCCGCTACCTTCACAATCAAATAGGTGAATCTGCATCATCCCAATTGCCTCTGTACCTATATGATGCCTTTATTTATTTAATCACGGATTTGAGAATGGCTGGAATTGACCAAGACAGTTGCCAACTGGCCACTGGACCTTCCAGTGACCGCTGGATGCCTGTTACCTGTGAGTGCCCATGCCACCAGAAAATCTTAAGTGTCACCAGTCATTTCCAAAATACCCATCCTTACCACAGACCACTTACTTTAGGGTCACTGAGGGTAAAATACCTATCTTTACCACAGACTACCTACTTAAGGGTCACCGAGGGTGTACTGACACCCTAGCCAACTACTGAACCCAACACAGACCTCAATGGACTACTGCATTCCAGTGCCAATGACTGTGCATCCCCCAAATGGCCACCAATAACAGGACACAGTGTCAACCCTCTGGCCACCACCAAGAAGATCCATAGGAGCACCTATAAAACTGTGTAAAAAAGGTGAACATTTGTTTGCTTGTGTGATGCGTACTTTAAGTTTTCAGGATTGTATGAGGTAGAAATTCTTAGCATTACCCAGAAATAACAATATTTGCAAACACTATAACAGGTTTAGAAGACCACACACATCCTAATTTTTTTTTTTTTTAAATCTAAGGCCACATAAGAGGGCAGGGTGGGCAGACTCTGAGCCCCCCCTTCCCCAGGGCCAATGTTGGGTGGGGGGAGGGGGTCGAAGGGGGCTGGGGAAAGGTTGCCAAAGGGACCCTCCCCTTGAGGAAAAAGTTTAAAAAAAAAAAAATTCAGCTCGTAGGTACAACGGTATCAGTGCTACCTTTGGTGGTACAGGTGTTGAAAAGACATTTAATTAAAAATAAGAAGCAGGGTCTGGTCCTAGACTACACCCTGAGACGAACCACTATTGTGATGGCTGCAGGCCGCGCACAGTGGGGGGTTGGCTGCCTCCAGGAGATTGGAAGCCGGACGAACCCACAACTGTGCATTGGCTGAAAACAAAGCACCTGGGGGATGGGTGCAGGTTTGGCTAGAGGGTTTGTGACCAACCATCGTTTTGGCTGTGCACAGAGGGGCAATCGGCTGCAAGTGGGAGGTTGGGGGCAGGGTGTGGCTGGAGACCAGGTACAAGCTACCCCTCTGTGCATGGCCGAAGGATGTGTGCAGCAGGGGCTTGCAGGCTGTTCAAGGGTGTTGGGTATATGCTTAACTTGCAGTATGATTAAAAAAAAAAAAGAAATTCACTGAAAAAAACAAAAGTTAAAGTGATGTATAGTTGGATATAGTAATAAGATCTTTACTTATGTTTAAAAAAAAACAGCAAGTCACTGAAATTTGAGATGCCATTTAAAATTTCACGAGGGATACAATATGAAAGGTCATAAGCAGTGCATGACATCGACTCAAGTTATAATTAGTTCACTAAACTATTAGTGGGGAATTTCAGAGGAAGAGAGGGAGGGAGAAAGGATTGATTGTCGATCATATGTGAATGATTTGCTGCTATATACAACTTTATGACAAACACATACTGTCTCCAACTTATACTAACTACCTTAACCACAAGCATTAACACGTTGTTTGACCTAGACCCCGTTAGTGGACTCCGCAATCTTCTTAGGAAATGTTATCTTCCCCGGCCCTTATGGTCAAAGTCGTGGATCATCCTAGTCTGTGGTATATGTATGGTCCTGCAGATTTAATCTCCAGTTAAATCGGGTTGCTTTCAGCTGGAAACCTAGATATGCCTGTTGAGGTTCACTGCCTTCCCTTTCAAAGTTCAGACAAATGTTTTGCTTGTCATGTCACAAGGACACTGCTGTCAATACCTAAGACACCAAATGATTTTCTACAATGCTTGCCTGAACTTCAATCTCAAATACCACAATCATATCACTTTTGTGCATATGGGTTTGTCCTACTAGAAGGAACCCATCCACACTGTGATCATCTTGAGGATAGTGTGCTAATATACATTCATGCTTGCCCAATTCCCATCTCACCTCTGGATCTTACTGGAGATGTCTTTTTCTCTAGACTCCCTGCACACAGCTGTTGTCTGGTGTGAGATAACAGCACAAAAACCTAAAATCAGTGAACTGCAGTTCCTATCTGCTGCAACAGTCACAGCATAATCTGATGACCCCTCCTTTTGACAAAACCATATCGCAGCAAGCTGCATGGTAGGGACCCCAATATTGCTCACAAGGCAGCATTTCCTTTGGACAATCTGGCTTTCCCAACACATTCCCTTTACTTCCCTTGACCTTAAATACTCCCTGAATTCACAGAGTTAAAATTTGCAAAAGTATACATAAATATCCAGGACTTTTGCAAGAATTATTCTCTTCCCTCACCCACCCCTGAAGTAATTACAACATTAGGAATTTCTAACTCCAGTATAGTACCACACCTTTAACGAGAATAGGTATTTTCATATGCAACTGCTAAATGCCAGGACAGCAGTGTTCTATATGCAACACATTTGTGATCGCATCCGTAATCTCTATACATTTTACTCCTTATGAAATATGGCTACCTAAAGTAAATAATCATGTGCTCATCATACTAGTTCCCCATCACATTGTAGATAACTAAACATGTAGAGAAGATCCATAAATAAGCACTGGAAAATCGAATAGGTCTCGCCTATGAGATCTATTGGCTTCGGCAAAGATTTTTAGCCATACTGTACAGCAGTGCGACTGGTGTGCAGCATGGCTAAATATACTTTTAAAAAAGCGCTATGATGCGCTTGTCGCTCCATTTGTAAGCACACAGCAATATGATTGTGCACATCTACAAAATCAGGCAAACATATTTTTCTTTTTATTTACCAATCTGGGATAGATTAGTGAATAAAAAGTTGTGCAAAATTTACTTTTTTGATCTAGCGCTAATGTGTGTGTTTTCTTTTTTAATGGGAAGGAGGTTGGGGTGGAAAGCGGGCAGGGAATGAGGCAAAACGGAGGGCGGGAAAGAAGGCTGAGGTGGGGGAGAGGAGGACAAGCAAGAGTCAACAATGGGAAAGCACACAGACAATTTTACACCATAGGTAAAGTGCTTTGATGATATGGCAGGGGATTAGGGAATAGGCCCATATTCTATGCTCACCACAGGGAAGCAAATAAAAAATAAAAACAACAACAGTAACGACTCGAAAAGGTAAAAAGAAAGTGAAAAGGTGATGCCACAAAGAAAACAGAGAGATCATGCACCAGACAGTGGTCTGAAGAGTAAGGATATCAAACCACACCCATTTACAATGTTAAGCAATGAATATAGGCAATCTACCTCTAGCCATAGATAATCACTATAAAGAAAGAAATGGGTGTCGCTGGACTAAAGTGTAGTGAGGAATTCTCATGCCAGTTTAAGCTTTCCCAGGTATTCATCTAGTTTGTGTCATATGGGGCATTTCGCTCGATCCAAGGGTATTGTTGAGACCCGATATGTTCAGCTTCCCTTATGTTTCTCAGCCATTCCCTCCATGCTTTAGCGAAGGACGAATAAGAGATCATTACTCCTTAACCCAGTAAGTACTTTACATAGAGAGGGTCCTGGTACTGTGTAGGTAAGGTTTTCATGTGGTGTGAAGTTGAAAATATTGTATATAAAAGGAATATATTGTATCCCAATATTTCCAAAGAAGGGGTGTTCAAAAACATTGGTGCTTGTTTTACAACTCCAGCAATTTTAATCTGATAATAGTCCTAATATTCTGAGTTTTTCAGGAGTCCAAAAAAGATCTGTGTAGAAGAAGAAATTTGGTCTGGGCTAGGTTGGATGTGATCTTTTTTTTAAATGTGTTCAACCAGCTTCTAGGCCACATCCATGATCCAAGTGTACTGTATTTTCTACCCACCATTCCGATGACCAACTTTCTTGCTTAGATATTAGCACAGTAGAAGTCAATGGATGTAATAATTTATAGATTTTGGAAACAATATAACCTCCTTACTTAATTTTATTGACAAAAGGAATAAGTAAGGAGTCTTGATAAAGAGAGGAAGGAGCTTAGAGATAGCTACATTCAATTTGAGGAATTCATAAAAATCTGCATTGTCAAGGCCGCAAATATGATGAAGATTAGCAAAAGATCTGACATGCTTTGTAGTATCTCTAATGAGAAAAAAAACTTTCCTACTCCACTTTTCTTTCAAGGGCTGATTACTAACAGTTTAGGGGCCAGATGTACGACCATTTTATTTTGCGCCTCGCAATTTGCGACTAATTGTGAGTCGCAAATTGCGAGGCGCAAAATAAAATGTACAACAGTGTGTTTAACACTGTTTGCGATTCCCAATGGGGTCGCAAATTGCGAGGCTCATTAATATTAATGGCGCCTCTCGCAATTTGAGAGCCCATTGGGAATGAAAGGCCCTCCCAGGGATGGTGGCCTGCTGGGCTCAGCAGACCACCATGTCTGGGACTGCTTTGAAATAAAGCAGTTTTTTTTTAAAAATGCAGCCCGTTTTCCTTAAGGGAAAACGGGATGCATTTAAAAAGAAATAAAATGAAACGTTTTCGTTTCATTTTTTAAGAGCAGGCAGTGGTCCCTGGGACCACTGCCTGCCCTTAAAAAATATTTTTGCATGCATTTGCAAAGGGGAAGGGGTCCGCTGGGGACCCCTTCCCATTTGCGAATGCATTACCACCTACTTGAAGTAGGTGGTAATTGCAAGTGTTTTGCCACCGCAATTGCGGTGGCAAAACATTAGTACATGGTTTTGAGACTCGCTATTTGGAAGGGAACGCCCCTTCCAAATAGCGAAGTCATAAACCTATTTAGCGAGTCGCAAATAAATTGCGACTCGCTAAATAGGCTTTGTACATGGCCCATGATGTTTTTGCATGCGCAAACGGGTTCGCAAACCCGTTTGCGCATGCAAAAACGGTCTTCTCATTTAACCAAAGTGAAGGAAAGTTAGAATTCCAAAGGGTAACAGTAGAAAATTGTGAGTCAATTTTTGACAGAACTTCTCTGGTGCACGCTAAATTGGGCTTTTTTAATGAAGGACTGTTTTTGTTGACAGTAAGTACAGCGACTAGAGATAGGTCCTTCATTATCAGTCTTTCTGGAGTGATCCAGGAGGGAGTGTAGTTCTCATCATCAAGAAACAAATTAATACCTTGATTAAATAAGAAGACCGATTGAAATCTTTAAAAGTCTAGATTTACACCACTCATTTATTTGGGAAGTCTAAATTTCATCATGAATATGCTGGATTATTTTCCCAAACCACAGAAATATATTGATTATTTTATCAATGTTGTTAAATGAGTCATCTGAGCACCTAATTGGCACCATATTTACTAAATAATTAATTATGGGGGTAGTTATCATTTTCACTGATTTGACTTTGCACGACCAAGTGAGGAAATTAGCAGAGCAAAACTTGATTATTTTAGAAATGTTCCCAATGACTACATTCTTGTTATGGGTTAGGAATTCTGTTAGATCATCACTGAATTCAAGACCTAGATATTTCAAGCACACTTTTTGCCATGCTAGACCAGAATTTCCTTCAACAGATTAATTGCAGATGATTTTAAGAGGACCAACTTCCGATTTGCCCTTGTAAGGGACTAACAGGCCACTCTGGCATAGTTCTCAATAGTTCCAATAAGGGGCGGGGATAGCCGTGTTTGCTTATTCAGTAATGACCAAAATATCATCCGTATATGCAGCGGTTTTAAAACAAGTATTTTCTATCCATATGCCCGTAATCATTAGATTATGATTTATGGTAGCTAGAAGTCAATTACAAGTAAGAACAGAGCTGGTGACATAGGGCATCACTGTCTGGTTTCCTGTTTTAAATAAAATTCATCAGAAAGGCTACCTCCAACCTGAAATCTAGCACAAGGTTGTGAATAAAGTGCCACAGTCATCCTCACAATGCTATACCCTAGATCGAACTTATTGAAAAAATTCTTGAGAAAAGGCCACGCTATTTTGTTGAAAGCCTTTTCGGCATCTAGAGCTATTGCTATTATCGGGTTGGTCTTGTCTTTCACCATTGTTAGTGTATGACATAATAACTTTATATTGTGGCTCGCTAATCAACCTAACATAAATCCTACTTGGTAATCGCCAATCAAAGATAGTATATTTTTTTCTAGTCTCCTGGCTAGTTATTTTTGCATAGATCTTGCAATCCCGGTTGATCAGGGATATCAGACTATAGTTCTTAGGAAGGCTGATATCTTTCCCCTCTTTAGGCATAACCATTATTACTGCCTCCGCTGATGTGCCAGGGATCTCCCGCATTTCTTTATATTGTCGAAACAGATCAATCATGGGCTCTCAAAATGACTCAAAAGGGTTTTGTAAATTTTGGCTCTTAGCCCATCCGAACCAGGAGCTTAGCCTTCCTTCTGCTCTTTAATTATTGGGTATATCTTTTCTATTGTGATCTTTTAATTTAGAATGGTTTTCTGACCATAATTGAGTTTTGGCAAATCAATGACATTCCTCCAAATGGATGTCTTTATTTTCATTTAAAAAAAGCCTTCTACAATCAACGATATTTTGTGGGGAACTGAATAAAATACACCATCCTTATCCTTGATTGTGGCAATCTGGTTATTGTTTTGTCTATATTTCAGATACCTTGCTAAAACGTTACCTGCTTTATTGCCTTAGTTATCCATAGTTTGGCTCTCGCACTCAATATCGTGTAGTATTTTTTACTATTTACCAACTTTGCAAGCTCATTGCCTTTTTCAGATCAATATAGTAATTTTTACTTTTTAATGTCGAGTTTCAAAGAGTGTAGTTTGTCATTTGCTACTTTATTCATATGCGCTCTATAGCTATGTATGTTCCCCTGATCACTGCTTTAAATGCATCCGAGCGTAACTGTGGGTTATAATCTTCTTTAGGATTTTCTTTAAAGAAATTCTAAATTGTTTCTTTTATTAGTTTACAATGTATTGGGTCTTTCAGAATTTCTGGATTTAAACACCAGATTTTATCTTCCTTTTTTGTTACGTTCTAATCAAGTGGCTGCGTGGTTAGACACTGTAATGGGTTCAGTGGTTAAGTTGATAATCATGTGGACAAGATTATTAGAGATCACAAGGCAATCAATTCTAGGCTGGGTTTAATGGAGATGGGAGAAGAATGTGTAATCTTTTTATCAGGGTGTTGTAACCTCCTGTCATCTTGAAGATATATTTATCACATCTTTTTAATAATTTTATGCAATAGTGTTAGGCGTGCTTTGACTTTGGATAATCGATCTAACGATAAATGTAATTTAGATTAAAATCTCCTACAAACATAATAATTGTGTCGTTGGGCAGATTAGTCAATAGTTCGTTCAGTGAGTTCCAAAACTTGGTATCATTGACATTAGAGACATAATGCTAAGGGGCCGATTCCGATTTCGGACGGACCGGAGTCCGTCCGACATTGGTTGGGAACTCGAACCGAACGACCTCCTGTTGTCGGTTCCAGCCCCGCAAGTAGGATGCGACGGAACCCTGTTCGCAAAGAAACAATATGCTGTTATTTTAAGGAGCTAGCAGCTTCCCTTACCAGGCAGTTTGCCTCACAGCCTCAGTTATTTTTGAATGGCGGTAATGGACTTAAAAATAGCAATATATGGATAACCGGTGCATAAGGACTGTTGCTTATGACTTCAGTGTGGATACCTATGATGCTGAACTAGAAATACAAGTAAGTAACTTTTCCTTCTGCATCGTAGGATCCTCACTGATCGTCAAACACAGAATAGAGTAGGTAGCATATCCCTAACCTGCAGGTGTCAATACAAAGCTATAAACCATATAAAAGTATCAGAGGTAGACTAACCAGACTTATGGCAAGTAAGAATCACTCCAATTAAACAGATTCTTTAAAGTTGCCTGACTTAGTAAGGAGTCAGCTCGTGAATCTTCATCCAAACAATGTTTAGAGACAGTATGAACAGATTTCCATGTAGCTGCTTCAAAAATGTTTGTTATTGGGACATTTTTTATCCAGGCAACAGATGCAGCCTTACTGTGGGTAGAGTGAGATCAAGGTTTACCTGGAAGAGGCTTGTTAGCCATTGGTAACAGAGAGTAAAACAGGAAATTATCAATCGAGCTATTGTTTGTGGTACCATTGCTCTTTTTCTGACCATTGACCTTGTACTGTGAAATTTTGTAGATGAGCTTCCCATCCTGTCTCAGGAAAACATCTGTGATAACTGGTTGTTCGGAAGGTCCGGGAAAAAGGGGATTCCCTTCAGCAAGTTGCTTTTCTTGCACCACCACATCAGAGACTGTTTGCTTTGTGTGCCTTCACAACGATCTTTCAATTGGGACCATTGATCCTCAAGAAACTGTTGTAAAGGTCTCATTTGAAGATGCACATTTGGGACTAGATAAATGCATGATGCCATGGACCCGAGTAGAGATGAGAGATGTGGACCTATTCGATATAACATTTGAAACGGCTGGCAGCTGGTGACAAAATTGTAGCCACTCTCTCCTCCGAAGGATACACTTCTTCTTTTACAGTATCCAGAGTGGTTTGTAGATAGTCGAGAAGTTGGCGAAGTGAAGAAATGGACTACTTGTGGTTGGTATGTAAGCCCAGTTTTGTTAAGAGTTTGGTCGTTATGTTGACACCTAACTGCGCTTGACGATAAGAAAGTGCCTTTATCAACCTATCATCTAGATGGGGGTAAATGTAAATCTTCTTTCTTCGGAGGGGAGGTGCAACCACAGCCCTGCATTTGGAGAATGTTCCGGGTGTGGACTGGAGTCCAAAAGAAAGGACTTTGTACTGATAATGGTCTTTTCCCGCTGTAAATCATAAAAATTCCAGTATTTTTTCACTATGGGTATGTGAAAATATGCATCTTGGAGATGCACAGAACACCTTTCATTAATTGTGTATAAATCTGATGCAAGGCTAGAATCTTTAATTTCTGTTTCTTGATCCATTTGTATGCCTGTCTTAGGTTGACGGTTGGCCTGAACTCCATTTGTTTGCTTTTCTTCGGTACCAAAATATCTTGAATTAATACTTTTTCCTTTTTTAAATGAAGGAACTAGTTCTATAGCTCGATTTTGGAGTAGAGATTGTACCTCCTTTTTTAAGCAAATGATGGTTTGGTGCTGGCTTTGGAGGTATTGAAGGTGGAGGATTTTTTAACTGGGTGGTATAACTGTTCTGGATGATCTGCAAGACCCATTTGTCAGTGGTTATTAACCTCCACTCTGTTACGTGATATGATACACTCCCTCCCACCAGAGTAGGAAACAGAACAGGGGGAGTCTGATTCTCACTGTTTTGATGTTGTTCGTGACCTGGAAGAATATTAGCACTGTGTCTGCTGTTTTTGCAGTTGACTTCTTCCTAAATTGCTCCTAAGATGGAACTGCTGTTGTTGATGTTGCTGTTGACAACTCTGGGATTGGGGACAGAAGGGTCATTGAGGGCATTGATCCCTCTGTCTGTACTGAAATCTAAAGTCCCTGCAATGGTGTTGGGAATGAGAGCACTTATTTTTTTCTTCTAAACCCACTGCTTTCAGGGTTTCTGCCTCTTTCTTCATTCTCTCCATTTCTTCATCATTGTGGGTCCCAAAAGGGACTTGCCCAGTGAAAGGGAGGTTCATGATTTTTAATTGAGCATCCGGTTTTAGCGAAGTTAATCTAAGCCAAGAGAGCCTCCGAAGCGAGATACCAGTGCAGAACTGTGTTATGGCCAGATCTGCTTCATCTATGGATGCACTGATAGATTGATTTGACACAGTTTGACCTTCTTGACCGATTTCCATGAAGTCTTGTCTTCTGGAAGATTATCTGCAAAAGCAGCGAGCGATTCCCATAGTGCTAGATCATATTTGCTAAAAGAGCAGATGCACTAGAGTTTTTATAAGTCACAACTGCAGAATGACAACATTTTCTTCCAACTGCATCTAGTCTCTTACTCTCTTTTTCAGGAGGGACTGAGGTCTCTGGAGCCGAAGGCTGTTCCTTTCTTACAGCAGAGACTATTAAGGAATCGAATTTGGGATCTTGTCTCAGATAAATAGGATCTTGATCAGAGGCTTTGTATTTTTTGAGAAGCTGATGTGTTGCAGCTTTAATAGTAGTTGGTGTAAGGAACTTCTCTTCTGCAAGTTCTGCAAATCCCAGTATTAGAGGTAAATTAGGTCATGGTGAAGCTCCTGGTTGCAGAGTCTCCGTTATCACCAAACTGCTGTTTGAAGTTTTTGCAGTTGTATGTTTAGTTTAGTGGCACCTCTGACTAATACATCCTGAAAACTAAGAATGTAATCTACAGGATATGATCTAGGAGATGACGCATCTATAGATGTAGGCCTGTATGTAGAATAAGAGTTGGGGAATCACACGTAATTGGTGAATGGGAACAAGAGGGTGATGATCTTCTTTTCCTTCTTCATAGAGTCAAATGCCTTGGAGGAGTTGGCTGCGGAGGTCTGTCAGTTTCTGTTGAAACTATGGGTCTTGATTTTGATCCTGGCTCCAGTGGTTGCGTAGAAGCATTTAATGGATAAGTCGGTTTAGAAGGCAAGTCTAGAGGAGGAATATGTTCCTAAACAGGATCCTCTTGTGGTATAATTAAAGCTGGTCTAGGACGATTGTTTCTTCTTCTTCTGGTTGATGACAATCATAAGTAACTGAGAAACTGGAGACTTCTGAATGTCATGACGTCGATCTCCTTGATGTCGAGTGTCTTGATGGCAATCTCAACGTCAGGATTAATGAAGTCGATCTTCTCGACCTCTACTGATGATGTGTCGATGTCGAGTATTCTGCCGCCAAAAGTCTCGCTGTTAACTGTTGTGGTGTAAGAACTGGTATTGACGTTTATGGTGGGTTCAACGGTACCTGTGGTGTTGTAATAGACGTCAGCAAGCCAGAGCAGACGCATGCCTCGGGGACGACCGGTGTTCTCAAGGGTGGTGAGAATGCCAAGAGTGATGGGGCGATGTTTTTTATGCTTCCTCTCTTTAGATCTTCCTCTATGTGAGTCTTTAGTGCAAGAGTTTTAGGATTCAGAAGAAGGAGTCCCTTCCCTGTCTTTTTTCTCTCTTTTCTCTTCTTTTCTTCCTGGCGTAGGTTCTCAGGTTTCTCTCTGAGGTGAATGCCATCACGGTCTTTTAGGGCTCTTTTTGAAAAAATACACTCTTTTAATGAGTGAGAGGCAGGAAGACAAACAGCACACATTGAATGTGGGTCTGATGAAGCCTTATTTCGCACACATAAAGGGCAATTCATGAAAAGTGAAGGCATTTTTGCGAAAATAATCACTGCTTTAGATGTAAAAATTAGTGAAAAATGTATAACAGATTCAAAGACGTCAAATGAAGTAAAAAACTAACTTTTTGCAACAAAAAGTAAATAAAAACTGGGTAAAGAAGCCCAGAGAATGTTCTGGGATCCTCTCAGCATGAGCTAGAAAAAATGAACTGAGGCTGCGAGGCAAACTGCCAGTACAGTGCATGATGGGAAGGAAAGATGCTGGCTCCTTACAGCAACAGTATATTGTTCACTTGCAGTCTTTGAACTCTTGACTCAACAGGCTCCTTTTTTCCTTCATTTTTCTCACTCTGTATGTACCTAATAAACTCAACATTGTTTTTTTTCAGATACGGTCATGTAGTCACATTCATTAATTAGAGCCATTTTATGGTTACGAAAAATTGAGTAAAAGCAGGCCTGCCATGTTTTTTAATGGAGGTACCACCAATTTTATGAACATTGAAGTGACTACCTCTATTAAAAGATTGACTTTAAATGATTGAATATAAAGTGTTCCTGGATCCCCGCAAATGCACAGGAATATTCTGTGTTTAGGACAATCAATGAGGATCCTATGATGCAGAAACATAAGTTCCTTGAGAGCCACTGATTATAAAAAACCATCAGGTAGTAGACTGATGCACACCCATGAAAGTTGAATTAATCACTGGAAAGCTTGATAGGAACGAAGTCTTCTGCTTAAGCGGCCATATTCTCTCCAGCCAGGCCACTCCCCTCCTAGTAATGTAATATTTATGGAGCTTAAGATTCATGAACATCCCTCATACTACTGTCACACTTTCGCCTCCAGTCTCAACGTTTATCTAATCTAGATTCAGCTCCTATGGTTTGTCTTCATATGTTCACTGTTTTGTCAACAATACTCTGAAGGGATATTAAAGGCTGGAAGAGTGTACTTTCATGCAGACCATTTACACACATGAAGCAATCGTCAAAGCCATTTTTTCTGTGAGCCAGAGCTTAATTTGTAAAAAATTTAAAAAAAAATTAGTGCAGGGGCCCAAACTATTCCTTATGACTTCACTATGGTCCTGCTGAATCACAGGATGTTAAATACAATGGTGCCTACTCTTGATTCCAACTCATGGCGCTTTCTTCCCCCACTCTACACTGCCATTCTCTTTTCCACACTTTTGCAGGTTCCTTTTCATCACTGGTTTTTCCATTTGTCACTATTTTCTAATCTTTTCTCTCCTACTTTTCCATTTTCTGCCTTTTGCTCTCATGTTCTGAGTCAAAGTTTAATGATGAAAATTATTTCCTGGTCTCCACCACCTACAACCACAGACACAAATTAAGCATGGTGCAAAAGACATTATCAAATTTAAAGCTGCAAAGCACATCACAACTAAGGAGGCCTACTATAACGTTCTTGAGTCAATATGACTTGCTTACTGTCCAAAGTTTTTCTATTCACACAAAAAACCTATAAATTAGCAAAGTGAGCTTCAAGGTACTCACTTTATCTCTGTAGGATTTCTCCACTTTCTCCTCTGTTATTTTATTTGTTGATTCACCTGAAAAATAAGAGGTAAAAGTACATCTGTGATGGTTGTGGTGAAAGCATGCTGACCATCAAATACCACCGCTATTTATCATATCAGAATAGCCTTCATTTGCAATATTTGCTGAAATACTGTATGAGCAATGAAGGAGGTCGTGAAAACATCCTATAGTCTTCCAGCATTTGTACTGGTGTGAGTGTCCCTGCCATCCTTCGCCGTGTACTCTTCCTCTATGCACAGACATTCTGGACTCTCCATGCCTAAGGCAGCTTTGTCCAAGTCATTAGACATATACAATCACACTGCTTAAAATTGTGCTATATCAGACATGTGGGACCATGGTCTTCAAAGGGAACTCATCTGAGAAAATCCTTTTATTTTGAAAACAAAGAGCTGAATACGATTCCGGAGGTGCCCCAAGATAGTGTAACAGTGATATGAAAACATTGTGAATCGATAAACAGCAGGCAGTACAATAGTCAAATTTCCAGAAATTACCTGTTCCTCACATCAAAGGCCACCAAAGTCTACTCCTTCAGTTTACGACTGATACCATAACCAGTGGGAAAAGGTTATAATGGCAAAGTACCAAGAAGGGACAGTACATACACAAAAACTAGTGTTAAATCTGTCTCTTTACTGCTGGTGGCCCGCACTGCATCTCTCACAATTACCAGATGGGGGACTCACAAAGCGCACAAGGAGACACGAGAAAACAATACTTTAATAATGAATTCTTTATTCGAACTTTTTCAGGTCACAGTACCCTCTATATTATCCTTGCAACCTCTGAGGTTACCAGATTCAACGGTCTTACTTCATCATCTTGCTAACATTCTGTATATCACTTCTTAAATACATCCCTAATCACATAATTTCATAAAAGCAGGCCAGACTTGCACACTTATGGATTCAGTCAGCCTACTTCTAAATGGTTGCAAATATCCTGCACTAGCAGTCAAACATTAGAATGAAGTCTGTGATAATGCTCAAGAACTTTGCCTGTATCAGGAGAGATGGTTGGCCTTGTGCTCTACACAGAACTACATTTCATTTCAGCCACTGTCAAGTGAAGTAGTATCATCAGATTGGCAGACACTGCAATAGGAGTCTCCTGAGATGCAAATAAACTCAGTAGGCCCATTTCTCTTGTCAGGGGTATCGCAAATGAATACAGGATTCAAATACTGTTACCAGGCACATGGACACAAACAGTTTGAAAGCAATGCATACTTAATTCTTCAGCCTAGAACAAGACACATATTAAATGTTTTCATGTTACAAGCAGCACTAAAAGCAAGTTTTTCATATGCAAAGCATACATTTCTTCTCCAGCACTTATATTTTACAGTCAAAATAAATCTACACTATCCCCCTGAATCTACTAATCTTCGTCTAGATCATTTCGTATTACCTAAATGTTAAGATCAACCTTTCTTTTCAGGGACAGAGTAAAATAAATCTTCTCAATCCCCTACCTGGAAAAAACGGCTGCATGTTAAACTGTTCGGCATCGAACACTTCCATTTCTCCAGACTCCTTATTTAGCACCCCAACAAAGTACCTAGGAAAATCAGAACAGTTAGAGATCATTATTATCTGTTACACTATCTAGCACAAACACATTTATGTTTTCAAATAAGTTGTATGTATGCCTAAATAAATAAATCCACTTTCGACCTGGTAGGAAAACACTGAGTCGTCAAATCCCACGAACAGAGGATCCAAGGCAGGGTAAGTCTGTATCAACAGTTATTCAAGGATCTTTGCAATGGGCTCTAAATATCACAGAGTAACAGCACTCCAAGGAATAGCACAATAGATCAGGAAAGGTTTACTCTGAGCCCAGGATTAAGAGGATATACCAGTATAAAGAAAATATTGTAGTACTCTCCAGACAAAATTTCAGAATAATCGAGGGGAGCATACCAGAGGAGGACTATAAAATTCATCAAACCACGAAAAAGAGAGAGAGAGAAGCCATAAAACGAGACAGATTACACAGAGAAAGGAAACAGGAGGGAAGAAGGCAGACATGGGGTGGAATCAATGGGAGAGGAAGCGAGAAAATATGCCATTGTTCTTCTTTGATTCCTAAAGACAAAGGAAGTACTTCAAACACAACTGTGGGGACAAAATGTAGCACAATCTACTTCCTGAGACTAATAGCAGGGTGAAAACCATGATGACATACAGACAGACGCCTGGGGAATGATCAAAGAAAGTCACTGTTAAGGCTAGGATTCCGGTCTACAAAACTGATGTCTTTTTGTCATTGAGAACAGAAGGAATCTAAGAATAGAGTAATTGACCAACTTAGATTTCAGACTGGTGAGCCACAAATTTTAAGTCGCATTGCATTTTGTCCAAAACTTTACAATCAGTTGTTTGGTAACATAACTGTCAGGAAAACGCTAATCAGTCAAGTCATCTAGGTTCCCAATTTAACAGGGCTCCTCTTTTGTAGTTGAATCCTAGATTACAATAATTGCCTTCTCTTATGGCCACTTCTTCCCTCATTGTCACTGGGAGTTTTAATTTCAGTTCCATCTAATCCTGATGCAGAAAGATTTAAAGTGGAGGAATGGAAAGGAAAATCACAGGGGGAAAACTGAGTGAAGAATCAAGTATCAGAAACATTGTAACCTAAAAAACAGTCACACTAAATGAGTTTCATTCCTGGAATTTTCTAATTCATGAAAGAAGACTTGCCCAATTTATTCATATTTACCTAGAATGGGATTGAGAAATGATGAGAGATAATACCAAATACTTAGATTCATTGAGTACCTTTGATCCACCCCTTATGTGCACTTTGGCTGCATTGTACGATGATCAGTTAAAGCTGTATGTCCTGAATAAGGTAGATGTGACTGACCAGCTTCCACTGAAATGCTGCGTCAATGTCTTGTTTTAGTTTCAATATATTATTTACATTTTAATCCCTCCCACCCCAGGCTCCCAAACCCCACGCCCCACCCACCCCCCTCTCCAGGATGACTATCAACAGCACCATGTCAGTGTCACGACAGCAGTGAACAACACTCCCAAACCTCAGACTTCAATGTCCTTTTTCCAATTATGGTCTCACCTACACACTTATCATTGCAAAAAAAGATCAAGTCCTATGATATATAGATGTTGAATGGCTGGGGGCGTATTGTATGGATGATGTTTTGATGAAATTAATGAAGAGTCTGGACATTTGTGGTCGTATTTTTCAGATTTAATATTAGAATTTTTAAGTAAGTTTTTGTTCAAATGAAATTTGTAAGCTATACATAAATAACGGTAATTTGTTTTTTTTTCATGGCCAGAGCAAGGCTTTGTTAAGAAATTATTGAACCCACAATAAGCATAATATCAGATGGAATAATACAGTATACTATATTCTGCGTTTGAATTGCTTCAGCTCGGGGAAAAGTGGATATTAGTGCTAAAGACAAAAATAAATTCAACAATTGCATTCAACCCTCAAAGATGGAGCATAAAAATGCATGTCTCTGGGGCACTTACAGCCATTGCTGGATTATACACGTGCCTACTGGACATTCAAAAAGGAGTTGGAGGGAAACAAATGCATGCAGGTTAGAACAAAAAGAGCAGGTGGTTGGAGGCGGCTGTAGTAGTCCATACAGGCTTAGATACAACAAGCGAGGACCAGGTAAGATTTTCTGGAAACAGTAAGTCTTCTTCACGTTTACGATTTAAAAAAAAACACCAGGCCCTTGGGGGTTGACAACATTCCCATGCTTTGACATCCAGAGTAATAAAGTAGTTTTACCTGCACAGAGAATTGCATTTCAGTGCTCCGGTGCCAAAATTACTTCCCACGTAGGAGAGACGGTCCGTTTCTGTTACCTGAAAGAAAGAATTGCTAGCTAAATGATAACTCTTAGTTTTTTTTTGTTTAAATTTGTTTATTGGGTTTTAGCATTTCACAATCAAATTGGCACATTTCTGATATAGAGTATCAACAGGCATTTGCGAATAACAGTGGGTTGTCATGTTTGCAATAGCATGTCATACGATACATAATTAACGTTCATTATTATATTCTGGTTGTCTTCTTGTTAAGTCCATTTACCTTGACAATACACTTTCTGTAACATAGCCGGGTTCATATTCCCGCAGTTACGGAGGTATGTCTGTCCCCATCTTTGTTTATAGGTACCATACAATGTTGTGTGGGGTGAATGCATTCCCTTTTGACCAGCACCGGCTTCGGAACTACCGGCTGGTATTGCTAACTGCTAACTTTGGGGGTGAACTGGGGGAGTTATTAGGGGACGGCGGGGATGTGTGTCGGTGTGAGCTACTGTGTGGTTGTTTATATTGCGACACCAGAGTGTGGTTGCGTACGTGTGGGGGGATCACATCGGGCGACCCCAGATTGGGGTGTGGAACTGACAGATAGGATCCCTACGTTGTGTCCGTCTCGGTGTGTCTGTGTTCTCCTATTATGTTCTTCTAACGTTCCAGTCGGGGATAGATGTGTCGTCTGGGGCTGGGATGCCTCGGGTGGTTCCGCATGTGTGGTTTCATGTTTGAATTGGTGTAGTAGCTGTGCCCATTCCATAGATATGCGGCGTTTGCGTATTCCTTTCACTTCCTCGTCTCTCAGTACCTCTTCTTCTGTTGCCCCCCATTTCTGCACCGCGCCCACCCAGGCTTCTTCTGGGGGTCCCTTCGGGGCCCGCCAATACATGGCCAAACCTCTCTTCGCCAGGAGAATAGCTAGGGATGCGTATCAGCTCTGTACTTTATCTGACTTTCTCCTTCTGAATACCCCGAGTGCACATGCCTCCCATATGCATACATTTGTCATGTTTGTCGTTGCTCGGATTGTCTGGTGTATGTTTTCCCAGTACTGCTGTATAGTGGGGCAATCCCAGAACATATGTTTAAATCCTGCCTCACGGGCCTGACATCGGGGACATGCAAAGTGCGTGTTTGGATAGAAATGATGGAGGCGCTTTGGTGTGAGGTATGCTCTGTGGAGAATGTTGAATTGTATGTTTTTGAATCGTGCGTTTCTGGACACCTTTTTAGGATATTCCAGAGCCTCCTCCCATTCCTTATCGTTGAACGCCCTCCCCACCTCGTCCTCCCATGTCTGTCTTAACGAGTGTAGAGGCTTAAGAATCAGTTCTCGGATGGCCTTATAGAGCCATGTGATCAGGTGTCTACCCGCTCCCATATGCAGGATCGTGTGTATTACCGGATGCGTCGGTGGTTCCTCCTCGGTCAGGTCCCAGAATTGACGACTGCTGTCCAAGAGTTGCCTAGATAGGAGGAATTGACCTGGAGGGAGGTCATACTCCTCCACCAGTTGGTTATAAGTCCGCAGCTGTCCGTCTCCGAATAGGGATTCCATCTCGGTTACTGAGTGCTCGGTCCAAACCTGCAAGGCTCGAGTAGTATAGTATTTGTCCTTTCGAGGGAGCCCTACTAGTGGAAATAGTGGGGAATACAGGGGTTTTTCTCTTGACATGCGGTGTATCTTCAGCATGCATGTGCGAGCTATTGATACTTGTATGGGATGAGTACGCATCAGTTTGGTGCCGGGCATTAGCATGCGACGGAGTGCCGGGAGAGGTACCCGCCCTTCGTCAGCAAATGTTTCTCCTATGTGGCGCTCTGCTGTCTAGTGCGATAGCCATTGCAGCTGTGCTGCCAAAAAGTATGCCTCAAAGGATGGTGCTCCCAGTCCCCCTTGATCTTTTGGCAGGTACAGAGTGGTTAGGGCTACCCTATGGCGCCCTACCCCCCAGATCAGGGAGGCGAGCAGCGTATCCAATTCCCGGAAGAAGGGGCGCGGGGGAATAACCGGCAGGTTCGTAAAGTGATATAGTAGCCTGGGGACTATTATCATTTTGGCGAGGGCTACTCACCCGATTGGGGCTAGAGGTAGTGTTTTCCAGAAGCCTACCGCCGTTTTTATTCCCGCTAGCGCCTTGCGGTGATTTCCTTCGTACAGATCTTTGGGAGAGTGGTACAGTCTCACCCCTAGGTATCTAGGCGCTGCTTAGCTCCAGGTGATTTGCTGATCCCCAATTGCTATGTTGAAGGTGTAGGAGAGTAGGATCTGCTTCTTATAGTTACCCCCACTTTTTGCTGATGTTTCACTGTTTTTCGACTCAGCCAGACTGAGGCCCTGCTAATCAGGACCCCAGTCTATCTGCTTTCTACTCTAAATTGACTGTAGGTACTTTAGGTACCCTCCAGATTGGATTCTGGGGTACCCTTGTGAGTCCCTATTATATGGTATACTATGTACCCAGGGCATAGGTACCCCAGAGGCCTACCAAGGGCTGCAGCATGTATTGTGCCACCCCTGGGAAGCCTTTTAAAATGACACAACAGGTCTGCTACTGTAGCCTGTGTAAGGTGGTATATGCACCCCTTACTGAGATATAGGTTCCCTATATCTCTCCATATCACTCCACATGTAAACCTATCAGTCACCCCTATGGCAGGCCTTAACAATCCTGAAGGCAGGGTGCTGGGTTTCATGTGAGAGGGTGCTCATGCATGAGCAGAGCCCCTCTGCAGCTTTCGGAATCTTCATTCCGGGGTGGTTTGTGATGCAGCCAGACCATATACTCTTAAGTGCATTATGACCTCGCGGTAAATGCTAACTTGAGAATGGCTGCATAGAAACATGTCGTGTTTGGTGGGAGGTATGATTCCACCCTACTAGAGGGAGAAACATGGCACCACCGGTACACCCGGTACCAGCTTAACAGAACCCTGGCATCACAAAATGGATGCTGCAGCCACAGACACGAGTCTGCCCTCCTGCTGCTGGACGAAACTCCGGCAGGGGAGGCCTGGACAATAGGTTTCCTGTCACAGGGAGGTGTGACCACCTCCCAGACAGGCTTTAGTGTATTGGGGCTGGGTGGGTGCACTCTCAGAGTGCTTTGAAGTCTGCACTGGGGGCACATTTGGTGTCCCTGTGCATAGTCCAGCTCAAACCGGTTGCAGGGGCACACAGCCCCTGCTCTGTGCGAAACTGGACAAAGGAAATGGGTGTAGCCACCCCTCTTTCCTGACCCTCCCATAGGTGGGTCCCCAGAGTTTGTCCCACCCCTTCCTTGGGTATAAAGTAGGAACCCCTGACTACAGGACTTTAGATTACACCTGGACTAAACTCTTGATACCAGAAACCAAGTACTTCGACGATCTACACTACGCTGGATTACTGAAGAATCTCCCTTGGAGTAAAGGAGTTACTCCCCTGCAAGGCAGGAACCTTTAACGAAACTGACTGGTTGGCATCTCCGAAGCTCCGACGGACTCCGAAGAATATTGCCTCACAGGAGGTGGGTTTTCCGAGGTGTTAGAGGTCGATCTGTGCCCACAGCAAGTCTGAGGCCCGTATCCCTCGTGGTGACCGTGCAACCCGAACCCCTGGGCACTGCGTCCATTTGCAGAAGCATCAGCTTTCCGGCGACCCCTGAGGCTGAGCTTTGGGTTACTTGTAGCCCTGACCCCCGAGCAGTAATTGCACCGAAGATTGCTGGCCTACACTCAACAAGTGTTCCATGGGCCGCCATTTCGTGATTCCTCTCGAGGTCCCTTCGCAATCCCTGGTCCGTTGACCTGTGGGTCCCCAAGAGGGAAACTCTAACTTTGATTGGGCTTCCCTGGTTGCTCCAGACGTGCCCTGACTCTCCATCGCTTGGGGAGTCCCCAGGACCTTGCTGGTCCGCACAGAAGCATCTTTTCTCTTCCTGCGTGGGTTGCTGTTGCCAAGGCTTGTTGTGTTCAATCCGAGCACCGACACCCCAGCACTTGACATCCTTCGTGGGACAGCTCGAATCCGGCTCCTGGTCGTCCTTGACGTCTCCGGGACCCCGTGGCTGCAGAGTCAAGCTTCACCTCTTCGCACCTGAAGCACCCGACATCGGTGGGCATTCGATTGCTCCGCTCCTGGTCACTGGCTAGTGACCCAGACTCTGTCCCCTCTGCTTTCAGGTTCTTCACTTCTTCGATCCAGGCTTGGATCACACCGGACACTTTCCTCCTTCACGGCAGCAGCACTTTGCAGCAGATCGCCATTGAAATCAACGGCGATTCCCGACACCCTTTGACACCTATGCACCCGGCTCCCGTGGGTGAGATAACTCGAGTACTACGGTGCTCCCGTGGGTGTTGGCCCTAGAACCCCTTAAGTCTAAAGGGGTTTGCTCAAAGTCCTCTTCTAAGTGTCCTTTTGCTTTAAAATTCCAACTGCGACTTTCCTCATAGAATCCTACGGCGCTCGCGGCTGTGTTCTCACACTGCACACGTCCCCCATGGGTCTCCTGTGTCACTACCTTGGGGTCCCAGCGATTCTACGTGCTCTAGGCACTGTGTCTAGTCAAGTTGTGGTTCTTATACCACTTTCTTAATATATGGTTTGGTCTCCCCCTGGAGCCCATTGTATATTGTGCTATTTACTGTCGTTTTAATACTGTGATACTGTGTATCTTGAACTCTAATCTCATAAAGAGATTAGTAGTTAGTGTTTAGAAATAAATACATATATTTTTTATATATACCTTGTGTGGTTCTCCTTTCATTTGGTCATTCAAGAGGTTATAATCTGGTAAACCAAGCTGCTTTACATTCCTTCAAGACTTAGCCTGAAGGCTGCTCTCCATAGCTACCACTAGGATAGCTTTCAATAAAGGTTGTCTTTAAACCTATCATCATTAAGGGTCGTTTGGACTGGAGCAAGGTGCGGACTATAACTAGTGGACAGCATATGCCAGGCCAACTTCTCACAGAAGGGGGCCAAATGTGGGCTCAGCGGATAGACGGATAGATGGTGGATTTATCCCAATTTACTTTGAGGCCTGAGGCCTCCGCATAGTCTCTTAACGTTGTCCAGATTGGGGTGAGGTCGCTAGTAATATCGCGCACATATAGCAGGAGGTCATCTGCATACAAGGAAACACGGTGAACTGTGCCTGCTATCAGGATACCCCATGCCTCGCCCTCCGGGCGCAAACGTATCGCCAGTGGTTCTACTGCCAAGGCAAACAGTAGTGGGGATAGGGGGCACCCTTGTCTCGTGCCCCTTTCTATCGGGAACGGGGCAGAGATGTATTTACCCATTCTCACTCTTCAGGTTAGGGTCGTATATAACAGCCGTGTGTACGCCAACAAGGTAGGACCCAAATTAATTCTGCGGAGGACTGCAAATAGATACGGCCACATAAGGGTGTCGAAGGCCTTTTCGAGGTCTAGAATCAGACATGCTGCTTTGGGGAACTGGGAGCTTGCTCTATCTTGTACATGGAACAGTCTACGCAGGTTCTGAGATGTATTTCTTCCCGGTACAAACCCACACTGATCTGGGTGAATCAGTGGTGGGAGGATTTGGTTATAGCGATCCGCCAGTATTTTGCCCAGTATGTTACAGTCTGCGTTAAGCAGTGTTATGGGTCTGTACGAAGCCGGGAGCTTTGGGTCTCTGTGTGGCTTTGGGAAGGTTACCAAAATAGACTCCCGAAGTGATCCTGGGAGCTCACCTCTTTCTAATGCATCCTCGTACATTGCCACTATGCGGGGAATCAGTTGGGCCGAGAAAGTGCTATAATATTCTAATGGGAAGCCATCCATTCCCGGAGCTTTATTTCGTGCCAATGCTCTGATTGCTTGGGTGACGTCTGGGGTCGTGATCTTTGCTTCTAAGGCTTTTTTGTTTGGTGCTGGAATGCGTGGTATGGGCAGCGGGAGGAGAAAGTGGGCTATGGAGTGGTGATCATTTTGCATCGGGTTTCGGAAAATGCCCGAGTAATAGTCATGAAATGTTTGCAAAATATCGACCTGCGAGTATCGGGGGCTCCCGGTCTTATCTACTATCTCCGTAACCGGCTTCATGTCTGTGTCTTGCTTAGCTAACCACGCTAAGAGCGTCCCGGCTCTATTACCTTCTCTGTGTACCTTGGCTGCGTATACCCTAAAATTATATTTACGTAGGTCTCTTAGTGCCTCTGCATGTGTCGTCTTGGCTGTCGCCACTTGGTTTGGGGTGGCTTCGTTCGCATCAGCTTTTTTAGTTAGTGCCGCTAGTGCTACTTCTGCGCGTTGCAGTGCCTGTTCGAGCGTTTTCTGGATTCCCACTATTTGTTGTATACAATGTCCTCTAGCGGCTACTTTGAATACATCCCATTCTATTAGCCTAGACTCCGTCGAGCCGGCATTTAATGTAAAGTAGTCTCGGATGCTGTCCCCGTGGTCATGGCAAAACACCGGATCTGTGAGACAGTCTCGTGGTAGTTTCCAAGTGGGTACTGGGGGATGGGGTGGCCTCCATCTAACGGTCAGTATGTGTGCATCATGGTCTGATAGGACCCTGCCCAAATAATCTGTATGTTGGACTTTTGGGAGCAATGTCGTGGAACAGAGAAATCGGTCAAGCCTCACTCGCAGGTTATGGGGAATGGAATGAAAGGAATATAGTCTGGTATCTGGGTTCCGGGCCCGCCAAGCGTCTGCCAGAGCCCAGTGCGTTACCCATATTTGATATTGTTCTGTCTGTCTGTGCGCAGGGGACTGTACTGGTGGGGGGTGGGATCTGTCGAGGCGGAGGTCTAGAACACAATTGTAGTCACCCCCTAACAGCCATGGGATTGATGTGTATTGGGTTAAGGCCCCGGTGAGGTGTCCCCAGAATATATCTTGCTCTACATTAGGGGCATATATGCTCCCTAGAAGTATCGACTGGCCCTCTAAAAGCCCCTTGAGTAAGGCGTATCGACCTTCCCTGTCCACTGTACGATTATGCTCACGGAAGGGAGTCCCTGGCCTGATCCAGATCAGGGCACCTCTGGCAAATGCTCAGTATGTTGTGGCGCATATAATTCCCCGCCACTTCTTACGTAGGCGATCTACTTCAACTGCCGTTAAGTGTGTCTCCTGGAAGAGAGCTATCTGTGCCTGCTGTCTTTTTATATATGGGTATACGGCGTAGCGCTTACTTGCTGTATGCATGCCCCTGACGTTTAGTGTAAGGATCGTTATATCTGTATTAGGAATCTTGTTGGTCATGCCGTCGTGTTCTCCGAGTGTAGTCTTTCTGGTTGTAGTGTCGGGTCTATTCCGTGTCCCCCTTCTACTATGCCAACCACCTGTATGCAATTCGTCTTCCCGCCGGTGTGCCGTGCTAGGGATTATTGGGGAACGTGATGCGGGGAAAGGGGTGTAACTAAGAAACGGGAAGTATTCCCAACTTGAAGGACCTATCGCTCGGAGCGATACGTCCAAACTAGACATTATGCACTCTCCTTAGTGCGTTGGTTGAGGGGGGTGTGCCTTTCTCCTCTGCTAGGCGCTGTCCTTATAGCCGGCCGCTGTGAAACAATATATATGGGATGCCAGCGGGGGTCCCCCTCCTCCCCCTGCATGCGATACCTTAGTCCAACATTACCGGCCAGCAATGTTCAGTTCGATTTGCCGTGGCTTCTCTCGCTTCCATGACAATGTCTACGTGCTGGGTGCTTAGGCCTTGGTGGGAACACCGTCGCGCTTCCGCCCTGTTCTGTAATATTCAACAGATCAGCGTGTCCGCCATTTGTGGGGTTACCAGTGGAGGAGTGACTGAGCCATCACGGGAGGTGTTCGTGTCACTGTCTTCTTCCGAGGTGAAGGTGTGTGGGCCCTTTTCTCCGTCCGCGCTCTCCAGTGCCGGTCTCACCTCTGCTGCCGCTTGCAGTGCTTTCCGGCGTTCCGCTATTATTTGCTCAAGGTCCGGGGAGTTCCTTGTAGTGGTTCCCGGTCGCGGGCTTAGTTGCTTTAGGGTGACTCTTGTATGGTCTGCGCTGATTTCTGGAGGACCGATGTCTCTGTGTCATGTCATGGTTGTCTAGTCCTGACAACCGTTGCTCCACCCAGTCACTCGCCTCCTTGGGGCCCGTGAAGAAGGTTGTAGTGCCGTCCTGAATGATTTTAAGGCGAGCAGGGAATAGGAGAGCGTATTGTATGTTCCTTTGCCGCAAGGTACGTTTGACTTACAGGAAAGTTGCCCTCTGTCTTTGGACTGCCCGGGAGTAATCCGGGAATAACATAACTTGTTTGTCCTCAACTCGGAGCGGCCCCTGTTGTCTAGCAGCCCGGAGAACAGTATCTCTGTCTTGGTAGTGTAACAGTTTTAGTAGGAACGGCCTGGGTGGTGATCCCGGGGGTAGTCTGCGGGCAGGGACCCGGTGCGCTCTTTCCACGGAGAAGAAAGGGGTCAAATCTTTCGTTTGAGTGAACATTTTGATCCATGCTTTGATATACTGTATGGGGTCAGACCCTTCTGCTCCTTCCGGAAGATTCAGGATTCGTATGTTGCTACGGCGGGAGCGTCCTTCCAGGTCATCTGCTTTGTCTTCCAGGATCTTCACTCTTGATTGCAAGTCTTTCAGGGTTTCTTGCTGCGACTGCACTTGGGGTTCCATGGCTTGGAGTGTTTTTTCCCCTTTACCTTGTCCGCCAGCTTTCGGTGGTCTTCCCAGAGCAGATTGAGGTCCGTGGCTAGCGCCCCAAATCTGTCCTCCATGGTTTTTCTTGAGTGTTCAATGGCCGCTAACACCATATCCAGCTTATCCGACATGGTTACTGCGTGTGTAGGCTCCACTTCCGAGTGGGCAGACTTGATTTCTGGGGAGGTCTGTCTCGTATGGGCTGGTGTTTGCGAGGCTCCTGTGTTGCGTTGACGCCCCATATTTTCCCCTTCCTTGCTGCAGATTCCGGGATAGGCGCTAATGTTGGGCTGAGACTGTGTGCGACTGGGTATTGGTTAGTTCCTGTATGCCTCTCTCTTGTTTTCTCTCCCCCCCGATGTGGTTCTGCACAGTGTCCGCAAATGCCACCGGTGTTGGTTACAGCCGTACTAGTGTTTGCCTTTCCTCTGGTGATGCGTTTGTATTCCGCCCTCCAGTCAGTCTTTGGATGTCTTCAGTTGCCACAGGAGTTGAGCGGAAGGGGGGGAAGCTGTTCACTGTTGTGGGCCCACCTCGATGCTTATGGTTAATTTCCCACTCCCTTTTGGACTGTTACACTTCCGTTGAGCCTCACCCGTGGCCGCCGCCTCTCAATGTGGCCGTGACCACCCTCTCATATCGAATTGTGGCTGTTGTGGGGGGGGGGGGGTACTCAGTGTTCAGTCGTTCCTTGAGGCCGGTGGATTCCGTTATGCGCGGGCCCCAGGTTACACCGGTACGTCCTGGGCCGCTGCCGGTGTTATGATTGCACTCGATGGTGCTATACGTCGTACGTCGTTCGCAGATGCCACGACTCTCAGGACCCTCACCTCCTATCCGCAGTGGTCGTCAGTTTCCACCTTCTCCCTCTCCCCTTTCCCTGCGTTGTTCCGTGAGGGGGACCTGTTTCCCGTTCTGACACTCTGTTTAGACCTCTCGGATGTGTTCCGTCCGCAGTTGATGGGCCTCCCCGCTGTGCGCCTCGAGGCCTGGCGCCGTACAGACAAGGCCTGTGTTTCCGTGTGGGGGGGGGAGAGGAGGCCACTTGTAGCTATCGAGCTGATTGTTGAGACCACCTAGGAGGAGTGCTGAGCTGTGTGAGTGGCCCCCGATGTTATTGAGTCCTGTCGCGGTTTCTTTCTATGCCCCCTGTTGGGCCGTGTTCACCAGCGCTCCCCCGCCACCGGTCCCAGCCGCCCCCTCACCGTCTGCGATACAAAAGGGGATGATGGACGGAACGTTTGAGCATATCAAACACTCACCCCCAGTCAACTGATCTGGGTTTAATCCATCATCATTCTTTAGCTCACTCCACCACCCCAGTTCAGACATGGCCATATGCAAATCAGTCTGACCCTGTGCCTCATGGGAACAGTCCAGCCCGAACTGCCAAGCCATGTCTTCCCTGGACCGGAAACAAGCATCCTAGGACCGGTTTCTGGCATTTCAGCCGTCATCAGCCAGGCTTGCTTGAATCCAGTGGCAAAGTGAGCAAGGGACCCACGTCTGGGCATACCCCGCCAACTTAGGGCGACCAAAGCGATACAAAAGGGGATGATGGACGGAACGTTTGAGCCAATCAAACACTCACCCCCAGTCAACTGATCTGGGTTTAATCCATCATCATTCTTTAGCTCACTCCACCACCCCAGTTCAGACATGGCCATATGCAAATCAGTCTGACCCTGTGCCTCATGGGAACAGTCCAGCCCGAACTGCCAAGCCATGTCTTCCCTGGACCGGAAACAAGCATCCTAGGACCGGTTTCTGGCATTTCAGCCGTCATCAGCCAGGCTTGCTTGAATCCAGTGGCAAAGTGAGCAAGGGACCCTCGTCTGGGCATACCCCCGCCAACTTAGGGCGACCAAAGCGATACAAAAGGGGATGATGGACGGAACGTTTGAGCCAATCAAACACTCACCCCCAGTCAACTGATCTGGGTTTAATCCATCATCATTCTTTAGCTCACTCCACCACCCCAGTTCAGACATGGCCATATGCAAATCAGTCAGACCCTGTGCCTCACCGTCTGCAGCACCGGAGCAGTTTTGAGTGTCGCGGGGGATGTTCCCGTCTAGTGGCCTCTCTCGTAATGCGCGTTGTCGTCTCCTCACCCGCCTTCCCGTTGCGCGCCTCGCGGCCTGGCGCCGTGCAGACAGGGCCTTTGAGCTTGCTGAGACGGCAGGGCTGGTCAGTGTAGCGGGTGACTTGGCGCCGCTCAGACGGGGCCTATGGTCCGTGCAGGGGGGAGGGGGGTTTGTCCGTGCCTAGGAGGTGGGCGGGTAGGGCCTTCTGGGAGAGGTTCTAGGTGGCGGGATTACCCACAGTGTGTCTGAATTCCGTTGTGGGTCCTTTGTAGTCTGCACATCCGGCCTTGTCCCCTGCTAGGCCGTGTTTATCCACGCTCTCCCGCCCTCTGTGCCGGTTGCGTCTTCCCCTCCCCTCCGGCGTCAACGAAGCCTAGCTGGGTACTTCCTCCTGGTGTCCTTTCCGCTCCCCAGGCTCACCCTCCGTGCACCTCGGGGCCTAGCGCCGTGCGGCCGGGGCCTGTGATCCTGTGTGGGGAAGAGCGTGGAGATTTGGTGTCGGTCCGGGCTGCCGGCGCCGTGCAGACGGGGCCTGCGAGCCGGTGTGGGGGAGAGTGTGGAGAATTGGTGCCGGCCCGGGTTGCCACGGCCGGGCCGCCGAGCTGGATGCTTATGGGGTCGCTTCTTCCTGGTGTTTTTCCCCCCTGCTGGTGTACTATCAGCTCCGCCCGTCAGGTCCTCCCGCTGCGCGCCTCGGGGCCTAGCGCCGTGCAGACGGGGCCTGTGAGCCGGTGTGGGGGAGAGCGTGGAGAGTAGGTGTTGGCCCGGGCGGCCCACGTCCCCGGGGAGGGCGGAATAGGTCCCCCGGGCTGGATTCTCAAATTGTGATGAAACCCCGCAATGGTTCACTCGCGATCTCACCGTCATTAATGATGGGGCCGGTCAGGCCGTCAGAGGGGCTGTTCTTTCCCTCTAGCTGCTCCAGCGACTCACTGATCGTACCGCTCCATGCCTTCCAGGCCCCTCGTTTCGCAGGGAGTTTCTAGTTTCGGTTAGGTGCCGCCATATTGGTCACAGGGCCTCGCACCTCTCAGGGTCGCTCGTGGCGCGGATGTCACCTCCCTCGCTGCGGTTTTGAGCTTAAAGCAACATTTGTCATTGTCGCTATCTCCGGTGCTGATCTCGGCAGTTCGTTAGGGCTGTGTTGGCATCAATATTTGACGATTGTGCGGGCCTCCGCTCAGAGCCTTAAGCAGACGCGTCCGCCATCATGGCCGGCTTGACTACGCCCCAAATGATCTATTCGTTTTTGATTAACAGACCCTGTTTGAACTGAGATAATGAATCAAAGTATCATCTCAAAAGCCATGTTGTAGTTTTATTTACAAAGATAAACAGCAGAATATTGTTGTAAACTGTGTGGCAACATGAATGATGAGAGTGAATGTTGAATGAGATACACGAAAATTAAAGCCTGAGTTTTAAAGAGTAAAAAATACATCCAGCATCTTGCCGAGATTATACCTTTAGGAGGTTACATTGCATTTGAGATAGCTAGCTTTTAGGAACACACAGTTCCTTTGGGCCTCTGCCTGAGGACAAATAACATCATGATAACTAGCGACCTGAAATAGGAGCTAGTCTAATAAATGTGCATCATCTCTAGAACTCATGTTGATGTTTTGCTGTGTTTGGTGCTTCCTTGTTTTTTCACCATTTTTAAACAGGTTATCTGTGTCATGGGTCATAATGACTTAATGGGTTATTTTGGCTGTTTCATGTTTCAAGAACATGGTTGGGAGCCCAAAGTGTTTTACAAAAGTTAGTTGTCACTGGTGTAGATTTGTGGGAGGGCAGTGGGTGGTATACATGGTAGATGATTAAATCCGTTGTGCAATGCTTACTGCAAGAGCATTAGCATCAGAATAAGTTCAAATGATGTGAGCAGATATCAAGTTCATTATCATGCTATACAGTTTTCATGGAAGTATAATCTTAAAGAAAAATTGTAAATGGCAACCTT